>OY856410.1:768653005-769265505 GCA_963693085.1 Alisma plantago-aquatica
TCTCAAATCCCACTTCATAAATGACCTTCTTGCTAAAATATGAATCAGTAGCTATTACCACCTTTCCCTTCTTAAACATCACCCCATTCTTCCATTGGAACTTGGACCGATCTAGATCCCCTTTCTCCCACCTATTTTTCAATTGTATGAGAGTCGGATCAGTGGTTGTTAGCAATCTCACTTCCTCCCACCAATCTGGAGTTGGAATGGTAATTGAATTTTGGTGTGATTCTGCTAGAGGCGCTACACGCTAGCCAACTAGGGTGGTTAGATGCACTCCACGAGGTCAGAACGCACGAGATGGGATTATGCTTTCCAAATTTATAAACCTAAACTAACACACCTACGTCTACTAAAACATTACACCCGCAAGCGCACGGGGTCGTGTCGTAGTATAGGAAGGTGACAAGTATAGGGTCGATCCACATGGAAAAGAGGGGGTGCTAGAGCTAGGTTAGTTTTGCTAGGTTCCTACTACGGAGACTAGGGTTAAGGGTTTGAAGGTTGTTTTAATTGTTAAACTACTATGAACAAGTGAGGAATTAAAGGCAAGAATGAAATCTACGTTAACCCTAGGCTAGATTAAGGCTGAACAGACAAGAAAAGACTAAGCTAGGTATGAAAAGGCAAGTTACACTAGGACAATCAAGAGAGAAATAAAAGAGCAATTAAAGAGCTACACTAGCATGAACAAGACAAGAGCAAAGCAAGAAGCTAACTAAGCAAGGAAAGAACTAATTAAGCTAAGCAAGCACAAAATTAGGGTTTCAAGCAGTAAAGAGATGTGTGGGTTGTTTAGGGGTATGAACTTATCACTTAAGTTGGGGGGTGACATATGACCATTATTATTCCATTCAGATCATCCAAACCAAACAACAAGTTAGAGTCTAATGAATTAACCTAAGCTACTAACTGGCCATGGATATGCTAGGTTGTGTATAGGGGAACTAGTCCCTAACACCCCCTACTACCCTTACGAGGCTCAATTGGGTTAAGGATTAGGTTCAATTCAATTAGAGTCTAATCTAGTCTAGGTTTCTAGATTAGGAATTCTTAGGGCAATTAGGGGTCGAGGGTAGTAATGGGGAGGTAAGATTAGGGTTTTGGACCCCAATTCCCCCACATTCTAGCCTTGAGAAGGCTCCATGCTAATTGCACTAGAATTACCTAATCTAGCTACTTAGATCTCTCACTTAGGTTTAGGGATATTGATTAAGATGTAGGAATATGGGAGGCAACCTAGGGATCCAAGAATTGGACCTAGGGGCAAATCCCAAAATTCACACATATAAGCAATTTGCCTAAATTCCTAAGTGATTTCACACACAAACCAACAAGCAATCCATGGAGCATGAGATGCAAATAGAATATAATCATTAACAAATGGAATTACAACGTTTACATGTCATTTTCCCCCAACATGATATCAAAGTAACATAATTTCCCCCAAACAGCCCACCCACAGGGGCCTAGCTACTCATAGAAATGGAAAATACAAAAAGAGAGAAGAAAGAGGTAGAAGAAGCCATGGAGCTCAGTGTAGATGAAGAAGTCCTCCTCTCCAGTAGCTGTAGGACGTCCTCCTCCCTCCTCCAAGGATGAAATGATGTGGAATTATGAAAGAAAGTGGATGGAAGGCTTAGATATGGGGGGGTTATGTGGTGGAAATGGTGAAATGGAGTGGATTTGAGATGGATATGGAGTGGAATGGAGTGGGTGGCAATTTGGGGAGCTAGGAAGGGGTAGAAGGTAGCTATCCTCATGCCCTAGCCGCCACCTAGGTATATATAGGTGTCTAGGGGGTCTAGGGTTAAGTTAGGGGTAAAATGGGGAAAGTAGTGAAAAAATGGGTGGATTTTGTGAGTAGCACGACCGTGGTGGGTAGGGTAGACCATGACCGTGGGGGACGGGTACGGTCGTGGGAATTAAAATGGCTAAATGTCAGGTTGGTGGTCAAATTTGGGCTGAAAAGGCCACGGTTGTGGTGGTCACCATGGTCGTGGTGGGTTGAGAGTAGCACGACTGTGCTGCGTAGCACGACCGTGGTGGGATCTGGTAGTGGTGGGAGATGGTAGCACGGCCGTGCTGCGTGGCACGACCGTGGTGGGTGATGGTACCACGGCCGTGCTGCGTGGCACGGCCGTGGTGGGTGGTCGCAGCATGGTCATGCTGCATGGCACGACTGTGGTAGAGTATGCTCTGCAGCTGCTTCAAAATTGAGATTTTTTTTGTGATTTCTTCATTTGCAGCACGACCGTTCTGTGTTACCACGGCCGTGCTGGGGGTTTTGCTTGCACTTTGAGCTTCAAACTTCATTATCCATGGACTTCTTTGCTTAAGCTTGATTCTGGGCTACTAGGGGTAGGTTGGGGGAGCTCTGGGGCCTTCTTTGGGCCCCTCCATCTCTCTCGTCCATCCAAGTGTGCTGCAATTTCTCGGTGACTCACGTGCCGATTCCTAAGGCGATTCTGCCCTAGGGGGCGGCTGGTGAGCGGGGGGCCTCCCCCCCGCACCTTTCGAAGGTGGTGAGGGGTTGCTCAGCGTACGATCTCAGATGGTGATCGTAGAAGGTCAGGCGACGAGCGTCGTCAAATCACAACTTTCAATTACGGCCTTCAAGGCACGGCTACAAGAGGCGAAGGAGGTGTGGACGGTGAAAGTGGTAGGATCCGGTGGCGACGGAGAGGGGGGTGATGCCGCCTATGTCGCTTCCCCATCTATTTCCCCTTTTCGAGCCCGTTTCCTGGCTTTGCGGGACCAGTGGCTCCAGAGAGATGCGGAGGCACTAGACCTCGGCGGTTTGGTCACTTACCCCGCGACGGCTAGTGAAGGCAGTGGTGTCGCCCTGGGCAAGGGGTCAACCTCGAGGGATGCAGCGACAGCAGCGGATCACGACGATATTGAAGATGGACAGACGACCAAGGTGGTTGCAGCCATGGAGGTTTTGGCGGTTGGAGTACCCTTCCCCCTTCTTCTCTTGCAGGTGGGGATCAGGGTGACATAGAGATTGACAACATAGACGGGGATCCCTCAGAGGGGCAGGGCATGTCCGAGGGCTTGGAGGTGCCGAACGCGGTGGAGGAAACATTATAGCTGGAAGATGCAGATACGGTGGTTGAGGTTTTGCCTGAGACAGGTTGCAAGACTTCCGATTGTGTCACTGGCGATGATAGCATCTTTGGGGGATGCTTTTGGGTGGGGACTATCTGCGTAGCTCTCTTGGAAGTGTCCTCGTTGATAGCATCATCGGGGGAGAGAGTTGTGGATGAACAATGTGATGCAACGATGGCCATGATGGAGAAGGTGGCTCCCAACCGGGGCCATCATAGCGTTGTCTGCTTCTGCTGCTTGTAACGCGGGCACAAGCGGATTAACTGCAGGGAAGAACCGGTTTGCTTCTGGTGTCACTCCCCTAGTCACCTGACACATGACTGTGACGCTCGCCGGAAGGTCAAGCGGAGGCCTCCCTCCCCCAAGGATTGATGCTTTCGATGCCTTCAGAGGGGCCACTGGAGGAAGGTTTGTTCTTCCCGGATTAAGTGTTTTTTTTTGCAAGGCCTCTGGTCACACAGTGAAGGACTGCCCTCTGCGCAAGCCGGACACATGTTTGTAGCTGAGTCAGACTGGGGTTTCACCATCGGGCGTGTCTAACAACTCAGGCTGGTTTTGGAACACGAAGGCAACTGAGGCCCCTGTGGATGGTGGGACCCCTGGTGGTGGCGACAAGAATGACACCATTACGAGATGGGTGGAAGATGCAGTCGGTGACTGTCGACACCTGCGACCTCCTTGTTTTGGTGACTTCTTGAGGCCAATATGGGGTGGTGAGCACAGGAGCTCGTGGACACACAGGGATGATATAGGCTCAAACAGATCGTCTGTGAGGGTGATGGTTAGCGAATCATATGGGGATGGCTTTTCAAGAACGACTGAGGATGAAGATGACGCAAGGGAACCCCTAGCAGGGCCTAGGGGTAAGAAGCACGGAGGATGGCTCTAATGCGTAGATCCCTAGGGATCTTAAGAGATTGGTTTTGGAATGCTTGTGTTATGGCTTGATTTCAGGGTACATTAGGGTTGGTCGTGAATGATACTTTGTAATGCGATGACATTTTTTGCTTGCTTGAGGGACAAGATGAATAAGATGGACCTCAATTTATTTTAAAAAAAAGTACCTGAAAAACATGCAAAAAATGTCCATAGGTGCATTTTACACAAATATGCATATTAAGGGAAATAACATGTAATCTAATAGGTATAGATGTGATTGAAGAGCAAAAATACACAAGATTAAGCCCAAAAATATGGTTGAATCGTCACCCCAAACTTGAAACATACTTTTCCTCAAGTATGCTCTAACTCAATCTCTCTACAAATCTTCCACAAATAAGAAATGACATATGCAATGTAAAAGATGATTATTGCTTAATGGTATCAAAGATGACTAAGTACATGCATTCCACCTCTCTCCTCTCATGCTTTCACAATCCAATCATGAAAAGAGCACAAAGCATATGAACTTCAAATATAGTGCATAGAATACACAAATTATCCATATTTCTTCCATAAAGTTCCGGGTAAACTGTTTCATGATGGTGTTAATCAAGGACGACTAGGAGTATTATTTCACATTTATTCATTCAATCTTATGTTTCAAATCACACCAAAAGACCCACGTGGCTGCGAAAAAGGACAAAATGAGCTATGTTTGATGTTTCCTAGCTCAATAGGTATGAAAATGGAAGAAAGGGTTGCAGTAAGATTTTTGGAGTGTTTTTACACGCTCATCTTTTCTTTATTTAAATGCTCTTAAACAGGAGCATCCTTTTATTTTCTTTTCTTCTTTTTTTTCTTTTTTTCTTGCCCTTGGTGTAGATAGGGCATATGGTGGATAGAGTGAAGTGAGGGGGTAAAGATATGGCCACCCCAATCTTTTGGAGGTGGCCAAGGCTGATTATGTACACTAAGGCATCTTTTTATGAGGCAGAGGGGTATGAAGATGGTGGAAGAAGAATCAGATCAAAGAGGGGTCATTGGTATGATTCTCCACATAAGACATCCTGCATGAAAATTAATCCAATATTTCATCCTAGATATCACACCACATGAATGAACAAGATGAAATTGATATATCAATTAAGTGATTCTACAAACACTAAGCATTCAAAGCTTGCTCAACTTCACAATTCAACCAAATCATCCACAATCCTAAGAGAGGTGATGCACATGTAAAAAGTCAAACATTGATACCACTTAACAACAAACAATGGTAATTCACTTGCATTTGTCAAAGGTCATCATTTTTACTTAAAACAATAGAGATTGGGTCAAAACACACTTTTTAGACAAGAAATCTCAAATTTGGGCAAAATTGGCCAAAACTGTGCCAAGTTGCCTCCAATCACATCTAATCCTATATTATTAAACTTAAAGAAGTAAACAAGCAAATCCTAGCCAAAACATGCAAAAATTACCAAAAATCTACATGATATGCAATGCATGGAAAAAATAGCAACATTTTTGAAAATTACAAAAAAATAGCAAGGAAGCAAACTACATGGCATGCAAGTATGCAAAACAAGCACACAAAGTATGGATACACAAATATGAGAGATGGTTATACTGTTCAGTCATCTTGAGCAAAAAAATAGAACAAGGAACATAGAAGAAAGTGGGGTAAACAGGGGCTTACCGCCCTACCACTGCAAACTTTTAAACCATGTTGTCCTCAACATGAAATAGTAGCTCAGAATGGTAGGGTAGAGGGCATGGAGTCATGGTAGATAAATGCAAAGAGGGGAGAGAGATCCCAATGTGTCCATTGAGCAGGGGATAGCCTCCACGGCCGTGGTGTGCACCGTGCCCGTTTTGGAATGCATGCAACACGGCTGTGTTGTGTGGCACGGTCGTGCTGATATCCTTTCCATAGCTTCTCTACTGATTTGCAATTTTCTCTTCATTTTTGTTCTCCTCCTTATCAATATCATCCATGCATCACTCTCCTTCCAATGTACCTGTCCTAAAATGACATAAACAACAAAAACCATCAAGCATAAAATGTGTGTGTGTTTTCTTGGAAAGTGTAAAAGCAAAGCAAAAGTATCAAAAATTGAAGTTTGGGTGAAAAAATCCCAAACCTAGGTGGGTTGCCTCCCACAAGCGCTAAGTTTCATGCCTTCAGTTGGGCTTGTTGTTCTTTCACCATCAACCATGGTCCAAAAACAAAATGTTTTCACCCCCATCATAAGCAATCCTCTCAAATGCTTTCCTTGATTGATCTTCCTCTCAAGGGTCATGCGAGATTCGTAAGTCTTTTTCAGCAATTCTCTCTCCTTGGGGATCATCATCATAGATCTTAATCAGCCTTAAGACCCTCAGAAATCACATGCCATAGGTTTTCTCTCTCTTGAGGAATGGGTCTTCATAGGCACCAAAGAGAGTGGTCTCAATCATATCCATTTGCTCATGGGAAGTAGGGGGAGCATGTGATAGTTGTGGTGGTGGCATCGGTGTTGATGGCCGTTGGACTTTAGGTGGAGGAGGGCATTGAGCTGGTTGGAAGGTGAATTGGTGGGAGGGTTGTGGTGATGGAGGTGGTAGAATGAATTGAGGTTGGAAGGTGAACTGGTAGGAGGGTTGTGGCAATGGAGGTGGTGGTAGTGTGTAAGGCTTAGGATAGCCTTGGAGGTAGGGTAGTGGAGGAGGGAATTGAGGTTGGAAAGTGAAGTAGTGGGAAGGTTGCGGAAATGGAGGTGGTGGAGGTGTGTAAGGCTTAGGATAGCCTTGGAGGTAGGGTGGTGGAGGAAATGGATGTGTTTGTGCATTTTGGCTTTCCATCTTGTCTTCTCCGAGTGGCTTGTCACATGCTCAAGGCACAACCAAACAAAAGAAAGCAAGTTAGCAAACCAATATACACAAAGAATGCAAAGAGTAATGAATAAAGAATATCAATGATGAGGGTAGTAGGAAAAGTCAAAGCAAAACTAACTAGCTAGGCCGAGCGCCTCTATCCCCGGTAACGGTGCCAGAAAGCTTGGTGCGATTCCGCTAGAGGCGCTACACGCTAGCCAACTAGGGTGGCTAGATGCACTCCACGAGGTCAGAACGCACGAGATGGGATTATGATTTCGAAATTTATAAACCTAAACTAACACACCTACGTCTACTAAAATATTACACCCGCAAGTGCACGGGGTCGTGTCGTAGTATAGGAAGATGGAAAGTATAGGGTCGATCCACATGGAAAAGAGGGGGCACAGAGCTAGGTTAGTTTTGCTGGGTTCCTACTGCGGAGACTAGGGTTAAGGGTTTGAAGGTTGTTTTAATTGTTAAACTACTATGAACAAGTGAGGAATTAAAGGCAAGAATGAAATCTACGTTAACCCTAGGCTAGATTAAGGCTAAACAGGCAAGAAAAGACTAAGCTAGGTATGAAAAGGCAAGTTACACTAGGACAAGCAAGAGAGAAATAAAAGAGAAATTAAAGATCTACACTAGCATGAACAAGACAAGAGCAAAGCAAGAAGCTAACTAAGCAAGGAAAGAACTAATTAAGCTAAGCAAGCACAAAACTAGGGTTTCAAGCAGTAAAGAGATGTGTGGGCTGTTTAGGGGTATGAACATATCACTTAAGTTGGGAGTGACATATGACCATTATTATTCCATTCAGATCATCCAAACCAAACAACAAGTTAGAGTCTAATGAATTAACCTAAGCTACTAACTGGCCATGGATATGCTAGGTTGTGTATAGGGGAACTAGTCCCTAACACCCCCTACTACCCTTACGAGACTCAATTGGGTTAGGGATTAGGTTCAATTCAATTAGAGTCTAATCAAGTCTAGGTTTCTAGATTAGGAATTCTTAGGGCAATTAGGGGCCGAGGGTAGTAATGGGGAGGTGAGATTAGGGTTTTGGACCCCAATTCCCCCACATTCTAGCCTTGAGAAGGATCCATGCTAATTGCATCATTAGAATTACCTAATCTAGCTACTTAGATCTCTCACTTAGGTTTAGGGATATTGATTAAGATGTAGGAAGATGGGAGGCAACCTAGGGATCCAAGAATTAGACCTAGGGGCAAATCCCAAAATTCACACATATAAGTATTTTGCCTAAATTCCTAAGTGATTTCACACACAAACCAACAAGAAATCAATGGAGAATGAGATGCAAATAGAATATAATCATTAACAAATGGAATTACAACGTTTACATGTCATTTTCCCCCAACATGGTATCAAAGTAACATAATTTCCCCCAAACAACCCACCCACGGGGGCCTAGCTACTCATAGAAATGGAAAATACAAAAAGAGAGAAGAAAGAGGTAGAAGAAGCCATGGAGCTCGGTGTAGATGAAGAAGTCCTCCTCTCCAGCAGTTGCAGGACGTCCTCCTCCCTCCTCCAAGGATGAAATGATGTGGAATGATGAAAGGAAGTGGATGGAAGGCTTAGATATGGGGGGTTATGTGGTGGAAATGGTGAAATGGAGTGGATTTGAGGTGGATAGGGAGTGGAATGGAGTGGGTGGTGATTTGGGGAGCTAGGAAGGGATAGAAGGTAGCTAGCCTCATGCCCCAGTCGCCACCTAGGTATATATAGGTGTCTAGGGGGTCTAGGGTTAAGTTGGGGGTAAAATGGGGAAAGCAGTGGGAAAATGGGTGGATTTTGTGAGTAGCACGACCGTGGTGGGTCACCACGGACGTGGTGGGTAGGGTAGACCACGGCCGTGGGGGACGGGCACGGCCATGGGAATTAAAATGGCTAAATGTTAGGTTGGTGATCAAATTTGGGCTGAAAAGGCCACAGTCGTGGTGGTCACCACGGCCGTGGTGGGTTGAGAGTAGCACGGCCGTGCTGTGTAGCACGGCCGTGGTGGGATCTGGTAGTACGGCCGTGCTGCGTAGCACGGCCATGCTGGGGGCTTTGCTTGCACTTTGAGCTTCAAACTTCATTATCCATGGACTTCTTTGCTTAAGCTTGATTCTTGGCCACTAGGGGTAGGTTGGGGGAGCTCTGGGGCCTTCTTTGGGCCCCTCCATCTCTCTCGTCCATCCAAGTGTGGTCGAAGTACCTGAAAAACATGCAAAAATGTCCATAAGTGCATTTTAGACAAATATGCATATTAAGGGAAATAACATGTAATCTAATAGGTATAGATGTGATTGAAGAGCAAAAAGACACAAGATTAAGCCCAAAAATAGGGCTGAATCAAATTCAACATCTGACTTGTCACCCCCCCCCGCATAACTCCAAATGCTCTCTCCTTAAAAGGGCATCCACCACTTTGTTAGTTGACCCCATCTTGTACTCAATCTCATAGTGATACCCCAAAAGTTTGGATAACCAATTTTGTTGGGTTGGTGTATGCAACTTCTGGTCCATCATGTACTTAATGCTCCTCTGGTCAGTTCTTATAATGAACTTTGACCCTATCAGATAATGCCTCCACTTAACCACTGCTAATAAAATCGTGTGGATCTCTTTCTCATAAGTTGACCACCCCAACTGTTTTCCCTTCAACGCTGAGCTCAGAAAAGCTATTGGTCTATTTTCTTGCATCAAGACTGCTCCCACAACAAAACTTGATGCATCTGATTCAATGACAAACTCTCTATTGAAATCTGGCATAGCCAAAACAGGAGGTGAAATCATCAACATCTTCAACTTCTCAAAGGCAGTCATAGCCTCTGCACTCCACCTAAAACTATTTTCTTCAAGAAATTAGTCAAAGGTTGTGCCACCTGGCCATAGTTCCTCATAAATTTCCTATAGTAGCCAGTGAGTCCCAAAAGCCCCCTCAAAGCTTTGATTGACATCAGCCTTGGCCACTCCTGAATGCTCTTAATTTTTGATGGATCTGCGGACACTCCTTCTTTTGAGATAATATGTCCTAGGTACTCAACTTTATTAGCTCCAAAATGGCATTCACTTAACATACAGCTGGTTCATTTTTAGAATTTCAAAAACAGTTCGCAAATTTTTAAGGTGATCTGACCACTCTTTACTGAACACCAAAACATCATCAAAGAAAACCAGTATAAACTTTCTTAAAAACTTTTTAAAGATATCATTCATGAGAGATTGGAACGTAGCCGGTGCATTAGTGAGTCCAAAGGGCATTACCAAGTACTCATAGTGACCCTGGTGAGTTCCGAAAGCTATCTTATGTATGTCTTCCTCCTCCATTCTCACCTGATGGTATCCATCTCTCAAATCCAATTTAGAAAACACCATTGTTCTGTGTAACTCATCCAAGAGCTCATCTATCTGAGATATTGGAAATTTATCAGGAATGGTAATTTGATTTAATCCCCTGTAGTCCACACACATACACCAAGTGCCATCTGACTTTTTTACCAACAAAATAGGAGATGAATAGGGGCTATGACTGCTTCTGATAAATCCATATTGAAGTTGTTCCTCTACCTATTTTTCAATTTCATTATTCTAGAAATGTGGGTAGGCATACGACCGTTTTGACACAAGCTTACTCCCTTCAATCAAAGGAACTCGATGATCATGACTCCTCTGTGGTGGTAATCCCACTAGTTCACTGAATATTCCTTGAAATTCCGTCAATAGTCATTTCAGTCCTGGCAGTTCGTCTTCAGCCTGCTCCATCTCAGGCAATTTCTCATGTTCTACATAGGTTGCCATTAATTGCACCACGTCCACCTTCTTATTCCTCCTCAACTCTTTAACAAAGAAAGATGCATTGACTACTAGAGATTCCCCATGTAAACCCCAGATAGTAACTGGGACCCCATGAAAAACAAAATCCATCTTCTGTTTATTGAAATCCCACCAAACCGGATTAATCTGGCAAAGCCACTTCACACCTAACACCACATCACAATGTACCAGCTTAAGAATTAAATATTCATCTTCCATTGTCACATTTGATATTCGGAATTCCACCCCTTGACATTTGCCCATTGATTTGATCTTCTCGCCATTAGCCACAGTCACTGTATACTCATTATTTTGGTTGATTTCAAAACCCCCCTTTTTAAGCATTCTTGGATCGATAAAATTGTGTGTACTCCCTGAATCGAGTAAAGCGACTAGATCCATTCCCTGGACCTTCATCTTGACTCTCATCGTTTTAGGAGATTCCTTTCCAGTAATTTCTTGTAAGGAAATCTTTGGAAGCTTCCAACAATAGTGGTCTCTCTTCCTCCTCATCATCCGAATCTTCCTCCTGTATCAAATATAACCTTCCCTTAAACTTGCACTTATGCTCTGGCCCCCACTTCTCATTACATTTAAAACACAAATTATTCTTCCTTCTAAAATTCTCCTCCTCAGTGGATAATCTCTTAGAAGAAGACTCATTAGCTTCAATAGCAAGTTTGAGTTTCTTTGTCATTTCATCCTTCCAAGGTCCCTTCCCTACTTGTTTCTTAGCTAGGTACTTCTCTTCCTTAGCTAGGGCCAAACTTATAGCTTCTCCCATTGACTTCGGTCTATTCCCCTTTACATGACACCTGAGATTTTCATTCAAGCCACTGACAAAAGTGTCGATTTGAAAAGATTCAACTAGTCTAGGAAGTATGTTAGACAAATTTTCAAATCAAGATAGATAACTCCTCACAGACCCTTCCTGACGCATTTTAGTAAATTCACCCGCCGCATCCTCATACGTATTCCCAAAACAGATGTGTAACTCCGACTCAAAAACACTCCAAGAGTTCAAGGGATTTGTATCTACCATCCAACTCCACCACTTTAAAGAATCCCCAACCATATAATAAGAAATTAGGTCTAGCTTTTCCAGGTCAGAATCGATACCATAGAATTTGAAGAACTGGCACGCCTGGCTGATCCAGTCTACCGGCGCTGTTGTTCCATCATATTTGTCCAACTTCAATTGTAATTTACATGTTGATTTCTTATCTACGTTTGAAGCTGACGAACTCTGACTGGTATCCTCCTTGTCCCCAGTCGCATGGCTCTTCTCTACCGTCGTGCTCAATACTTCCATTTGCGCACATATGAACTCGAGCTTCTGTGCGAATTCCGACTTCAACTCGCTGCAGACTCTCTTCGCTGCTCTAGCCATTTCCGTACAACATCGATCGACCGTCTTATTTAGCGATTCGAGAAGCTCATACAATTCCATCCCAGAGACTCCATTTTGTGGAGGATCGTCATAGGAAGGCGCCATGGATTCTAGTGGCGGCTCTGATACCAATTTGGAGCTCCTTAGGTTATACTGGTGTCTATTCTACCCCTGATCCAGCTTCTCGAAATGAAAATCCTCCTATGACACACAGGGAGGGAATACTCGTGTTTTGACGCGGTCTCCTGCGTAGTTTCCAGCGCCGGGATGGCAGGGGGATTTGGATGGGTGGAGGCAGTTTTATAGGGTTAGGTGGCAGGGTTAGGTGCAGTCGGGAAGATTATCCTAGCTTGCATGTGAGTGAGGATGAAGCATGTAGTTAAGGCTAGTGGTAATATGTGGGGTCAGTCGTCATTCCTAAAACTCTACTAGAGCCTAGGGCAGTGGCTCGAGTGTTACAAATGCTATCAGAGCCATAACCCCTCTAGTAGGTGGGGCCCACATGGGCATGTGGCATGTTGGTCTTGAGCTGTGCGGTCCAGGCATGTTAGAAAGGACTATTCATGGTTGACGTAGCCACCCTTGTACTGGTATTCCATGAAGCTGATTTGATAGGTCTGTTGAGATATTGAGACAGAAATATAAAGAAAAGTTTATTTTGCACATAACTTTTGATCTATAATGAATTTTTTGACAAAATAAAAACCATTGGATTTGTCACGGAAAATGCAATCCAACAAGACCAATATTAATGTATTTTTGAAAGAAAAAAATATACATAGATATTTGGAATGGACGTATTCAAGGGACAGGATTTAAAAAAAAGTTTATTTTGCACATAACTTTTGATCTGTAATGAATTTTTGACAAAATAAAAACCTTTGAATTTGTTATGGAAAATGCAATCCAACAAGACCAATATTAATATATTTAAAAAAATAATATACATAGATATTAGGAGTGAACGTATTCAAACAAAATGGGTGCATTAGTGACGATATTAGTGAGGAGGGAAGTAGTGGGCGCATTTTGTGTCGTAGTGGGTGAATACATTAAAAAGTAGGCACATTCAGGACAATAGAGGGCACATTCTGTTAAAAGCAGGCGCATTGAGAACAATAGTGGGCACATTCACACAAAACTAGACGCATTGAGGGTTATAGTGGGCACATTCATACAAAAGTGGGTGCATTATGGATAATAGTGGGCGCATTCAACCAAAAGTGTGTGCATTCAAGTAAAAGTGGGCACATTTAAGCAATAGTGGGTGCATTCAAATAAAAATGGGTGCATTCAAATAATAATGGGTGCATTCAAGAAATAATGGGTGCATTCAAGCAAAACTGGGTGCATTGAGGAAGGAATAAAGGGCAAATTCTGTTAAAAGCAGGCACATTAAGAACAATAGTGGGCACATTCAGGCAAAAATGGGCGCATTGAGGGTTATAGTGGGCGCATTCTGGATAATAGTGGGCGCATTCAAGAAAAAGCGTGTGCATTCAAGTAAAAGTGGGTGCATTTAAGCAATAATGGGTGCATTCAAGTAAAAGTGGGCGCATTCAAGTAATAATAGACACATTCAAGAAATAGTGGGCACATTCAAGTAAAACTAGGTGCATTGAGGAGGGAAGTAGTGACACATTCAAACAAAAGTAGGCGCATTTAAATAATACTAGGCGCATTCTTGATAATAGTGGGCGCATTCAAGCAAAACTGAGCACATTCAAGTAAAAAATGGCATTATGTTAAAAGCAGACGCATTGAGAACAATAGTGGGCGCATTCAAACAAAATTAGGCGCATTAAAGGCTATAGTGGGAGTATTCATGTAATAATGGGTGCATTCTGGATATATAGTGGGCACATTTAAGCAAAAGTGATTGCATTCAAATAAAAGTGGGCACATTCAAATAAAAGTGAGCACATTCAAGCAAAAGTGGGAGCATTTAAGCAATAGTGGGCGCATTCAAGTAAAAGTGGTCGCATTCAAGTAAAAGTGGGTACTCAAGCAATAATGGGACGGTCGTACAGCATATTTAATATGTCATGCTTATGTAGCACGGGACGGTCGTACAACATAAATGTTGTGTTTTGTTCCCCATAGTTGATAGGCTGGTGATAGGAAATCTAGTGTGACAGAACAGTTGGTAGATCACATTATTCCCTTCAGTTGGTGCTTTACTATACTACTACAATTTGGCAAGTTCTCACTTGCTTTTGCAAAAAAAAAAAGCAATAATGGGCGCATTCAAGCAATAGTGGACGCATTTTGGACAATTGTGGGTGCATTTAAGTAAAACTGGGTGCATTGAGGAGGGAAGTAATAGGTGCATTTAAACAGTACTGGGTGCATTCTTGATAATAGTGGGCACATTCAAGCAAAATTGGGCGCATTCAAGTAAAAAGTAGGCACATTTCAGCAATAGTGGGCGCATTTTGGACAATAGTGGGCGTATTCAAGTAAAATTTGGCGCATTGAGTAGGGAAGTAGTGGGCGCATTCAGGTAAAACTGGGCGCATTGAGGGCTATAGTGGGCACATTCAAACAAAAATAGGCACATTCAAGCAAAAGTAGGCACATTTAAACAATACACTGGATGAATTCAAGCAAAATTGGGCACATTGAGGGCTATAGTGGGTGCATTCATACAAAAGTGGGCACATTCAAGCAAAAGTGGGCGCATTCAAGCAAACGTGTGTGCATCAAGCAATAGTGGGCACATTCAAGTAAGAGTGGGCACATTCAAGTAATAATGAGCGCATTCAAGCAGTAGTGGGCGCATTTTAGACAATAATGAGCTCATTCAAGTAAAAAATCATTATTTATTCTTTTTTTACTTCCCTCCTCTCTTCTTTTATTCCCTAAATTTTTTTTCTGTTCTTTTTTTTTAATATGTCAATATTGATCTTGTTGGGATTTACTTTTTATAAGGATTGTAATGCATTTTATTTCATTAAAAAATTCCTTCTGGTTTAAAAGTTACAAGCAAAACAAACACAAAAGGGAAAAAAATAAAAAAAATCTGGCACATTTACAGGTGGGAGCAGGTAAGCAGGAGTTGGCAGGGGTTGGCAGGTGACTAACAGGCGTGGTAGGGGACTGGCAGGTGGCTGACAGGCGCAGGTGGTGGCAGGCGCGTCAAAACTCATGTTTTTGCGAGTGCGTGTGAAGAAATTTTAACCCTTCTCGAAACCTGAGATTAGAGCTAGTGAAAGAATCTCAGAACAGGGAGTAGAGAAAGGAGATGAGAAAGAAAGAGGGACGAATAGTAGAGGAAAAGGTAGAGAGAATTGGTCACATCGAGGGAACTTTATTCAAATCATCGATGCCCCTCAAACCGGTGCGGTCAGGCTTATATATATTTGCCTTCCCGAATAATCCAGTTCAGCCACTTAGGCATATTACAACGCAAGACTTAAGACTAGTTGTTATAGCTGGCTAACAACCCAGTAGCTCGGTTAAAACGTACCCAACCACCAAGGACTTCCTCGTCCTAACTACACAGCACATACCGGTAACATTTCTCAGGACATCTCGAACTCCATCCTGACCGTACGAAAAGGCCACTCTTTCACAGACAGATAGATCAAATCCAGGGACATTTCCGGGTGGGCGAAAGTTTATTTTTGGCGCCAAGATTTGACAATCTTCTGACAACCCTCTCTCTCCCATGCGTGGAGACGTACATACGAACACAATATCCGTCGTTGTCATCTCCCGCTCAGCTCCCGCTCTTGCTCACTCTCATTTCTCTCATTTTCCCTTTCATTCCAAAACCTAGATCGCTGATCCCTCTTCGTTGGTAGGAGAAATACGACGACGGAAAGAAAAATCTTGAGCGATCGTGGTTGCTGTTGGTTGTCTTAAGGCTCAAACGACCTTCGTCATCTGCACCGGACTAAGATCGTTGTTGGCTCTCGACGACAGCGAGAACAATCTTTACCGATTGTGGTTGCTGTTGGTTATTTTAATGCTCAAACAAAGTTTGACACCTCAACCAGACTCGTTGATGATTTTGTTGTTGTTACATGATTCTGCATATTACTGAGATCGTCAAATCATATATTTTGCCTCTACATTAACTACATTTCTCTAAGTGATGGAATTTTTTCGATGAAAGGAAACTCTTTTATTCTCATAAACGTTGTTCTCTTCTCCCCAACTTTTTTCTCAAAAAATGAAACAGTTTTCTTTATTTCTCTAAAAGGAAACTCTTTTATTTCTTAAAAAGTTGTTTTCTTTCGTTGAAAGAAGGTTCTTTTATTAATATTGTAAAGAAAACCATGAGTAAAAGAGTGATCTTTAATGTCATAGCTAGTTACATCGGTAAAGGTTTGCTTTTTCATATCATACTGTCATTTTCTACAGATTAGTACATCATGGTCGACGACGAATGGATGGACTAGATTGACATGGAGTTAAAATCACTTCAACATGATCATCGTTCAGAAGCTGGTGTGCCCTCACAATGCCAAGATTCAGTTGTTGTTTTGCCATCATCACCTCGCCAAGGACCTCTACAGGGACAAGCCTGCTATGTGCCGGCGTCATCACACTAAGATGTCCAACAGATAAATTATGTCAGGAATAAATGTTTGTTTGACGTAGATCTAAATGACATGGGTATTCAAGAACAAGGTTGTCAAGGAATATCAGAAGAAAGTTGTCATGTTGAAGATAATTTGTATCATGAATTTTCATAGAGAGATTTCTCAGAGAGAGACACAACTCCTTCCGCAAATCCCTCTTCCACATATCCAGATGTGGAGTCACATGCCGTTCGGATTGAAATTGATCTGAATCACACCTGTGTGATGTTTGATTTCACCGATGATGACATTGGTGGGAAAGTTGTTCATGTGGACTTTGATGGTTAGTTCCTTATTGCCGTTCCTTTTTTCCTTATCGGTGTTCCTTTTTATGTGATTATTGTTACTTTTGTCATTGTCATATGTTCCCTTTCTCGCTATACTTGTATTCATGATTTCGTCATCTTTTCCTTTTCTCATTCCTTCCAATCATTCCTATTCTCGTTCCAGTCATTCCTATTCTCGTTCCAGTCATTCCTTTAATCCCAACCCGTATCATGATTATTTGCTTTTCTTGTTCCTTTTGTCATGTTGGTTGAGCATTATTTATTTTTGAAGAGATGTTATTGATCTTGTTATCTTTGATGATCTCAGATGAAGTTGATAAACAAGATTACCGGGAAAAACTTGAATTTAACTCTATACACGAGGTACATCAATTCTATAATGATTATGCTCATCAGAAAGGGTTTACCACAAGGATCGAATGGGAGAAGAAGTTTACGGGCAAGAATACATATCATGAAAAGATTTAGTATATGTGATATGTCTGCAATAAATAAGGCTTTCGAAAGGGGAGTATAAGGAATGCCACTGGTTCAGGCAAAGAATTGATAAATCACCGATCAGGAATCGAGAAGCGTCGTAGAGAAGAAAGGACTGGGTGCAAAGTGCATATTAGTCTAAAGCTTGATCACCAGCTCAATGTGTACGAGATTACTAAATGGGATGTTGGTCATAACCACACACTTCACTTGCAGGAATATTCACACCTTCTTAGATCCAACCGCATTGTTTCATAAGTCCAAGGAGTTGTAGCAGAGATCAACCAAGATGCTGGAATTCAATTAAGAAGTTCTTACGATGCAATGTCATTGGTGGCCGGTGGACGTGAATGTGTTGGGTTTTAGAAATTGGATTTAAAGAACCATTTGAGGCGGAGGAGACAAAAGACAATGATAGCTAGTGAGGCCACTGCTCTATAAGAGTACTTCCACAATGAAGCATACAACAACCTATCATTTTACTACGACATTGAGGTTGATAGCGAAGAGAGAATTGTAAACATCTTTTGGGCCGATCGGAGGATGAAGCTTGATTATCAGTTAATTGGTGATGCGATTTCTTTTGATACAACTTTCTAGACAAACAAGAGCTACCGACCATTAGGTACTTAATAGAGTCATGTGTTCCATTATTATACAACGTTGTTCTCATATTGGATATCATGTGTTCCTATATTAGAAATTTTTATTCCACTATTCTACAATATGTGTTCCAGTATCCGAACTTTGAATCATGTGTTCCGGTATGCTACAATATGTGTTCCAGTATTGAAACATATCTGTTCCTGTATTCCAACTCGTGTTCCATTATTCATCTCATTTTTTCCTGTATTCGACATGCGTGTTCCAGTATTGAACCATATCTCGTTCCATTAAGCCGAGGTGACAATTTTTTTTATGCAGCTCTATTTGTTCCACTATTATACAACATTGTTCCCGTATCGGATATCATGTGTTCATATTGTAGAATTTTTTATTCCACTATTCTACAATATGTGTTCCAGTATCCGACCTTCGAATCATGTGTTTCGGTATTCTACAATATGTGTTCCAGTCTTGAAACATATCCGTTCCTATATTCCAACTCATGTGTTTCATTATTCATCTCATGTGTTCCTATATTTGACATGCGTGTTCCAATATTGAACCATATCTTATTCCATTAAGCTGAGGTGACAATTTTTTTATGCAGCTCTATTTGTTCCACTATTATACAACATTGTTCCCATATCGGATATCGTATGTTCCTATATTAGAAATTTTTATTCCACTATTCTACAATATGTGTTCCAGTATCCGACCTTTGAATCATGTGTTCCAGTATTCTACAGTATGTGTTCCAGTATTGAAGCATATATGTTCCTATATTCCAACTCATGTGTTCCATTATTCGTCTCATGTGTTCCTGTATTCGACATGCGTATTCCAATATTGAACCATATCGCGTTCCATTAAGCCGAGGTGACAACTTTTTTTATGCATCTCTATTTTTTCCACTATTATACAACATTGTTCTCGTATCAGATATCGTGTGTTCCTGTATTAGAAATTTTTGTTCCACTATTCTATAATATGTGTTCCAGTATCCGACCTTCAAATCATGTGTTCTAGTATTCTACAATATGTGTTCTAGTATTGAAACATATCCATTCATGTATATCAACTCATGTGTTCCATTATTTGTCTCATTTGTTACTGTATTCGACACACGTGTTCCAAAATTGAACCATATCTCGTTCCATTAAGCTGAGATGACAAATTTTTTTTATGAAGCTCTATTTGTTCCACTATTATACAACATTGTTCCCGTATCAGATATCGTGTGTTCCTATATTAGAAATTTTTGTTCCACTATTCTACAATATGTGTTCTAGTATCCAACCTTCGAATCATGTGTTCCGATATTCTACAATATGTGTTCCAGTATTGAAACATATCCATTCCTATATTTCAACTCACTCGTCTCATTTGTTCCTATATTCGACATGTGTGTTCCAATATTGAACCATATCTCGTTCCATTAATCCGAGGTGACAACTTTTTTTTATGCAGCTCTATTTGTTCCACTATTATACAACATTATTCCCGTATCAGATATCGTGTGTTTCTATATTAGAAATTTTTGTTCCACTATTCTACAATATGTGTTCCAGTATTCGACCTTTGAATCATGTGTTCTGGTATTCTACAATATGTGTTCCAGTATTGAAACATATCCATTCCTGTATTCCAACTCATGTGTTCCATTATTCGTCTCATTTGTTCTTGTATTCGACATGCGTGTTCCAATATTGAACCATATCTTGTTCCATTTTTTTATGCAGCTTTATTTGTAGGTTTCAACCACCACCGTCAGGGTGTCATATTCGGTGCAGCCCTCCTCTACCATGAAACTATTGAGTCCTTCGAGTGGTTATTTCAGACGTTTCTTAAATGCATGTTAGCAAAGTTGCCTTTAACTATTTTCATAGATCAAGACGCCTCAATGGCTGCAACTATAAGGAATGTTCTCCCCAATACATTCCATGCGTTGTGTACATGACATATATTACAAAATGCTCAGAAGAACCTCACTCAATTGTTCACACCTATTTTGTGAAACCATCTTAATCTCCTTATGTATGAAGTTGAAGACATAGATGAATTCAATTTTGGTTGGACAAAAATGGTTGAAGAATCTTTTCCTAATGGGCCACACCGTTGGATTGTCAGAATACATGGCTATCGCAAACAATGGTCCTTGGTTTGGGTAAGACAACATTTTACTGTTGGTATGAAATCGACCCATATCAGTGAATTATGTAATGCTGTAATGAGGCTCTTTCCACAACCAAATCACAACTTGGTTCAGTTCTTCACACACTTCAATAGAATGCTTTCAACAAGGAGGAGCAACGAAAAGGAACATGAGTTTCAAGCAGCTGATAAATTTACAAACAATATATTTTCCTACAACCCAATTACAATAAGGGCCGCTGAGGTCTATACTCCTAATGTGTTTGCAATCTTCGAGGCAAAGTTTAAGAAAATGATGGAGTATGTAATCCGCCTCAGGATTGAAGACACTATCGGAGGCAGTTATACATATACTATTTTCAAAATCGTAGAGGATATTACAATAGATGAGAGAACTGTGTTATTCCAGTCGGCCAATATGGTATTCAAATGTTCCTGTCGTATGTAAGAAAGCATGGCAATGTTGTGTAGGAACATTCTTAAAGTTTTTGAGATTCTAGGCTCTCTGGGAGAACAAAATTTGTGAACAATCCCCCTCACTACATAGTTGGTCGTTGGACAAAGCTTGCTAAGAGTGGGATTAGTATACTCGACTCTGTTGCCGATGTCAATAAACCAGCAAAATACGGGGAACACTTTCAACATATGTGCTACAAAATGGTTCAGCTGGCAACATCAGTTTGCATGGACGATGATCTTTACCAAATGGTAGACAACAAGATAAATTTGTTATGCTCAAAGGCTGACTCACTCAGGGGCAAATGTAATGAAAATGGTGTTCCATATCTTGTTTCTCATCCGAATACAGTTGATGATGAACCGACTCCTCATGGAAGTCAGTTTAAAGGCAAGTCAATAAAGGTTCATCCAGGTTCAATCCGGTCAAGAAAAAGATTTATTGGTATTCTGGAGAATGCGAGACAAAGAAAATGGTCAAAGATCCGTTGCCAAAGAGAGAATCAGTTCAGACAAGGAGAAATGCCCAATTTTGACTTGGGACTTGACAGATAATGACTATAGGAACGACATTGGGGAGTACAGGATCATGGAGGATGAGAAAAGGAATGACATTCTGGAGTACAGGACCACAAGACCAAGAATGGGGAGAAAAGGATCGTGGAGGGTGAGTACAGTAACAAGAGTTGTAGCGTTAGTAATTAATGTAACAGTGATTTCCTCAAACACGTCACTCCAGTAATATTAATACAAAATCATGTTGCATTTACATTTATAGGTACAACTGATGATACATGCAAACAACATATTCAGATACATGCGATCAACAATAATTTCACTCATGACTTGCCACTGGTGCTGGAAGCGGCATCACTAAATCCTCATCTCATTTCTCCTATTCTCTTCCTCATTTTCCTCATATACCCTTCTCTGACCTTGTTCTCGCTATTCCCTTTCTCCTCCTCATTGTTCATGTGACTGCGAGGATGGTAACTAAAGGAACTTGACTGGCGAGAAAAGGAACAATAACGTGAACAACAGTAATATGTATGGCGAGATTGGGATCACAGAGGGGGTAACTATAAAAACAATGAAGAGGAGTCGGTGCTGACCAGTACGGTAACAAGAGGTGGGATCAGATGGGGGTGATGATGAAAATGAGGAAGCAGAGCCGGTGCTGTCCAGCCGGGGTTTATCTGTAGATTTCACCGACTGCATGCGACCAAATCTACGACTATATATTGAGGTCAATCGTTGGTGCTATACAATCTCATCAGTTGTTACTTTACTTCCACAACCATATCTACCTGCTCCCCTGATGACGCAACGAAACATTAAAGACTTTGCATCTATTTCTTCAAGCCACACACGATGGACTTATCGATTGGAGCTAATGGAAATGGAAGATTTTTTCAGGGATATTTCCTGATGGGAACCCTAACACCTTTCCAATGCTGACTAACCTAATGTAGGATTGGAGGAAGTCCTTGCAATATATGTATTTGGCACAATGTAGGGATTGCATGTGACCAAATCTACGGCTATATATTGAGGTCAATCATTGGTGCTATACAATCTCATCAGTTGGTACTTTACTTCCACAACCATATCTACCTGCTCCCCTGATGATGCAACGAAACATTGAAGACTCTACAGCTATTTCTTCAAGCCACACACGATGGACTTGTCGATTGGAGCTAATGGAAATGGAAGATTTTTTCAGGGATATTTCCTGACGGGAGCCCTAACACCTTTCCAATGTTGAATAACCTAATGCAGGGATTGGAGGAAGTCCTTGCAATATATGTATTTGGTACAATGCAGGGATTGGAGGGAATGGTAAAATCTTTCGGGAGATCGTGTAAACTTCATCAGCATTTACCCATCCCTCTGACTTCTTCCTATTTCTTAATATATGTATTTGTTCCAATATTTTATGGCATTCATGTTCCTGTTGTGGATTGGTTGGAGGGAATGGTACAATCTATTGGGAAACTATGTTAACTTTATCGATAGCTACATGTTCCTCTGACATCTTCTTGCCATTGCTTAATACATGTATATGTTCCAATATTTTATGTGATTCATGTTCTTGTTGTTGATGTACTTACCGGAGGAAAAAGACGAGCTCTCTGAGGACAAGCCACTCCACCGGAGGAGAAGGAAACACTGGTCCACCAGAGGAGAATGAAGACTATCCTCTGTTACTCGTCTGGCGTTGTTACTTCACTTGAACTATATGTTACTTTACTCATACAATATGTTACTTTAGTCATAGATGTTAATCCTTTTCTACACTTCTACCTTGTAATTCTGAAATTTTCTATTGAATGACAGTTTATGATATTTAATGTCGTTCATGTTCCTGTTGTTGATGTACTTACCGGAGGAAAAAGATGAGCTCTCTGAGGACAAGCCACTTCACCAGAGGAGAACGAAACACTGGTCCACCAGAGGAGAACGAAGATTGTCCTCTGTTACTTGTCTGGCATTGCTACTTTACTTGGACTATATGTTACTTTACTTAGACAATATGTTACTTTAGTCATAGATGTTGATCTTTTTCTACACTTCTACCTTGTAATTCTGAAATTTTCTATTGAATGACAGTGAATAATAAATTATGTTACTGGAGAATGACAAGAGAATGAGTCTGTTAATACAATTTTCTTTTGTTAATCATTAAATAATGTCAGTTACATCAGCTCCAGGAGGGGGTAAGGAGATTTTCCTTATCGGCCTTCTTATATTACAACCGAGAGCATGGATGATCACGTCATATATGACTTTATTATCGGTGCATAAAAGGAGTTTGGCTGAAATGGTCCTCTGAAACAAAGACAGGAAGGCGGGGGGTCCAAAGATCGAATTTCTCCTTTGGGATTTCTCCTATCCAATACTGCATGATTATAATACAAAATATTTTGCAATTGAATTGATCTGGTTGTTTTGGAACTGATGCTAGCTGCAATTCCCATACATCTATGTCTATAAACGCTCTTGTAACTTCCAGGTAGGGAGATATGAACTTCAACAACTGTTTTGCTAGCAGTTTTCATCCACTTCAAAAGAAACTTCACTTCACATGCTATCCAGTACAAAACACTTCTTTTGTGGATAGTCGATGACAATCACGTTGAAATGATCCTTACATCTAATAGAGGAGAAATACTGCACAATGGTAAGTTAGATAATAAACACAGTGAGATAATAATCAAGGTGGTGAAGTAAAGGTTCAATCACGAAGTCAAAAGTAACAATAACAATGACTAAAGGAACAAAAACAATGTGTAAAGGAACAATAACAGTGAGTAAAGGAACGTTAACAAGGGGTGGAGGAATGATAACAACGAGTAAAGGAAAAATAACATCGAGTAAAGGAATGATAACAATGAGTAAAGGAACAATAACAATGTGTAAAGGAAAATTACAACGAGTGAAGGAACGAATAGTGGTTTTTGTTGTTTATGTCATTTTAGGATAGGTACATTGGAAGGAGAGTGATGCATGGATGATATTGACAAGGAGGAGAACAAAAATGAAGAGAAAATTGCAAATCAGTAGAGAAGCTATGGAAAGGATATCAGCACGACTGTGCCACACAACGCAGCCGTGTTGCATGCATTCCAAAACGGGCATGGTGCACACCACGACCGTGGAGGCTATCCCCTGCTCAATGGACACATTGGGATCTCTCTCCCCTCTTGGCATTTATCTACCATGACTCCATGCCCTCTACCCTAATTACAATGTGTAAAGGAAAATTACAACGAGTGAAGGAACGATAACAAGTGGGTGGAGGAATGATAACAATGAGTAAAGTACAACGACTCACGTAATCGCATTAGGTATGGTCGACGGTCCCATGCTTGAAATAATCCAACAGGAAGACATCTTCCATTTGGGTGAATTCTTCCGCATGTTTGTGGGTCTTTTCGTAGTCTGCATTGTGCAAGTCTGCTTAACAATGTTTCTATTCATATAATTCCACAAAAACAGTATTTAGGAAAACCGGTGGGTACATTGAGTTGTAAATAAGTGTTAAGGAATAACTTACACTAATGTTGAATGGGATGCAGACTCACTTTATTATTCCTGAAGTTGACTGCAATTCTCGTTTGTTTATCGACGTGTGCATCGACAGTTGTAGAAGACACTTGATGCTCTTTGACTTTTGCACTTTGACGGATCTGCAACTTCTCTACTCTCTACGACGGATGTCCAACTGATTTGGGTTTCTTAATGAGACTTCTTCTTCCCTGCATCTGTTGTATCACCTTTTTCTCTTCCATGACTAGCTTCATCTTCTTCTTCCACACATCTCCCATCATCTTCTTCCTCGGCATCTGCTCACTCCTTTCCTCCCCCACCTTCCTACTATATTCCACCTTTTCATTGACAGATCTTCGGTGGATGATAAGCGGCTTCACCTTCGGCGTCTGTTCTACTGCCATTTTCTCGCTAGTTCTTCGGTGGATGATAAGCGGATTGTCATCATCTTCACTCTCTTTTTCCACCTTCTGTTTCTCTTCTGCAACCTTCTTCCTCTTTGTCTTCTCCTTCTCATCCTCATTTCTGTTCTCATTGATTTTAGCCCCTTCCTGCTCATCCCTCCTTTTGTCATCCTTCTCGCTCCCTTTCTCCCCCTCCACACTACTATCCTTGCCTTCTCCCTATTCTCTTCTTTCGTAGATTCCTTCATCCCAACTTCCTCCTCCTCCCTCCTTTTCTCATCCTACAAGCTCCCTTTCTCCTCCTCTTTGATACTGTCATCCTCCTTCTCCCTTTTATCTTCCTTACTGGTCTCATCAATTTCGGGCCCTTCCTCTGTCTCCTTGCTCATTGTGTCCTCCTCCTCCTCCCGCTTCTCCTCCTCCTTCATTTTGTCCTCCTTCTTTCTCTTCTCCTCCTCCTTCCTTGTATCCGCCTCCTTCTCCCACTTCTCGTCCTCCTTCCTTGTTTCCTCCTCCTTCTCCCGCTTCTCCTCCTCCTTATTTGTATCCTCCTCCTCCTGCTTCTCATCCTCCTTATTTGTGTCATCCTCCTTCTTTGTGTCCTCCTCCTCCTCCCACTTCTCTTCCCTCATTTCTTTATCCTTCTCTCTCCCTTTCTCCCCCTCCTTGCTATTGTCCTCCTCCTCCTCCTCCCTATTCTGCTCTCCCAAAGTTATCTTAAAACCGGCTTCCTCCTCCTCCCACCTTTTGTGACCCTTCTCACTCCATTTGTCTCCCTCCTTGTTACTAACATCCTCCTTCTCCCTACTCACCTCTTCCACAGATGCCCTGATCTCGGATTCCTCCTCCCTCCTTTTGTCACCCTTCTCACTCCATTTATCCTCCTCCTTGTTACTAACCTCCTCCTTCTCCCTATTCACCTCTTCCACAGGTGCCTTGATCCCGACTTCCTCCTCCTCCCTCCTTTCGTCATCCTTCTCGCTCCCTATCTCCCCCTCCTTGTTATTCTCCTTCCCCTTCTCCCTATTCTCCTCTTCTACATGTGTGTTGCTCCTGGCATTGGCCTCCTCCATCCTTTTCTCTCCCTTCTCATTCCTTTTGTCATCTTCATTGCCACTGTCCTCCTCCTCCTCCCGCTTATCCTCCATCAGCTCTTTCGTAGGTGTGTTGCTCCCGGCTTCGGCCTCCTCCATCCTTTTCTTTCCCTTCTCGTTCCTTTTGTCCTCCTCATTGCCACTGTCCTCCTCATCCTCTCGCTTGTCCTCCATCACCTCTTCCACAAGTGCGTTGCTCCCGGATTCGACTTCCTCCCTCCTTATTTCTTCATTATTGCTCCCTTTATCCCCCTCCTTGATAATGGCCTCCTTCTTCTCTCCTTCTGTGCTCTTTTTCTGCTCCTCATTCTTTTCCTCCTGCTCATCATTCTTTTCCTCCTGGTCATTGTTCTTTTCCTTCTTCTGAGAGGATGAAACCAATTATCATTCACTGTCTGTACATCAACAATACGGGCACAATAAGAAAGGTTTGTGACTTGCCGAATTAGATGTGGTCCTGTAATTTCTCTTCGTCTTAGCAACCTGCTTTGTCCTGGCCACCACTGTTGATGAAGTCGCCCGCTTTTTCTTCCCCCTATTTTATATCTTCTTACTCTCTTCTCTAGTTGATTCCACAGATTGTAATGTTACCTCCTTAGCAATGTCAATGACATTACTCATGTGCACATCGAAGGGTACATCACCATGCATGTGTTCTTCAAATGTCTGAACAACGGTAACGATTCCTTTCGACATATTTCCTGACGTTTTCCTCTTCTTTAGGGTCTTGAGAGCCTCAGCAATTTGAATGTCATCCTCATAATCTAGAGAAGGTACAAGTAAACCTTGTTGTTGTCGTCGAAGTTCCTTCTTATATCTTTCCAATCTACATTCAGCAGCCTTCTTCTTTATTAACAATTGTCACGCTATGCTTTCGTATATCTTTATTTTTGCATGACACTGTTGTATACAACGTTTATAAGGTAACACATACTATAGTTTCAGAATGTGCATGCAAGGGAGTAATTACATCATGGATTCTTTCCTGTAACTTAGTAACATGACCCCCTTCTTCCACGTCTGAACCGACTCGAGAGTCTTCAATGTCTTCCGCGACTGTTGTTTCGGCCAACAGGTGATCATCACCGTCCTCCTCCCGATAAAGAGCAGGTTACTTTCCACTCATGATACTATCAATCTTTGGTACGTAAGTACAAATTTTGCATGTCGGTTGCAGTTGTGATTGTCCTCCACCGAAAGATAGATCCAAGTAATGCACCTAAAACAGTCTTACTGAGTACAATTAGCAGTATTAAAGTGTACTAAATCGTTGTCAATTAATCCTTACATACCATCAGAAGGTGAAAATCTCCAGCTGGCCTTCCGGTGAATCTGTTCTTCTTGAAAGTTGCCAGATGACTCTTCAAATTTGTGAGGATGTAATCTGCCCAGTTCAGGTTCCACAATCCATTGAGCGAGACCATATATTTGAGGTAGTAAACCTGAATCGGTCCTGTTGTAGGCGCAAGAACGTATGCAAAGATGAATAAAATATACAGTCGGGCTATATCTTCAGGATTCTCTAACTCAAACATCTTCCATTCTACAAGTTTGATGTCGGTATAGTATAGCCTATTAGATTGAAGACCCATCCTTGTCGCCATTTCCTGAACTTTTCTATTCATAACATTATCTTCGGATTCCATATCGACCGTGACGGGACCTAAGGGGATGTCATAAACTCGGCAGATGTTGTTTGCCGTCAACTTCAATCGCTCACCACCGAGTTTCAGCCAATCCATTCTCTCTGGATCAAAAGCAGTGCAGAGGAAGTTGAGAACTTGCGGATTGAGGGAATGCAACTTCAAATGTAGCATCCTAGAAAAGCCTACTATATCCAGATGCTCAATTACTTCTTCCCTGATGGCCAGTGTATTGAATTTTTTGTTCAGCTTGAAAATGAATGTTGTCCTCGTCCTGTGCTAGAATCGGCTGGCCATCTAGAAACGCAAAAGGAAAACAATAAAGAATTAGAAGATTAAATGGAAGAATCAAACTTGGCTATTTACTGCCACCGAAAACCCTATTTCGCAAATTTGGGAATTCCTGAGCAACCGTGCTTGGAAGAGGGGAGAAAATAGTAATATTAGGATGACAAGTTCGTTATCACAGATTGCCAGGAAAAACTAATCCCACAAGTTCTTGCAGATTGCCAGAAAGAATCAAGTGGAAAGGAAGCGATCACAAAGTTCTACAACTAAGCTTATAGCACTAGTTCGGGCGGTTTGTCCATTAGACATCTTTTCGTGCAGCCATTTAAAAGTAACTGTTGGGTGGCTGAAAGAACCGACATAAAGAAATAACGGGATAAAATATTTTTTTCATTTTTTTAAACTGGAAAAACCGTTGGATGTTCCTTTTCTCCTGGCTTAACGTGTATCCTTTTGTCCTTAAACAATGTTCTTGTCATCCTATACATGTATCCTTTTTTCCCAAAAGGTGTTCCTATTCTCCTGGCTTGTTCGTGTTTTCCCTATCTCACAATCTTCAATCTCGTTCTCCTCTTATGTGTTACCGTTCTCATCTTCCATGTTCCCATTTTTGTAAACACATATCCTCTCATCCTTCATCCTTGGTCCTATTGTCATGTGTGTGTATCCTTTAGTCCTTCATCGTTGTTCCTTTTCTCCCGTGCATGTATCCTTTTGTCATTAAATGGTGTTCCTTCTCTTTGGGCTTGTTCGTCTTTTTCTATCTCACAGTCTTCAATCCCTTTCTCCTCTTACCTACCATCATTCTCATCTTTGATGTTCCCATTTTCAAAAACACGTATCCTCTCATCCTTCATCATTGTTCCTATTGTCCTGTGTGTGTATCCTTTAGTCCTTCATCATTGTTCCTTTTCTCCCGTGCACATATCCTTTTGTCATTAAATTGTGTTCCTTCTCTCCGGGTTTGTTCGTCTTTTCCTATCTCACAATCTTCAATCCCTTTCTCCTCTTACCTACCACCGTTCTCATCTTTTGTGTTCCCATTTTCATAAACACATATCCTCTCGTCCTTCATCATTGTTCTTGTTGTATCCTCTCGTCCTTCATCATTGTTCATGTTGTCCTATGCGTGTATCCTTTAGTCCTTCATCATTGTTCCTTTTCTCCTGTGCAGGTATCCTTTTGTCATTAAATGGGGTTCCTTCTCTCCGGATTTGTTCGTCTTTTCCTATCTCACAATCTTCAATCCCTTTCTCCTCTTACCTACCACCGTTCTCATTTTCCATGTCCCCATTTTCATAAACACATATCCTCTCATCCTTCATCGTTGTTCCTGTTGTATCCTCTCATCCTTCATCGTTGTTCCTATTGTCCTGTGCACGTATCCTTTAGTCCTTCATCGTTGTTCCTTTTCTCCCATACACATATCCTTTTGTCATTAAACGATGTTCCTTCTCTCCGGGCTTGTTCCTAATTTCCCTATCTCACAATCTTCAATCCCGTTCTCCTCTTACCTGTTACCGTTCTCATCTTCCGTGTTCCCATTTTCATAAACATGTATCCTCTCGTCCTTCCATCGTTGTTCCTGTTGTCATGTGTGTGTATACTTTTATCCTTCATCATTGTTTCTTTTCTCCTGTAAAACGTATCCTTTACAACTTAAAATTATGTGTCTTACGTGATTATGCAAATAATGTAGGCTCTTACGCAAAATACACATTGACATGGCAACACACTGATAAGAATTTTTTTATTGCTTCCAATATATGTCTAACTATTAAATCTAAAATAAATTTCGATGACTACATACTATCTTTGTAGCCATCTTCATACGCATTTGTGAAATATACTGCAGATCATTCCACTGAATGAATTTATTCAACTGGATTTTACCGTTCCAATGTTTCATGAACATCATTGTATAGACCCCACATCTATATTCGTCCCTCTGTTCGGGAACAACTGGAATATCCCATTTCCAGTTGCTCCAGTCTTCCACCCCTCTTATGACAGTGAGGAATATCTTCATGTACTTCACTACCTCCTCGTAAATTTCTTTGTAAAGACTCCATTTAGCTTGATCCCGAGTGTCCAAGCTATTATGAAAAACAAACTGTTCCGTAGGGAATTCAAAACAAATGACAAAGAAATGATCATGGTGGCAGATAGGAATCATGTACTACATTTGAAACGGTGTAATTAGAGTCGCAATTATTGTACAAGTGAGAATAGCCACCAAATTCCCAAGATATATATATATATATATATATATATGTAGAAAATACATATATAATCACAAGTAGAATGATCTAAGTGCGGACAATGTTGCTCGTATAACTCAAACAAATTGTGGATAAAGGTGAGATGAAGCTCCTCGTTGATTGGCTCGGCGGACTTAAGATTGAGAATAGCATATTTCTGCAAAATAAGACAACATAGACATCAAACAAGAGGGATTTGTCAAAAACACAAATCAGTTGCACAATAAGTACAAACAAAGCTAGAATAAGGACCATGCCACCAGGAACAATGAGAAATGTAACAAAAGCCAAGAAGAAAGGGAACATGAAGTGCGAGTAAAGGAATAAGTAGTACATGAAAAATAATTGTGCAATACAAGAAAAGGAACAATGAAGCCAAGAAAAGGAAAAATGAAGCCAACAAAAGGAGCAATGAAGGGAAGAAAAGGAACTACGATAGGTATCAAAGGAATGTGATCAATGAAAAAAGGATCAAGTATTGGGACAAAAGGAACAATGAAGGGCAGAAAATGTGCAAGTAAGATGACTAAGAGAACTAGGAGGGGAACAAGTCACGTACACATAGAAGCATCAGAACATTAAATCTGCTGACCCTTCCATTTGTCTGCTCCAGATTTTTTCTCTTCATTGCATGAACATGTGTGTCGATCATCTTGTCAGTGATGTAGAAGCCTTCCATGCAAGAGCAGATATCTTCTGTCGTTAGGGTTAATAGTGCTTCGTCCTCCTGGTAGCAAACATATGAACTGCAAAACAAAATGTAAGAGTATACTTTCTGATTTGTCAGAAGAAAGGTAGTTCAGAACGAAGTAGAGTGCTATATACTTTGGAATTTTGCTGAGCCAAATCTAGTTCAACATGTCAATATGGAACAAAAGGATAGCAAGTAACTTAGGGTGCAAGCCTTCAAAGTGCAGGCGTTCAAACAAACACCCTATGGAACGTCGCTTCAACAACAACCCTTTAGATTTTTGGCGACAAGGTTCAGTTAGGCATTGACGCGTCTTCGACTTTGATGGATTGCACACATCCTCGTCATCTTTGCTTGATGCAAAAAATCTAACTATTCGCCTACAACAGCTACAACTGATTTCAGGCCACTTACCCTTGTCATCGCTGGAGACAGCGGCTAAGCTCTTACACTCTCTCTAGCTTTTGACCTCAGTGGCAGTTGTTTCAAGCCGATTCTCAGTGTCGCCAGTGCAAGCATCAACTGGAAACCCCTTGTTCTCTTTGAACTCTGGTGGTGGCGTTGAGATATTCCTTTCTATCGGGATAGGCTCCTCATCGTCGCTTGAGAGGAATATCAAGTGATGGATTTTTTCTTCCGCCATGTTGAACGTCGTCGGTGCTGTTGTTGTTGATGTTTTGTCTGCTGGAGAAGGGATCGTCATTGGTGTTGTTGTTTTAGAGGGAGAACAGAGGGGAACACTTGCTGGAGAAGGATTGCGGGCTTAGGATTCTTGCTGGAGAACTGACCGTAGAAGGCTTTCTGGAGAAGATAATGAGGATTGTCATCATTTCACTGTATAATCAAGTCTGCCGGCAGACGAAAGGGCGCCACGATGTGGGTGTGCCAGTATTAGTGGGAGTGGCCAAAGACTAAGTTGCGCCCACATAGATCAGACAACTACACTACCGCCCAGGAGAGAGGGAACTTAAAATTCTAATCGTGCAGCCAGAATGCTCATCGGGACATCCTGAAAAAAGAGGTCGTCAGGACCGAATCCGCACCGTGTCTTGGGGGTCACGGTGGAGAAAGGCAGCATGATGCCAATAGATGTTTCTTCAGGTCTTAGAGAATCCTTTTCATGTCACCGTCCATCTATCTCACTAGAAAAATCCTTGGGACTTGGGGCAACAAGCTTTTCATCCTTGGTGTTGTTGAATCTCAGATCTAATCCAATGTCTAATCTAGCTTAGTCCTTCCTCCCCAATCGCATTCTTCAATGCCATCTACAAAGACATGTAATTGTGTGGCTTTCCTCACATGCGAGAGTGGTGTTGTAAGGTCTAGCTCTGACATGACTGTGACCGAGCAACAAACCTCCAACAGAAGCTTTGTCCATTGCTCCTCCTTCTAGGTGTGAGGGGTGACCTATTTGGAAAGCTTTGATAGCCCAAGACTAACAGGATTCCTGGAGTGGTGAGGGGCCCTTGTGTGGTGGTAGATGGAGATGTCAGTGGGGAGGGAGGTTGATCATCGTACTCCTGGCACCAAAAACCCTAAACTAGGAACGTTCTCTGGATCTTCTAAACATGGTGCTTACACATGAATAGATTGAATAACAACCAGATTCGAGATACTGGTGAGTCACGTTGCATGGATTCTATTGTGGATTTAGATTAGACGCTCCCTTTTGTGGAGGTGGGAGAAGACAAGGTCAAGATAGTTATCCTCATCCTGCAGTCATAACATGTCCCTACAAACTTTGGCCAATCATACATTTATGGCCGCATGACATGGTTGAATGTATTTGCGACCTGGTTGTCATATTAGGAAAGACTCATATTGATCAATCATTACATCTATAATATTCACGTCTAGATATATTCCAGTAATCAACCCAAATGATATGAAATTTCAAGCATTGACTCCTTAGCATATATATACTAGCATATATACAAGTATGATGTCACAAAACTAATGATTGTATTGTCATCCTTCAAATAAAACCAACCCTATGATAGTATGGTCATGTGTAATAGTTATTTGATCTCCACTTATAGATGAACCACTTTCTTAACCTAGTACCATCATCATACATCCCACAGGGCATGGCATGACCCTCTTAATTTAGGCATAACACTTAATCTCATAAATACTCAATTGATTAACAAAGGTATCCACAAAGATAGAACTAGATTAGTTATCTTAGTAATCAATTATATCTCTAACCACGCCTTGGATTTCATCAATTGAACATGTGATACATCAAGGTTCATCACTAAATCATATTACTCAAGGCACTTCTTCAAATACTATATTGGGTATCAAACTCCTAAAATTAGGGTTGTCACATTCACCCCACCTTATATGGAATTTTGTCCATGAAATTCAACTAATGTCATGCTTAAGGTGTTACTAAAGTGTCCCACTTCATAAAGATCACTTCTAGGTACCAAAGTTCTCATATTTCTATATGCATTCGAAGTCGACATCTTAGGATCTAGACAATCTAGGGTGTACCCACCCCACCTTATATAGGGTGAAGCATCATTTTCTGTCTTAGTCATAACTTGACCTTCTCCTGTTTTAGGATTTACATTCGTTATCTTTGTCAGAAATCGGGTTTTATTCATACATGTGAATTTGAGAAGGCATTATCAAGATTTCATCTTTCATGTCGTTAAACCATTCAAGTTGTTGCCAAGTTTTCACTTCATTTGTTACTAGAATTTTCACATTTGACATCATTAGTATGTGTAACATACCAGATCTTGGACCCTAGCTTAAAGTTGTGACCTTTTGGGTTTGACCAAACAAGGTTGAGGTTAGAGTGATCCTAATAATCTAATGCATGAATAATGTAATCCAATATGGCATATAATTTATTTGGTGATAATAAGATGATAAATAACTTAATTGGATGCATAATATGATGTTAATGGGCCTCTAATGGGCCAGATGACAAAACCCATGTAAGAAAGCCTCAAATTAAATAATAGACTTCAAATTCGTAATCTACACATCAAAATAAGCCTACATGTCAATTTTCATTTAATTTGGACCATCTTGAAATAATATGGTTAAATAGGAGAGAGAAATTGCCTAAAAGATGTAATTAATAAATAAATATAATAAATGACTCCAAAATAGGAAAATAATCTTAGATTCATGATCTACATAATAAATATAGCCTTTGGGTGAATTTTCATCCAATTTGGAGAAAGTTTGCTTAAAAGGTAAAATCAGGAGAGAGAAAGTGTGTAGAACCTTCAAATTATTAATTAAATACTCAAACAACTCTAATATGTAAAATTGATGGCAAATTCATATTCAACACACTTAAGTTAACTTGTGGATGAAGTTTTACCTAATTTGGAGAATCCATGTGTCATTCATGCATCAGGAAAGAGAAATAAAGAATATGTTAAATAATACATCTAAAGTCTCCAAAAGTGAAATCTATGTGGATATTCGGAATCTACATGTTTAATTTAACTTGTGTGTCATTTGGTCTAATTTGGATAAGAATAGAACCCTTAAAAGAGGAAAGAGAAAACATGTACATTAAATTAATCTCACTTTAGTTTTAGTCGTATTTGATATGTCATGTTTGCTTTCCTGTTTTGGTTTTCTCGGGTTCAATCCTGACCCTTGGATTTAGATCCAGCGGCAACTAGATTCTCTTCTTCCTTTCCCCTTTCTGTTTTCACACGCAACGATGGGGGGCTTCCCTCCTCGATTTCCTTCTCTAATTCTCCTTCCTTTCTCGCGATCTTCTCTCCTGATTTCATCTCCTCCGCATTCCTTGCCTTTCCTCGCACCTGGTGACCCTATATAAGTAGGGTTTTGGTCGTCCTTTCTCCACTGTTGGGTGCCTCGCTGCTTCTCTATTTTCTCCTCTATTCCTCTATTTTTCTTTCCTTTCTCCTCTCCTCACCTCTCAACTTCATCGGACCATCACCCAGAGGTCCCAAAACCTTCGTCGAGGTCTCAGCTACGATTCACATGGGTTGGTTTGGCTGCTTTGTGCTCCGGTTATAGCTCCCCTACTCCTCCAGTTGCTGGTGACCACCGCGAGGTTGCCTCTGGGCTCTAGAGTTCCGTGAGACCCTCTGAGAGCTCCGACCGACTCCTGGGAGTCTCGCGAGGTCGCTTGCCTTCCTGTATCGATTGGATTCAAGGTATTTCTCATTTTCCCCCTTTCGATCATATGAACCTATCGTTTTGGTTATTTTCTCGGTTTGGTATCTGTAGATTCTTGATCGTAGTGCTGTTTTCCCGCATCCAGCCAACACCCATCTCGAGTCTGGGGTGTTTGAGTTCGGTTTAACCTCAAGAGAGCGATTGAGGGTTTGATTTCGTGAGATCCGCGATGGTGGGCGAGAAACGATCTTCAAATCGGCCCTGCTGAGTCCCAATTCGTTTTTGTTCTTATGAAGAAGATGACACATAGCCGTTTTACATCTTTACCCTCCTGCTTTACTGCTTTCTCTGTGTTTTTCAACCAGGGGCATAACGGTCTTTTGACCATGTTTTGTTTTGTTGTGGGACGAGTCATCTTGGCCACTGGCGAGGCATTGACCAGTGACTTGGCCGCCTTCTATTGGGCCAAGTCACAGGACGGCCCACTCTCGCTCTCTCTCTCTCTGTTTTACACGATTTTTGGATTTTTCCTATTGGTCAATTTTCAAAAATTGATAACTAATTAGTTACTAATCAGAAAAATATAAATAAATACTCTTTGGATTCAGAAAAATAAGTGCTTTCTAATGGTGTTGGTTTTGTCACCTAAATCTAGTGTTTTTAAAGAGGTGATTTTAATGGATATAATTAATAAGATAATAACTTGAATAATTCATAACTAAATATTGATAAGTCATAAAAATATAATAAAATATGTTTCGAACTCAGGAAAATATAACCTAAAATATGGCATGGTTTTGGAAACCTAATTCGCATATAATTAAAAAGGTGATTTTTAGGGTATTGAATAATCAATGGAAACTTAACCCTAATTCCATATATATATGCTAATAGGTGCTTTGGAAGCCTAGGCTTGGACCTAGAAGTGTCTTTGGACGTTTGGCTCTGAAGTTGAGGTATGTTTGCATCCCTGATTATTCTTGTTGAGCAATTATCCTATTTTTGTCTTACTTTTGGTCCTATGGACATTAGCCTACACATTGTCTTGTTCTTTTAATCATGCTTCATGTGAAGTATCTTATTTGTTATTGATCTTGTAATCACATATATTCTCTTGGAATCTTATCTTATTGCCTTGGTGCAAGTTGGACTTTTGATGATATATACCCACTGTGATGTGGATTTTACTTGTTGATATATGCCCACTATGATGTGGATGCTTATATGTTTGTGTTGTCCATTGTGTGATGGCAACCTTGATAATTCTGACTATACTTTTCTACTTGCCTCTACATTAAACATGCTATGTGATTCAGTAGCACTCGAGTAGTGTAAGTGCATTGGTTTTGTTTATAGCAGATGTGATATTTCCTGCTCTTTTTGGGACGGCAAGGAACCTCGCACCCAGGGCAAGATGTGTATCTTGACCTGTTTTATATATATTTGGGAGTTTGGCGGTGAGTCATTCTCTATCATGTTTGCAAGGATGTGAAGCCTTGGCCGCCAATTGTATTTATATTGTTCTAGGGCTATGTTTATCTCACATGCATGCAAGATATTGATTGTGGGGTGTGTGCCCTACTCTCTTTATGTGCCAGTATTGCACAAACTTTATTGTTGTTTTGATTATGGAAAGTATCTTCTTTTTATGTTTTGTGATCTTATTCTTTTATGCCCGATTGGATAGTCCTTATCTCTTGCATGGGAAGCCTTTTTATTTTGATGTCCCTTATTCTTTATAAGTTGCTCAATTTGCTTTTTAGTATGCACATACCAGCCTTTGCTGATGTCTCCTTTTGTTTCTCTTTTGCTGGGGTATGCTTCCAACCCTAGGTGGAGGACGTGGATGACAAGGTTTGATGACCTGAACTTAGATTGAGAAGTTTAAGCTTGGAGACAATCTTGAGGTGGTTTAGATTTCCTCTACATGGATCCTTATGATGTAAGTTGTAACCCTTTTGTTTTATAATTGAATATAGTCATGTTTTTATTCCGCTGCTATACTTTGGTCTTTTGTTACCATTATATAAAAATTTGAAAATTTTACACTCACTCCATCATACCTTCTAAGTGTGTTTGGACTGGAGGTTTGATGTTCAAATTTTTAGTATGGAGGTGGTTTCACTTCTTTACAGCATGGTATCGGAGCCCATGGTAGTCGGAATCGACTATTTCAATTTTGTCTCCCTATAGAACCCTTGACTTTTCTAGATAGCTCTAAGTGAGATGTTGACCCTAGATTTGATCTATGATGATCTTTTGTGCAATAAGGTTTGGTTTGAGGTCAAGATTAGGTTATGAGGAAGTACTCATATGGAAATATTATGACTTGGTTCTCGTATTGATTTTTAGCGCGTATGTTGGTTTTACATCGCCAAAGTTTTTCATCGACAAAAAATTATTTTCATTATATCACTATATGTATAAAATTTTATGGATTTTATCGAAGTTTTCTTGAACTATGTCACAATGAAGAGAACTCTAGTTTGAGTAGAAGCTAACCCTAGTTTGTGACTAGGATTGATATAATGGTGTAGTTGACCTACCCCATGACTTTTTGGATGTTCATGTAGGGTTGATAGGTTAGAGACACGAGGACCTAAAATCTCAACCCTAGATGGTGACTTTAGTTCGATACATGAGAAATATAAATTTCTAAAGCTTTCATAACTAAAAGATGTGGGTAGCTCTAAAAAGTTGTTTAGTTTGACTTGTTAGGTTGAACCCTTTAAGGGGTGGAGAGTAGTTAGTTGTTGATGTTTGGATCAATAGATTTCGAGGACGAAATCTTTTTTTAAGGGGTGGAGTGTTGTAACATACTGGATCTTGGACCCTAGCTTAGAGTTGTGACCTTTTGGGTTTGACCAAACAAAGTTGAGGTTAGAGTGATCCTTCTGTTGCATGGATTCTACTGTGGATTTAGTCTAGATGATCCCTTCTTTGTAGAGGTGGGAGAAGACAAGGTCAAGATAGTTAGACCTCATCCCACAGTCATAATGTGTCCCTACAAGCTTTGGTCAATCATACATCTATGGCCGCATGACATGGTTGAATATATTTGTGTCCTAGTTGTCATATGAGGAAAGACTCATATTAATCAATCATTGCATCTATAATATTCACATCTAGATATCTTCTAGTGGTCAACCCAAATGATATGAAATTTTAAGCATTGACTCCTTACCCCTTAGCATATATATACTAGAATATATACAAGTATAATGTCATAGAATTAATTATTGCATTGTCATCCTTCAAATAAAATCATCCCTATGATAGTATGGTCATGTGTAACAGTCATTTGATCTCCACTTATAGAAAAATCACTTTCTTAACCTAGTACCATCATCATACATCCCATGGGACATAGTATGGCCCTCTTAATTTAGGCATAACACTTAATCTCATAAATACTCAATTGATTAACAAAGGCATCCATAAAGATAGAACTAGATTAGTTATCTTAGTAATCAATTGTATCTCTAACCACACCTTGGATTTCATCAATTGAACATATGATACATCAAGTTTCATCACTAAATTATATTAGTCAAGGCACTTCTTCAAATACTATATTGGGTATTAAACTCCTAAAATTAGGGTTGTCACATTCACACCACCTTATATGGATTTTTTTTCCTCAAAATTCAACTAATGTCATGCTTAAGGTGATACCAAAGTGTCCCACTTCATAAAGATCACCACTTCCAGGTACCAAAGTTTTCATATTTCTATATGCATCCCAAGTTGACATCTTAGGATCTAGACAATCTAGGGTGTACCCACCCCACCTTATACATGGTGAAGCATCATTTTCTATCTTAGTCATAACTTGACCTTCTGTTGTTTTAGGATTTACATTCTTTATCTCCCTCAGTAATCATGTTTTATTCATACATATGAAGTTTTGAAGGCATTATCAAGATTTCATCTTTCGCCTCGTTAAACCATGCAAGGTATTGCCATGTTTTCACTTCATTTGGTACTAGAATTTTCACATTTGACATCATTAATCTATTTTTTGGTCAACACATTCTAGGATTGCAACATTAGAGGGAAGTAATACATTCATCTTTGTATATTAGGGTTTCACCCTATTCTATGAGAGCTATTATCAAACTAGAAGCCTAGATTCAGAAGATTTGATGTTAAGAACATATCTAGCATTAGGGTTAATTGATATAATAAGATAAGAAATGATGGGAATATCCTAATGAACCAATAACCCTAAAACAAAGCTATATAGGGTTAATGATGAGAATCTAATGCATGCATATGATCATGTTGTCAATTAGGTGATGTCTATGATTTATATGGTCAAGGATATATAAGTTAAGAAGCCTTTGGACCAGGTACAGGCTTTAATAATTATATGACTATGGCTTTCTTGCTTGAAATGTGATACATATGTATGCTTGTTTATTTGCTCAAATATTAACACGTAGTATGCTAGTAGTGTACTCGATATTTGTCTCGTTATCATTGTTTTATGCCTTGAACACACAATATAGATCTCCATTATACAAACCTTGTACACCTACCCGTAGTATCCGAGTAAGGACACAAGGCTGGGCATCAGACTTGAGTTGCCAAGATTGGGCGGACCACGTTGATACAAGGGTTAGCTTCTGGCGATGGCCTTGAGGCCCCTTACGAATAAGGTTGGCTAATATTGAGCACTCTCGCATACCCTTCCGATGGGAATCTGGAAAAAGGTCTTATGATGCTTGATATTATTGGTATAATTGGAGTAAATTGTCTAAAAGATGAGTTCTCGCTTTACTAAGTAATTAACTCATTTATACTTGTTTGTTACTTATGCAATTTTTTTCAAATTATGTAAAGCTTATGTATCTGTATCTTTCAACCCTGAACTCATCACCTTGTGTGTTGACTCTCTTGTTTCACATATTTTTTAGGTTAAGAGATAGCTTGGGAGTTGTTCTCTTGTGAGCATATGGTCAGGTGTACTTGTTGTAAGATCCTAGCTAGTGCAATTGTTCAAGACTTATATAATGTACTCTTCAATATGTACTTTGAAAAACTATGTAATAAATGATGTTTTTATTAATATGCTTGTTGAATGATGAGATTATATTGGTGTTATTTAGCTTGTTAATTGTTCATGTATGCTAAGCATTTCACGCTTCCACATTTTGTCTGTGATATTCGTTTGGCTCACAGGATAGGGATTCCGGTTTTGTGACATCAACATTGCTCTTTAGAAACATTTGTACAAAAGTATTGAAGCAACAGATGATACACAAAAAAATCAAGAATGTCCTCCATTCATTTTCTACTTATTTCATTTTAGTTTTTAATAAGAAATTTCAAATACTTCTTGACCAAAGCTAGGCGTTCCAACAAATGTTCATTTTTTATAGAAAAATTTTAGAGGGTCAATCAACAAAAAATAGACTATATAGGAGAATAATATATATTTTCTCCTTAAAATTTTGAGCCTAAACATGAATAAGCCACAAGTAAAAGGAGATACTAAGATAGCAAGAGCTATTGTACACCATAGCAACATTACTCTAAAAGGACATCTATGCTAAGATATAGAAACAACAAACAATATCTAAAAAAATAAGAATGTAATCCATTTAATTTCTTCTTTATTCACTTATTAATAGGACTAATCAGATCTACAAATTCAACTAGTAGCTAACATATCTACACTGTGACGCAATCAAGAAATATAAATAAATGGCCATGTTCCTAATGAGATAAAACCTAACTACAATGGGGAATCAAACCTAGGCATAAGACTATCATTTACTTACATTGTAAAACAACAAAGTAGTATAAGAAACAAGGTAAGGGTTGACATCCAACGTGAATCCTGTTTAACCCTAAATAGATATATACTACACAACTGTATTACATCTTTTATTAAGGCATGTGGAATTTGAGGTATACCATTCAAAGTCCAACTGACCACTGTTAAGTCAAAATCAATTCCATACAAGATCTAGGAGAGCCAAAATCCTAAGATCTCATCTGCCCTCGACCACTATGAGTCATACGCAATGACATATATAGTCATCTGCATAACAGTCTAGTCCTCCCTTGGTATATAGATCACGATACTAGTAACGGGGTATCATAAACCCAATCATCTGAGGTACAACTATAACTGCCCTAAATCATATCACACATACTGAATCATAGTCATCTGAAATACTACCTCGACCGTTCTCCTACCAAGGTATGATCATATCCATCCTAAAAAGCATGCATATACTCAACAATATATGACTCTGAGCTTCCATTAGATGAATACTCATTTCACCATCCTGCAAATCCTGACACTAGAATGGATCTACAATGCATGGCACTACATGATTAGGGTTTCACTTGATTAGTTAAGGTCATTTGGGTGTCCATTAACTGCATCAATTAAGTTACATACAAACTCTAAAAGAATTCTACAAAAAACATGGTAGGTTGAAACTTCAGAAGATATAAAACGGGTGAAACATTATCCTTATCACATCATGAAGTGGATCACACCTGCATAAGAGCTCAACCATGTTCAAAGGTCATTAAGACCATCACATCATTCCCTATAAGATCATCATAATCTTTCCATGGCTTACCAAAGGCTCATCATACCATCACCATACATGTGATATACAAGTTTGGCATAACATTACTCATAGCATCTTATAATATTCATATGGCAACAAATTATGGTTACAAAAACATAGAGAGAGAGCATTCTTTCATCATATCAACATATAAGGGAACTAGGCACGATGATCCACCATCGTGTAATTGAATTAGGGTTAGGTTCACATCGCACATTAGATTGATGTTACAAATCATCCCTCAACTAACTATTGATGCATATACTTACTTAGGTTCAAACATAAACCATCATATAGTCAAGAGAACATAGAGACCACTAAGGTCAGTAACTTCATCGACCACTAGGGTCAGAAACTTCATCAACCACTGGGGTCAGTACCCTTGGCGTCTACTAGGGTTCTCCATCTTGGCGACCGCTAGAGTTAGAGTTCACTTTGAAGACCGCTAGGGTTAGCCACTTCAAAGACCATTATGGTTAGGTAACATTGGTGATTGATGGAGACATAAAATTTGGTGACCGATTGAAATCACAACTTGTGGTGACTGCTAAGAGTCCAATTCTTCACCACCCACTAAAGGTACAAAGATTTGCGACCACATAAGGGCAAGAAGTTGGTGACGACTCATATGTCAACACTCCTAGAGATCAATCAAGGGAATAAAAACATTGGTGACTGCATGACATCAAGGTCTCATCAGCCACATTGAACCAAATCTTGGTGAAAACTAACATTAAAATTGTTTGGCAACCAATCATGGTGCAAAATCCTTGGAGACCGCATAAGAGTTCAAAACCTCAATGACCACATAAGTGAAATCTTGGCAACCATTTAGGTTAGAGTCTTGGCGACCATAATGAATGAAATTCTTCATCGAACACATAGAGACACAAACATTGGTGACCAACATGGAATCCAAAACTTGGCGATCACATAATGTCCAAAACAACCACTAAGTCAAAACCATCAGTTAGAACAAGAAGGTCAACCAAAACCAAACCATCTGTTTCCACTAGAAGGAGGAAAATCACCTTGAAACCCTAGAAATGAACCATTTTTTTGAGAGAGAAAAAACCATATTTTTCACATGCAAGTAAGGTGTAAAGCTTCCACTACCAAGAAGGGTTCATGCACAAAGTTTGTGGTTCATCCAAGAAGATATACTACTCAAGAATCACCATATAAACACAAACCCTAGGTAAAAGATATTACCTTCCTAATTGGAAAAATATTTTAGGGCAAGATCATGTACATGCAAGGTATGAGTAAGCAATAATCATGGAGAAAGTTATATAACTCACCTTAGAGATGATGTAGAAACTCGAAACATCAAGATAGCTTGAAGAAAAGAAGGTAGAAACCCTAACTTGAACACTCTCCTCATCCAAGCTAACCCCTTCTCCAAAAAGGAAGCAAACCCTAGGTTGAAAAGGTAAGAAGGAAGATGTTTTCAACCACTAGATCAAGCTTCACCATGGATCCAACCAAGAAAAGGAAAGAAGGGGGTAGGACATCAAGGAAAATGAAGTAAAAGAGGGAGATATCACCTACCAAGGTCAAGAAACCAAGCAAGGAAGCACCAAACGACCTCAACTAGGGTAGATCCTATGGGGGAGGTAGAGTGGTGGGACAATTGATAGCTTCTTTGATAGATAAAAAATACATGCTTCCAGATACACGACAAGCATCCTCACTTCTCTACGACCGACCAAATGTAGAGAATGATGTGGTGTGGGAGAAGGTGGTGCATGGGGCTCAACTTTTTGGTTTGTGAGAATGAAGTGTGTTGGTGAAATGTGGATATTTTTACCCTTATGTTGGAAGATGTAAATGTTAGAGTGACCCCTATTGCAAGCATCCATATCATAAATCTAAGGGCATCCCAAGATAACGTGTCCCACATCCATGGGTAGAACATCACACCAAACATGATCTGGGTAGGAACCTAAAGTAAGAGGGACTAAGCATTGTTGGGTGATAGGTAGGCCTATACGATTAACCTAGTGAACTTTTTGAGGTCAAGGATGGGGTTATGGATTGAGATTTAGGCATTGCAGTCCTTGGGAAGAAACAATGTTTTGTGAACTGCCATTGTCAACTACAAGTTTACAACTCTTTCCTGCATGTTTGAAGACAGTCTGAAAAGGGGTGGTTCAATTCCATTCATCGCCATCAGAGGGGGTAGAAAACATGCACAAAACTTGTAAGTAAGAGTTTTGATTTTCATAGTAAGGTTCATCATCAGAGGGATGTGATGTAGGAAACATATCCTTATACTATGTGTCATCCTTTAGAGTGGAGTTTAGAGGGTCAAATGACACAAGGAGAGCACGACGCAGGCACTGAGAAGCCGGATGAGATGTGCTATGACAGTGGAAGCATTCACACCCACGAGGAGGGGGACGTGAAGTAGTGCTCCCTACCTCCTTTCCTTTGTTAGAAGAGGGAGTATATGGTTGAGAAACCAACAGAGGTTGTGGTAGAGTGTTGAGAAACCAACATAGGTTGGAATGACTACGTTGCACAAAATGAGAGAAGGAGGATCCACGTGATGTGGAAGAAAGATATGTATCGATCTTCTGGACATGACAAAATGTGTCGTCTAAGGAATCATATTATTGTAGTTCAAACTCAAATCAAATATACGCATGCAAACATTCATAAAGCAAGCGACCAACTACCAATCTGAGTCTTTGTGAATACATCAGTTCTTGACCTCCTCAAAAATTTACCATGTATTCTTGGACCAACATATCCCTGGCTAAGTTTCATCCAATCAGATAAAAGTTGGCATTGATATTGGGTAGGGAAATAGTGCTCACACAACTTGATTTTCATCTCATCCCAATAGAGGATGGGAGGTAGACCAAGGCGCACTGTGTCACGTCACGCTGGACACCTTGCCAATAACACAGGGCGTCGAGGTTTTGGTTGTTGGGTGGGTGAAAAGATAGGACGTCGGGTGATTATTTGGAATAGCTGTTCGGTGAAGGGTTGCGGAAAAACAACTAGGTGAAGGACGGGTGGAAGGCATGCTTCTGTGAAAGGATCATAGATGACGAACTGGTATTGATGGCAGATGATGAACTATTGAGGGAAGAGGCTGCCTTCTCCTAGGATGACAATAACACATGGAACACATGATCTAAACCCCAATGAGAATTAGGGTTAGATGCTCTAATACCACTTAGTGTGGGACTAGTAATTAAACTAATAACAATTTAATATAAAAGATATATTTAGAGAGTACACTCTCATGTAGTTAGACAGTACTTCCCTCATACTTTTAGATGTACATGGTTGAGATAAGTCCAAAACTTCTAGACATAGGGAGGGCTACACATATAAACTGACCACTATGCCTTATATGAGATTTATATCCTTAATTTAGATTACAATGAAAAAAAGACAGACGAGCAACAAGTTATGCTGCCAGTCCCTTTTGGATGGCAAAATCTATCTTCTGAAACACTACATCTATAGACATGTGAGTCATAATATTACTATGCATAACATATTAGACTATTTCGAGAAGATCGACATCTTCTAATGCTAAGAATCAAAATTTATCAAAACTGAAAGGTATGAATACATGATATTGTAGATACACACGTTCTTATGTTTGACCACCTTGGCTGCAATAACTTTTAGGACATCATATCCCACAATAAAATCTCCACCTTTCAAACTTACTAATGGGATAACTCATGTTAGATCTACACAAGCATGTTTACCTCCAACCCAATCAAAGATCAAGACATCTGCTGGTCTAAGTGTCCATCTCCCCTCCACACATGCATGATATAAATCGATTCTGATATATGAAAAGCATGACTGGAGGTGGGGTTCATACATTGGCTAGCTTAACAGTGAACAAAAATCAACGTTGGTTTAGTTATTCATCGCTCGCGCAATATAGACCAAGGTTCGTCCCTTATTGTCGGCTATCATAGTCACAAATTTGGTATTCGTGATATGTTCGATTGAGTTGAAAATTTTAGGATTCGACAATTATGTGGAAAATTCGGATAAAAATCAATCAAAGTATGGTCAAAATATGGTCAATTATTCGGGAAAAAGTAAAAAAAAATTAGAAGATATATACATATATTGCATGTAGATATATGTATATATATGTTATGCAGATATAAATATACATATATTATACAAACATATATCTATGACTATTACTTATACATACATACATATATTACATACATACACACACATATATACATATACGTATACACACATATATGCACTCAAAGTCTCAAACTAAGATGAATCAATATTATACGGAAAAAGAACATACAGAATACGAAAAAAATATTAAACATGATTAGTAGTGAATAATACATGGAATTGAGATTTATTCGAAGGTTTTATACATTTAAAACAAAATTCGAAGTTTTGAACTTGACTTTTTATTGTGACTAGCAAAAAGACGCGTACTAAGCACGTGATTGCGTCTGAATTCATATTGAGATTGAGAAAATTTATTGACATTAAATTTAAATTAAAAGTAGTTACATAGCATTTGAATTACAAAAAAAATTAAAAAAAAAATTCTCAAATAATGGCAGTTATTGCTTTTGTAAAAAGAAAATTAGAATTAGAAAAAAGCTATTTGAGTAGTTTTTGTATTGTATGACATATGTAAATTTACCACCACATGATTGGTCTCAAAATTACTCTGTTGGGGTAAGTTTAATGTTACGTGATCTAGTAGAGATTCTTCAAAATTAAAAAAATGACAATATCTTATGTATCTATAGTTATGTTTATTGTCAAAATGCGCACACAATTTTTTTGTTGGGCTCATGATTAATATTTTCTATCGGATAATGTATATACAACCTAATAAGAGAAAAACAATTGATTAAAAGTCAGGTGATTCCGTCCAATCTATGTGTACACATGCAGACTTCTTAAACACATAGATAGATTGAAACAATCTTAATGTGATGCCCTTATCTAGCTTGTCATAAAAAAGAATATCTGAGGAAATAAATAGAAACAAACTGCAAACAAAGAAAGCAACTCAAATCGTAAAAAACAAATCAAGCAGGTGAAGAGTGCATACACAGACATACTTTGGAACACATAAGCATAGGTTGATGAGCATACAGTCAAGTTGTTGGAACACACATGTATTTGATTAAACCACTTGAATCTCTCCAACTTGTTGCACGTTTTTACAAAAAATATCAAAATGCTCACAATTTTTTTAGGCTCGTGATTAGTATTGCATGATATAAAATAATTTATATATGACCTATAAGAGAGAGTCAATCTATTAAAAGCCAAGTGACTCTCTCCAGCCTATAAATACACATGCAAACTGCTTAAACACATAGATAAAACTGAACACTGTCAATTTGATGCTCTTATTTTGCCGACAAAATATATCCAAAAAATAAATACAAAAAATTACAAAAAAAAATAAATTGCAAAAAAAATAACATGTGGAGGATCTCTACAAATAGTTGGGCTTGTGATTAGTACTTCATTACTACATAAAAATTTATATATGCCCTAGTGAGAGAGAGCTAATCGATTAAAAGTCAAGTGACTCTCTTCAATCTGTAAGTACAAATACAAATGGCTTAAACACATGCATAGGCTGCACCTATGAATGCAACATGCATAACATGTCACATCTATATCATCTACCTTCATTATTTGGTATTGTAGCCGCAAATAACTAAAAAGAATAATAGAAAGGCAAAAGGTAAAGCGTTCATAGATTAAAAAAAATTAGAAAAGAAAGCAGCCAACAAGTATGAGTTGTCAAACACACACGTGGAAGACATACATGTTCATAGCTAATATATAATCAGTACTCACAATAATATGCATGCATCTCTTTAGAAGAGAACAAATCAATTGATTCCAGTTGACTCTCTCAAATTGGTAGTGTTTTACTACTAAAATTACATATGTTCTAAAAAATAATAAGCATAAGCACACAGATAAGTTACACCAAGGAGCTTGCATACATGCTGTTGAAATATATAGACATTCTGATTAATTACATATGCATGTTATTAAGAGAGAGCTAATCAATTGTCATGCAATAATTTATAAACAACTTTACTACAAAAGTACATTTTGATTAAAAGCAAGCTGGGTTATACTAAATGGTATGTTATTCGAGCAAATGATGCATGTGGTTCTTATAGTTTTAAACTAATTGATTGGCCAAAAAAATAATGTAAATAAACCAGCTAAATGAAGCAACTAAATAAATTGGTAAAAAAAGTGTAAATAAAAGGGAGCAACTTGATAACACACGCAGCTAACTCCGTTTTATTGTAGGTATACTAACAGTTGGCACGTGCAATGACATATTATTTTTCACAAAGAAGACGAAGAGGAGCACGAACTTGAGCATCCCACGTGATGCGTAGCATACTGTTGTGTATTCCTGATCAGTAGTTGCAGTAAGAAATAAACAGACATACACATTGCTACGTGTTTAGGTTATACATTATCAGAAGTCACTGGAGAGTTTCGTTGGCACATTCTAAGACACTCGTGTAATTATAATAATAGATCATAACTGCAAGTGAAGGTGCGCAGAGAAAAGTTGAAAATAACTATTTCTATTACAGCAACACAACAACTCGTTAAGAAATATTAAATAAAGATGAGCAGCGACATCTGACTATGCCGGCTACTACATAAATGGCGTTAATTGACACCCTGACTTTCTGCCTGGTTGGGCGACGGCCCGTCCACCGGTTGAGGTGACCCGCGGTGTGCGGCACCTGTTCCAAATCCGCCGCCGCCACCTTCTTTACGCAAGGAATCAGTCCTAAGGAGCGGAGGAAGGGCCGACGGGTGGTGGTGCTTGCTGCCTTTGGTTGCTGTTGTTATTGTTGAGCTGCGCACGCATCATCATCATCTGCTTCTCTTTCTCCTTCTCCTCCCGCTCCTTGTGGCTCCTATGTATCGCCGCGAACTCCATGCATTGCCGAACGGCCGCCAGGACGCTGCAGCTGGTCGAGAAACTGTCCCGAGGCCGACGGTCCTCCGGGGACGTGCTGCTGCTGGCGGTGTAGTTGTCCACCAGGTACACACAGTCCGTGCGGGCAGTCACAGCCACCTCGTCGCGGAGCTCCAAAGCGTGGTGGGCCCGGCGCATCGACTTCTTGTGAGTCAGGACGACGACCACGTTAAGGCCTGCGATTAGTTACTGGTTGATTATAGGGCTTCAAATCGAAGATGATGCAACATGTAAAACACTACTCCCTAGCATATGAACAAGTGAAATATGTAACTAACAACTAATTTACCGTGCTCTCTAACCACCGTTGTCATCTCCTCCAGCTTCCGCAGAGCAGCCTTGCGCGCAACTAAATCCACCCCAGGACAGCTCATGACCACCACCACACACTCGGCATCCTTCCCGCCCTGCCGACACATCGCCTCCTCGACCTCTTCCCTCACCGCACCACCGCCAGAGAATCCCGGAGTATCAACCGCTTCCATCGCCACAACATCACCACCCCCGATGTAATTCCCGCCATCCTCCCCCTGCCCTCCGCCGCCAACCACCGACCCGGTATCACCTCCACCTCCATCCACCGGAGCCCACCACCCAGTACTACTGCCCCCTCCGGCCACCACTACACGGACAACACGCTCAGCGCGCGTGATGGGCGGACCGGCAGGTGTCCCTGTGGGAGCAGTCTCTGACCGGAGCACCAGCGGCCCGTCCTCGCCGGAGAGCACGCGGCAGGCAGTGTTGATGAACGAGCTCTTGCCTTGGGCGCGGAACCCAATCACCAGCACGCGGGAGGGCGGTGAGATGGCTGAGGCGTGGCGAAGGATGTCGCGGCGCTGGTATGAGACGGACTCTTCCAGAAGAAGGCGCCGCCAGGAGAGAAGCACGGCCGTGCCGGAGAGTGCGGCCGCGGCAAGCTTTAGGAGGAGTGTTACGGAGTAAGACGAGGACATCGATCCACCGATATATCTTCGCTCTAAGCTGGTTTGGAGCTTTGTTTTGTTAATATTATCTCACTACTTCGTCTGCTTCGGCTACATCCAGCTAGCTGTGGGGATTGAGGGAATCGTGGAAAGATGGCATGCCGGCCTGTTGGCCGGGAACAGGAAGGGAGGAATAAAGGGAAGAGAAGAAGAAAAAAAACGATGAATTAGGTGCTTTGCTTCCATCGCGCGCAACGAGCGCCCGCTCCTTCCTGCACTACTCCACGCATGGGCTTTGGGCCCTCATTTCGCTGCCGTGGGTTAAATTATTAAGGAAACAATTTAGCATACTCTGAAAATACAATTACCAATATAACACCCTTAAGATAATATTTCTTAGAATAGTACATTTTGTGTAGAATCCGGTCACTTTGTTAGAACAGGCCCATTTTGTTAGAACTAGTAGGAAGACACGTGCTAAGCACGTGTTATACAATTGAATTAACCAATAAAATTACATAATTGAATAAATCCTACTAAAATAGTATAATATGACTAACTTTTAGGGAGCACCTCTTTGATTTTTAGTTTGTCATTAACAAAATTATATATGGTCTCCTCATTGAGCATATGTGAATCGATGATTAACTTTTAGGTGACTTCCGCCACTTTATAACATGTGATTGCTGAAATTACTTATGTTATATAAAGTTATAGAATATAAATATAACACGCTATAAGAGAAGAAATTGGTTAAATGTTCGACTCACTCCCTCCAATATATAAGTGTGATTATCAAAATTGCCTCTGTTCTAAAAAATATGTAACTATTACTTACAACCCACTCAAAGAAATAACTCAATTCATGTAATTACAGAAATTATTTATGCTCTAGAAGATTATATATACAATACTCAAAATAATTTAAATATGATAAACTAAAAAAGAAGAACTCGATAAATATCTGAGAGACTCCCTCCAACTTATATGTTTCGTTATTGAAATTGTCTCTGCTCCAAAAAATTATGTAACTAATACTCACAACCCACTGAAAGAGAACAATTTGATTGATGTGATTACTGGACTTAACTACACTCTAAAAAATTATATATGTCATATTTCATAATAATTTAAATTTAACAAATTAAAAGAAAAAGATTCAAATAACATTTTACGTTGACTCCTTCCTACATATATGTGTGATTACCAAAATGGCGTCTCTTCTAAAAAAAAATATGTGACTAATACTCACTACTCGCTAGAAGAGAATACCTCATATCATTTGATTATCAGAATTATTTATACTCTAAAAAGTTATACATATAATATTCAAAATAATATAAATATATACACTAAAAAAAGAACTTGCTTAACTGCCCAAGTGACTCATAAGTGACTCCCTTCAATATGTATGTGTGATTATCAAAATTGTCTATACTCCAAAACCTTATGTAACCGGTATTGAGAGTGAAATAATATGTTGCTAAAAGATAAACAAATCTCACAAAAATATTGATGAAGCATGCAAACATATAGATCAGGTGACCAACGTAAAAAGAAAGAACTCTAATGATGATAAAAAAAAAAAACTAAAAAGAAAAGTAGGGAGCCAATAGACCTAGTCCGATGCTGAAGCACACAAATAATTAATATGCACATCTTTATCTTATACCTATTTGCCGAACCTAAAAAAGGAATCGTAGCAAAAAGAATTATATATGCAGACGCACACTGATACCGAGTTATTTTATTTTATTGTGACCTCTATTCCTTTGGCAGCTGTGGTACTCATCGCGATGAAGCACACAACTGCATGTATGAGAATCCGCACATCTTTACACAAATGTCACCGGCTTTCTGGTAAATTGAAAATGAGTGAAACAAAAAAGCACACTGGTCCGGTGAACTCTCAGACATACATGTAGACATTGCTTTGTTATAGAGATATAGACCCGACACTCGAACTGGCGTCGGAATAAAAAAGCATCGTACACTCGTGTTTATTTTAAAAAAAAAGTCTAAACGTCACTTTGTGTTTTTTTAATATTTTTTATTTTAAAAATAAATACACCAGTTTTGGTGGCATCTTTTGGTTTGGATACATAAAACGCCAAGCAAAGTGACATTTTATGCTAAAGTGGTCTATTTTGAGGATTTTTTTTCTGAAAGTGCTAGTATCATAATTATTTTTGTAAAAGTATTTTATATTGTTTTTTTTTCAATTACAAATAGGATGAGCATCTGACTAAACCAACTACACCAACATATTCTGACTCATATTCAGATAATTTATATGATTGGAGCGGCTCTAAAATTTGACCGAAATTGTTATACATGCTAGATTAGGGTTGTGGTAAGCCCAGACTCCAAAAATCCAGATATCCAGATTCATCACATAGACATATATAGAACCACATAATAATATGAATATTTTGTATAATACACTTGACTATAACAAATTTTACTATTTTTTATTTAACATATTTTTCATTGATTATTTTAATAAGACGATCAGAACAATGCACTGGAATATAATTATACTATAAATGCCCATATGATATTTAAGATATTTGCAGTAATATGCAATATAAGTTGAACTTATTGGTTGAATGTTTCTCATTTCCAAAATTCATCTCAAAGGAATATTAGCAAATCATCTGTTGAAATAAATGAGTATTCTCCAGCTAATAATAATTTATATTTTTATAGTTGGATGATTTTAATCATATCTCATTAATCCATGCGACTATAATACTTAAACATGTCCAATCTTGGAAATAATTCTTTATATCTATTACATTTACCTTAAACTTCCATAGTGTAGTAGTTTTAGGGATGGGATTGGCATACCATGACTCACATTTTAAACGAGAAGGGGACTAACCAGATGACTAATGCTATTCAATTTATCAAAGAGGAGGAGAAACATATTTGGACGATGGAACAAGATGGTGGGTTTACTAAGGTGTTGTTTGGTTCGGGATCAAAATCGGATTGGGTGTTGTCTTTTTGTGCCACGTAGGCGCTAATCCCAACTAACCAGTCAATATCCAGTCTTGTTTTGTTTGGCAAAAACTGGACTGATGGGTCCGTTTTGGATTTCGTAATCCTCTAATCCAGACCAACTTCGTCATGCTAGCAGCATGATTTCGAGAACCCGGTCCGAATTTAACTGTCTTTTATGTTATTTTGTTTAACATGCCAGACTGAAAAATACGAATTACGAGACCAATCCAATTTAATGAGTGCTTGCAATGGGATTGGTTTGCCAAACAAAAACATGATCGAATCCAGATAAACTAATCTGGATATATCGACTAACCCGGTCTGAAGTAATCTCGATCTCAAACTAAACAAGGGCTAAGAGATCGGCTAGAAGATTAATTGATGGCGAGAGTATTATAACCTCAGTTTCACTTGTATTTTCCTTAGTTGAATTGCAATGCTTTGAATAAAAGAGACATAATTGAAATGTGTGTTTATTGTTTTAAAAATAAAGATTTGTAAATTTCCCTTGATTATTGATTTTGTGAATTCTATTGTTTTTTTAATCCAATAATGGAAATAAGGGAAAAGGGAGACAAGGAAATCCAATAATAAGCAAAAACAAAAGACAATAGATAATAATTAAGTATACTTGTGAGAATTGTGTGATATTATCTAGAAAGTGGTATGGATGGCCACTAGTAATTGAATTTTAGTTTCACATAATTTCTAATAAGAAAAGTAATCAAAATAAAGAATATAGATAAAAATGTATTTTAATGCTTGAAATATGCCTTATAAGGGGTCTACTTACATATTAAGAAAATTATCTTTTTTTTTTTGGAATTTGGTCTCAATCTTTGCCCACGACTAGATAAAGTCACTGTGGACTTTCCTTTAATCAGATCAAAATTTAGTCGGTGATATCTTAACAGGATGCAACAGAAATAAGTTGCGGCATATTAGATATAATGGAAATAGTTCGCAGCAATAGAAGAAATCTCTCGAGGAATAAGACCCTCATAAGTCACGTGAAGAAGAAGGTGATACTGAGAAAACCCTGAAGTGGACACTCCAGTGCAAGAAGCAGCTGCTTTAGTCACTGGTAACAGGAACACCAAAGAGGATCGATCTCTCTATCAATTGATTCTTCAGCTTTCGAAGAATAGAAACACTAGGGAGGAGGTAAGATTTTCTAAAACTCTCTCCTTAAAAAGCTCTAATGCCATACAAATCAAGCCGGATTTTGTTTGAATAATAACGGAAGATAAACCAGTACACAGCTATTATTGACAACCTAGGTCTTGGCATAAACAGTACAATTAGTTGGGTCGTCTCCTTTTAATAAGCTGACCCGATTACAGACCAGATGCATGGATGCAATGCTATTAATAAGACAGCAGTACTTTGCTCCTTAAGACCTTAACTGGGCTGTGCTTTTAGAACATGACCATATAATCAGATATACTACAGCATTCTTCAGCAGGTAGAATGTGAGCTGTAACCTTGCAGATGCTACCAAGTACTCCCCAATGCTTCACATACTGCATATGTAAGAATCTTATTCATCTTACACTTGTAATATATAATCAGCAAAAATCACCATTTTAAGCAGCATAACCTCATCCTTTTTCGTTCTAACAAAAAGACTGACTTATACCTGCACCACTAATCTTACTAGGAACAATCATGATTCATAAAGATGGTGCTTATTGTTACTGATAGTAAGTTACTAGTCCATCCCTCAACCAAGTATTCTCAACTTATAGAAATATATATAAGGTGCATCAGCACACTGAACACACAGTTATTGAACTGATGAGGAGACAGGAACCGAGTCAACGGTATTGTGGTGCTAGCTCGCCTTCTTTCACAATGTAGTGCTGAGAAGGAAAGTTTTTGCCCTTGAAATAGCAGTCCAGCATTTCCTTGACTCCAGCAGCATACCTCAGCTGAAATGGTCCACAAAAACCCAATCATGACAAGGCATAAAAAAGCAGCAGGTATTTGGTGTACTGTTGGATGCGTTGCCCAAATGCCACGCATCTCTCACCTGGCCATCTATGGTAGTTCCAGAAATATGAGGGGTCATAGCCTGGTTGGGCATGTACCTCCAAGGATGGTCCTTCGGGGCTGGTTGTGGAAACCACACGTCTCCACTGTAACCTATAAATCAGACAGAAGTTTCAGTTAAACCGTTCTATAGTTTTGCCATTACTGACACAATTCAGTGAATCATGATAAAACATCATATTAGTTGGATTCAATGTATCACACTATGGACAATGGCTCCGTACCTGCAACATGTCCACTAGCACAAGCCTCAGCAACTGCCTGAGTGTCCATGATAGCACCTCTAGCGTTGTTTACTATCAGAACACCCTTCTTCATCTTTGCAATTTTCTCTTTGTTGAATAATCCTCTGAAACACAATGTATACATGAAAACGGTCTTCACATATTACAATAAAGATTACTTAATATTGGTACTTTTGATCAAAGTTTGAGTTCATGATATTTTCAACCATAAGGACATGCCTCATGCAATGAAAATAATATTATGCTCTCACATTATTATCTTCTTACAAAAAAAACAGAAAAAGCCACATTACAAACTGGTTGTTAAACAATGGAATTTCGAAAGGTCAAACCCTTAACACTGAAAAATTATTGAAGAATTCACTGGCCACAAACTCACATTCACATTGTGATTGAATAATATTTTTCTGAAAAAATGGAAGAGAGTTTTGCCACACAAACAGCACCAAGGACGTAAATGATGTGTGAAGTGCCAAAGAGGCATATTTCATGAGCAGAGCTCAAAAGACAAATGTGGGCTTCTATTATCACAGGTGAGAATCGTCATGAAACATTACTTACATAAGTAAAACTTATATGATGTCTTGTCCATCAAGCTACTACCCATTTTCCCAACCTATAGAAGCCGGAGGAACAAACCAGCTTGCTCCCAAATCCAGATACACACTTGTCAAGGGTAAAAATCTCTATTCAAGTTTAGCAAGCAAAGGAACTCATGGAAATATTTGTATTCAGATTTTCTTTTAACTCGTGTCAGAAGTGTTAATCTTGCATGGACACTCCCATTTGCAATTAGGATTTATAATCATGAATTTGGCCATTTTTCAGGCTATCTGACCGTTCCTGAAGGAAGGAGCTTCGGGATGGCATCTGACATCTACCTAGATTAGAATTAATGTGATAATTTTACACTCCATTCGGATCTAAAAACTGCAGTTTTTTAGGGCAATGGACTATTGGCACCTGACTTATTTAACTTCTTGAACAGAAAAGTTGCAATCTGCCAAAATAAACTTGATAATTGAAATTTGAAAGGAGCAAAAATTTATAGTTTTTAGCCTTTTGGGTTTTCTGACAGGAACCTGAACAGAAAATGAAGGATTCTATAGACAAGCCAACTCAGCTAAAGAAATTGGAGATACTCGATAAGTTATATTGAAGAAATTGGTAGTAATTGGAGATGCCCACTGAGTTATATTGCAGAAACAACCATCAGCATAAGTGGAGATACCCATTAAGTTGGTAGAAGCAGCTATTGATGAAAATGGAGATGAAACCCAATAAGTTATATTGTAGTAATAGCTATTAATCCAAATGGAGATGAAAAGGCTAGAAAGAAAGTCCTTACTTAGTTTTATCAGTAAGAGGCATATTGACAACAACCACATCACACTTTGAGAGCATAGCATCAAGATCCTCCTCATATTTGGCACCAAGTTCCTTCTCCAACGCAGGGTCTATCTTGAGGCGATCATGGTAGAGGAGATTGCAGTTGAAGGGCTTCAATCTCTGCAGAAGCAGCCTCCCTATACGTCCAGCCCCAACCGTCCCTACAGTCTTCCCTTCAAGATCATAAGCATGGTGTGCGATGGCCGCCACGTTCCAGTCCCCATTGATGACCTGGTGATATCCAGGTAAGAAGTTGCGGACCAGGATAAGGATCCTCATGAGCTCGTCTTCTGCGACGGAGACGGTGTTGCTTCCAGTGACCTCAGCGACCGTCAGACCCGCCGCAGCAGCAGCATTGAGATCGATGTGGTCTGACCCGATGCCGGCAGTCAGGAGCAGCTGTAGGTTCTTGGCCTTCTTGATCCTTTCGGCGGTGACGTAAGCCGGGTGGAACGGGGTGGAGATCAAGACGTGGAGGTCTTCAATGTGCTTCTCCAGTTCTATACACAGAAGTTGATCAATTTCAGACGTAGCAAACGTTTTAGCAAATTGAACTCAATACCATGGTATCAAATAAATGAGATGCTTGAAATAGAAAAATTGTGATATTTAAAAAGACGAACAGACAGATTGACGAAGTTGAACCGGGAACCTGTCACTCTACCGGGTCGGTTCCCTCCCAAAATCAGAAATGAAGTCTGACCGGCATCAAACCGGTGAACCGACTTGTTGAACTGGTGAACCGACTGGTTGAACCGGTGAACTGGTTCGGTTTTAGCCCAACCGGTCGGTTCTCTCACTTGACAAGTAAATGTATTGTTGCTGCTATTTTTTGTTAATTAATATTGAATACTATATAAATGTCGGTATATAAATGTCCATGAATAGAATAATATTTGTTATTTGGTCTGTTTATCAAGTTATTGTAAGCAATTGTGCTATTATTCATGTTTCATAACTTTTGCATGGATATTTTCTATGAGTATCAAAGACATTTATATATTTTTAAACTATTAATGATGTCATGCTGACGTCACTGGTTGAACCAGTCAGACCACTGGTTGAACCAGTGAACCGGGATCCAGAGGCCTCATCGGTTTGCTGACCGGTTCGAGTCTGACAACCTTGGTATAAATAGATGGGATGCAAAGGATAAATCTTGCCAGTTTTTTGAAGTTGAATCAGAATTTTCTAGAAAAGAAAACAAACACACACACACGGTAAAACATAAGACAATACTATATGAGCCGTTTCATTATATCCGCCAAATGCTTTCCTACTTCACTGCAGGTTTCATGCTATCGATATGGCTATCAAGTGAGTTCATGACAAGTGATGAATTAAGACACGTCCATGATAGTGATATGGGAGTTATGCAGATCAATCATATTGTAGAATGCACACTAACATGGACAAAGGAATGGTTGTAACACACATTGAGATAATAATTACATTAGCAACTTGAGGAAATCTAGGAAATTCAGCAAGTAGCAAGAATCAGACAGGGGTTGGTTAGATCTTGGAATACCAAATACCCGTTTGTCAACTAAGAATATCAAATGAGTATTATTTCAGGTACACCAAACCCAGCGTTTGTTATTAAAAAGTAAACAGTCGATTAGCACGGTGTCATAGAGAACTAACCGCAGTCTGGACCTTCCTTGTCATCAGTGACGATGTACTCGTGCCCTTGGGACTCCAGCCACTCCCTTATCCCCAATGAGCCTTCCACACAACCCACGAAGTTTGGGTTCATCGCAGCATACTCGTTGGCCTTGTAGAACACACCCACGATCTTCTTCTTGCCAGGGGAGGCCTGTGTAGAAACAGAAATTAACATGAGAGAAACGAAACAAATAAAAGGAAGCCTACAAGGATATGCATCCAGAGCCCTGAGAATTGCGATCATGTGTGTAACCATGATTGTTTATGTTTCTTCCTCATTTCTCCATTACCATCGATCCAACACATTCCTGAGATTTTTTATTATTTTCAACGAGTGTTAGATCATAATGCCGAAACACTTCCGCAAATTTCAAACACCTCTTAAATATGACCATAATGGTATAATATTATGCCTGGCAAGGGCCTTTCGGTAGCGCTACAGACCGAGTCTCGTTTCCCCACTATTTTATTGGAAAAATGAGCAAGTTGGTGAAGGCTTTTCCCCCAAGTGTCTGATGAGCTACTAATTCGGCGTGATATCACAAGTTCCGTCCAGTGTGCGGCGACGCATGTTGATGTTCGCAGGTGAAGGATAAATATCGGCGGCGTCGGAGAAATAACAAGATTGTCGCAACAATACTAATGGGCGAGAGAGGCATCACAGGTTCCGATCATCAGAAACAGAGGACTAGCATGAATTGGGGAAGAAGAATCAGCATCGTCAAGCCGAAGTCGAGCCTCCGGGAAGGAACCTCAAGTTGGCAAGCCCAGGCGGAGGAAACAGGATAAGAACACCACGTGTCGTACGGAAACTAACGGGACAAAAAAATTGAAACACAAATGAGGGGAAACAACATACATGTAGCTCCCTGGTGATTTGCCCTATGGCGCCGCTTCCCGCCGCCGCTGCCACCGTTCTGCTGCCGATCGCCTGAACAGCCTGCGCCGCTGCCCTCCGCATCGCCATGACTACTGGTCTACGAACTCGTGCTGATACCGTCAGGTTGTCTGATGTGTGTGCTCACCTGTTCAAGCCCACCCACAACCGACGACACTTGTTGGTGAATTCACTTGATGTTTTCACTAGGGGTGAGGAGCTAAGGTTTATATAGGCGCGCCCTTCCGCGCACCGCACCAGACAATGGATAGACCCGTCCTCGGTGGACGACGGAGCGAAACGGAAACGGGACTCTCCTGCCCCCAACCACCGTCCGAAACAGACACGGGCGTTGGTGGGGCATGCTTTTGGGTCGCTGGTGCACGCACGACGTGGCCGAGCCGGAGGTAGCCGACGGAGGAAGAGTCGCCGGCAGAAAGCGACGTCCACGAGGATCTCGCCGTTAGTGGGGAACTCGACGTAGGATTAGCCACTCCACACTCCTGTTGTTGGCTTTCGCCTATGCTCGACACCCGATTGGCCACTCCCACGTTGGACAGAGAAAGATGACGAGAGGCAAGCAAGCGGCGAGATATTTTTCCTTCCACATATGCCCTCGGCTTAGGGGTGTCGAAAAATCTGGCCCACTAACCAAACCAGTTGGGACCCAAAATGGAACCCCAAACATTCTCCATCACTTAGAATGTATAACTAATAAAATAATATAATTTAATAATATATTTTATTTGTTACACATTTTAACATGTGGTAGAGAATGCTTGAAGTTCTATGGTGAGTCTCAAAATTGGTGTCCACTTAACATATTTTTTATTTTAATGCCAAATGTAGACTAATCCGGATTAGGGCTGAGCATCGGTCCAGAACCGGACCGGACCGCGGACCGAATTTCGACAAATATATGAACCGCAGACCAGACCGTTTTGAGGTAGGACCGGACCGGGACCGGACTGTTTTGTACTAGGACCGGACCGGACCGAACCGTTTGGACCGTAATCAGCCTTTTTTACATGTTTTACAACTTATTTAATTGTACAAAGTTGATAATCTTAGTCACTTCTAACAATTATATAAATTTAGTATCAAACATTTATACTAGTAGTGCTTATATATGTACTTTATTTGTAGTTATTATAGAATACACCTTCAAATATACATGAATTTTATATAAAAGTCGATCTGCGGTCCGGACCGGACCGAAGACCGAACTCATCGAAATTCCCAGACCGCGGACCGGACCGAACTCAAAATGGACCGGACCGGACCAGACCGAATTGAGCAGTCCGGTCCGATTTTGCGGTCTGGACCATTATTTGCTCAACCTCCCTGACGGCTCTACCTCTGACAACCTGCAGCACATAGCTCGTGCGGCAGCTACTCATTTTCAAGGGTTGTTTACGGCATCTGCCATCGATGAACCTGATCGCCTCGAACCCTTTCTCCAGAACATCGCCTCCGTCTTAGATGCTGATGAAAATATGGATCTGGTCAGGATCCCCACCGAGGAGGAGCTGCTTTGCTGCATCAAGCGCATGAATCGCCATTCGGCTCCTGGACCCGATGGCTTCACCGTTAGCTTCTTCTTGGCTTCATGGGAGATTATCAAACATGATGTCGTATGCCTCACCAACTGCTTCTTCTCTAATCAGGCATGCCATAGGAGCATCAAATCCTGCCGCATCGCCCTTATCCCCAAGGTTGCCCAGCCGAATGATCTCATTTCAGATTTCCGCCCCATAGTTGTTGAAAATGTCATGCTCAGGATTCTCGCAACCCTTCTCAGTGACAGGTTGAAAGGCTTTATGAGCAAGATTGTTTCCCCATGGCAAGGGGCATACGTCCCGGGCAGAGACATCATCAATCACGTTCGGCTTGCTAGAGAAATTTGCCATGACCTCAAGCAAGGAGAGCTGCATCCGAACATCATCATTAAATATGATATGAGTAGAGCATATGATCGGGTCAATTGGTTGGTGCTCAGAAACGTTTTGGACAGAGTTGGTTTTCTTCCTGAAACCATCCAATTATGCCTCAGCTTTTTTGAAGGCTCCTGGGCTTCGATTTCGATTGGTGATCAGACTGAAGGTTTTTTCCAGTTGCATAAAGGCCTCAAGCAAGGCAACCCGCTGTCTCCTTATCTCTTCATCATTTTCGAAGAGCTGCTCGCCAAATACATGGATCATGCGATACATGATGATATGATTCATAGATTTCACACTCGTGGGGCGGGACGTGCACCCCCGATTCTGCTGTATGTCGATGACATCATCATTTTCTGTAATGCTTCACCTACATCCATATACAACATCAAGAACATCATGAACAGCTATGAGACAGCTACGCAGCAGTTGATCAACAGGGAGAAGTCTGTCTTCATGATTAGTCCTGATCATAGCAGCGCCGCCAACATTACTCAAGTGCTGGGGGTCACCCTTGCCGATGGACCCATCACTTACCTCGGTGCTCCGATTTTTTACGGTAGAGCACGGCTGCACTTCTTTGATTCCTTGGTGGAGAAAATTGCTAGCAAGATTGCATCCTGGAAAGCCCGTCTGCTATCTTTCTCCGGGCGACGCCTCCTTATTAAGCACGTTATCTCTTCTACCACTCTATACATTGCAACAGCAATTGGTGTACCATCCGGTATATGTGATAAGATCGATGGTATGATGTCTCGTTTCCTTTGGACTGGAAGAAATTATACCAAGCGCAGGACATGGGTGGCATGGCGGATCACTGCCACACCTATCGATCGTGGTGGTCTGGGTCTCGATTCTCTGAGGATTACTTCACGTGCTTTCTTATATAAAGCTTGTTGGGAGATCTCGACTGGAACATCTCCCTGGGCTACCTTCTATCGTGATAAATATAAATCTCCTTCTCCATACAGAACTGGACCGTACCTGAAGATGGGTACTGCGGCTTCTCCCACTTGGAAGCAGATTTGGCGTACATTCCCTATGTTCAACACTTTCTGCAGATGGATTACTGGGAAAGGCGACATATCCTTATGGGACGCTAGATGGTGCGGTACCCCCCTTACTGGATACACCCTCAATGCCAGCGACAGGAGACATGATTTTAGAATCTCCGACTTTTGGGACGAAGACTCAGGATGGGATTGGGCATCCCTTGAACAGATTTTAAATGAAGAGGGGATCAATATCTTCAGGTACAATAGAGCTAGCATTTCTCATCATGAGGACGCTCTGGTGTGGCGACTCGAGACTCATGGTGAGTTCTCCATCAAGTCGGTCAAGAAGCACATTCTTTATGAGGATACTCCCACCATCCATCCATCTCTGGAGAAGATCTGGAAGCTTCACCTCCCCAAAACTGCTGCTATTCTTTGGAAGATGGCGCACAAAGCGCTCCCGACTGACGACAACATCATTAGATGCCGTATCCAGATGGCATCCATGTGCTCTTGCTGTGACATACCAGCGGAGGAGACCCTGCAACATCTCTTCGTGACTGGACAGATGGCAACCTTCTTTTGGCAGAAGCTTTACTCCATCACTGAATATCCTCCTCCGTTGAATATACATGACTGCATTTCTGCTTGCAACTCCTTTCACCAAAGGGTATCGTCCAGATCATGGATTCACAGTTCTCTCAGCGCGCTTATTCTGTGGGCTATCTGGTGTTGCAGATGCTCCAGGAGATTCGACGGGCGGAACATCAATTTGCTGGTCAAATGGAATGACATCATTTTCATGCTTAACCATTTCTTGAAAGATATTGCCTTTGTGAAAATTGAGTCCAATAGCTTTTATAAGAACCTTGCTGATCACGGCATTGATGAACCGAGAATACGGTTAAGAGGCATTTCTCTTGTTAAATGGATTCCTCCTGATCTGACAAACTTGAAGCTGAACATAACTATCGGGAGAAGCAAAGATCCTTCTGGGCAGCCTAGATGGTGGGCCGCGGGAATCATAAGGAATTCCAGGTGCATCGTTCGTCTTGCCTTCAGAGTATGGCTGAGGGACGATGAGCATGCTACAGCGTACCTTGCTGCTTGCACCATCGCGCTGAAGTTTGCGGAGCAGTCCAATCTCAATCTTTCCTGCATCGAAGTAGATAATGCTACTGTATACAATATTTTATGGGGGAGCGCTCAAGAACCATGGCTTGCCACCTCGTTCACGAGAGAACTCAAGGATACGCTGCGATCTGAGGGTATTATTGGAATTCTCTCTCACAAGAAGATTAATTCCGCCCCTAGAGAGTTGGGCATCTGGGGTAATGCACGATCTACCTTGTTTCTGTGCAGCCATGCTATCTCTCTTCCGAATAGAGTTAGAGGTCTCCTGAACCTTGAAGCGAACGGATGCCCTTATGTGGTCATCACGCGATCTGATCCATCGCTGGCTGGACCCTAGTGACGCATTGTCCTTTCCTTTCTCTCGGGTTTGCTGGGGGTTTTTTGTAAATGATGGGTAACACACCTGCGAGATTACAAGCAGGAGATGTATCAATTTTTTTGAAGATTCGGCCCACAAGAGGGGGGTGGGATGAATAAAAATACCCCCTGACTTCCCAAAAAAAAATTTATTTTTTGAAAAAAAAATCTCAATAAAATTATCAACATATTCATAAATAATCTCATTACATAAAATGAAGTACATTTATATAATCTTAGACAATTGTCATATTATTTTCTTTGTTTTTATAAGAGACCAACGATAAAATATTAATGTTATCGAAAAATAAAGAAAAACACAACTATAGCATCACATAAATCATACTCGAACAAAATATATATCACATCAAAATTATAGTGACATCACCTATATTATACTAAAACAACAAATTTATCACATTAAAATACAACCTGTCAAACTAATTGGGTTCACTATACCATATCGAAATAAAAATTTACATCACATCATAACAATATATGTATAACAAGATGCATTATTGGTGTTACCTAAAATATAATAACTTCTAATACAATACGAATGTGACAAATAATCCAAAAAAATAAATCCGGAATCAGATTTTTTTCGAATTTGACCCGGTTTCGATTAAGACTTCTAATCTTAAACCCGGAACCGGTTCGGGACTCCACAAAGCGAACCCAGAGTTTGCCAAATTGGACACAATCGAGTTCATTGATTTACAGAAATTTTGACAGCTCTACCCAAACCGCCTATTTGGTCCGATTGCTATCCTGAGTTTGTGAGTTTCGTGGTGGGCTAATCCGCCCTACTGCTCATGGGCAGCCGCTCCGTACAGGGGGGTTGAAACAGAGGGCACGTTTGCTTACTGTAATTGATTTGGATTTTGGCAAATTGTGCATCTAAATAATCCATGAACAATAAAATGTTGTGTTCGGAAAAATCTGCGAAGTATACATTTACACTGTGTTCGGGTACTGATTTTTCAAGTTCCGGGATTTAATACGTGAATAACGTAGATGAGGTAGTTCAGCTCAACCGTCAATTACGTACTCGCTGTAGCAGGTAGGTGCTAAATAAATGGTGTGGGAAACAAGGAGCCGAAGCAGCGCAGCATTTCTAAATTCCGACAATATTGACGTGATTCTGAATCACAATTTTTATTATTGAACCAGACGGTTACTGGTATTTATAAAGTCAATGCGTATTAATAGGATGCAATAACCACAATAGAGAAATGCCGCATTTAAGAATCTTCTAGCCAAACTAGGCCAGTTTGGTAACAGGGAGAGAAAAATACGGGGTAGTCGTTTTCGAGAACTGCGGGTTAGGGCATGTTTGGTTACTTGGATTTTGTTGTATTGGATTGTATTTTGGACTCCAGTTCAACAAATTTTACGTTTGGTTTGCAGGATTGGAGAACTGAGGCTAATCCTGGGATTTTCAGACATAATAGGAATCCCGCATTTTGGTCTCCATCAAAATTCTCCCGGATGCCAAAATCCAACATGGCGAACGTCGTGGACACGAAAAAAAATAAATCTCACACTTACAAAATCTAGCAAACCAAACATAAAATTTTATTTTGCGGGATTTTGACAATGCAGCATTTTAATAATACGGGATGGACAAAATACAGGATTTCTAAAAATCCTGAAAACCAAACGTGCCCTAGTAAAAACGCATGACACACGTGCAGGAGGACGGCGTCCGCCGGTTTTGAACTGGAGTCTATTTTACAGCAATTGCTATACAGCCGTAATTACAGGATTCTACAACTTTTTCCGTCTCAGCAATCCAAACATAATCTTTTGTTTGTTGGATCAGTAAATGCAATCCAGCAATCCAAACATAATCTTTTGCTTGTTGGATAAGTAAATGCAATCCATTACAGGAAAACACAGCAAATCAAACATGCCTGGAATGGAGTAGTGACTGTGCAGTAATTGGAGTCTGGACTCTGGAGTGGAGTGGAGCGGGTCGGGCCGTCGGAGTGGAGGGCGCAACTGGGCCGAGAGCAGCCGCCCGCCAGACTACCCGTCTCGCTTCTTCTGGCTGCTCAACCCACTTTAAGGGCGCTTACTTTTCTTCTCCCCCACACCTTACCTCTCTCTTTGTATCTTTGTGGGGAGAGGACGGCATGAGAAATGGGACACTCCACGGTTAACTCAGCTCCACCCACTTTCCTTCTCCCGTTTCTTCCTCTTAATCATGCAACTACTATAGTATAGTTAGAATCTATGTTGTGAGATATCTTTTTATCGAACAGACGTTGTTACTGGCACAGCATACTAGGTAGATCGACATCGTGATGCAGGATTATTAATGAATAAGGTGCGTGTAGGGTAAAAGATTCACACATGCCCTTACCCACCTTCACACTACAACGTCATAGGTAGGGTACTAATCGGCGTTAATTCAAATTTTCTGCCTCCTCTGACCTATATTCGACAATCCACAGTTCATGAGTAAATAAACGGAAATGAGTCTCTCACACGCTCACACGCTCTGTTCCTTCACGCGCGTTCAAACACAACTGGGGGGCAATTTTGGCAGGTGGGATCGACCCAGAGGAGGGGTGGTTTTGACTTAGCGGGATCCAAGGCAAATGGTTTTGGCAGGTGGTTGTCGAATTAAACATGTGGCATGGGAAGTAAATAAAGAGAGAAAAGAGAAAAAGAAGGAGAAATTTATATCACACATAACTTTCAATCCACAATGTATTTTTTGACGAAATAAAAATCGTTAGATTCGCTACAAAAATTACAATCTAAAGGACTAATATCAATATATCTTAAGAAAAATAATAAACTGCATCAAATTAGTGCGCGCATTATGATGATGTTGATGATATGACAATGATGATGGCAATGAAGAAGATGCTCATTACACTATGAAGTAGGCGCACTAAATTGCATACGAGGTGCGTTCCACTATAAATTGGATATAACACATGCGAAACAAGGTGCATTGCAATCAAAAGTAGGTGCATTGACACAATATTAACTGGGTGCAATCACGTTCGCATTGGGCGCATTCAAGTCCAAATTGGGTGCATTCAGGTCGAAACTTGACGCATTCAAGTTCAAACTGGGCGCAATCAAGTATAAATTGGGCACAATCAAGTCCGAATTGGGTGCATTCAATTTCATATGGGTGCAATCAAGAAGAAGAAGAAGAAGAAGAAGAAGAAGAAGAAGAAGAAGAAAAAGAAGAAGAAGAAGAAGAAGAAGAAGAAGAAGAAGAAGAAGAAGATGATGATGATGATGATGATGATGATGATGATGATCATAGATGATGATGTTGTTGGCGACCACAAGACCATGATGATGATCATGTCAATGATGATGATGTTGTCAATGATCATGATGGTGGTGGTGATGGTGATGATGATGATGGTGGTGGTGGTGGTGCACTAACAAATAAGCATATTACAATACTAATTGGGCATAATCAATCCAAATCGGGCGCATTCAAGTCCAAATTGGGTGCATTCAAGTCCGAGTTGGAGTGTTTTGGCTTGATTCTGGGCGTGATACATGTCACATTGGGCACAATACATGTCAATTTGGGCACATTAGCATCATAAATGGGCACTTTAGTACAAATATTATGCACATACCCTAAGAACCAGGTGCATTGGTGTCATAATTGGGCACATAAGCACCATTATTGGGCGTTTTACTACAAATCTTGGACACTATATTAAGATTTGTACTAATCTACTATTATGCACATATCCTAAAAACTTGGCATATTAATGCCATAATGAGGCACATTAGCACTATAATTGGACTTTCCACTATAAATATTAGGCACATTATGTTAAGATTTGTACTAATTTTGTATCATGTGTACCCTAAGAATCGGGCACATTAATATTGGCGTATTAGCACCATTATTGGTCATTTTACTAATAATATTGGATGTATTATGTTAAGATTCGTGGCCATTTTCTATTATGTGCATACACTAAAAATTGGGTGCATTAGCACCATAACTCAGTGCATTATGACCATGATTGGGTGCATTGACACCATAATCGGGCGCATTAACCCAATGAGAGGTGGGAATTCTCTATGAGAGAGAGATGGTAGGTTTGTGTGAGAGAGTGACAGTGAAAGAGAGAGAGGCATGTTTGTGTGAGAGAGAATGAGAGTGAGAGAGGGGGGTTAGTAGGAGCAGGGGTAGGGAGTAGGGGCAGGCTAGTGACTGGTAGATGGTTGGTGGTAGGATGAAACAACAGGAGCAACAAGTGGTTCCTATGTGTGTCAAACACACGTATGAGCGTGTAAGCGTGATGAAATTTTAACTTGTAAATAAATAAAAATGGTAACAAGTAAACATGTTAGTTGCACGCCTAAATTAAGAATAGTTGAATCAATCCTACACAAAGAAGAACTCAACTAGACTTTTTCTTTTCTAGGATTATGTAGTGATCAAATGAGTTCATATGTTAGGACACTTGGAATCAGACGATACCATTACAAAGTTTCAATACTGATAGTTAAACTCATACAACTGGGCTTGTCCACATCTAAAAAATTCATCTACATTTCAAGATTGGATTTGTAAAAGGAGACTAATACCCCCACCCCATTCCCAAAAATCTATACAAACAAGGATGAAGCTTGACACAATAATTTAAAGATGTGCATGTATCTCCGATAGGTACAACTAAGATGGTTCCTCTTGAGGCATCTAAATATGTTATGAACTATGTGTTAAAATTTTAAACTGCAACCCTCATGAGACATTAAGTCCTACTGAGTGACAAAAACTCAATAAACACACAAAAATATGCCAAATAGATATTTATAATTAAATTTATAAGAATTGATATAATACGACATAGTGGTGGATGTAAACTCATTAAACTTGAAATGAAAATCTCCAAGGAATGTTGTCGCGTGCATAACTAACCGGTTGGTTACCATCTTTATTTTTTCCCTGATAAACTTTATTTGTACCAACCAAGTTATAACTACAATGGATTAAATTTACTAATAACACATTGTATAAGTCTTAGGGCTTAAGTATCTCTAAGCCTACTAAAATCCAGATGTAGCATCCCCCAAGTGCAATCCATAAAACCACATCACGGAAGCATGGACCATAAAGATCACACTCGGGGAACGTTACAAATAACTTTACACATGATATAGATACATTGATTCTCATACATATTCTTTTCATAAATCTTACAACAAAGAATATTATACATGCTATAACTGGTAAACTAGTTAAAACTCCTTGGATCTTTTAGATGGCACCCCACCAGGTCGTGAACTCGTGTGTAGATCCTCAAGCTAGCCCTTGCATGTCAGAAAACTTTATCCTCTAAGCTTGCTCCTGATCTGCGGGCATCACACCCCCATCCATGCATTCGACAAACCGTTTGTAACTGGTTGGGTTTCAGTAAATATATGAAGGTAACTTAACGTAAAGCTTTACAAACTGATATGAACTTGCATAAACACTATTCATGACTTAAAGATGCATTATGAACATTATTCACGTCTTCAAGATGCATTACTAACTTTACTAAGCTTCCTTATAAGGGCACCTACTCAATGAACATAAACATACCAAACACACTGAAAGTGAACAGTCTTCCAAACACAGTGAAAGTAAACGGGAACATAAACATGCCAAACACACTGAAAGTGAACAGTCATCTGAACACATTGAAAGTGAACCGGAACATAAACATACCAAACACACTGAAAGTGAACAATCATCCAAACACACTGAAAGTGAATAAGAACATAAACATACCAAACACACTGAAAGTGAACAGTCATATGAACACACTAAAAGTGAACAAGGATGGGCCTAAACCCAATAAAATGAAGGGTCTTATTAGGCACTAAACTTCCATAAAACATTCATGAGTAGGGCCTAATTATATATTCTTAAAGTGATCTGATATGATCTTATCTTACATAGGGTTTTCCACCCATAATAACATTATTGATCTTAAACATGACGAGGCATATTCTTTAACTGATTTGACCACATCTTACTTAGAGTTTTTACCCATAATTTCCTTACACGTCTTAAACATGAAGAGGTATATTCTTTTAACTTATCTAATCTGAACATATAACATGTATGCAGTAAATCTAATAAGATGTGCATATATGAATACCTCTTAATACATTAAGGTGCTCACATGATAACATAGTTAACATAAACTTTAAACATGATTAAGTGAGCAAAACTGTATGAATGTAAAGTATTGAAACCCAAGGCATGGACCACTTATATAGTCCAATAGGAGAACTTGTTCCTAGTTTCCTGATCTTAGAAGTTTAGTCTTCCTATAATTATAACCCAAAATTCTAATTACTTTGTCATAAGCCCTAATAGGGTTAAGTATTGAAATCTGAGACACTTGAGTCAGAATCATGACTCCTAACCTAACCCAATGGTAAGGTCTCAAAAAATCAATCAAAAACATATATAACTTTCCCTCATTGGACATGCCAATCAAAAGATACTAATTATCTTCCATTGGACAATCAAGACTTAGTTAAAATCATTTAATCATTTCTTGGTATCAAATAAAATAAAATCAAAAGATGAGAGAGCCCTTCGATCATATCCAGGACTTTGATCGAGATAGGGAGTCTCTTGGTAAAAACTATCTTCATCAAACTACACATCAGATAACATAATCAAGCTATAGACCTAAGTCTGATCAATGTCAGTTGTGACATATCAAATAGCACTACAACACTCTCGGGTCCTTCCTCTCTTCCATGAATGCACTGATCCTAGGCTTCTCACAGGCTCACAACCCTTCATGGTGCAAGGCTCTCTAGCTTGAAACTAAGATTTCTCAGGCAATCATGACGAACAAAACCTAAGATCTAGGACCAACTTGAGTAGCAGTCTGATTGCTTTCAATGACAACCCATTTCTTACCCCAAGCTCCCTGGATATGCGAGCTCCAACTTTCTAGCGACGTCATGACCGACGGGGGAGCAGGGAGACTCAAGATTCGGAGGAGTATCACTCTACCCGCAACAACACTCAAAACCACTATGAGAAATACGAGGGAGTTGAGTACATCATATCCCCAAACTAAAAAGTGGTATGCCCCCCTTCCTACCCTCCCACCATGGGGAACAAACGAGAAATAGGCACCCTAACCTCCCCCATCACAACGACCACAACAAGGGGAAAACCAGAGTGAATCATGACATCATCTTCTCTATGACCCATTAAATGTGTTCGGAGATAAAATAAATTGAAAGATAGCCTCTAGTGGCTCAACCTCTCTTGCCACCTCCAGTGTCACTTCTGGAGTTTCTTGACCCAGAACAAGGGCACAACTCGCAAAAAATTGATGATGTAGAAAGAAAGGCCATAGATTCAATATGCTCATGTTGCCTTTAATTTGAAGGAAGCTAGTTGGAGTCGAGTATGCCATGTTGTCGATGCAAGCAATGGGGATGGGGTTGGCGACATAAACACCAGGAATCTTGCCCCAAAATTGAACTACTCTACGAATTCTCCAGTGGACAAAGAAGCTTCTAGGATTGAACCTTGGCGGTGCAAGGACAGGAAGTCCCTCCTGCAACCAGTTGTGGAGAAGGGGAAGAACATTGGATTGGTCGTTTTGTCTAGAGGATGAACTAGGATTACTTCTTGGGTTTAATAGGATCAGAATCCTCTCCCAATCACAACTCTGAACTCAGGTTCCCAAAATGTGATCGGGATCACAAGAAAAGGGGATCAAGAGTCTGAGTGTTTCAGGTTCCTATCCAGTTTAGAGTCCTAACTATGTCAGGAGGTAGATGACGGAGGATTGAACCTCTAATGATAATCCAATGATAGAGAAAGGACTCACTTACAACAAATGAAACCAAGGGTGTATGACTGTCCAAAGAATCCCAAACTTTGGGTGAGAAATCAACTTAATACACATTACATCAAATGAAGCACCAACCATACCAACCAAATTTGTGACGACCACTATCAAACTGAAAACTTAATTGCACAAAACTATGCAGAATTAATCATAAACAATGGATTACCAAAAATCACTAAAAATTAAAACCTTTTTGCCAACAGATCCATTACCAGGAAATTATTTACAGAAAGAACCAAACCATATATACATCATGGTTCACTTTGTACATACATTGTTCCATCACCTTGCAAGGATATGAGATAACAGTTGCTTTACCAAAACATATACAAAAACAACATTATGCATCGAGGCACACTAGCCAAAATCTCAGATCGATTATAAAACTATTTATGCACTATCTCCCAAAGGACCTGAGAGTACATGGACAACACATAGGACTCTATATCTACAAGACACATAACATCATATTCAACCTGGGTTGTTACTATTATTCTTGTTGTTGTTGCCTGCTCTCTACTGCACAGTCTCTACCTCTTCGTGCACGTCCATCTAAAAAGTTGTGGAATCGACGAGGTGAGACAACAAGTCCCAATAAGAGATATAACTCTCCACTGATAATATTATTATCACAATTAAACTTTTATGAATGAGAGTAGAAGAAACCTTTATTGAATATAAACATGTAACACTACTGATTATATATAGGATAGAGTAGTCTCAACATGTCATTAGTTCAAGAATATACAACTGAGCAATAGATAATTTAATCCTTTTTAAAAGGAATATGAAGAACATGTATAACTTGTATAAACTAAACAATATAAAAACAAAGCAAGGCTTCAACCAATGTTTATGTACATGATCCTTAAACAAATACACTACATAGCTGATTACATCTTTAAACAATCCATATTATGCCCTGAATAGATGGGAATATACCTTCCATCTCCAACTGACCACTACAAAGTAAAGCATCAGTGTCATATAGGTCTATGGAAGACTCAAAATCCACGACCTCTCCTTTCTCAGTTAGTATGAGATTATTGGCAGTGACATTATGAGTCAAGCTGCATTATAGCTAAATTGGTGTATAGAGGCTCTTCACTATAGAGATACTATGTGTAGCATGTTCTCTTATCAAGGTATGACATGTAATCAATCTTGATTATATCAGGGCGTGATCTGTAACCAATCCTGATTGTTTATTTGAGTCACTGTACAACTACACTCTCGTTAGGGTATGACCTGAAGTCAATTATAATCTTTAGGGTGTGGCCCGTAGCCAATCCTATTAGTTAAGGATACAAGGAGATATTTCAACTTGCACCCTGCATATTCAAATATATGAATTCTGAGTAGAACTCGTTTCACCATTCAACAAATCCTAACACTAAAATGGATCTATGGCTAGGGTAACTACATTTTTAGTTTACTTGATAGATTAAGTGCAATACAACATCTTTTAGCATCAATCAAGTTAAAAGAATGATCTGTAGATAAATGCTACATAAAAAGGTGTAACATATCTTTCAAGAAATCTTATATCAATTGGAACATATCTTTCAAGAAATCTTGTATCAATTGGAACATATCTTGTTACACTCATCTAGGGATCACAGTCCCCTAAACACTTTATTGGGAATCTCATCCCTTCAACATTATCATTATCATGATCATATGCTTGGGTATCAAACCCTCAATTCATTATCGAACAATGTCACCTCTCATTAGGCAACAACCAACTCTAGATCATAAGACCCATGTAAACATCATACATGTTGTTCAAGTATATCAAATGGCTCACAAGGCCTTATATAATCTGTATAATGCTAAATCAGCATAGCTCATACCTGGCTCTGCTCAACATTTCATAATACCATGGATTTCTTAGCAAATGTAATATCAAGTAAATGCCATGTCCATGCCATAAAGAGAATCATTCAAATTGCAACCCTCTCATAATTAGGGTTAGGGTTATCCCTTGTAACTAATTTAGGGTTTTCAAGTTCATATTTATCAACCAAACCCTAATTCACATCATAAGAGCTTATATTATTGCCATAAGTATTCAAGCGTACTTCATCAATCATCATCAATTGATTATCAACATGAAGTATTACCTTTCTCATGTGAGTAGTACAAGTTTCTTTCTCATCCTTATTAGGATATTGAATTCAACATACTTATTGCATTGATTTAACCTTCTTTAGGGTTTATCAACCTACACTTATTAAAGTGTATCCATCTCATTACATTCAATATGTATCCATAAATTATATTCAAAGTGTATCGGCCTACACTCATCAAGGTGTATCATCCTATATTCAACTAGGTGTATCGACCTTCACTTTAATCCTTGTGTCGGCCTAGACACATCCACTTGTGTCGGCCTAGACACATCTACTTGTATCGGCCAAGGCACAACTACTTGTGTCATCCTAGACACATCAAATATATCGGTTTAGATATTCTTAGAGTGGTATCGTTGGTATGGTGCTTGAGGTATATCAGCCATAGAGTATTCTTGTGTGTGTCGGCCATACCATCATATTGTATATCGGCCACCCACTCAACTAGTGTGTCATCCACACCATCAACTAGGGTATCAGTCATACCATCAACTAGTGCATCAGCCTCACCATCAACTAGGGTATCAGCCACTCAACCAACTAGTGTATCGGCCTCTAGGGTTTTGGGTTGTATAGGATGAACCCTTATTTCATACTTTAGTTCTTTCACTTTAGCTTGGTTGTTATTGTTATTCTTGTTGTTGCTGCCTGCTCTCTGCTGCACGATCTCTACCTCTTCATGCACATCCACCTAAAAAGTTATGGAATCCACAGGGTGAGACAACAAGTCCCAACGAGAGATATAACTCTCTACCGATAGTATTATTATCACGGTTAAACTTTTATGCATGAGAGAAAAAGAAACCTTTATTGAATTTAAATATGTATAAATTCTAATTATATACATGATAGAGCAGTCTCAACATCTCGTTAGTTTGAGAATCTACAACTGAGCAATAGATCATTTAATCAATTTTAAAAGGAATATGAAGAACGTGTATAACTATTATAAACTAAATAGTACAAAAACACAACAAGGCTTCAACCAATATTTCTGTATTTGATCCTTAAACAAATACGCTACACGACTGATTACATCTTTAAACAATCCATCTTATGCCATGAAGAGATGGGAATATACCTTCCATCTCCAACTGACCATTGCGAAGTAAAGAATCAGTGCCATATAGGTTTATGAAAGAGTCGGAATCCACAACCTCTCCTTTCTCAGTCAGTATGAGATTATTGGTAGTGACATTATGATTCAAACTACATTATAGCTAAACTGGTGTATAAAGGCTCTTCACTATAGAGATACAACACGCAACATGTTCTCTTATCAGGGTATGACCCGTAATCAATCCTGATTATATTAGGGCATGGTCCGCAACCAATCCTGATTGTTTATTTGAGTCACGGTATAACTGCACCCTCATCAGGGTATGACTCAAAGTCAATCCTAATCTTCAAGGTGTGGCCCATAGCCAATCATGGTAGTTAAGGATACAAGGAGATATTTCAACTTGCACCCTGCATATTCAATAATATGCATTCTGAGTAGAACTCATTTCACCATTCAACAAATCCTAACACTGAAATGGATCTATGGCCAGGGCAACTACATTTTTAGTTTACTTGATAGATTAAGTGCATTACAACATCTTTTATCATCAATCAAGTTACAATAATGAATTGTAGATAAATTCTACATAGAAAGGTGTAACATATCTTTCAAGGAATCTAGTATCAGTTGGAACATATCTTGTTACACTCATTCTGGGATCACAGTCCCATAAACACTTTATTGGGAATCTCATCCCTTCAACATTATCATTATCATGATCATATGCTTGGGTATCAAACCCTCAATTCATTATTGAACAATGTCACCTCTCATTAGGCAACAACCAACTCTAGATCATAAGACCCATATAAACATCATATATGTCGTTCAAGTATATCACATGGCTCACAAGGCCTTATATAATCTGTATAATGCTAAATAATCATAGCTCATACCTGGATATGCTCAACATTTCATAATACATGCATGGTTTGGATTTCTTAGCAAATGCAATATCAAGTAAATGTCATGTCCGTGGCATTAAGAGAATCATTCAAATTGCAACCCTCTCATAATTAGGGTTAGGGTTATCCCTTGTAACTAATTTAGGATTTTTAAGTTCATATTTATCAACCAAACCCTAACTCACATCATAAGAGCTTATATTATTGCCATAAGTGTTCAAGCATACTTCATCAAATATCATCAATTGATTATCAACATGAACTATTACCTTTCTCATTTGAGTAGTACAAGTTTCTTTCTTGTCCTTACTAGGATATTGACTTCAACATACTTATTTCATTGATCTAACCTTCTTTAGGGTTTATCAACATAAACTTATTAAAGTGTATCCATCTCATTACATTCAATATGTATCCATTGATTATATTCAAAGTGTATCGACCTACACTCATCAAGGTGTATTGGCCTATATTCGACAAGGTGTATCGACCTTCACTTTAATCCTTGTGTCGGCCTAGACACATCTACTTGTGTCGGCCAAGACACAACTACTTCTATCAGCCTAGACACATCAAATGATATCAATTTAGAGATTCTTAGAATAGTATTGTTTGTATGGTGCTTGAGGTACACCGGCCATAAAGTATTATTGTATGCGTCGGCCATACCATCATATTGTATATCGACCACTCACTCAACTAGTGTGTTGGCCACACCACCAACTAGGGTATCGGTCATACCATCAACTAGTGTATCACCCTCACCATAAACTAGGGTATCGACCACTCAACCAACTAGTGTATCAACCTCTAGGGTTTTGGGTTGTATCAGATGAACCCTTATTTCATACTTTCACATGTTGACCCCACCACTACTTGGTGTATCGACCAAGGATTCTAAGAAGGTGTTACCCATACTTTTCTCAAGTATTTCAGGCTAAGTATATTGCCCATCACACATGGATCGGGCTAAAGGGATATTGGATTGTGAGTGTATCAGATTAGGGTTAGGGTTGGCCTTATCGGCCTCTACACTCAACTAAGGCAACATGATTTAATATTCCATCTTACAACACATTCTCTTGGTAATGACAAGCTAGTATCTTTGAAGCATATCATTTTTAGAGCATACAACATATCGACCTAACAACAACATATTGTTTTAAAGCATCACAAGTCATATCGGCCATCCATGTTATGGTGCAAGTATGTGTATCAACTTGGATATCTACTAGATATCGACCTACCTTATTCTTAGAAATAGGTGAAAGGTTAAACAATTGAGAAGATAGTAGTCCTACTCATGTTACCAACTAAAAGGGGTAGGATTTCACGTGTATCGGTTTCCATGTCTATACCCTTATATCGGGTTAGGGTTTCCACAAACCAATATCGGTATCATCATCTTAAAGCTCAAAATCTTCATCCATAACTACTCTAGTTCATGGTCAATAGCCTCATATATCCATTAGAGCTCATAGGACCATTATTCAAACAAGAAAAGTCGAAGTAGAAAAGGAATCACCAAGTATTGCATAATAGAAGGTGAATGATAATAAAGTTCGGTTCAAGTTATATAACCCACCTCAAGATCAATACAAGATCTTCAAGCTCCAAAGCTACACATTCCCAAGGTTGAATATTACTTATGAAAAGTTCAAGAATCGATCACAACACTTCTATATGAAAGAAGATACCATAGTTAGGAACTTGGTGAAGAAAGAACACAAAGAAAGAATCATGATCTGAGAAGCATAGTCTTTCCAAGGTTGAAGATGATCATGGATTCACTTTAGGCAAGGTGCTCAGCCTTCTCTTTGCTCCTTGAACTCCTAGGGTCATCCTCCAAGAAAGAGATGGTAACAGAGTCAAAAGGTTTACTAAGAGGTGAAAAGAGAGGTATATAGAGTTGAGGTTCATGAAAGAGAGTATGTGTAAGGTGTCATCACCATGTAAACTTGAGTGACACATGTCCATGCATGGTGACTTCATGAAACCATAATTATATTGCCATGTAAAACTGACGAGGATAATTCATAGGTAAGATATCGGCCATTGGGTATCTTTCTTGACAAGATATTGCCACCCAATTTCACTTTATATGCAAACCAATATTACTTTTGCAAGGAACATGTAAACCGACAGGCTTCACCTACTTGAGGTGCCTAGTCCATTATGAACACTTTCAAAGGTTATCAAAATCGATATGGGATGTAATCTATGGCTTCCCAGTTGATAGGCACTCCCATATACACTTCATAACTCGACACAACCTCATCTAGGGTTCAAAACATTCAACACTGCTTTGGTTCTTTCACCACAAAGAGTGTTATCATTCAACCAATACTTAAACAAGGCAACCCCTTCTTTCTCTATCCTGTAGATGATACTAAGAGAGAAAGGATACATTCTAGAGGTGATAATTTGCACATAAACCCTCATTTGGGTAAATTGCAATCTTTTTTACTGAAGTTATCATACAAGGCACAAACAATTTGCAAATAAGTTCAAAATTGAGAAATAAGCTCTCCTCAAGTCTTAATTACTTTTCAAAAGATTAAGACAAGGTTCTAATCAACTTACTTAGGCAAAGCTTCTAGGGTTATCCCAAAACCCTGGTCAGGGGTGTTACAAAATCAGTTCCATGAAATCGAAGATTTGGGTTATTTGAGTCCCAACTCTATAACTATAAAAAATCATAGTAGTAGTCAAACAAGGTCAAAATTATTTGAAAATTTAACCACAACCTAGCCTTACCATGAAGAACATTATTGTGGGCTTCGATTTCCAAAAATCTCAAACAATTTTCTTAAGTATTATTAGGTTTAAACCCCAAGAATTCCTACAAAATCATAAGAATAACATTATCTTGCCAAATTGTCCATGATGCTTGTCTCATCATGCTCTTTAATGTAAAATGTGTTTCATCACTTATTATACCCTCAAAAGGCATAAATAACACTTTCGACATTCTAATCTCATTAAGGGTGAAATTTTGTACAAATGAAATATATACCTAAGGAAAATGAGGATGTGACAATCCTCCCCTCCTTATAAAAGTTTCATCCTTGAAACTTCAGGGGTTGGAAGCTCTGGGTACTTATTACATAAATCCTCACCAAACTGATTCTTATTATTATTTTCTATTTTCATTCAAGCATACAAAGGACTCAACATGTCTAAATTTTACAGTATGTCTCATTAGAAGACTTTATTGATCATGTAGTGCCACCTTTAAGTGATGCAGAACTAAGTTTATATGTCAAGTGAAACCATTATGATCCACCCATGTTGCCAGGATTATCATTTTAAATCATGAAAAACCATCACTCTCTGTTAGTAACCCTAGAATCACTTATGCTATCACACCAAACATGCGTTATGATTTCCTCATATAATATGACATGTGCATCATAGAAAACCAAATACTTATGATATGATTAGTCTGTGCCTAAAAGTCATCTTGTCTATTAAGATCATTACTCAACACTAAGTTTCATTACACACTTTCTATGAACATGAATATTGTCTCAAATTCACTCTCAATACACTTTTGTAGCACTATCAATCTCAAAACCTCCATGAAAGTGTTGGTATGTATGCCCCGAGAGCCAATCATGGGATGATTGGTGGGATACATTAAGATTGATTTGATAAACATCAAAGGTAAGCTTCCAATTCTTTCTGGTTCAGTCATATGAGATAGTGATAGAACATATTGAATGTCTAGAGAATGACAATACTCAATGACGTATGCCTTCAGGTTGAGGACCTGAACGATGAGATCATGCAGATGCTAAGAGTTTGTACATTCTTGTTATGTCCCTAGTCGGATGTCATTGTGGAAGGTAGATAGACAGCAATGACACACAAGACTAGATTGTGGTGTTGGTTGATGACAGAATCTCATTAGTCATGATATAGAGATATCAAACCAAACACATATGTACTTGTTAGAGAACAAGTGTACCGTACAGACCCACCGTGAGTTTGACACATGGAACCATGATATGGTAGTCACAGTCAGTACTCACAGTGATGGTGGTGAGTGTGATTCTTAGACCTAAAATCACTACACTCAACACATGTCGTTGGGCACACTTTGACATCATCAAACGCAGTCCTGAAACATGGGTTGTTATAAAGGTGATGATTGGGTGGCTTTGACACATGGGGATTTTGAGGGGTGAGTGATAGATATGGGATTTGTCCCTCTTGAGGGAGTTTGATATCCATGGCCACTTGATGAGTAGGATTGAGAAAGGCATGCACGCATGTGTGAGTCAGTATGTGATACTGATGTCATAACATATCTCTTCCAATCTACTCTGAGATTAAGAAAGTGAATGAACGTTGACAGGATGACTGTTCCATGCCTCGAGTTCATTCGGGATATCAGTGACAAAGGAATTATACATTCACTGTAACACCATTCACGGATTGTAGGATTGAAAGTTGTTCTCCAACTTGCTACTTTCACTTGGGTAGCACTGATGTGTGACTAGGCACCGCTCTTTGCTTGTGAAGTCATAAGCGTTATGGACTTTCACTGCCAACATGAAATGGACCTGCAGGGTCACACACATAGGATTTAACCTGGAAGAGGAGTTTTGTCCACAAGCAATGTTTAGATTGATTACTAAAGGATTTTGGTAGTTTAATTAAACACTCAATTGATTGATAGCTCAAATATCATAATGTTCAAGGTGTTGGACATATTGATTGGAGTATCGAATTGATTGAAATCGCAATTGACTGATTCTGCACAACCTGCATTCCCAACCGATCGGCTCAAGTGTTGAACCGGTCGGCTGAGGTTGCTGAACCGGTCGGCTCAAGTGTTGAACTGATCGACTCAAGTCCAGGGTGAACCGATTGCTTTAAGTGTTGAAACGATTGATTGAACTGGTGCAACCGAGCAACTTGGGAAAGTAGGATTGGTGAGAATTTTCCTTGTGTTTCACTTGCCCAATTTGATTAGAACAAGGATTGGTATTTGATACCAATTAGAAACAAAAGTTGGAAAGTCATTCGGGAATTGGTCAGGACCACGAACCGACCAGTTCAGAAAGTGAACCGACCGGCTCATGGGTCCCAACCGATCGGTTGAGTGTCAACCGACCGACTCAGATCCCCAACTGACCGTTTCAGAAATGAAACGATCGGTTCAAGTTGCGAGTTGGTTATTTTTGTGGAAAATCTCGAACCCTTCTACTCCTGCTTTTAGTCCCGCATTGCCCGAGATGGAGAACCATGTCCCATGACCCTCCTATATATATAGGGGTATTGGGGGCTTCTCAAAGTACAACTCAGTGCAACCAGTTGCTCTGCAAAGTTGTCGTTCTCTCTGGTTTTGGTAACCGAGAGAGAGCCCGAGCAAGTGCTTCCCGCAAAAGGGAGGTGCAGCAAGGGAAGGACAACTACAATTGCAACTGGAGGCAGGAGAGTGTGTTGGTGACTAGTACGTCAACAGGAGGTTGTGACTCCTTCCACTTCCTTGTGGGACAAGGAGTGTGGAGTTCGAGGTGGTCCGTGTGGACTACTACTTCAGAGGCGGGAGGTCACTGCCACTCAGGAGGACAACTGTCATCTGACAGTCCGGTACGAGTAGGAGTCGTCAGTCCCGGTGCGACCAGGAGCTGCACAGACACCGTCGAAGGCCGTATTTGAAGACCGCGCAAGGCGCGAGGTATTGTCACCGAGCAAGCCTCAGGATAAGGTATGATTCCACAAATCATCCTTTCCTATTATATAGACGTCGACGCGTTTCCTTGTTTCGGGTTTGGGGGAGAAATTTTTTTTGTTTCCGCTGCCTTCTCTACCTCCCCTAAAACCCAACAGTGGTATCAGAGCCACATCAACTACTCTATATTTTAGGAATATCGATATGATCAATTTTGGTTTGTCGTCTTTATTTATTGCATACGATGCGAATAAAATTGGCTTTATGCATGTCCAATCCTAAATCCACAAATCCCAATTACATATATGATATGTATTATTATTGCACTCGATATGCGTCGCCCTTAAACGAGTTTGTGGTGGATGTATAGCGTGATTATGGCCAATAAACCCTATCTGTGATTGGTTGTGTGTGGTTGCTTGCATCTCAGTCTGCGCACTGATCTTCCTTCTCCTATTCCTGATGTAACTCGAAATAATTTGAGATTCTTTCCTATCTTTGCTCCCCCGAATGTAACTTAGGGTTTCCCTTTTAAGCAATGTAATATTAGGATAGATTTTATTTCCTGTTATGTCAAAGAACGGAGGACATCAAGACGACAGCTGAGACGATCGGTTCAAGGCGTGAACCGATCGGTTGACATTCCAGACGATCGGTTCAAGGAGTGAACCGATCGGTTGATGACCGGTTTGAGGAGCGACATGAGCGGGTGGCGGCCATGAAGAGATGCACGACGACCAGGCAAACCGATCGGTTGGAGGAGCCAACCGATCGGCTGGTGGCACCAGTCGACCGGCCAGAGAGAGCAGATCATTCATATGATGAGTTGATCAACTCATAAGGCAAAGGCACATATTTCATCTTGTACATGTTGCATGTGATGTAGACCTAGATGATCGTGATTCCTCTTGGCTCAAGGAATCACATTAGGATGGCCATGATCATCACTTTTATCGTTTGTGCATGTTTTCTGTGGGATATAGTATGTATATGATACGTACTATGTATTGTGGTGATTGGATATGTATATGTATATAAAAACCAAATCCCTCATTAAAATATTAAGTTTTAGATGCCTTCCAAATGCGACACATGTGAAAAGCTTGATCGACCAAGTGTGGGCATGCCCAAGCGTGGTGCACCGTCTATCTCGTAGAAGCGTGAATGATGAATGTGTGGGTCTGCCCAAGCAAAGTGCATATTCATCGTGTTTGCTTTGGGTCAGACTTAACAAGGTGACCTAGATAGGATCTAGCACCTTGAGGCATGGAGATGCTCATGGCAAGGAGTTGCATATGACATCTTATCAAGAGTTGCATATGATGCAATTGGCAAGTGTTGCCTACCTGAGAGATCTAAGTTGTGGGTGACAGCCCAAGCTGGTCCATGACTTAGAGGATTTCAGGATCTTGCCCACTAGAAGGTTGCACGCTGCAATCTTCTGAATTGATAGTGAGGGCTATCAATTTGAACTAAAAATAGTGGGAGCGATAATTAATTAAAGGCCTAATTATATCGTCAAATTTTTTAAATCAATCAAATAAGTCAAAATGAGTTTTTGGACAAAAATTTCATATTTCCTTTTGTAGTGAAAATGACAACAAACAATAATCACTTCTCTTTGCGATTGGTCCTTAAAAAGGACAGACTAAATGGGACAAACTTCCATGACTGGTATAGGACATTGAGAATTGTTCTCACTCAAGAGCGAAAGCTCTATGTCCTGGATACTCCAATTCCATAGGAACCGGCTCCTAATGCACCAAATACAGAAAGGGATGCTTACAAGAAGCATTCTGATGATGCCATTGATGCAAAGTGCTTGATGTTGTGCTCCATGAACCATGAGTTGCAGAGACAACATGAGAATATGGGTGTCATTGAGATGATTCAGCATCTCAGGAACCTATATGAAGATCAGGCACGGCAAGAGAGATACGATGTCTCAAGGGCACTGTTCAAGTGTGTCATGACAGAAGGAGATCCAGTTGGTCCTCACACACTCAAGATGATTGGGTATGTGGAGAACCTGCAAAGACTGGGATTTCCACTAAGCAAAGAGTTGGCTACTGACCTGATACTGCAATTGTTGCCAGAATCTTACAGTCAGTTTGTGATGAACTACAACATGAACAACTTTGATAGGCCACTATCAGAGTTGTTGGGCATGTTGAGGATAGCCAAGACACAGATGAAGAAGTACAAGCCTAAGTCTGTGATGGTGATCACGAGCAAGAAAGGCAAGTCCAAGCGCAAGGGCAAGGGCAAGGGCAAAGCTAAGAAAGGTTCTGATGCTAGCCAGGAGCCCAAGACGACTTCAGCTCTCAAGGCCAAGGGAGGCGTGACCAAGAAAGGAAATTGCCACCATTGTCAAAAGCCAGGACATTGGAAAAGGAATTGTCCTCTCTATCTGGAAGAACAAAAGAAGAAGGAGGCAACTGAAGTCTCCACTTAAAGGTGTCATGAAAGTAAACTTGTAACACTTTTTGAGGTATATGATACCAAGATGTAAAGTGTAAAGCACTCATAATTGGGGCAAATGTTGCCGCCATAGATAGGAGTACTTTAGTTTATTTTCAGCCTATAAGGCATGTAATACAGTTATGAACTGCTATTTCATATTTGCCAATAGATAGAAACACTTTATTTTTTGCATATTGTATGACAATGATGGCAATCAATAAAGAGATGTTTCAATTTATAAAGATATGCTCTTTGTGGAAATGCCTTGTTTATCTTGTGGTATTTGATATGCATAAGATAAAATGATACCTAAAAGTTATAGATAACTCAAACAATCAAATTAGCATCAATCATGAGAAATTCATTTCTAGTTTCCATGAGATGGATAAATCTAGACTCTTTTGGTTAGAGAACCAGTAAGAGACATGAATATCTTAGACATGATTAATCAATCTTCACTAAAGATAGTGGGAGAATGATTATCCTATTAGGTATAATACATGTGATGTATTTACATACCTATTGGAACAAATGCTAATACTTCAAAAGGTGTTTAGAGAAATACCAATATGAATATCTTGAAGTGTTCAAGATTATCATAGATGAAGTGCAAATTTGGTAAAGTGTTAATTCTTGATGAGATCAATGAATGAAATACTTGGACCAACTGTTTGAGATCCTTATGAGTGATTATGATAGTGTATCATAGTGAACTCATGATTAAGGCATGGTGATGTCTAAATCAAGAAGGAATCATACTCTAAGGAGTTAGAGAATGATTATCAAATAACTAAATTCTTCTTAATAAAAGAATACCCCTCACTAATAAAAGAAATTAAGAATCACAAGGGTTGTGAGTTCTTATATCTTTAACAGATACACCTCAATTATCTATGTGATAAGTTGTTCATGTGATGAGTCAACTATCCAGATGAATATGAGGAATCGAATTCTGAATTATGGTTTATGACCATTACATCCTAAATGATATCCATGTGAACCATAAGGTATGACCTTGATGGTAGCACCCATTGGAATAAAATCCATAAGTGCGAATAAGTCTTAAGTGTTAAGACACATGGATAACATTTTGAGAAGGATGATGCTTGTTGATTGCAACTTAATGACTAAGACATTTGGCATATGGATACTAAAACAACATTCCTATGAGGAATAAAACAAGGATGTGTACGTGACACAACCTATAAGGATTATGAATCCATTAATGCAAATGAAGTATATAAGTTACAATGGACTAATCAATGTGATTGATTGAGTACAAGCAACTCAGAATTGGATCGTTACTTTGATTATATAGGCAAAGGGTTTGACTGATATGTCAAAGATAAAGAAGGGATTTGTGATTTAGTGGGAGCATGTTCATATTCCACATGTTGATGTGAAATGAAATTGTTCTAGAATGGAAATCCAAAAGTGGAAATTATCTTTAAGGAAGATAGAGATGTTTCCTATGTGATAGGAATAGAGATCTATAGAGATAGTTCTCGAAAAATCTCTTGACCTGGAAAAGAGAGAGCATACATTGGCAATCTATACTGAAGGGTTCAGTGTACACAGATTCAGTGGGAGAAAAACTTGTCCATGTTACATGGAGTTAGTATCCCAAGGACAAGTGTCCAATTCTTATGAAGAATGGGAACACTAAGAATAGATATGGATCTATCATGTATGTAATCATCCCATTATCTTGCATGGCAAGAACAAAATGCATTCATCATCTTGTATGTATGACATGACAATTTGATGTGCTCATCCTAAAAACTCGTATGTGGGACATGACGAGTTTTTAGGATGTCTGTCTACTTCCAGTAAGTGTTACTGGAAACCATAAGAGCTTGATAAGTACTTGAGAAGTACTGGTTCTATGGAGATAAGGAAGAGTTTGATGTAAAGAGTTCCATTGATGCGAACTTCCAAAAGGACAGAAAATTAATCGCAAAGATATATATATAAAAGTGAAAGTTTGTTGATTATTGGAAGTGTTCCAATAAAACCATTTAAAAGGAAATGTTGAGTATATATGTGTTAAAGAACAGCAGTGGATACTATATGGATCTAAAAGTTCATGAGATGAACTTATAGATATTCCGCTCATTGATGACAAGTATGGAATCCTTGATCATGCAATGTGGCTAAAGGTTAGCAAAGGAATACTAGATCGCATATTACGACAACTCCATCTCATACGTGTGACGTACAACGAAGAGATGAGAGACATGCAATTTATACTGACTTTGGCAAGGTGTTGCCATTACTCACTATGTTCACGCTAGAGCACAGTAACATGTGGGACATGTTTGAGAATCACTATGAATATGATTCAAGGGTGATTGGCTCGCAGTGCAAGTGGGAGTATGTTGGTATGTATGCCCTGAGAGCCAATCATGGGATGATTGGTGGGATACATTAAGATTGATTTGATAAACATCAAAGGCAAGCTTCCAATTCTTTCTGGTTCAGTCATATCAGATAGTGATAGAACAGATTGAATGTCTAGAGAATGACAGTACTCAATGACGTATGCCTTCAGGTTGAGGACCTGAACGATGAGATCATGCGGATGCTAAGAGTTTGTACATTCTTATTATGTCCCTAGTCAGATGTCATTGTGGAAGGTAGATAGACAGCAATGACACACAAGACTAGATTGTGGTGTTGGTTGATGACAGAATCTCATTAGTCATGATATAGAGATATCAAACCAAACACATATGTACTTGTTAGAGAACAAGTGTACCGGACAAACCCACCGTGAGTTTGACACATGGAACCATGATATGGTAGTCACAGTCAGTACTCACAGTGATGGTGGTGAGTGTGATTCTTAGACCTGAAATCACTGCACTCAACACATGTCGTTGGGCACACTTTGACATCATCAAACGCAGTCCTGAAACATGGGTTGTTATAAAGGTGATGATTGGGTGTCTTTGACACATGGGGATTTTGAGGGGTGAGTGATATATATGGGATTTGTCCCTCCTGAGGGAGTTTGATATCCATGGCCACTTGATGAGTAGGATTGAGAAAGGCGTGCACGCATGTGTGAGTCAGTATGTGATACTGATGTCATAACATATCTCTTCCAATCTACTCCGAGATCAAGAAAGTGAATGAACGTTGACAGGATGACTGTTCCATGCCTCGAGTTCATTCGGGATATCAGTGACAAAGGAATTATACATTCACTGTAAGACCATTCACGGATTGTAGGATTGAAAGTTGTTCTCCAACTTTCTACTTTCACTTGGGTAGCACTGATGTGTGACTAGGCACCGCTCTTTGCTTGTGAATTCATAAGTGTTATGGACTTTCACTGCCAACGTGAAATGGACCTGCAGGGTCACACACATAGGATTTAACCTGGAAGAGGAGTTTTGTCCACAAGCAATGTTTAGATTGATTACTAAAGGAGTTTAGTAGTTCAATTAAACACTCAATTGATTGATAGCTCAAATATCATGATGCTCAAGGTGTTGGACATATTGATTGGAGTATTGGATTGATTGAAATCGCAATTGACTGATTCTGCACAACCTACATTCCCAACCGACCGGCTCAAGTGTTGAACCGGTCGGCCAAGGTTGCTGAACCAGTCGACTCAAGTGTTGAACCGATCGGCTCAAGTCCAGGGTGAACCGATTGCTTTAAGTGTTGAAACGATCGATTCAACTGGTGCAACCGAGCAACTTAGGAAAGTAGGATTGGTGAGAATTTTCCTTATGTTTCACTTGCCCAATTTGATTGGAACAAGGATTGGTATTTGATACCAATTAGAAACAAAAGTTGGAAAGTCAATCGGGAATTGGTCAGGACCACGAACCGATCGGTTCAGAAAGTGAACCGACCTGCTCATGGGTCCCAACCGATCGGTTGAGTGTCAACCGACCGGCTCAGATCCCCAACCGACCGTTTCAGAAATGAAACGATCGGTTCAAGTTGCGAGTTGGTTATTTTTGTGGAAAATATCAAACCCTCTACTCCTGCTTTTAGTCCCGCATTGCCCGGGATGGAGAACCCTGTCCCATGACCCTCCTATATATATAGGGGTATTGGGGGCTTCTCAAAGTACAACTCAGTGCAACCAGTTGCTCTGCAAAGTTGTCGTTCTCTCTGGTTTTGGTAACCGAGAGAGAGCCCGAGCAAGTGCTTCCCGCAAAAGGGAGGTGCAGCAAGGGAAGGACAACTGCAGTTGCAACTGGAGGCAGGAGAGTGTGCTGGCGACTAGTACATCAACAGGAGGGTGCGACTCCTTCCACTTCCTTGTGGGACAAGGAGTGTGGAGTTCCAGGTGGTCCGTGTGGACTACTTTAGAGGCGGGAGGTCACTGCCGCTCAGGAGGACAACTGTCATCTGACAGTCCGATACGAGTAGGAGTCGTCAGTCCCGATGCAATCAGGAGCTGCACAGACACCGTCAAAGGCCGGATTTGAAGACCGCGCAAGGCGCGAGGTATTGTCGCCGAGCAAGCCTCGGGACAAGGTATGATTCCACAAGCCATCCTTTCCTATTATATAGACGTTGATGCGTTTCCTTGTTTCGGGTTTGGGGGAGAAATTTTTTTTGTTTCCGCTGCCTTCTCTGCCTCCCCTAAAACCCAACAGAAAGGTATCTCATTTCATACTATCACATAAAGGATTCAAATAAGTTATTAAGATTTTCTTTACTTATGTACTTCCCACTGTCTTATCTTCTAACCATATGATATGTTGACTACAATTTTAAAACAACCCTCCAATGTGGTTAGAATCTCCATGTCCTGATTATATTATAGGTGGGAAGGACCACTCATCATAATTTTATGTGTTGGCTATTCCCCTAACACCTTGACGAAGACCCTATCTTATCCATCCTCTTAAGGAACTGATCTTAGGTTCCACTCAAAGTTGTAGGTGTTATGAAAATAAGATTTATTGGTTATGATCTTGCCTTATTGACTTTGGATACACATTAAATATTATCTCATGATTCCTTATCATTTGCATGAATTTATATCTATAATTAATGTGTCAACAAAATTTATTTCTCCACATAAACTTGCATTAATGTTCTCATTGCTCCTAAGAGCTCATTGCACCCAAGTACCCATTTTCCTTGGAGAATCACTAGATTATCATTACTTTCTTAACAATACTCTTAATAACTTTATCTATCTTACCATGGTGATCTAAGATAGATAAGCCCAGGGTACTTGTAGTCTACGTCTTACTATAACACCATTATTAACCATAAGAAAACTAAACAAAACATTAATCACGTCACCTTTCTAGGATCCATCTTATATCAACATCATGAAGAATCTCATTAATTTTGATCCTAGACCACTGATCTATACTACGTAAGTTATGCCACCACATGCTCAAAGCATCATCGTGTATGGATACCTCTACGATTCATCATGATACTACCTTACCAGTTTAACCTTGGATCATAGCATGATTACTATTATTTTACACTATTTACCTTAGTAAACATCATGATTCATGTTATGACCGTATCCGAGCTTAATTGGTAAACTAGGGTTTACCTGGATGATTATATGCTTAATTGGATTGATCTTTTATTAAAACTAATTAATGATGATAATTCAATTATGATGTTTTAAACCTAATAAGAATGTTAAGTGTTCTATTGTTTGAGAAACTAGGGTTTGAGAAATATAAACCCTAGTTGGCTGAAATTAGGGTTTTGATGGTACATGAGTATGGAATTTGATCAGGATAGCAGTGTGGTAAATGATTTTTCATATTTTCTAAAAAAATATATTTAATTGAATTTTGGATATGATATGGGTAACTCAATCATGCATATTGTAAAAAGATTTAAGAATATTTGAGTGTTTTTTGAATGCAGTTCTCGATCGAACTATACTTCGACCAAAATGCTGACAGAGTGCTTTTTAGTAGTGTAGTGTTTTATTTTTAGTTATTTATTGGTAACTACAAATGATCTAAAATTTTAACTACAGATCTTAAACTCAATCACAAACAAGATATAAAATTTTCATAATTTGTGGATTCGTTTAGACCTTATCAGTAGACGAATTACAACAACTGACATTTTTGTAGAATTCTGGATAATAGTGCACTATTCGATTTTATTTATTTAATGGGAGCTTGGAATGAACACAAATGTTCACTAATGCTTAGTAACTCAATTACACACAACAGGCTAAATTATCATAATTTTTGGAGAAGGTTTGATCTTTGAAATACATGAATTACAGAAACCTTTTTATGATAGAAAAAACTGCTGAAATAAGAAAAAGTTTAGTGAGAGGTCAAAGTGTAATTGACCCAAGCAGATCAATTGCTCTATATGATAAACCTAAAACACAAGTAGCTCTCATAATTCATGATTCAAACCATAGAAATGAAATCCTAGAGAGATGGAGAGTTAGGGTTTGAGAGGACAAATTGATGGAGATGCTGGCCTAGGGTTTTGCGGTCCGAGGAATGATGAAATCATGTAAGTTTAGCTTCTTTGGATATAGTTTCATGGTGAATCTTCTCTCACATGTAAAAATTCCATCCCTCCTCTGATTTGATCCAAAATGGTATCAAAATTTCCCCTTTTCTCACTCTTTCTTCATAATCCCTCATTTTTAGGGTTTCCGAGTTGAAGGGAAGAAGAATTGGGTGAATTGCTAGGGATTGGATATGAGATCAAGATTTTCAAGGATGAGCTACGTTTTTAAGGTTTTTTCACACCTTATGGTGAGTGGGAACTTCCTTTAAATAGTATATTTCACGAAAATTGGTTAATTCATCCATAATATTTAATTGCTAGTATGCGACTACATATCCTAAATTGTCTATTTGTTCTAAGTTGTTGCAAAATGATATGAAATGGATTCTTCCTCTGTTTGGATGAAGTTCAGATGATAAAATCATATTAAAAATGTATACAATACATCCTAATGAGAATTCCATAAGTATTCACAGAGGTTATAAGAGTAAACTGAAATATAGGGAATTTGTCTATGACTGAAATTTGCTGTATAAGTAAATAGAGAAAATTGCTTATCTAGATCCCCTTGGTTATGAATGATTGTTTATCTAAATTCATAGTACATATATGTCAGATACTATCTTGGATTTCATTCAAAGTGAATATTGGTTGTTTGATATCTCAGTAAAGAGGGTGAAACCCTAGATGCGAGGAAAGTTGGATATTTGCGAATAGATATCGTGAAATCCATTTGAAGGGATTTTCTTGACATGATAGACTTTATTTATTCAATGTTATTATTAATGCATGATAACTTAGCGAATGGCATGGAAACCCAAATTCAACTCAGTTCCAAGGTTTCATACATATATTGATTTTATAAGATTTGTTGATAGTAGTCTTCATTCAATGAATGTTTATGTTGCATGAAATCTTTATGGGAGCCATGTGAATAAGTTGTTGCCTAGTGAGAGGTGACAAGATGTGTGATGGCCTTGTGAGCCATGAGAATACTTGTACAATGAGTGAAATGAATACCTTGGTCTAAGGACCTAGAGGTAATGGTTACCTATTACAGAGGTAACAATGCTATGTGATGATCTAAGGGTTTGCATACCCAGATCCAATAATCATAATAATGATGTGAAGGGATGAGAATTCCCAGTAATGTGATAAGGGATTGAGATCCCAGGTATCATGTGTTTTAAAGATTTGAAAAGTACATGATAGATGTATTACACCTTTCTTTGTAGCATTTGTGGTGATTAAATGAAATCCTAAGGGTAGGGTGTTCAATGAATCAAGTATTGTGATATCAATGTTCTCAGTTATTATTAATAATTCTTGTCATGATAAGTAATTAACTCTTAATTGAGTTATGAAATGAACAACCCAAGATTTGGGTTGATATGCACAATTCTAGTGTGTATGTGCCAAGCAAACATGAAATCTGTTTATTTAAGAATTTTAGTCTGCCTGCATGTATAGTATGTTGATTACTCAGTATATTATAGTATTTTGAATATACTACTCTACCAAGTTTAGAATGATATACATGTTTTATTATAACTTCAAATAATTAGACATGACACCATAGAGATACTAGAGTCAAGTATAAGTAAGAGAAAGGTAGGTATAATGTAGAAAGAGCTTTCTAGGAATAATAAAATAATAGACTTAAGAGCCCTGAACACCGTAGAATCCCTATGAGAGGTCTACGCCTTAGGGATGAAATGACCTACCCTGGTGGTGTGTCTAGTATACGGGGGTCGGAACGTGCTATCAGGTGGCAGGGGGCACAAAGCCCTAGTGGAAGTCTCCTTAAATTATAGTTTGCACTGTCCAACATCAACCAGAATCCTGGTGGCACTAGAGTACCGAAAAGCCAAGAGGTGGCTTGACTCTCTGCCTGTGTGCTCAGGTTAGAGGAGGAGTCTAGTTTAGGCCAAAGAGCCATTTTTCCTGTTGCAGACCAGTAGAGTAGTCAGACTTAGCATTTTCTGGATGTGTCCGCAAAGTCTTGTACAGTGTGACCGTAGTGCACTAAGAGTCTTCATATGTAGAGTACACTGCATATGAGCATGGCATAATAAAATGAATGAGAGGTCAAACAAGTGTGTACAGTTATTCAATTATTCTTTGTATGTTTCTGAATTATTAGTTCTCTTTATGATCAATCAAGCATTTCATATATTGATTCACTCTTATAGATATTTAGAGTATCCTGCCATATTTATGATTATCAATTATTAGACTCTTTAAAGCTTACTGATGTTATAATTGATATCAATTGCTCAAAAGTATATCTATAATTATATCAGTACTTTAGAATGTTTCTTTGAAGTAATCATTCACTGAGCGAGTAGGCTCACCCCTCTACTCACAATTTTTAGGGAAATCACATGGACTTGAAGAAGATATCATTGCATCAGAGTAGATCTGCCACAAGAGTTAAGTCTGAGTATAGTCAAGTTCAATCGGTCCTTGTCACTCTAGGTCCTTGTAAAGAAATAAGAGAGAGTTTTAAATGATGATGTAAACATTATTCCTCTTTTAGCAATATATGTGAATCACCAAGTCTTACATGCTTAAAAGTATGAGAAACATAATGAATGTTCATACATGCATTTTTACTGTTGAAATCAGATTAGAGAAATCAATGTTTAGATTCCCTTGTAAAGTTAGTTTATGTGGTTCAATGTGAGAAAGCAAAGAGTTTGAAAAAGAATAAAAAATTAAGGGTGATCTTTGTATTACGTCAAATCCTCAATTTATGCCCTAATCTCATGATTAGTGGTAATTGTGAGATCAGGGTGTAACAACTTGGTATCAGAGCTTAGGCTGAGTTGTCAGGGACCATTAAGTTAGTAAGTTAGAGTCATAAGTGTGGTAGATAGGAGATGTTATGATGTTAGCTCTAGGGATTTGAGTATTTAGATATCCTAGCCTGGTATCTGAGTACTTGGATCAACTAGTATCAAGCTACTATGTCTATTCTTTCATGTATACCCTGGCCATGTATACAGTGGAAGGATGGGCTAGAGAGGAACCCTATAATTATTAGGGTTAGAAACAAGATAATTAACATGAATTAAGATCATAAATATAAAATGAGATAGAACTTTCATTTCATATTGTTGTTTTATGGGAGATGAACAAAAAAGCTCTTATATGTTTGAATTTAGATATTTAGTATTTTGAAATATGTATGGGTCTTTAAGATTTGTTGTACACTGTGAAGTTGTAGCATTTATTGATTACATTCTTTTAAGGAGGGTGGAGTGTCAGGGAGGGAGCGCCATGGCAGGGGGGAAGCTGATGGGGGTAGCGAGGAAGGTGAGCGGGGGGTGAGGGCATCGTCCAGGGGGAGAGAGGAGACCAGTGGCGGGATCGGGGTTGGACGGATGGGAGTGAGGGGGAAGACGGGTAGTGGACGGGAGGGAAACGCCAAATGTTGGGGCGTCAGGACGACGGGGTATCGACGGGGATGGAACGATGGGAGGCGGAGGTTCAGACGTCGGGGAGGCATCAAGGGGGTCGGTGGGAGTGGGTCTCCGGGCACAGGCAGGAGGCAGAGAGGGAGAGGGAAGGTGGAGACGTTGCTGAGGGGGAAGGGGGTGCAACGGCAAAGAAGAAAGTAGGGGCGGGGACAGAGCAGCCAGTGGACACCGGGGCCACAACGTCGAGGCCGTCGGCAACGATACCTATACAGAGGTATTCTAAGGAGGAGCTGCTGGGGCTCAAAGGAAGACAGTGCATCGACGAGGACGCTCCTGGGTCCGATCAAGATGAACCAGAAGTGACAGAGAGTGGTAATGGCAATGGAGTCGCACTCGCACATCAGCAGAGCAAGATGGCAGAAGACGGGGTTTGCACGCGTCGAAGGAAGATAGAAGAAGGCGTGGAGGCAGTGCATGGGGGCAATGTAGGGGCGACGGACAACACTACGTGCACAGTGGTCTTGAAGAAACTCGAGGGCACCAATGAGAAGGGTCTATTATTCAACGAGGATAACAATGAATATAGACCAACAACAGGCAAAAGAATGGTTACGCGGGCACAAAGGAAGAAGGAAGCAGGGGCGCGAATGAGGAAGGGGCATAAACAGGCAAAGGAGAAAAAGAAACGTCAACCTTGGGTGTATAAGATGAGTAGGGGGCAAGGCTAGGAATACCGGAAGAAGAGGTTGTATGGGAACAAGCAACAGGGAAGAGGGGGAGAATTCGAGAGGCGTGTGACATGGAACTGGATGAGCTACCTTCATACGAGTCGGGGGAAAAAGACATAGGTGCTTTGAGGAAGGGGAGGCGAACAACTTTGGGGTCACCATGAATCAAGTAGCGGCGATTGGTGGTGTCCAATCCCGCGAAGGACAATGAAAATCCTTAGCTGGAACTGTCAGGGGATGGGCGACCCTGACACGTGCAAGGCTCTCCGAGCATGGGTTTGGAGAGAGTGCCCAAACATAGTGTTCCTAATGGAAACTATGATTGCAGACAGGAAGCTAGATGATGTGAAGAGAAGCTGTGGATTTACAGATGGTTTGTGCATTTCCAGTGAGGGGAGGGCAAGAGGTATGGGTTTTTGGTGGAACGACATTGATGTGGAGGTGGTAAACTATTCTCAAAGACATGTGACAGCTATGGTTAAAGACATGAACAATGGCGTGAGGTGGAGAGTTGTGGGTATTTACGGTTGGGCTGATCAGGCAAGCAAGTACAAGACATGGGAGCTGATGATGAAGATAAAGGGTGAGACTGATGTCCCGGTCATTTTCTTCGGTGATTTCAACGAGATTGTCTCCAACACTGAAAAGAGAGGTGGTCCACCCAAAGAGGGAAAATACATGCAGAATTTCAGAGACGTGATAGACGATTGTGAACTGGTGGACGTTGGTTATGAAGGAAATCCTTTTACATGGAAAAGGGGCCTCACAGAGAGAACTCTGGTCCAGGAAAGACTTGATAGATTTCTTCCCGAGCTCGATTGGAAGAACATCTTCACTTTCTACAAAGTTTTCCATATGCCAATCCATGAATCGGACCATGCACCCATTATTCTAAAGGCAGACAGGAGGGACAACAAGAGAAGGAGGAGAGGGAAATTCATGTTTGAACCAATGTGGGTGGGGGAGGACAGCTGTAGGGAGGTTGTCAAGGAGGCTTGGGGAGCCGAAGAAGGAAGTGAACTGGCCACAAAACTGATGAGGTGTAAGGAGTTTTTAAAATCTTGGGCATCCACAAAGTTTGGAGAAAGAAGAAGGAAGGTGAAGGAGATTGAAAATGAGCTTAGGGGGCTGCAAGCTCTCCCCCCAGATCAAATAAATCTTGATAGGGTGGAGGAAAAATCAAAAGAATTGCAATATTGGCTGCAAAAGAATGAGGAATATTGGGCAGCTAGAGCTCGGGTGAAGGAACTAAAAGAAGGGGACCGTAACACTGCATACTTCCACCAGAAAGCTTCTAACAGAAGGCGGAGAAATAGAATCGATTGCCTAGAAGACGAGCATGGGGACCTGAAAACACAAGAGGAGGAGATTAAAACAATCATCATCAAATATTTTGAGCAGTTGTTTCTTTCTAGCAACCCTACGGGTTTGGAGGAGGCTCTAAGGGGGCTGCGGGAAATGGTAGGAGAGGCCCAAAAGGAGGTCCTAGAGAGGGATATAAAGGATGAGGAGATATGGATAGCTCTAAAAAAATGCACCCAAACAAGGCACCGGGGCCTAATGGCATGAAGGCCATGTTCTACCAAAATTATTGGGGGATTGTTGGGAAGGATGTGGCGAGCTACATCAAAGGGTGGTGGAAGGGGGAGAAGGAAATAGGGGAGGTAAATGACACTCTTGTTGTGCTTATCCCTAAGATGGAAACGCCGAAGACAATAGGGGAGTTCCGTCTGATTAGCCTATGCAATGTGGTATACAAGATTGCTTCCAAAGTCATGGCGAACAGGCTGAAGCCCCTTATGGACATCATTGTGTCGGAGAATCAAAGTACTTTTGTACAAGGAAGATTGATCACGGACAATGCTCTCATTGCCTATGAAGTGTTTCATTCTATGAAAAGAGACAAGGGAAGGAAAAAGGGCAGCCTTGCGTTGAAACTGGATATGTCTAAAGCGTATGATAGAGTTGAGTGGTGATTCCTGGATGCCACCTTGGAGAGATTGGGGTTTGGGCTGAAATGGAGGAGTAAGATTCAAGAGTGCATAACATCCGTCAAACATGCATTTTCCATTAATGGAGATAAGACCCAAAGCACAATGTCTACACACGGACTTCGCTAGGGAGACCCTCTTTCCCCCTACCTTTTTATTTTATGTGCGGAAGCATTTTCATCTTTGATTTCGTTAGCTACACGTGAAAACCTCCTGCATGGCATCAAGCCAAGTAGGGGGGCGCCTTCTATCTCACACCTTTTCTTTGCAGATGATAGCCTACTCTTTGCTAGAGCCAATACCGTTGAATGTCTGAAGATAGCTGAAATTGTCAGCCAATATGAACAGGCATCGGGTCAGAAGATAAATTTCTCTAAGACGGAGGTTGTCTTCAGCAAGGGGATTGCGGCAGACAGGCAGGAGGAATTGAGATAGCTCCTTGGGTGAGAGTGGTAGACAGGCACGCGAGTTACTTGGGCCTCCCAACAGTGGTGGGTCGATCAAAAAAGTAGGTGTTCAACTATATCAAAGACAGAGTTTGGAGGAAGCTCCAAGGGTGGTCTGAAAAGCTTCTGTCGAAAGCAGGGAAGGAAGTCCTCATCAAAGTGGTAGCCCAAGCAATCCCCACGTATGTCATGAGCATTTTCCAGTTACCTGCGGGGACCATAGAAGAGATCCAGCGGATGATCACGAGATTCTGGTGGGGAGAAAAGGACAAGGAAAGGAAAATATCATGGATGAGTTGGGTGAACATGTGCAGGCCAAAGCGACAAGGTGGGTTGGGGTTTAGGGATCTCTATACCTTTAACCAAGCTCTCCTGGCAAGGCAACTGTGGCGGTTAGCAAATTATCCAGACTCTCTTGTGGCTCGTGTTCTCAAAGCAAGGTATTTTCCACGGACGACTGTATGGGAAGCAAGAAGGGGACACAATCTTAGCTTTTCATGGAGGAGTTTGTGGGGAGCAAAGGCACTACTACAAGAAGGAACACAATGGCGGGTGGGAGATGGAATGCAGATGAATATCTGGGATGATAGATGGCTGCCAAACGAGGGGGAAACACTTGCACATTTCAAAAGGGAGGATGGACCAGATATTACAACTGTAAGGGAACTTATGACGGAAGATGGCTCTCAATGGGACGAAGGGAAAATCAGCGAGTGTTTTCCAGCGAGCTACGTTAAAAGAATTCTTGCTATACACCGCAGTATGAGGAACCCCGTGGATACCTTGATGTGGTGGCCTTCAAAGGACGGGGAGTTCACCGTTCGTTCTGCTTACTGGATGGGGCTGCTAGGGAAGGATGAGGCAAGAAGGTTTGTGCACCAGCAGGCAGACACACTATGGAAACATATATGGCATGACGGATGGAGTCCGAAGATAGCACATTTTCTTTGGCGGGCGAGCATGGGGAGTCTTGCAACAAGGGGGCGTCTCTTTGATAGATTCTGTGTGGAGGACGGTACGTGCATGCTGTGTGGGGCGGAGAAGGAGACGATCTCTCACATGCTGTTTCGCTGCCCAAGTGCGGGGGAGGTTTGGGAGCAGACGTCGAGGGCAGTTCACACGTGGGCGCATGACGTGAGGGATGAGGACATTGTCTCGTCCTTGACAGCAGCTTTGGTGGGTCGGCCAACACACGAAGCCGAACAAATGGTAGCTGGAATGTGGACGACATGGAAGATACGATGCACAAGGATATTCCAGGGCAATGAGGTGGGCAGCGGCTATCTTCTACGTGGGGCGTTGTCAATGGTGAGGCAGGAGGGCAGGGGGAGCAAGAGGAGGAGGGGAGGTGATGGACGCCGGGGGACGTCGCATGGCACCCGACGTGGAGAGGACGGTGGGCTAGGGAGGGCGGAGATGGCGTCCAGCAGCCGGTGCAGATCCTAGATGGGCGGGGCAGGAGCGGCGTCTGTTGCTCTGGCGTGCAGTAGATCGGGGGGTGCTGCGAAGTGGGTCAGGTGGGAATCGAGGGGAGTAGCACGCAGATGCCGGACGTGAGCGGTAGATGGAGGAAACCTGTGCATGGGACAATAAAAATTAACATGGATGGCTCGGTAGGTGAGGACGAAGGAGCGGGAACGGGGCTGGCTGCTAGGGATGAGACGGGACACTTGGTGGGTATTGTGGGGAAGAAAGTCACTCGAGGAACGGGAGTAGCCATCACCGAAATGCTAGTAGCGAGAGCAGCACTCGTATGGGCAAAGGAAGCAGGATATAACATCATAGAGGTCGAGATAGACTCAATGGAAGCAGTTCAAGCATGCACATCTAAGAAGCAATGACGGGACTACCTAGGAGCAATCGCTGAAGACTTCAAAGCGCTGCGAGATCAATTTTCTTCATGTAGTTTTGCTTATGTCAGTCGTAGGTGTAATAGGGTTGCCCATGAGGTAGCCAATCTAGCACGTAGAGGTCTAGTAGCTAGTTTTTCATTCTCGTATTCTTTTCCTTCAAACTTGTTAGATCTTGTAAACCTTGATTTATCTAGCTAATAGTTTTTGTGTCGGGGAGCCCACCTTGGGTTTCCCGTCCCACCCTAAAAAAAAAGTAGGCTAGAAATGATCTTTGAATGAGATTTCCTAAGTGGATATTCTTTCCACATGTTTGAGATTAAAAGGAGTTAGTTAATCCTGAGCAACTCTTGGCTTCAGGACTGTAGGTTTGGCCTAGTCCGGCTGGCAGGGTGCGTTACTAGGATCTAATAACTCCTTTTGAAAATATAATAAGAGTAGACGCTGGATAAATTAGACCCACATCATAGTGAGAATGTACATATAATAAGATGTTGAAACATATGGGAACGATTAGAATAGCTAAGAATCAGTTGGAACTGATATCTGAGATCCAACTTTGACGCCTCATATGAAAAACCCTTAATTGGGAATAAAGGAACACGACATAAGGTTCTGATTAAGTTTAATCATTAGTATTATATGAACTCTAGATATGAAATATGGAAAAGATATGAGAAAAGTATGTAAGGTCCAAGATAGTAAGAATCAATCATGAGGAATGGATTATATAATCGAGTACAATGTTTTTATGTACTCCAAAGCAAAGGGAAAATAGAAGAAAAATTCAATAAGTACATAGAAGTGAAGAGTATTCAGAAGAGTTAAAGTGAAGAGAACTAGATGAGCATGTAAATCATAAAACTAGGATAAGAAACTTAGTTGAAACAAAGAGAAATGTTGGGAATAATTAGCTTGATTAAGGAATGAGGGTTATGATATAATTGAGAGCATGGAATGTATACCTTTATTGTAAAGTTAACACATTCATCCTTACTGAATTTGGATTCTAAGTCTCTATAGAACAACACACTAATTTCTAAAAGAAGAACAAAAGTGTAGCTAAATAAATGAATAAGTCATACAAAGGTAGACTATATTCAGGAAGAAAAAACTTGATTGAAAGAGAAACTATGTTTCACCCATGCATGAGCCGTTTGATCTAAAATAAAGAATATGTTGTTGGGTTTTAGGGGAGACAGAGAAGGCAGAGGAAACAAAAAAACTTCTCCACCCAAACCCATAAGAAAGGAATCGCATCAACATCTATACAATAGGAAAGGATAGTTTGTAGAGGCGTACCTTGTCCCGAGGCTTTCTCGGCGATGTTACCTCGCGGCTAGCGCGGTCTTCACCTCCGGTCTTAGACGGTGTCTATGCAACTCCTGGTCGCACCGGGACTGGCACCTCCTAGTCTCACTGGGACTGTCGGGATTGACAGCTATCCTCCGAGCGGCAGAAGTATCCCACCTCTGAAGTAGTCCACACAGACCACCTAGAACTTTGATCTCCTTGTCCTACAAGGAATCAGAAGGAGTCGCACCCTCCTGTCAGCGTACTAGTCACCGACACACTCTCCAGCCACTAGTTGCTTTCTACAGTTGTCTTTCCCTTGTTGTGCCTCCCTTATCGGGTAGCACTTGCTCGGGCTCTCTCAGTTACCAAAACCAGAGAGAATGACAACTTTGCAGAGCAACTGGTGCACTGAGTTGTTCACTAGAGAAGCCCCCAATACCCCTATATATAGGAGGGTCATGGGACATGGTTCTCTATCCCGGGCAATGCGAGATTAAAGCAGGAGTAGAAGGGCTCGAAATTTTCCACAAAACAACCAACTTGCGCCAGCTGAACCGGTCGTTTCAACCCTGAAACGATCATTTGGTGACCTCAACTGATCATTTCAAACTGAACCGATCGTTTGGGACACCTGAGCCGATCAGTTCATCACATGAGACGATCGGTTCGTGGTCCTGGTCCAACTCAAATTGACTTTCAAATTTGTCTCCAATTAATCAAATATTAATCCTTGTCCAAATTGAATTTGTACAAGTGAAACAAATTGTATTTGCAAAATAGTCTTCTGACTTTCCAAACGATCTCAGTTGGTCCAGTTGAGCCGATCAGTTCAACTCTTAAACCGGTCAGTTCAGCCTGTCTTGAGCCAATCGGTTCATCCCATGAGCTGACCGGTTCACCAACCTAAGCCGATCGGTTCATCCCATGAGCCGATCGGTTGGGGCAGCAAACTTGTACAAATCAGTCAATCACAGTTTCAATCAATCTGATACTCTAATCAATCGGTCCAACACCTTGAACACTATGATATTGAGCTATCAATTGATTGAGTGTTTAATTGAACTACTAAAATCCTTTAGAAATCAATCTAAACATTGTTATGTGGATAAACTCCTCTTCCAGGTTAAATCCTATGTGTGTGACCCTACAGGTCCATTTCACATTGGCAGTGAAAGTCCATAACACTTATGACTTCACAAGCAAAGAGCGACACCTAGTTGCACATAAGTGCTACCCAAGTGAAATAGAAAGTCGGAGAACAACTTTCAATCCTACAATCCGTGAATGGTGTTACAGCGAATGTATAATTCCTTTGTCACTGATATCCCGAATGAACTCAAGACATGGAACAGTCATCCTGTCAACGTTCATTCACTTTCTTGCTCTCAGAGTAGATTGGAGGAGATATGTATGACATCAACATCACATACTAATTCACACATGCGTGCACACGCCTATCTCAATCCTACTCATCAAGTGGCCATGGATATCAAACTCTCTCAGGAGGGACAAATCCCATATCTATCACTCACCCCTCAAAAGCCCCATGTGTCAATGCCACCCAATCATCACCTTTATAACAACCCATGTTTCAGGACTGTGTTTGATGATGTCAAAGTGTACCCAATGACATGTGTTGAGTGTAGTGATTCTAGGTCTAAGAATCACACTCACCACCATCACTGTGAGAACTAACTGTGACTACCATGTCATGGTTTCATGTGTCAAACTCACGATGGGTTTGTCCGGTAAACTTGTTCTCCAACAAGTACCTATGTGTTTGGTTTGATATCTCCATATCATGACTAATGAAATTTTGTCATCAACCAACACCACAATCTAGTCTTCTGTATCATTGATGTCTATCTACCTTCCATAATGACATCCGATTAGGGACATAATAAGAATGTACAAACTCTTAGCATCCATATGATCTCATCGTTCAGGTCCTTAACCTGAAAGCATACATCATTGAGTACTGTCATTCTCTAGACATTCAATCTGTTCTATCATTATCTCATATGACTGAACTAGAAAGAATTGGAAGCTTGCCTTTGATCTTTATCAAATCAATCTTAATGTATCCCACCAATCATCCTATGATTGGCTCTCAGGGCATACATACCAACAGACTCCCACTTGCACTGCGAGACAATCACCCTTGAATCATATTCTTAGTGATCTTCAAACATGTCTCACATGTTACTGTGCTCTAGTGCTAGCATAGTGAGTTATGACAACACCTTGCCAAAGTCGGTATTAACTGCATGTCTCTCATCTCTTTGTTGTACGTCACACGTATGAGATGGAGTTGTCGTAATATGTGATCTAGTATTCCTTTGCTAACTTTTAGCCATATTGAATGACCAAGTATTCCTTACTTGTCATCAATGACCGGAATATCTATAAGTTCATCTCATGAACTTCCAGATCCATATAGTATCCACTGCTGTTCTCTAACACATGGATACTCGACATTTCCTTTTAAACAACTTTATTGGAATGTTTCCATTTATCAACAAACATTCACTTTTATATATCCCATATATTTATTGCGATTAATTTTCTATCCTTTTTGGAAGTTCACATCAGTGTAACTCTTTACAGTGAACCCTTCCTTATTTCCATAGAACTAGTACTTCTCAAGTACTTATCAAGTTTTTATGGTATTCCAGTTACCCTTACTGGAACTAGATAGACATCCACTCGTCATGTCCCACATACGAGTTATCAAGATGAGCACATCATATTGTCATGTCCTACATACAAGATGATAAATGCATTTTATTGTTGCTATGTCCATACATGTAAGATAATGGGATGATTACATACATGATATATCCATATCTATTCTTAGTGTTCCCATTCTTCATAAGAATTGAACACTTGGCCTTGGGATACTAACTCCATGGACATGTTTTCTCCCAATGAATCTATGCATACTGAACTCTTCAGTATAGATTGCTAATGTATGCTCTCTCTTTTTAGGTCAAGAGGTTTTCAAGAACTATCTTTATCGATCTCTATTCCTATCACATAGGAAACGTCTCTATCTTCCTTATAGATAATTTCCACTTTGGATTTCCATTTTAGAACATTTCCATTTCACATCAACATGTGGAATGTGAATACGCTCCCACTAAATCACAGATCTCTCCTTATCTTTGACATATTAGTCAAACCCTTTGACTATATTATCAAAGTAAAGATCGAGCTCTGAGTTGCTTGTACTTAATCAATCACATTGATTAGTCCATTGTAACTTATAGACTTCATTTGCATTAATGGATTCATAAAACTTATAGGTTGTGTCACGTACACATCCTTTTTTTATTCCTTATAGGAATGCAGTTTTAGTATCCGTATGCCAAATCTCTAAGTCATTAAGTTTCAACCAACAATCATCATCCTTCTCAAAATGTCATCCATGTGTCTTAACGCTTAAGACTTATTTTCACTTATGGATTTCATCCCAATGGGTGCTACCATCAAGGTCATACCTTATGGTTCACATGGAAGTCATTTAGGATGTAATGGTCATAAACCAAAACTCAAGATCCGATTCCTCATATTTATCTAGATAGTTGACTCATCACATGACCAACTAATCATATAGATAATTGAGGTGTATCTGTCAAGGATAAAAGAACTCACAATTCCTTGTGATTCTTAATGTCATTCATTAGTATAGGGTATTCTTTATTTAAGAAGAATTTAGTTATTTGATAATCATCCTCTAACTCCTTAGAGTATGACTCCTTTAGACATCACCATGCCTTAATCATGAGTTCATTATGATACACTATCATAATTACTCATAAGGATCTCAAACATTTGGTTCAAGTATTTAATTCATTGATCTCGTCAATCATTAGCACTTTACCATATTCGTACTTCATTTATGATATTCTTGAACACTTCAAGATATTCATATTGGTATTTCTCTAAACACCATTTGAAGTATCGGCATTAGCTCCAATAGGTATGTAAATACATCACATGTATTATACCTAATAGGATAATCATTCTCCCACTACTATTAGTGAAGATTTATTGATCATGTCTAAGAAATTCATGTCTCTTACTGGTTCTCTAACCAAAAGAGTCTAGATTATCCATCATATGGAAACTATAAATAAACTTCTCATGATTTATGCTAATTTGATTGTTTGAGTTATCAATAACTTTTAGGTATCATTTTATCTTATGCATAACAAGTACCACAAGATAAACAAGGCATTTCCATAAAGATCGTATCTTTTGAGATTGAAACATCAACTTTATTAATTGCTATCATTGTCATATAATATGCAAAATATAAAGTGTTTCTATCTATTGGCAAATATGAAACAACAGTTCATAGCTCTATTACATGCCTTCAAGTCTGAAAATAAACTAAAATACTCCTATCTATGGTGGAAACACTTGCCCCATTTATTGAATGATTTACCTTTTATATCTTGGTATCATATACCTCAAAAAAAAATGTTAAAAGTTTATTTCATGACACCTTCAATTGGAGACGTTTGTCGCCTCCTTCTTTAGTTCTTCCAAATAGAGTGAACAATTCCTTTTCCAATGTCCTGGCTTTTGACAATGGTGGCAATTCCCTCTCATGGTCAGGCCTCCCTTGGCCTTGAGAGCTGAAGACGCCTTGGGATCCTGGCTAGCATCATGATCCTTCTTAGCTTTGCCCTTGCCCTTGCGCTTGGACTTGCCTTTCTTGCTGCTGATCATCATCACAGACTTAGTCTTGTCCTTCTTCATCTGTGTCTCGGCTATCCTCAACATGCCCAACAACTCTGTCAATGGCTTTTCAAAGTTGTTCATGTTGTAGTTCATCACGAACTGACTATAGGATTCTGGCAACGATTGATGTATCACGTCAGTAGCCAACTCTTGGCTCAGGGGAAATCCTAGTCTCATCAGGTTCTCCACATACCCAATCATATTGAGCGTGTGAGAACCAACTGGATCTCCTTCTGTCATGACACACTTGAACAGTGCCCTGGAGACATCATATCTCTATTGCCGTGCTTGATCTTCATACATATTCTTGAGATGCTTAATCATCTCAATGACACCCATGTTCTCATGTTGTCTCTGCAACTCGTGGTTCATGGAGCACAACATCAAGCACTTTGCATCAATGGAATCATTAGAATGCTTCTTATAAGCATCCCTTTCTGCCTTTGGTGCGGTAGGAGCAGGTTCCTCTAGAACTGGAGTATCCAGGACATAGAGCTTTCACTCTTGAGTGAGAACAATTCTCAATGTCCTAAACCAGTCATGGAAATTAGTCTCATTCAACTTGTCCTTTCAAGGACCGATCGCAATGAAAAGTGATTGTTGTTTGTTGTCATTTGAACTACAAAAGGAAATATATGCAATTTAGTCCAAAACTCAATTTTGACTTATTTGATTGATTTGAAAGATTGACGATATAATTAGAACTTTAATTAATTATCACTCCCACTATTTTTTTTGTTCAAATTGATAGCCCTCACCATCAATTCAGAAGATTGTAGTGAACAATCTTATAGTGGGTCAAGATCCTGAAATCCTCTAAGTCATGGACCAACTAGGGTTGTCACCCACAACTTAGATCTTCCAGGTAGGCAACTTTTGCCAATTGCATCATATGCAACTCTTAAAAGATGTCATATGCAACTCTTTGCCATGATCACCTCCATGCCTCAAGGTGCTAGATCCTATCTAGGTCACCTTGTTAAGTCCGACCCAAAGCCAACACGATGAATATGCACCCTGCTAGGGCAGACCCACATATCCATCCTTCACACTTCCACGAGATAGACGGTGCACCACGCTAGGGCGTGCCCACACTTGGCCGATCAAACTTTTCACGTGTGTCGCATTTGGAAGGCATCTAAAACTTTAATATTTAATGAGGGATTTGGTTTTTATAGGTACATATACATATCCAATCACCACAATATATAGTACGTATCATATACATGCTATATCCCACAGAAAACATGTGAAATGATAAAAGTGATGATCATGGCCATCCTAATGTGACTCCTCGAGCCAAGAGGAATCATGTTCATCTAGGTCTACATCACATGCAACCTGTACAAGATGAACTACGTTTTGTAGCCGTTCGAGTTGATCAACTCATCACATGAATGATCTGCTCGCCCTGGTCGGTCGTCTGGGTGTCACCAGCCGATCGGTTGGCTCCTCTAATCGATCGGTTCGCCTGGTCATCATGCATCTCCTCATGGCCGCCACCCGATCGTCTCACTCCTCGAACCAGTCATCTGGATCGCCAACCGATCAGTTCACGCCTTGAACCGATCGTCTCAGTTGTCGTCAGGTTGTCCGCCGATCTTTGACATAACATGAAATAAAAGATCTATCCTATTTACATTTGAATTGGGAAACCCCAAGTTACATTCTGGGGGAACAAAGGTAGGAAAGAAATCTCGAGTTATCTCAAGTTACATCAGGAAAAGGAGGTAGGGAATCAGTGCATAGACCGAGATGCAAGCAACCACATTCAACCAAGCACACATACATAGGGTTTATTGGCCATAACCACACTATACATCCACCAAAAAACTTGTTTAAGGGCGACGCATATCGAGTGCATTCATATTACATATCATATATGTATATTGGGATTTGTAGATTTAGGATTGGACATGCATAAAGCCAATTTTATTTGCATCATATGCAATAAATAAAGGCGACAAACCAAAATCGATCACATCGATAATCCTAAAGTATAGAGCAGTTGACGTGGCTCTGATACCACTGTTGGGTTTTAGGGGAGACAGAGAAGGCAGCGGAAACAAAAAAATTTCTCCACCCAAACCCATAAGAAAGGAATCACGTCAACGTCTATACAATAGGAAAGGATGGTTTGTAGAGGCGTACCTTGTCCCGAGGCTTGCTCGGTGATGTTACCTCGTGGATAGTGCGGTCTTCACCTCCGGTCTTGGATGGTGTCTGTGCAGCTCCTGGTCACACCGGGACTAGCACCTCCTGGTCTCACCGGGGCTGTCAGGATTGACAGCTGTGTCCGAGCGGCAGAAGTCTTCCGCCTCTGAAGTAGTCCACACGGACCACCTGGAACTCTAATCTCCTTGTCCTACAAAGAATCGGAAGGAGTCGCACCCTCCTGTCGGCGTACTAGTCACTGACACACTCTCCTGCCACCAGTCACTTTCTGCAGTTGTCTTTCCCTTGTTGTGCTTCCCTTATCGGGTAGTACTTGCTCGGGCTCTCTCGGTTACCAAAACCAGAGAGAACGACAACTTTGCAGAGCAACTGGTGCACTGAGTTGTTCACCAGAGAAGCCCCCAATACCCCTATATATAGGAGGATCATGGGACAGGGTTCTCTATCCCGGGCAATGCGGGATTAAAGTAGGAGTAGAAGGGTTTGAAATTTTCCACAAAACAACCAACTTGCGCCAGCTGAACCGATCGTTTCAACCCTGAAACGATCGTTTGGTGACCTCAACCGATCGTTTCAAACTGAACCGATCATTTGGGACACCTGAGCCGATCGGTTCATCACATGAGCCAATCGGTTCGTGGTCCTAGTCCAACTCAAATTGACTTTCAAATTTGTCTCCGATTAATCAAATATTAATCCTTGTCCAAATTGAATTTATACAAGTGAAATAAATTATATTTGCAAAATAGTCTTCTAACTTTCCAAACGATCTCGGTTGGACCAGTTGAGCCGATCGGTTCAACTCTTGAACCGGTCGGTTCAGCCTGTCTTGAGCCGATCGGTTCATCCCATGAGTCAACTGGTTCACCAACCTGAGCCGATCGGTTCATCCCATGAGCCGATCGGTTGAGGCAACAAACTTGTGCAAATCAGTCAATCACAGTTTCAATCAATCTGATACTCTAATCAATCGGTCCAACACCTTGAATACTATGATATTGAGCTATCAATTGATTGAGTGTTTAATTGAACTACTAAACTCCTTTAGTAATCAATATAAACATTGTTATGTGGATAAACTCCTCTTCCAGGTTAAATCCTATGTGTGTGACCCTACATGTCCATTTCACATTGGCAGTGAAAGTCCATAACACTTATGACTTCACAAGCAAAGAGCGGTGCCTAGTTTCACATTAGTGCTACCCAAGTGAAATAGAAAGTTGGAGAACAACTTTCAATCCTACAATCCATGAATGGTGTTACAGCGAATATATAATTCCTTTGTCACTGATATCCCGAATGAACTCAATGCATGGAACAATCATCATGTCAATGTTCATTCACTTTCTTGATCTCAGAGTAGATTGGAGGAGATATGTATGACATCAACATCACATACTGATTCACACATGCGTGCACATGCCTATCTCAATCCTACTCATCAAGTGGCCATGGATATCAAACTCCCTCAGGAGGGAAAAATCCCATATCTATCACTCACCCCTCAAAAGCTCCTTGTGTCAAAGCCACCCAATCATCACCTTTATAACAACCCATGTTTCAAGACTGCGTTTGATGATGTCAAAGTGTACCCAACGACATGTGTTGAGTGTAGTGATTTCAGGTCTAAGAATCACACTCACCACCATCACTGTGAGAACTGATTGTGACTACCATGTCATGGTTCCATGTGTCAAACTCACGGTGGGTCTGTCTGGTAAACTTGTTCTCCAACAAGTACCTATGTGTTTGGTTTGATATCTCCATATCATGACTAATGAGATTCTGTCAACAACCAACACCACAATCTAGTCTTTTGTGTCATTGTTGTATGTCTACCTTCCATAATGACATCCGACTAGGGACATAATAAGAATGTACAAACTCTTAGCATATGTATGATCTCATCGTTCATGTCCTTAACCTGAAAGCATATGTCATTGGGTATTGTCATTCTCTAGACATTCAATCTGTTCTATCATTATCTCATATGACTGAACCAGAAAGAATTGGAAACTTGCCTTTGATCTTTATCAAATCAATCTTAATGTATCCCACCAATCATCCTATGATTGGATCTCAGGGCATACATACCAACATATGTAGTGTATTAAACATGAGTTGAAACTAGTAGGGAGATTATTGATTTAGAATTTCAACTTCACATTAGTAGAAGGATAAAAAGAAATATATGTAACATGGTATACATGATCATACACCTAAAAGAAGCAACATGATCATAAGAGAAAATTAGAAGTTAAAGATGATATGTGGAATAGCAATATATGGTAAGGGGATTATGGAAAGTAATGAAAAGGTTTGAAACGTGGTGGAGTAATATAGATTATAAAAGAAAGAGGTTAGGAGATTCAATCAAGTGTTAGTTAGTCAAGTATCATTGTTGATAACTAATTAAACCTACATATGAGAAATGTATTCATGAATATTTGAAGATAAGAATTATAAGTCTCAGAATCATCTTTTCTTTCATATCTTCCTTAATTAGAGCAATGTGGGAATGAAGTGATAAGAAAATGAATCATATATAATGCATAACCACCATGGTAGAGGCATCTAGTGAATGTAATAATGACACACAATATGATGATGAAACCCTAGAAGGGTAAATTGAGAATGTAATCTATCTGAATGACCGATTAAGATGAAGGAAATTCAATTGATAAGATAAGGAAGACTTTGGTAAAACTTGTGAGATCCAAAGTTTGACTTTCAAATTAAGGGAGCAAAGTCACACACAATAACGTCGTGCTACTGATAAGAACCAAACCCTAGAATGTTTAGAGTTGTAGTAGTTCAAGGGTTGTCACTAGTGATTTGACCTTGAATACTAGCATCTCTATAAAACAAGATCATGCGATTTGCATTATGAGAAGTAAACTAGCACTACTAGTAATCCAGGGTTTAAAGGTTGCTAATCTAAAAGGCAGATAAACAATATGGAAATGATTTGGAGAAAAGAGTAAGATATAAATTTGAAATGTAACAAGTGTGTTTTGAACAAAAGGATAAATACAATATGAGTGAAGTGTGATATGAAATAAATCCTTGCAGTGATAGCAAGAATAATGAATAATCTATTCATACCAGTAATCCATCTTAGTATTGTACAGTTGTTGTATGGTGATATGGTTCAAATGATGATAAAACAAATGGAGGGTTACCCTGAATAAGGTAGTCTTACATATTCACTCATATGAATAGAAGGGATGATAACCATATTGTATTTATATGTAATCCAAATGAGGTATAGCTTGTTATACCTAGCTTTAATATAATTAAGTGATGGTAATTGGGTATGAATAGTCCTTGAATGACTAATACAATCATGGAGTACTATGTTACTGTTGTTGAAACCTTAGTATGCTATAATCTGATGGTTACACCTTGAATTATGTGTGGGTATATTTGAGAATAGTATGGAATGTGATGGTAATGCTTCACCTTATATGCATCCATGATCCAATGGGGATGTCGTGAGTAGTATTATACAATTGTTGTTGAATATAGTCTTTTAACTCAAGACTATTTTTCTATTTGAGTAGAACAATAGTAAAAATTCAAAACAACATGGTGAACTCTCTTTTGTGACTTAGAGGTAATACATAACAATAGTACATATTGAGTCGTATGAATTGAGATAGTTGGATCGGATTATCAATGTTGAGGTAACACCTCAAGAGTATGAAAATATTGAAATGGTTGTTTCTCTCTCTATACTATGATTGATTGTAACATAGAGAATTCATTTGTTATCATTGAGCAGTCATGATTTAACATGTTGTGATTAGAAAAGAAATAAAGGACTTAATGTTGAAAACTGCATTCAAGTATGAAATACAAGAATATAATGACATGTAAGATTTCAGAATCTTAAAATAAACTTTGAAAGTACTTTTCTTGCATGTTTATGTTTCGAGTATGAAACCTCTTAAGGGGGGGGGAATTGTTATGACAGTATCCGAGCCCAATTGGTAAACTAGGGTTTACCTAGATGATTATATGCTTAATTGGATTGATCATTGATTAAATCTAATTAATGATGATAATTCAATAACGATGTTTTAAACCTAATAAGAACGTTAAGTGTTCTATTGTTTGAGAAATTAGGATTTGAGAAATATAAACCCTAGTTGACTGAAATTAGGGTTTTGATGGTACATAAGTATGGGATTTGATCAGGATAGCAGTGTGGTAAATGATTTTTCATATTTTTTAAATTTTTTTATTTAATTGAATTTTGGATATGATATTGATAACTCAATCATGCATATTGGAGAAAAAATTCAGAATATTTGAGTGTTCTTTGAATGTGGTTCTCGGTCGAACTATACTTCGACCAAAATGTTGACAGAGTGCTTTTTAGCACTGTAGTGTTTTATTTTTAATTATTTATCGGTAACTCCAAATCATTTAAAATTTTAAATGGATATCTAAAACTCAGTAATAAATAAAAATATAAAATTTTTATAATTGTTTGATGCATTTAGACCTTATCAGTAGACGAATTACAACAACTAACATTTTGTAGAATTCTGGATAGCAGTGCACTATTCAATTTTTAATTATTTAATGAGAGCTTGGAATGATCTCAAAATTTTAATTATGCTTATAAAATCAGTTTTACACAACATGATAAATTATAATAATTTTTGGAGAAGGTTTGACCTCTAAAATACACGAATTATAGAAACCTTTATATGACAGAAAAATCTACTGAAATAAGAAACGTTTAGTGAGAGGTCAAAGTGCAATTGACCCAAGCAGCTCAATTGCTCTATATGATCAACCTAACACACAAGAATCTCTCATAATTATTGATTCAAACCAAATAAATGAAATCCTAGAGAGAGAGGGAGAGTTAGGGTTTGAGAGGAGAAATTGATGGAGATGCTGACCTAGGGTTTTGCAGTCCGAGGAATGATGAAATCATGTAAGTTTAACTTCTTTGGATATAGTTTCAAGGTGAATCTTCTCTCACATGTCAAAATTCCGTATCTCCTCTGATTTGATACAAAATGGTATCAAAACTTCCCGTTTTCTCACTCTTTCTTCATAATCCCTCATTTTTAGGGTTTCCGAGTTGAAAGGAAGAAGAATCAAGTGAATTGCTACGGATTTGATATGAGATCGAGATTTTTAGGGATGAGCTGAGTTTTTAAGGTGTTTTCACACCTTAGGGTGAGTGGGAACTTCCTTTAAATAGTATATTCACGAAAATTGGTTAATTCATCCGTAATCTTTAATTGCTAGTATGCGACTACAAACCATGAATTGTCTATTTGTTCTAAGTTGTTGCAAAATGATATGAAATGGATTCTTCCTATATTTGAATGAAGTTCAGATGATAAAATCATATTAGAAATGTATACAATACATCCTAATGAGAATTTCCTAAGTATTCACAGAGGTTATAAGAGTAAACTGAAATATAGGGAATTTGTCTATGACTGAAATTTGTTGTATAAGTAAATAGAGAAATTTTCTTATCTAGATCCCCTTGGTTATGAATGATTATTTATCTAAATTCATAGTACATATATGTCAGATACTATCTTAGATTTTGTTCAAAGTGAATAGTGGTTGTTTGATATCTCAATAAAGAGGGTGAAACCCTAAATGTGAGGAAAGTTGGATATTTGCGAATAGATATCGTGAAATCCATTTGAAGGGATTTTCTTGACATGATATACTTTATTTATTCAATGTTATTATTGATGCTTGATATCTTAGTGAATGGCATGGAAACCCAAATTCAACTCAGTTCTAAGGTATCATACATATATTGATTTTATATGATTTGTTGATATTAGTCTTTATTCAATGAATGTTTATGTCGCATGAAATCTTTATGGGAGCCATGTAAATAAGTTATTGCCTAGTGAGAGGTGACAAGATGCATGATGGCCTTGTGAGCCATGGGAATACTTGTACAACCAGTGAAAAGAATACCTTGGTCTAAGGACGTAGAGGTAATGGTTACATGTTACAGAGGTAATAATGCTATGTGATGATCTAAGGGTTTGAATACCCAGATCCAGTAATCATGATAATGATGTGAAGGGATGAGAATTCCCCATAATGTGATAAGGGATTGAGATCCCATGTATCATGTGTTTTAAAGATTTGAAAAGTACGTGATATATGTATTACACCTTTCTTTGTAGCATTTGTGGTGATTAAATGAAACCCTAATGGTAGGGTGTTCAATGAATCACGTATTGTGATATCAATGTTCTCAGTTATTATTAATAATTCTTGTCATGATATGTAATTAACTCTTAATTGAGTTATGAAATGCACAACTCAAGATTTGGGTTGATATGCACAATTCTAGTATGCATGTGCCAAGTGGACATGAAATCCATTTATTTAAGAATTTTAGTCTGCCTGCATGTATAGTATGTTGATTACTTAGTATATTACAGTGTTTTGAATATACTGCTCTGCCAAGTTTAGAATGATATACATGTTGTATTATAACTTCAAATAATTAGACACGACACCATAAAGATACTAGAGTCAAGTATAAGTAAGAGAAAGGTACAATGCAGAAAGAGCTTTCTAGGAATAATAAAATAATAGACTTAAGAGCCCTGAACACCGTAGAATCCCTATGAGAGGTCTGCACCTTAGGGATGAAATGACCTACCCTGGCGGTGCGTCCAGTATATGGGGGTCAGAACGTGCTATCTGGTGGCACGAGGGACAAAGCCCTAGTGGAAGTCTCCTGAAATTATAGTTTGAAGTGTCCAACATCAATCAGAAGTCCTGGTGTCACTAGAGTACAGAAAAGACAAGAGGTGGCTTGACTCTCTATCTATGTGCTCAGGTTAGAGGAGGAGTCCAGTTTAGGTCAGAGAGCCATTTTCCCTATTGCAGACCAGAAGAGTAGTCAGACTTAGCATTTCCTGGGTGTGTTCGCAAAGTCTTATACTGTGTGATCGTAGTGCACTATGAGTCTTCATATGTAGAGTACACTGCATATGATCAGGGCATAATAAAATGAATGAGAGGTCAAACAAGTGTGTACAGTTATTCAATTATTCTTTGTATGTTTCTGAATTATTAGTTCTCTTTATGATCAATCAAGCATTTCATATATTGATTCACTCTTATAGATATCTAGAGTATCCTGCCATATTTATGATTTTCAATTATTAGACTCTTTAGAGCTTACTGATGTTATATTTGATATCAATTGCTCAAAAGTATATCTATAATTATATCAGTACTTTAGACTTTTTCTTTGAAGTACTCATTCACTGAGTGAGTAAGCTCACCCCTCTACTCACAATTTTTGGGGAAATCATATGGACTAGAAGAAGATATCATTATATCAGAGTAGATCTACCACAAGAGTTAAGTCTAAGTATAGTCAAGTTCAGTCGGTCCTTTTCACTCTAGGTCCTTGTAAAGAAATAAGAGAGAGTTGCAAATGATGATGTAAACATTATTCCTCTTTTATCAATATATGTGAATCAGCAAGTCTTATGTGCTTAAAAGTATGAGAAACATAATGAATGTTCATACATGCATTTTTACTGTTGAAATCAGATTAGAGAAATCAATGTTTAGATTCCCTTGTAAAGTTAGTTTATGTGGTTCAATGTGAGAAAAAAAAGAGTTTGAAAAAGAATAAAAAGTTAAGGGTGATCTTTATATTACGTCAAATCCTCAATTTATGCCCTAATCTCATGATTATTGGTAATTGTGAGATTAAGGTGTAACAATTCACTTGTGTCATAAGTTCCTCCTTAGAAGTAGGGTTTTAGGGATTCCTCATTCTCATAAATGTATAGTACAAAAAGACCAATCTACATATAATCATTACATTGGTAAACCAACAAGGATTAGATCGTTCAAAGTATATCTCTAAATATCATATTACTTAGTGTGTTCTCACTTATCATTCTTAATATAAAACTTTCACTTAGAACATTATCATCATGAAACATCTCTGACCATGATTCATTAAATAGATTTAAGGATATATCTTTTCATTACTTAATCATCACATGAATTATATGTATGGACATCTACACCTGGATCTGATACACAACATGGTATACATGACATAGGTTGATCTCCATCCTGTGATGTGAGCCACCTTAAATATAATTTGCTACATCTCTACTACATGATGTCCATAGCTACAACGACTGAGTTCCACCATAAAGTTCAATAGCTGAAAGCCAGGGCAGAGTCCTACATACAATTTTCTTCATTTACTTAAACTTTAGGATTTTCATCCACATAAGAATTTATGTTCATTAAAAGTAAATGTTGAACTTTTAACATGTACAAGGACATATACATTGGTGAAAAGCATTTATATTCATTTGCTTTAGGGGTTAATTACTTTAATGTGTTCCATGATATATGTACATCTATTTTGCATAAGTAAGAAACATAATCTTGTTTGAACTAAACTCAACCATGACATTGGGATTTTCATAATCCTTTCCACACCTTAAGATACACATACACACGTAATAGGGTATTTCTAAAAACTAAACATGTAGCAGAACAGGGCTGGCAGTCAGACTTAGCATTTCCCGGGTGTGTCGCTAAGTCTTGTACGGTGTGGCCGTAGTGCACTGCGAGTCTCTTATGCAGAGTACACTGCATAAGATCAGGGCATAAGCTAAAATATGATCATATAGGTTCACATAGTTCCTTATAAATGAAAGAGTTAAGGAAGACTAGAGCATAGTCTTCTAGTAGTTATTCTTTGGATGCAATATTTACATTCTTTGTTATTTCAATTATATTGTTTTAGAACTGCTCAGTGTAGTATTTATTGTTGTTAAATTTCATAACGTTTATTGAAAGTTATATCTGTAATCACATTAGTGCCTTAGACTGTTTCCTTGAAGTACTCATTCACTGAGCGAGTAGGCTCACCCCTCTACTCAAACATTTTAGGGTTAACCGCGTGGACTTGAAGATGGTCAGAGCATCAGTGTAGATCTGCTACAAGAGTTAAGTACAAGATTAGTTGAGTCAGTTAGTCCTTGTCACTCTAGGTCCTCACTAAGAGATAAGAGAGAGAGTTGTAATTACGATGTGTAATATTGTTCCTCTTTTGATATGTATGCTAATTAGCAAGTTTTATGTGCATAAGGTGTGAGAGACATCCTGAATGTTTATACATGTACCTTTACTATTGAAGTCTGATTAGTAAAAGAAATGTTCAGATTCCTTTGTTAAGATGTTATGTGGTTCAATGCGGGGAAACAAGAGTTTTAAAGAAAAGAAAAAAAGTTAAGGGTGTTCTTTGTGTTACATATAAGTCCTATCTTATGCCCTAATCTCATGATTTGAGGAAATTGTGAGATCGGGGTGTAACAAGGTTGGTAGGTGCCTCAACCCTAGTTTAGATAATATAGTCATACTTTTATCATGCATATTTCAATATTAATATGTGATGTTATGGCAAGTATTCTCTTTTATGTGCCTCTTTGGCATAGTGGAATCAATACTCCATGTTTACTTTTTGCTATACTTTATCTGTCCTTATTTCTTTAATTGACTCATACATTTTTCTCTCCTCTGGTTGGGTGATCCCAACCACCCATGTTTAGGATCAGAGTGCGCAACAGGAGCATGGTGAACTTGCCTAAGCCTAGGAAAAGGAGTTCATACTTCCCTCATGGACTTATTTGCTAAGTTGTTTTGTTGGAGACATATTGATGTAGTCCAGTTTCCTTCTACTTAGATCCTCTTTTTATATAAAGCATGTACACCCTTATTGGGAAAATTTTGATGTACCCTTTATTAAATTGAATATAGTCAACATTTTAACTTCCACTGCTATACATTGGATTTTGTTTACCATTGTTACTAGAGAGGTGATTGATTTCACTTCTTTACAGAATGGTATCACAACCAATGGTAGTCGGAGTCTTGACTATTTCAATTTGTCTCCTAGTTAGAAACCCTTATTTCATATAGTTTCCCTTTAGTCCACCTTAGAATTGACCTATGGTAAAAGGATGATTTAGGACCAGAAGAATTTCATATTAGAAAATATTTAATCAACTTTTAGGTGATTAGCCTATTAGGTAGCTACTAGGACATAAGTTGAAAGCAAGGGTTCCTAGAAAGGGACAGGGTCTGGGGGCTGGCAAAATTTTCCTCCGTGCCACTAGCTTGGTTTATGAGGACTCCCAGATCCATATGACACCGTCCTGGCCTAAGCTGATATTGATTATCCAAAGTAGCACACCTTTAGGCAAATAACCTTAATGTTGAGTACCCTTAGGAACCTAATATGATGATTTGGTTTCCCAAATAAAATATCCTTATATCCCATAAGTTCCTTATATGAGTCTTAGATTTCCAAATTTCACATATTTCTCAAAACAAGTCTAACTAGGATTCTTTAGCTAAAATTTACATCAACTCAATATAATGAATTCCATACTAAGAGAAATAAATCAATGGTTGAACCACTTACTTAAAACCAAGTAGGTGACTCAAGAACAAAACTTTTCCACCTTCACCTTGTGCCTGTTCTAATTCATATTTTCTCAGCTAAATCCAACACTTGGGTCTCAAACAGCCAAAAGAAAAAGGAATTGACTTTTCAAAGCAGAGATTAGGGTTTCTTCATTGATTTATGAAGGATATAAGCCATAAGGATTAAGATGAGAAAAATAAATAAAAGTGATCAAGAATCTAAGAACTTACCCAAGAGTTTCACTTGATTTGAAAAGAAGTTGAGTTCTTCACTTTATTAAAGAATTCCTTTCAAGATATCCTATGATTGCTCTTCCAAGATTCAAATTCATAACAATTATAGAAGAATGGTACTTTTTAGGTTTTGTATGAAATCAAGAATTGTACACAAATATTTTCTTGGTTAAATTGCATTGTGGTCTCTTCTATGTTGGTCTAATAGACAACTTAATAAGGTAAGTAGCCCATTTATTAGGTTGAGTCGCTTTCAGTACATGAAAATTCAAGTGCACAGACAAGTAATATAGGGTCAAAGAGCCATGATTTGTCACTCCAATAAGGAATTGAGCCACTCTCACTAATAACCTATGCAAGTAAAAAATTATAGATTTATTTTTACTAAATAGTGCAATTTAATAAAAATTAATGATTAAGTTGGATTCACATGCAGAGCTAGGAAAATATAAAATGCAGATTCATTATCACTCGATTGTAAATTGATCAACTTGAAGCATTGAAGTATATGATAAATTCTAAACATACAGTACCGAAGCTCAATGAGAATTCTAAACTAAAGTACAATGAGAATTCTAAACTTGAAGTTTATTGTGAGACCCCTGGCCTTGCTTTATGGTTAAATATGCTTGATTATCATAATTAAGTGCTTAAAACCTTAATTAAACCATTCGAGGTGCTTTAATATAATGTGCCAAACTTTAGTTTCAATTTTGATCCAGTTTGGACATTGTTTGTTCAAGTTATGCAATTTTGTTCACATTTGGGCTTTTCTACAATTTACCTATATCGAAGGTTTTTCTTGCAATTTGTCTCATGCAGGTGTTACTTCATGAGTTTTTATATCATATATGATGTTAATGCACCTTATAGAACCTTGTTGTACCTTGGGATTAGGGGTGAGATTCTAGGTGAGAATTAGGGTTTCTCCCTATGCATGGATGATGGAGTTTCTAAGTGTGCAACCATGGGGTCCGATGGTTCTTACCAGTAAGTGTGCCATCCTATGGTTTCCATGGATGTATGGAGGTTGATGGTTCACCCTAAAAGTGACACAACTAATGGTTGATGTGGTTGCAGGTCCTCAACCGATGGTGAGGTGGATTTCTCCTTTTGGCTCTTTGTGGCTAAGTATGGGACCCAATGACTCTTGTAAGTGGTAGAGGACGATGGTTATCCTAGGTATGATGGCCGATGTTCCTCCTAGATTCAACCTCTGATGGTTTTATAGAAGAACAATTGATGTACATGTTGACATACATGCAAAATGAACTTTGACACATGGCAACCTAGATGGACACCTAAACAGTACTACATAAAACATTTTTTACAACAGTTCATCGTTCCATTTTACAACATGTGTTAAATGTTGTATTAGATCGTGTGGTATTATGGAGGATTATTTATACAACATGTGATGCACATGTATTTCATACATCAGTTGAAACATGTTGTCATTTAAAGAATGACCTATTGTAATATGGGTGTTTTATACAACATGTGGTGTACAATTGTTATATATATTATACAATAGCTGAACTATGTTTTCTTTTACTAAACACACCTATTGCAATAGGGGTGTTTTTTTACAACATGTGGTCCATTCATATAATATATACACACCCGTTGTAATAGGGATATTTTTACAACATGCAGTGCGTCTGTTGTAATATATATGTTTATACAATAGTTGAAGCATGTTGTCTTTCAATAAATACACCCATTGTAATAGGGGTGTTATAAATTTGGTTTTCCTATTGTGATATACATATTTTATACAACTGGTAGTGCATGTTTTAGTTCACTAGACACACCTATTGTAATAGGGGTCCATTTTCTAGACACTGTAACATACTGAATCTTGGGTTCATTCACTTTTTAACCCATTTTCAAGAGTTTATTCCCTTCATATCCTTTTTGTCCTTTTTTCCTAAATTTTCCTATCTTTTCTATCCTCTTTGGCCTCAATGTTGAAATTGAGCAATACTCAATGGTTTGAATTACATTTGACCCACATTCATTTCAATGAATGTGTTTTTGCACAAATATCTCAACTAGAGTGTTAATTAGAGTCTAATAATGCAAAATGACCATTTATGAGAGATAATTAGTAGATTATATTAATTTAGAGTTTTTATGGTTTTTTGGGACAAGAAATGATAAATAATGTGGAATTGAGTTAGTTAATGAGAGAATCATCTTCTTTTCTTTTCTCTCTCCTCCTAAATGTTAATAAAACAATAAAAAGGACAATAGGAGGTGGGACATGACTATTGAATGAGTTAATAATGTCCATTTCCAATTTCTACTTAAGGATTTTTTTGTGTGACCATAGAGACTATTTATTCACCTTGCTCTCTAATGCAGGAAAAGATGAGTTGTAGGTCTACATTAATGCTCATTGCGAGACAAACAGGTGCGTTGAAAGAAAAACTAAAGTTTTGTAGAGTGCGGTGGGCTTATTTTGCAAGAGCATCAGAAACATTGTTGACTTTCCTAGGAATGTGTCTTATCTTTGCAACTTCACAGTTGCGCATAAGGTTCTTGATTCTTTTACTGTAAGGATGAAACTTGTCGGTACAACCATCATTACAATTGTGAGGTTCACCGCTTGAATGGAGTCCGACAGGATAAAGGAATTCCTCCAATTCCTCGATCTACAGATCTCAATGCCATGGATGATCGCCTGAAGTTCTTCTTCAAGGGCGCATGTACTTTGAAGGTAGACACCTTCTCCATAACAACATGTCCCCACCTCATCAACGATGTGAACATCAATGTCGTTGCTCTCAGAAGGCATAATAAAAGAAGCATCCACTAGGACGTAGTGGTTGAAATCCAGGACTCGCTCCTCCTCCAGAACAACAACTCTGGCAATGGGTTTGTGGTGTATCTTGCAATTCACCTGAATTGAAGATGTATGGGTTAAGATGAAGTCTTTTTTAACAGATGGTGGCTTTATGAGTCCTGTATGGACATGTTCATTTCGACATTGCCAAAGGAACCAGCAGGCGACTTGAAGAATCGAAGGTGCTGCACTAAACTCAGGCACCACCCTACAAACAGTTGAGATCCACTCATCTTTGCTGAGAGAGAAGAAACTGTCCTCCACCTTCAGTGCCACCCAGACTGGTTTACTATAATTACAACCATGAAGGCTGTGAATAATAGTTTCATCTGTGTTGCTGCAGCGAGGGCAGATGGTACTGATGTCAATGTGTCGACAATGCTTCTCCATATTGGTGAGGATTGCCAAAGTTAATTCTTCACCTTTTATTGAGAGGGAGAAATCCACTCCTTGAGGAAGGGCTTGATATGCTCAACCAGGACTTTAGAGAGGATCTTGAAGCAGCTGTTGTTTAGAGAAATGGGACAAAGATCGTTGCAGCTTTGGGGGGACTTGACTTTGGGAATCAGAACCATGTGGGAGTCCGCCAGAATCCCCTCAATGGTTTGTGAGGTGAAAATGTTCCTAAAGGTGTGCATGATCAACCCTCCAACGGTGTTCCAGTTGCTTTGCAGAAACTCATTATAAATGCCATCAGGGTCGTGCTCTTTAGATGGAGACATATGGTAGAGTGTGCGTCAAACTTCTTCAGCAGTAGGTGGAGCGGATAGAGCATTGCAGCAAGCCTAGGAGAGGGAAGGGAAAGCACCTACGTACTTGGCTAGGTTCCTTGGATCGGGCCTGAACTCGGAGGTGAGCAAGTTGGTGAAGAACCCAATAATTAACGATTGAATTCCCTGTGGTGTGGATACCCAGTCGCCTGTCATGTTCTTGAGTTTAGTAACCTTATTGAAATGACATCTAGCTTTGACATAGGATTGAAAGAATTTAGTATTATTGTCTCCCAATGTCAGCCAATCGATGTGTGCCCTTTGTTGCCAATCAGTCTCCTCCTTAAGGAGTAGCTGGTTGTAACATTCCTGGCAGTTGTTGATGTGCTTAAGTAACATGTGCCTCTCTTTGTGATGCTTATTAAGTCTTTTACGATCCCACTTCTGAGCAACATGCTTGAAGGTTTGTAGAGCATCATTGAAGGGGACATTTTTACTCCAGGATGGAAGGACATCAGAGTAAAAGGACGGGTTGAGGCACCAACTACCTTTGGTTCTGAAAGCGTGGGACATCCGCGTAGGGGCATCCTTGTTAGAGAGGAGAAGAGGGTTGTGATCCGAGTTAACCTAAGGAAGAACAATAATGGTGGCATCAGCATGGGCTTGAAGCCACTCAGCATTGATGATAGCTCAATCTAGGCGTTCCTTCACACATCCCCTATGGAAGGTGAAGAATTGTCCCTAAATTTTAACATCAGAGAGGCTGGTATTAAGGAGGCATTCATTGAAGAATTTGGATGTCGATTTATCAAAGTAGGAGTCACCCATCTTCTCAGAGACATCCACCATAGTGTTCAGGTCTCCCATGACGATCCAGGATGAGCTAATTGACACTGAGAGCTCCTCCAAGCACTTCCAAAGAAATCTACGCTTGATAGGATTTGGGCTAGCATAAGCCACTGTCAGAAACCAAGAATTGCTAATTTTACAGTGAATGAATTGTCGATGACTACACAAGATTTCAATATTGGTGTTTGCATTGTCCCAAAGAAGCCAAATTCCACCGGAGAAACCAATAGCTTTGACTCGATGAGAGGAGGTGAACCCAACCTTTTTGATGATGTTAGCTATGACTTGGCCACTGCAGTGTGGTTCTAAGATTGTGAGAGAATGGAGTTTGTGAGTAAACTCGAGATCTTTCATTAGGCTAGTCTTGCCTTTCTTGCTCGCTCCTTGTATATTCCAGCAACATAAGTTCATTAAGGAGACAAGGAAGGATGATGGGGTTTATGTAATGGCGGCACATAGGCCCACCACCTGTGTATTGGCTGCGACGTTGTCTTCATCACCCATGTTGACATCTATCTGGGAGGGGTTCTCTTCATCCAGAAAGTCCACGATGTGAGTAGATCCATTATTCTCTATTGAAGGAGGTACACTTGGTGGGAGATCCTGAGTGTATCCCTTCTTCCTCACCCGATTAGATCTTTGAACTGACTGGTATACTATCTTAAGATTTCAAAGCATCACAAACCACTTCCCTCCTTGTCCTTGTCAGAGTAGAGTCTGTTTGGGGTGTGCGCGTCCATCCTCCTTAGTGGTCTGGAACTGATAGAAGTCCCCTTGCTCACTGAAAGGTGGTCGTCCTTTGCAGAGCTCATCTTCGTCAAGGGTAACTGCGTTGTCATCCTTGCTGGACTCCTTATTCTTCTTTGCATTGTCGATTGTGGATGTTTTAGGTGCCTTAGATGATGATGTTTGTTTCTTAGCTTGCTTCTTCTTCTTCTTGCTCATGGCCATTTCCCACTCACCTTTCGAGTCGTCATTGTCTGAGACTGGGATTGGGTGGTCATCTCCCTGCTGCTTGCTTGATGATTTCCCTATTGCATTGTGGGGGACCTTGGTTTGTGCTTGCGCCTTATGCCTCTCCGGCTTTTGGGCGTGGATAGCCATAGTGTACGTGACACCAGGAAGGGGAAAGGGGGAGGACGTAGAGGTGGATTCTGCATCTTGTGTTGATGGAAGGAATTTACACTCGACATCAGTATGGCCCATACATCCACATTTCATGCAGACTGAGGGTAGGTTCTCGTACTGGAGTTTGAAGTGCTCATTGTTGATTAAGACCGCGGGGAGCAACGTCTTAGAGGTGTCAACCTCGACCATAATTCTGGCGAACTTCCCACGATTGCTTTATGATGTGGTGGAATCTATTTTAATGGTCTTCCCAACCAGATTTCCCACACTCGACAACAACTGGTTTTAGTACAGGAAGATCGGGAGATCAGTCACCTGGACCCAAACAACTAGCTTCCTTTGGATTGGGTCAGATGGCCAGAACATGGGGGACTAGGACTGCACAGATAGATAATTTCCAAAGATCATCCATGGACCTCCAGTCATGGCGACTATGTAGTCATCTTCGTTGGCAAACTGGACAATGTAATAACCTTGTTCTAGGTCAATGACCCTGAAGGGCTCCATCAACCGCCAGAGAGATAGGATCTTATTAACTAAGACTTGGAAGCCGACATTGATCCCTATGGATTTAACGATGACTGCAAATCTCCAGGGCTCAAGGAGAGGTTGGATGATATCCTGGCGGATGGTGATGGAGAGTAGAGCACCGGATACATCAATGGAGATGTTTGTGTCCTTGATCAGATCTGGCAATGTTGGGTTCAAGTACGTGAGCATGCCCTCGACGCCGCCACAGGATATTTTCGTGGTGCTGCCATTCTGAGGAGGAACTTCCTGATTGGTTTCAATTTGTGGGACTTCCATGGTGATGTCGCCATCTGTGTGTTGGGTCATTGCGTCCGGCTTCGCTGTGAGTGGAGGGTTCTCTGGTGGGCGATTGACATGCACGTAACCTTGGCTGCCAAAACCTCTTCCGCGGCTGCCACTGCTCCCATGGCCGAACCCTAGAGAAATCTCACCCCTTTCAACCCTATAATTAATTCACCCTTTAAAAATAAATATCTTTTTATTAATTCACCCTTTAAAATATATTAACATACACATTAATGGGCAATATGATGGTTAAGAGCCAAAACATGAATAAAAATGAGGTAAAGGCATAGGAATATTATATACACTAATATGGACTTATAGTTCAAATTTGGGATTAATTGGCCAAGGTTTGACCCCTCAAATCGATTTTAAACTAATCGATTAAGGTTTTATTAAGATATTAATACGATTTCATTTGTATCATGCATTTAACCTATAGTCGCAAAATTAATCAGGTCACGCGTGACATTTAATTAACTTGGACGATACACGTAAGATGTGGACTGTAGATCCACGATCTGATGGCTCCAGACTTATCTTCTAGCTCTAGCCATTTCACAGATGGGAGCAAAACTCATGAGGCCCTAAAAATCTATTCTCTCTCTCTCCACAATTAACCATTTAGCTCTGTTTCTTTGTCATCAAATCCACTGCTTCCTCCCAGTCAAAACAAACCATTACTCAATGTCAATTTCAACCAAACTAGGAAACACCCAAACTCTCATATGAGTGGTTCTCGCCACCGACTCATTTTCGCCACATACCACCAACACACCTATAAATACCAGTGTCAATGGCATCGCCAAACCACAAGCAAGTGAACCATCTCATCAATTTTTTCATAGACTCTCCACACATCCACGACCACCTCAATCTACACCCTGACCTAGTGGCATTCTTCCTCAGATGACGATGAGATCAACATAGAAATTGACAACTCAGGTGAGTACGCCACCTTCTGGTCTTCATTTCAAGAGCAATTTCTCATGATTCCGTTCTGATTCGCAAAAATGCCCAAACCAGTCGAGCTACTATGCATCCATGGCGAGGTGAGGGTGGGGGAAGAATCCCGACCATGATTTTACAACTCTACCCTCTCCCTCACTAATTATCAGTTGTTTTCCGCCCAAGGGCATTTTGGACATTTCGCCCGAGTTTTATTTCTCGTTTAATGATGACACACGAGACTTGACCCGTGATCTGGCCATGCATGATTGGGACAGGTCACGCAGGCTCCGACCATTGTGTCCCTGCCTTTCTCGAGCCTTTTAGCCTACATGGCATTTTCTAATTTTCTGATTTGTCGATTTTAGAAAATTCATAACTAATTACTCATTTATAAAAAAAATACAAATAAATATGCTATGGAATCAGAAAAATAAAGCCTACCCAATAAAAATCTTTCCCAAACTTGATTTCCAAGTTTTCAAGGAAGGATTTTAAGAAACCAAAATGTTTAATTAAAAAGCCCTAAAATATATAAATAATTCATTTTAACTTCAAATTAACTCATCAAATATGTTTTCCTAATTAGAAAAATATAACAAATTGATTGGCCTAGTTTTCAAGTCCAAAATTGATGGTTTATCTAGAAGACCCAAAACTGAGGTTTTTAAACTAAACTTATTACATATACCTAATCTATATGATGAAACCTTGTATCTAGGACAAAAGTGAAAATGGATACATTTAATTGATGAAAGGTCTTCTCTAAGAATATCAAGTGAGGTATGTGCAATCCTATTTATATATGAGTTTGAACACTTATCCTTCAGTTGCACATTTTGAAATCCGTCCCTAGTCTTTCTAATGAGGCATATTCTTAGCCTTTGATTCTTTCGATTGCCTTCTTTTGGCACATTTATTTCACTACTTGTTTGGGTTATACCCCCTTCCATGTCACTATTAATTTGTTGTTTAATATTTCCATTTTATTTATTGAGCATGATAACTTGATGACTTATTAGCTATTGTAGTGTACCTCTGTACTAGCCACCCATAGTTTGGGCATGAGCCCTGGGGAATGTGACCACTCTCCCCACTTTTATATATATTCAGTAGGTGTTTGGGAATGTGACCACTCTCCCTCACCTATTTGTTTTGGTTGAGGTTGGTAGGTGCCTCAGCCCTACTTTAGATAATATAGTCATACTTTTATCATGCATACTTCAATATTAATATGTGATGTTATGACGAGTATTCTCTTTTATGTGTCTCATACTTTTGACATTTCTTTGGCATAGTGCAATCATTACTCCATGTTTAGCTTTTTCTATACTTTATATGTCCTTATTTCTTTAATTGACACATACTGTTTTCTCTCCTCTTGCTGGGTGATCCCAACCATGCAGGTTTATGATCAAAGTGTGCAACAGGAGCATGGTGAACTAGCCTAAGCCTAGGAAAAGGAGTTCATTCTTCCCTCATGGACTTATTCGCTAAGTTGTTTTGTTGGATACATATTGATGTAGTATAGTTTTCCTCTACTTAGATCCTCTTTTTTTATAAAGCATGTACACCCTTATTGGGAAAATTTTGATGTACCCTTTATTAAATTGAATATAGTCAAAGTTTTAACTTCCGATGCTATTCATTGGATTTTATTTACCACTATTAGTAGAGAGGTGATTGATTTCACTTCTTTACAGACACACTCATTGTAATATGTGTGGATAACACAACATGTGTTGTTTGTTGTAGTATCACACCTTTTACAACATATCATTAACCGTTGCATTTGATTAGAGTTTGACGGGTCATACTGAACCAAATTTACTGATCAAATTAACCATATTCAAAAGAATTATAATAAATATGAAATTATACTTTTTTCATTTCACAAAAAAGCACAATATTGAACAAATTTTCCATCAAACCTTGAAAAAAACTTACATTGTACTTAATAAATAAATAATCAGTCATCCATACAAAGATTCAATAATACAAAGTAGTGAGTACACACTCTAAAATTGAACTGAAAATTATCTATGAAGGTTTTACATATTGGTCTATGTTAAAGTGCATATGTCTCCTCCTCATGTCACATAACATTATGTGTGCTCAAGAGTACAAGCCACCCACTCATTTCAAACCTCTTCGATCTCTTCTTGGTGGAAGCAATGACCAATATACTTCAAATAATACTGCAATCATATGTCAAATATAACAACATATTGTTATTTATTCAATGTATTTAGAAATTTGAACAAATATAAATAATACAATGATAAGTATCTTACACATTCAGAAATATTTTTAATTATTACATCAATGATGTCTCTCATTTACTTCGGCACATAATACCCATAATCTGTGTTGTTCGGCTGCTTTGGACATTGTATAAAATAAATATGAGATAAATACAAATAACATTTTGATGTGCTAATGGTTCAAGAGTATTCTATAATATTTTTTCTTGAACTAGTTGGTTTATTCAACCAAGAGAGATAATACAAAAATATTATTCATCATTGACATCAATCAATATGCAGTCTTTGTTTCAAAACATATAATTCTCTTAACAAAATGCTTTATAGAGTATATATAGTTTTTAAATTATAGGGTTATCAAATGCATACCCTTAAGGGTAAAATTAAAGTTTGTGAATTATGACCCTCATATATGAAACTTATACTCTAAATAAAGAACTAGGTAACATTTTTTAAAGTCAAAAAGTCCCATTTGCATGTTGAGATACTCATTTTCTTCTTCTTTTTTGTGTTTTCAGCATGGTCAAAGTCTTAAGGTACACCTCTAGCATGGTCAAAGTCTTAAGTTACACCTCTAGGATGTCAAGAGCTTTGGTTTTAAGATCATGAGTTCTAAAATGGGCCAACTTGATCTGCCTCCAAGCTAGAAATTTACTATACCAAGTTCTTCACATGTCCAAGCCAACTTAAGATAATTTTTAGCATCAAGGGATCTCCCATCCTTGTGTGTATACGAGAAAACACATCCATAATGTGGGTATGGGTTAGAGGGTACGTGAAAACACCTTTACCTTTATACATTTACATCATTAACTAAGATAGTCTCACATGACAATTTAAGGAGGAAATAATAGAATAAAAATCTGAGTCACCGATCAAACTAGGGGTGAACATTGTTTCGGAACCGGTCAGGACCAGATTGGGCCAGATCGAGGATTGGATTTGTGTAAAAATATGGACCGTACACCATACCATTTTAAAGTATGACCGAACTGAGACTGATCTCTTAAAGTAAGAGCGTACCAAAACCAGACTGTTTTGACTGTAATCTAATTTTTTTAGCATTTTGTAACTTGTTTAATAATAAAACTTTGATATTTGTAATTATATCTAACAATTGTTTAACACTAATATCAAACATTTACACTATCAATGTTTTAATATATTATTTTTTTTATACTTTTAACATAATATAGCTTCATATTTAACGACATTTTACATATAAAACAGCCGACGGGCCGGTCTATAGTCTAATCAGTTTTGGACCGGACAGATCGTGGACCGAATTTCCAGAATTACTGGACCGCGATATGAAATGAACTCAAAATAGTCCAAGACCGGATCGGAACAAACTACCCGGTCCAGTTTTGTGGCCTGGACTAAGATTTGCTCACTCCTAGATTGAACCCACTTGGTTATTGAGTCAAAACATGATCTTAGGCTGCGTTTGTTACGTGATGAATCATGGGGGAGAGAATGATGTTGTACAAAAAATGTTTGTTTATCATGGTGAATCGATGGTAAATCTATGGTGAATTTTGATCTATTTTTGTCTCTATGAAAAAGCATGGTGAATCATGGTGAAAGAAGTTTGTTTCAAGAGTATTCCACTACTTATTTAGACGTATATGCGAAAAAATGTTCCAATAAATATAATTCTTATTTGTGTAGGGTGTTTTTTTTATAAAGAATTTCCCTTTCTCCATCCTTGTAACCATGTAACAAACAATATTTATAAAGTTTTTTGCCATCCCTATCTCTATCATCACACATATTTGATCAAACAACACATTTTAGAAAAATTTCTATCACCATCATCGTCCCCTTCCCCATCCCTATCACCGTTCATATTTTCACAACGTACCAAACATAGTCTTAGTCTAAAACAAATCTTTGGCACCTGCTAGAAGTTATGGGTGGTCAGAGAGCAAGCCGGATTGGGTGGGATTTCAAGACCATATGTGTTTATATCATGTTTTATTTACTACCAACCTAACTAGTACATGAACACAGGCCGTTGCACATAAGACGACATGACACACGTAAGGGCGTAAAACTAATAGAGTGATATCATTTATTACTAAATAAAAGCTAAAGAACAATATATAAAGGCATGCCTTCTGCTTGCAATCACTTCGTTTTGGCAAATCAACGTAGTCCATTGGCATTGACACAAAGATGGAAAAATCCCCTAGATCGTTGATGCGATAATAAGTCGCTTCTGTTTTTATTATAACTACATGAAGAACTCATACACATTTCATATACAAGAAATCATTAGAGAAAGCACACATGAATCAATGACCCATACCAGGATAACAAGGTCTCACCTTCATAGGATGTGCATAGGAACACAGGTAACTTTTTAAAGTGTTAAGAAGTCAACACTGCATATGTATCTGATCATTGGGATAGTTCACACCACATATGCAATGTCGAAATACTTGATGTTTAGTACAGTCCAATTGTTCCCTGTGAGTGAAACCTGATATTGATTATTAACAAGTGCCACTTGAAGCCATTGTTGGTCAACTCAATCAGCACCATGTTGTATATGCTTAAGTATAGTCATTCAAAGAGCAAATATTCAAACACAACAACCTGATCACACAACAAAACTTGAAACATATTAAATTATTAGTCATTTACATGGAATAAAATCTCAATCTTTGGAGTTAACCTATAGTAGAAATATAAGATATCACATCACAGGTTTATGTATTAGTTTTTTTATCGTCCAAAGAACAATTTTTTGCCGTACAAAGAACAAGACATTGAAATTTGGCAAGCCTATTCGTCATTCAATAGAAACATATCAACTACTGAAATATGGTTACAAAATAAAACTTCAACAATATAGCACTGGGATGAGGCTGCCGACAGATAAATCTTTCATGCCATCGGAACCTATGTTGCGGGATTTGTATATGAACAAAAAGCTTGAGAACAAAGTAAATGTGAGATATACCATTACAACATGGCATAAAAATTGAAGTAATATGGTAGAAAAATATTTAAGGTTGACTCAAACCGCAGTGATGAACCACCAGCAAAAGAAAGCTCTGTTGTGATTCCCTTTGGCCACACGTTGCAACCACCCCGCAACATCTGCTGACCCTCTTTGAGTAAGTCGCCTGGTATTTTCCCGATAGGAGAGTGACCCAACCATGCCCATCCCTTGAAGTACGTCTCCCTCATAAACCATCTTGTCATCTCATTCACGGATTTATTCTGGAAGAATGCTCTTCATTGAGTCTTTGCCCGAAAGGAAATTTCTCCCTGTAGATAAACCTAAGAAAAATCAGGAGCCAGACCTTGCTCGTAGTTCTCAATATACATAAAGGAGAGAAACAAATAAAGGAGAGGATGACGAAGGGCAGGAAAGACTTAGCCCGACTTTGTTACATGATAAAATTGAAGGTGATGGGGATGAGGACGGTGATGGGGGGAAGGGGACGGTGAGGGTGATGAGAAAATTATTAAAATGTGTGCATGGTGATAGAGATGATTATGGTGAAATTTTTTAAAAATGTTGTTTGTTACATAGTTATAGTGATGGGGAGGGGAATTTTTTAATATAAAAAATACCCTACACAAGTAAGAATTATATTTATTAGAACGTTTTTTTGTTGCAAATTTGTCTAAATAAGTAGTAGAGTATTGAAAGGAACTTCTTTCACCATGATTCACCATACGTTTTTATGGGCACAAAAACAAGCCAAAATTCACCACGGATTCACCATGATTCCCTATCACCATGGCAAACAAACAATATATTTATTTCACCATCATTTCCTATCACTATGATTCACCACGTAACAAACACAACCTTAGTTTCCAGCCACTATTTCTTCCAGAAGAATGAACACCAGAGGGGAAGGGGGATAAGAGTTTTCACTTTCTCGTGGCAACGACGCATGATGCCACAATCCCGTCTCTTTCGAGATAATAAGGAGTGTTACTTTTTAAAAACTAGTTAATACACACGTGCACATGCACGAGCCCCATTGAACATGTTTATTTGACATTAAATATTTGAAAAATAAAACTTGCCAAAAAGATAATGGTAATCATCATAACTGTTTTGTAGAAAATTTAAAAACGTGTTGTTTATTGACTCCACAACATACGTTTGAAGGGATGTGACAAAGAAGTTGAGAGGTTTGTGACAACTTTGAGAAATTTTTGAGAAGAGAGAGAGAATCAAGGAGAGCGCAACATGAACTCGCTCTTTTTATAGTAATATAAATTTTAGGAGCATATTTTAGTAATAATGCGGGTCTCTTTATTCATAGTTACCGCCATTCATTACTTTATGACATCGCAGCTTGAAACTACCGATAAATTTTGCCCGTGAATTTTCTATTTTAATGCATATATACCTGGAACTTGGTTGATCTCTGGTGAGGAAGTTGTCATATTTAGTCGATAATGGTTGCGAAAACTCTGTCCTGAGCTAGAACATTGTATGTGGAATTTCAACGCTAGGGTTCACCGGCAAGACAATAAAAGGGAATGGTACCAAATGGAGTGGTGGGACAATATGTTTAGGTAAAAGTTGGAGGGAAGGTATTTTTAGAGAACAGTGAGGATGTGGGAGGCGTTTAATTAGAAATATCTAGGTAGTGTGTCATTGAGGGAGGAGAGGGATCATTGCTTCAACCTGTAACACCCCTGACCTGGGTTATGGCTTAACCCAAGAAGTTTTGCTTAAGTAAGATACTTACAAACTGATTCTAATCTTTTGAAAAGAAATTAAGGCTTTTGGTGAAGTTTTTTTTCAAGATTGAGCTTAATTACAAACTATGTGTGCATTATATGAAAGTTTGAGTGAAAAGTGCAATTTACCCAATATGAGGGGTTACATTGCAAATGCCACATGTGGAATGTGTTCGAAGTGTTTTGGTATCATAAGAAAGAGAGTGGTGCTAAGTGGTGGCTTGTGAAAAGCCTAAATCCCAAGTTATAACTTGTTTGAACAATGCTAGTACTTTGTATACCAATTTTGGTACAATTTGTAATTTACCCAATATAGGTTAAAATGTAAATTATCACCTCTAGAGTGTCCCTACTCCCTCTATGTACCTTTTAGAAGAAATAGAAAGAATGAGAAACTATGTTTGAATCACTTTTATGTGGTGATACTCTCGGGAGCATCTCTCCTCTGAGGCGATCGCAAGGGCGACCTTTCCCTAGAGGCGGCGGCCGGTGAGGGGGGCTCCCCCCTCACCGCACACTTGCGATAGTGGGGTGAGGTGGCCCTGCGGTGACTCTCCATCATGCCTTCCATGTTCCTCTGACTACTCTCTCCACCCCCTTCGAAGGAATCCATATCGGATTTCAGAGCACGCCTCAAAGTGGCTCAGGCGGCCTGGGAGCGCTCGGGGCCTCTGTCCACATCGCGATCACTGGAGCAGGCCGTGGACACAAGTGTGGTTGTTGAGCGTGAGGAGGATGCCCTTAGTAGTGAGCTGCCCGAGGATAGTAGCACTTGCAGAGAGGGTGAGACAGCCAGGCTACCTACCGATGGTGGGCTGACGCCTGAGGTGTCTGCGATGGGCGAGCCCCCTCCCCTTTTTCTCCTGTAGGTGGGGATCGGGGTAGTGAGGTAGTCAGCAATCTGGAGGCATTTCGATCAGAGGGGCAGGAAAAAGTTGTGGGCTTGGAGAAGCCCAATGAGGGGGAGACCTTGCTGATGGAAGTTGCCAACGAGGGGCAGGGTTCCCATGACCTGCTCGAGAATGGTGATTCAGGGGAGAAAGTTGCAGTGGTTCCTGGGGACCATGGTAGTCAGGGAGGGTATGTCGAGTGGAATGAAGCTGGAAATTTCTCCCACTCCCCATCCTTTTCTGTTACAAATCGTAGGAGCATATGTGTGAGGTGCGCCGCGGGTATGCCTCAAACACCTGGCCCAAATCCTACTGATGGGTGTGAGACACGGGGTCTTGATGATGATGTTTGCATCCTGCTCGATGGTTCTTTCTGGGTTGGGACTCTATGTGTTCCCTTGATGGCCACCTTCCCGGAAGCTGCGTCAGATGGAAATGGGGCGCGACTTGCTGTAGGAGAATAAGGTGCGGAGGGCTTCCAGGTTGCAGAGGTGGTGCCCTCCAAATAGCGATGGCGGGGCTTCCATGTCCCGAGAGACACTTGCTTGCACTGCCTACAACGGGGCCATTAGCAACACCAATGCTCTGCCCGACGGGTGTGCTTTCTTTGCAAGTCCCCAAAGCATCTGGCACGTGATTGCAAGGCGAAGAAGGAGGGGAGGAAGTGTAACCCTCGTACTTTCAGGGGTAGGAGTAGGTGCTTCTGATGCCTACAACATGGGCATTGGAGGAGCCAATGCTCTCTCCCGATGGTTTGCTTCCGATGCAAGGCACCGGGTCACCTAGCTCGCACCTACGATACTAGGCGGCTTTCTGTGAAGGGCTCATAGGTAGCAGGTGTGCCACAACATGTTGTCTCCTGTGTGATAGACCGCGATACAGGGATGTGTTGTGAAGAGGGGGATGCAAGTGATGGACAGGGTACTCGACGGGTCCGCGATTCAAATGGAGCCAACAAACATCTACCACGAAGACGCCTGAAGGACTTCTTACAGTTTCGGCTTGATGATGGTGCTCCAGATGCTCTGCTTGGGTTTGATGACTGGAGATCGGCTTCGTCGTCCTTCTCCAATGATGATGCCTTTGCAGATGGGATTGAGTATGATGGTGATCAGGGTAGATGCTCTGCCATCTTTGGATCTAGGTAGAGGGGCAGGTGGATTTTCAAGGAGGTTCTTTAGAGGTTTCTTGGTTTTGAGAGGTCTAGATGTTGAGGTCGGTTTTGATGGGGATTCTATTTGTCTTTGGGCGTGATGGTGAGGATGATCTGATGTAATATCATATGATGATACTTTTAGCCTACGTGAGGTGCAGGATGAATAAGATTGACCTCAATTGCGTTAAAAAAAGGCAAGAGCCTTATATGTGTTGTATCGAGTTGTAGACTTGATATAAGGAGCCCTATCGACCAAAGAGCCAAAGTAGGAGCCTCCTATCAGTTTGTTGAGCCTTGGAAAAGGCCATGACGGGAAGAGAACCTCAAGGAGGTGGCCCATGATGAGTTGCAAGTTCCTTACAAAAAGTGTATAGGGTTGCTTATTTAATAAAGATGAGATAACTTGCCCAACAAGATAAGTAAGGGCTGAGATATTATCTCTAGGTTATTCCCAAGACTCTTGCATGACAAGATATACATGTGTGCATGCATGGCCACGTGTCAACCATGCATGGCCACATGTCATCTAGTAGCATGAGGTGAAGACACCTCTTATATACTTTATCTCATGAAATCAAGTATATATACTTCACCTTTCACCAACATATGAAAGTTTACGATCCTCATAACTATTCCCCTTGGAGATATCGTGCAAAGACCCTTAGGTATCGTGCAAAGCAGATCAAGGAGCTAGGAGAGCTCAAGCACCAAGCTTTAGGTAAGGCTTTGGTCACCTTCAACCTTGGTTGAAGTAGGATATCGGGTTATGCATACTTCTTTCTTTCCTTCTTCACCAAGTGTTTAACTATGGTGATCTCTTGTCCATGGAGGAGTTGTAAACGAGCTGTGGACCTTGGATAAGTTCTTATTCAACCTTAGGACATGAATCTTTGGATCTTGGAGCTTTGAAGTTGTTCACAAGGCGGGTTATATAACTTGAACTCTATCATGCTATTATTCATCACCTAAATTGCTATACTTAATGAACTACTTTTAATTCCGAAAATCTTTTGAAATAGTTGATGAAATTATGAGTTCTAGTAGTTTCTTAGACCTGTTGCCATGAACTATAATAGTTATAATGAAGTTCTAGAGTTTGAATAAGATGTTATCACTTTATAAATTGATATCGGGTTCAAGTATACACACTAGTAGCTCTAACCCGATATGGGTATGTGCAAATACCACTTGCATGATATGAATGGAAGATTTCATCTCCATGCATGATATGAAGGTAAAGTTCATATCTTGGAACACGATATGGTGTTATCCATAAACCTCTTGCATGATAGGAAGTCAAGTATAGACTCCATGCACGATACAAGGTTTAATGTATACTTGTAAGATTGATATGAAACTCTAGTTTGGGAAACCCGATATGAGTAAGTTAGCAAGTATTCCTTGCATGATATGATCATGCATTTGATGCACACGATATATTGAAGCATACATTTGATGCACGATATGATGGATTGAGTATACATTTATGCACAAAATAATATATGGATTAAAATATAAGGTGTAACTCGATATGGTTGGAACAAATCAACCCGATATGAAACCCGAGATGGGGTTAATCTGATATGAAAATAGATGATAGCTCATACACGATATGGGTTATGCCATTGCACGATATGGGAGATACCCATTTACCCCTTATGCACGATACAAGTCCAAGATTATACTTTTTGCATGATATAGAGATAATAAGTACTTTAAACAAATAGAGTTGGAAACCCTAGGTGATGGGTAAGCCGATAAAAGTGGTGAGTGATAGATACCACATGGATGATATGAATGATATCCCTCGGATGATAGGAATAGCACTTACTCCTACTTGGTGAACGATATAAGGTTTAATTCATACTTCATGAATGATATGGCATAACTTACCCAAACTGATGAAAAACCCTAGTTGAGGGATTGAAACCCAATATACCCTACCCCTTTATGTAATGGATTGTAATATGAGAATTTAATAAGACACCCATCTTGTCATGTAACTATATGATAAGGTTGATCCTTGAAGGAATAAAGGGGTTATGAGTCTAAGGGTCTACCTAAATGGTAACCCGATATGGTAACCTGAAATGTTGCCCAATATGAATACCCGATATGACAATCCTGAAGGTAAACCGATATGGTATCTTAGGTATACTACTCAAACGATATATGATGATGCATATTCTCTATGCCCGATATGGTGCACACTTTGTGCACAGTATGGTGTCAAGTACATGGCTTGTGCACGATATGGCACCAAACACATAGCTTATACCCAATATGGGGTATGTGCAAATACCACTTGCATGATATGAATGGAAGATTTCATCTCCATGCATGATATGAAGGTAAAGTTCATATCTTGGAACACGATATGGTGTTATCCATAAACCTCTTGCATGATAGGAAGTCAAGTATAGACTCCATGCACGATACAAGGTTTAATGTATACTTGTAAGATTGATATGAAACTCTAGTTTGGGACTTGTAAGATTGATATGAATCTAAGGGTCTACCTAAATCGTAACCCAATATGGTAACCTGAAATGTTTCCCAATGTGAATACCCGATATGACAATCATGAAGGGAAACCGATATGGTATCTTAGGTATACTACTCAAACGATATATGATGATGCATATTTTCTATGCCCGATATGGTGCACACTTTGTGCACAGTATGGTGTCAAGTACATGGCTTGTGCACGATATGGCACCAAACACATAGCTTATACCCAATATGGGGTCAAGCACCTAGCTCATACCGGATATGAAGTTGTCTTGAGATGATAAGAACTAAGTGATAGTCAATTTGATATGGGTACATGATAGGATGATTAGGGGATACCCCCTAAAACATGATATGGTGATGTGGTTATACCACCTGCCCAATATGGGTACACTATGTGAAATAAGAATGTATCTTAAAGCAATACATGTTAACATACACACATCTTATAATCAATATGGTAAAGACAATTCAATCATATGTGATTGATTGAGTGATACATGTTGAATGTGGTGTTAATTAAAAGATGATAGGAATTGCTAATAATGAACTAAGATTCCTCAAAGAGGAGGATTGAACCAAAAGTATGATGTAATCAATATCCAAGCAAGGATGAGAGAGAAACTCATACTTTGTGTTGATAAACATTTAATGACAAATGATGAAAATAGATAAGTATGATTGCATACTTATGATATCAATATATGCTCCTAGATGTTGGGAGCAATGAATTAGGGTTTGGATTGATAATGTGAGCTTGAAACCCTATTCGGCTATAAAGGGAAAACCCTAACCCTAATAATGGGAAAGTTGTATTTCTCTTATTGAATAAGCCTTGTAAAGCATGTTAAATAATTGTATAATGCTGATGGGTCTGATGACCTAAAAGATAATTGTTACCTAGTGAAAGGTGACAAGATGTTTAAATGGCCTTGTGAGCCATGTGCATAGTTGTTACCAAGTGAGAATGTGACAAGATGTTTAATAACCTATGTGAATATTGTTTCCTAGTGAGAGGTGACAAGATACTTAATCAATCCATGTGAACTATATGAAATACTTGTACAACAAGTGAAAGGAATACCTTGGTCTGAGGACCTAGAGGTAATGGTTACATGTTACAGAGGTAACAATGTTGTGTGGTGATCTAAGGGTTTGAATACCCAGATCTAGTAATCATGATAATGATGATGTGAAGGGATGAGAATTCCCAGTAATGTGACAAGGGACTGAGATCCCAAGTGTTATGCAACTAAATGTGTTCTAAAGATTAGAAAAGTACTTGATAGATGTATTACAACTTTTTTTGTAGCATTTGTTTATGATTGATGCTTATAACTTGTTTAATGCTAAAACAATACTGTAATGCACTTAATATATCACTAGAAGCCATAAAACATTGCCCTAACCATAGATCCATCAGTGTCAGGATTTGTTGAATGGTGAAACGGGTTCCCCGCGGCATAACCCAGAGTGCATATTTTTGAATATGTGGGGGCGTAAGTATAAACAGATGGACATGTGTGAGTCGATCCCCTTACGAACTCTAAATAAATGTCTCAATTGAGCACGGTGAACTGGCTTGTGGCTCATAGTATGGCTATAGGCCATGACTCAGTAATTTCATAACTGGGGACGGTTGTTAGTAAATGTTTCCCCTAAGAGAGTGCAATTGACGCTGCAGCTCTGAGCATAGATGCATGTATAACCTGGCATGCTCTTTTGCAGATTGATGTGAGATGTCACTGCCAGTGGTCTCGTACTAACCGAGACAACTGAGGTCATGGCAACCAGCTCTCCCATTGACCTTGTATGGTATCGACTTGTGAGAAGTTTGTGGTTGGTTGGAGATGAATGGGGTATACTTCATCTCCTTAGGGCATAAGTGTGATTGTAGAATATGTTCAGTCGTGTAGCATATTTGTTTAAGGATCGAATACGGAAAACATTGTTTGATGCACAATTCAGTTATACATCTTAGCTTGATAGATGTTGTTTATATTCCTTTACATTCCTTGTAAAGTAGATAGATGGTTTATTATTCTACCATGAGTAGATGCATCATTTTTCTTAAGTAAAGAGATTACTTTATCCTGTTCATACAATGAATAATCCTGCTTGTTAATATAAAAGAATCTCTATTCAGTTTTATAATGTAATCTATGATAATAATATGGTCGGCAAAGAGTTATATCTCTCACTGGGATAATTGTCTCACCCCGTGGGATCCAAAATGTTTAGGTGGACGTGCACGAGGTGGTGAAGACCTTTCTATAGAGGAGGATAAACAATTGAGACAACAGTGACAGCTCAGGTTGAGTGTATTGTCTGTCGTGTCTTGTAGATAGAAGTCCTATGTGTCGTCTCTATACTCTCATGTCCTTATAGTCAGTTCATAATGGTTTCATGAACAATTTGAGGATTTTGGCTTGAATGCCTCAAGGTTTTATTTTGCTACAATACATGTGTTGATAGACCAACTGTTATATATTGTCCTCAAGATGAGATGAAATAGTGTTGTACAATTTAAATCATGTTATGTATAAGATTTGGATCTTTTAGTAAGAGTTTTTTGGTAGAGGATCTCCTTGCAAAATGGTTTTTAATTTTAGTGATTTTTTTTAATCCATTTTTTATGGTAATTCCACATAATTAGTAATGATTTGGCTGTAGGTTTGATGGCGGTCATTACACAACCATCCAGAAAAAAGGAAAAGCAGAAGAAGTCAGTGCCGGAGGGTTTTGTATTTTTAGATTAAATTAAAAAAACATAATTATAAAGCTTAGTAACTGAGGGGTTTGTGAATAATAAGGATGTGCTTATACAGGTTGGAGTCAATTGTGTAATAATAGTATATAACAACATGTCGAAGTCTGTTGTGTGATCTTGGTATATAACAAAAGTGTACAACATGTTGTGTAATTGTTGTCTACTACAACAGGTAAGTACTAAAACAGGTGAATGGACACCTATTGTGTGTTTATGGTATATTACAATGGGTTAGACTATGTTGTGTAACTATGGCTTGTTACAACGGGTCAACATATGTGACTATTACAATGGGTTGGTGCATGTTGTGTAATGATGGTATTTTACAATGAGTTTGAATATGGTGTGATATTATAGTCTACTACTACAATTTAACACATGTTGTAGTATCATGTATGCTACAACGGATTCGGGGCATTGTATATAACATGTGTTGTCTAAAATATACAGTTGACAACACGTAAATGGACTTGTAGTAATAAATATGCTAAATACAACACAACCAATTTTGTGTTTTCTCTATTTGAAAAATTATTTTTTGTAGTGGTGCAAGCCTCTCTTCCTTCTTATCCTTAGTGTTATATACCTCTCCTTTTGCACCCAAACGAACCCTTTGGACCCTTATTTCTCCTTTTCTGTCTAGAACTTAATCTTCCCCTTCTTGGTGGAGGAGAAGGTGCCCAAGGTAGAAGAAGGTGGTCAAACTTCTTGCATGTATGGGTAGAGCTCGGATCTACCCTCCTTTTGAGCTTTTTGAGCTCCCTTTACTTGTTCTTGACCTGAGCAAGTAAGTTCTTCCTTCTATCCTTCACTTTCCTTACAGTCCTACCTCCTTCTTTCTTCTTCCTAGACAGAACCATGATGTTTCATGGTAGAGCTTGCTTTAGAGCTTAAAGAACCCTTCTTTCTTGCTTCCTTGACCCAAAGTTTGCCCTCTTTCTTGGAGAAGAAGCTTGCCTGGCCTTGAGGAGTGCTAAGCTAGGGTTTTCTTCCTCCTTTGCTCGAGCAACATTGCTTTTTGGAGTTGCATCTTCTTCCTAGAGGTGAGTTATACAACTTTCCTCACGTTTATTGCTTACTTTTAGCTTACATATTCATGACCTTACTTAAAAATGAAGTTGTATGCATAAATAAGCTATTGTTGCCTAGGGTTCAAGCTTAAGTATTGATACTTGAGTAGTTTATAACCTTAGATGAACCTGAAATATGGTGCTCGACCTTCTTAAGGTAGAGTAAGCCTTATACCTTGCACATCCATGAACCAATGGTACCCTTGGGGTCATAAACAATGGTTCCTTCTATGTGATAATGAACTATTTTCCTTCTTTTATTGGTGGCTGATGGTTTGGTACCTATAAACAACTGATGGTCTCTACTTTGTTGTTTTTTTAATGATTCTAGTGAACCCTAGAACTGAAGGTTAGGTTTCTTTGGTCACATATGGTCGATGGTTAGCCTAACCCTAGCAAATAATGGTCTTTTTATATGTGTTGAGAGATATCTCCCCTTTTGCTTCATCACCTGATGGTTGGGTCCTTGTAACAACCAATGGTGGGCACTTGGTTCTATTTTGAGCCTTATTTTAATACCTAGAACCAATGGCTATGTTCCTCTAAGGTGGTTGGCTTTAATACTCACTTCAAGTGGTTCTAAATGATGGGTTTACTTAGAATTTCTATGGCTATTTTTCTACCTAAGAACACGACTCGATGGTCTATCACTCTTGTTGTTTTGTTTAGCTTTTGTGCGCCAACTGATGGTGGACTTGTTATTACTGTTTAGATGTTTTCTCTTAAACATAAACGATGGATATGTTCTCCCCTTGACAACCGATGGTTAGGATCCCATGATTCAATGGTCTTTGGTGATTATAAGTGGTGTCTTAAGCAATGGTTTTCTTGGCATAACAAATAATGGATTCCTTTTGACTTTGGATCAACTTTATTCCACCTGTTGTGACAACTGATGGTCACAACTTAGATCTATTTTGGACTATTTTGGACACCCGAGCCCCAATGGTTTTAGTACCCTAAGGATGGCATCAATTGATGGTAGTAGTTCAACACCCGATGGTGACAACCAATGGTAGTAGTTCAACACCCGATGGTGACAACCGATGGTAGTAGTTCAACACCCGATGGTGTCAACCGATGGTAGCTTTGATTCTATCATTCGATGGTGACATTGAGTGTCACAATAGATGGTAGTCTTAGACACCACAACTGATGGTGGTCTTGGACGTCACAATCGATGGTAAAACTGGATCTCTTGTGTTGATTCTATTAAGCCCTAAACCAATGGTTTTCTTAGTCAAATAAGTCAAGGGTTAGACTTATACTTGGACCAATGGTTTTGAATGAAGAACATGATCCTATGGTTAGGGTTTTATGCCTTAACACCCAATGATTTTGGGTGAAGTCCATGGTGTGATGTTTTGGTTTTGATGGTGTGAAGTCAATGCCCCAATGCTCTTAACCTTATAGTCTTACCTTTGCCCTCGAATGAATATAATTGATAATCACCATGATGAGTTGACATGCAACCCTAATTAAGCATATCTTGTTACACTTAAGCTTAATGCAATAGGTGATGTTAAGTCTGGTGTTATGCATAGATCCATACTTAAGGATAGTATGGGATTTTATGGTGATGCTTTATCTTATGCATCCATGATCCTATGGGGATGCCACGAGTCTTATCATGCTACCCTTCCTTGAACAATTAAAACAATGATGGTCTATTCTTCCTAATGTGGCTACAACCCAAATGTGTTAACTAGTGGTTATCATAGCCTTATGATTGATGTTTTATTACGTTAAACTTTTACAGTATAAGTATGATGGTGAGTAATCATATCTAGCCTTCTTGTATGATTGATATAATGAAGAATGCCCTTAATGCTAAAATAACCCTGCTATGTTATCATGTAAACATCTTTTAGCTCTTTGATGCAATATCAAGTTGAGCCTATGTATCACCCACATTGTGATGTTTATTGAGCCTTGTTATAAGGCATGGAAATATAATGATGATCGTACATGGAATGATATGATGGTATTAATTATTGGTATGTATGCCCAGAGAGACAATCATATGATGATTGTAATGGCATAAATTATAAATGATTTGATTAGTAATAAAGGCAAGCTTCCAATTTATTCTATTTATTCAGTTTTTGATATAATGAAATAACATAATAAATATCTAGAGAATGATATTACTCAATGATGTATGTCTTTAGGATGAGGACCTACAAAATCAGATCATACAGATGTTAAGAGTGTTGGCTAAATTGACATTAGCATAATTCCTTTGTTTCGATGATGACAAACATTTCATTCTTGTCGATCTAACGTGCTACTTGAGTGTTGCAGGAATAAGGTGGATGACTAAGAATTGGGAAATCTATATGCTTAAATTATTATTATTTCATGAATGTAATCAATTGTAAAACTTGTACAAACATATAATGTACAAGTACTTAGACATCATATAAATAAAGCGTTAGATATTTCCTAGCTAATCACCACACTTAGATAGGTCATCCCCTTCAACAATGTCACATATGCACACTCATACATACACTTAGCACTTTATTTGAAACATTGAAACAGGGTCAATCTCGGTCGACAAATTCCTCGACCGAGACACTATCGGTCGACAAACTTCTCGTCCGAGAAAGACCTAAGTAGCCGTTAGACACAGCTGACAAGGTAGTTGGCAGTTGGAGATGACCGTTGCAAACACATGCTCCAGAAATCCTTTCGGTCGACAAACCCTCGACCGAGTAGGTATCTCGGTCGACAATTCCTCGACCGAGATGGGTCCTGACAACACTTGCAGAATTAATTAACTAGCCGTTGCTAAAGCAACTAAAAGTGTACCTAACAACTAGTTAAGCACTTAGAACCCCCTAGAAAGTGTCTAGAACGTCCTTAAGCACTTGTAGGTCATTTCTATAAATAGGACATGCCTTAGGACACCTAAACTCACTAATTCTACACTTGAGCAATCTTTGAGCATACACTTGCATTAGCAACCTGTTTTGAGCAATTGAGTAATACTTGCAATTGGCTACTCTTCTTCTTGCTCTAATTTCGTGTCCTATAGGCTAGTATCTCCTATCCACAACAATCACACTTCCATATACATTGGTTAGGAGATCTACACGCTTGATATAGGAAAATCAAGCCTTGTGCTTCAAAGGTTAAGTGCAATTTCCTTTTCCTTTCTTGTTCACTCTTATTGCTTGTACTCTCCTTGCTACTCCTAGGGTTGGAGGCTGCAAATTGGAGAGGGTTGTGATCTTCTTGGTGAAGAAGGAGGCTTTGGACTACTTCAAGAAGGCTGGTGCAACGGGAGGCTACTTCTAAGAGGAAGGCTACTTCAAGGGGGAGCTTGGAGTTACTTCAAGAAGGCTGACTCAAGTTGGTGCATCTACTTCAAAGTGAAGGTTGTCCAAAGGGGTGTAAGAAAGTATTGTATTTTATGTAAAATCCTTGAAGTGGTAATAAAATAAATACTTTCAAAATCCCGGTTGGGTAAGCAACCGGGTAGTGGACTGACTACCTTAGTATTTGCTAAGGTAGGAACCACTCTAAATCCCTTGTCTCCTTCTTGCTTTTTCATTTGTGGTTGTTTGAGAAAAATAATTATTGAATTATATTTCAAACCCTATTCACCCCCCTCTAGTGGTTTTTCAATTGGTATCAGAGCAGGCTTCAAGGAGCTCTAATCGAGTCTTGAAGTATGAAGGGTGGTGGTGTCTACAACCGCAAACAAAGGAAAAGTATGGACCAATCTTCAACAAGTTGCAGTTGGTGCTTAGGAACAAACCACACAACACTTGGTTGCCCGTGGAGGTCAAAGAAGGAAGATACGCATAAAGAATGTCTTATTGCTACAATAAGTGAAGAAGAAGAATAAGAGGTAAGCCTTTTTGATTTATCTAAAGAAGAGCTAGTTGCTAGTCTTGAAGAGACACACAATAAATATATTGAGTGCAAGAAGAAATTAAAGAAATCTAATAAAATAAATGATGAGTTACATGCTAAGCTTCTTGTTCTTACATCTGAAAATGAAGATCTCAAAAAGGTTATTGAAGGTCATGATATTAAGCTAAAATATGTAGAAGCAAATTGCAATCTTCTTTCTCTAGAAAAGTTAAATTTGCAAACTCAAGTAAATGATCTTCAAAAACAACCTGTTCTGTGTACACATCTAGATTATGATACTATAGTGAAAGAAAGAGATTCCTTGTTATCTAATCTAGATCAAGCAAAGTTAGACATAAATAAAAGAATGTATGAGATTGTTAAGCTGCAACAAAAAGTTAATAATTTGAGTAACAATGATACTCTTGATAAAATTTTAAATAATTCTTATCATCAAATTGGAAGGAGAGGACTAGGATATGAGCCTAAAGGAAAATCTTATCAAAAACCTAGTTGGGGAAGAACACAAGTGCCAAAGAGTCAATCTATGTATGTACCCAAAGGCAAATACATACCCAAGAACAACCTAGAATAAAATCATAGAAAGAGATATGAGGTTGATTCTATATGTTGTCATTATTGTTTGCGTCTTGGACATTATTCTTTTTCATGTCCTTACAAGAAAAAGGATGTTGAGTTAGTATGGGTTCCAAAATCCCCAAACTAAATAAGTAAGATTAAGTTGGGATATGACCAAGGACTCTAGTTGTATATTTCTATGTCTATCTCAACTTAACATAATGGGATAACAAATTAATTCAGGTATTTAAAACTTCTAATTTGAAAATATACAAATATGCAAAGACAAATCTTTGAAATTTTGCGTTAATTAGAGTACTCTAAAGCATAAAGACTTAAATATAATTAGTTGATATTTGACCTAAATATTACTTTGATATTCATATGTTCAATCTCAACCAAGCTAAGTTTTCAAATTGCATAATTGAATTGAAAATGAACTTTGTTTTTACTTGGAAGCAATTACTGAAAACAACTCTGAAACAACACAACTTTTCTCAGTCGAGACACTGTCGACCGAGAGAACTATCGGTCGAGAAATATTCGACCGAGCAAGTTTCTGTTGTCAAATCTGAAATAAATCTGCTGAAATTGTTTTCAATTAACCTAGCTTGCTATCAATTTGTTATTAATGATTAATTTAACATGTAAATCAAGAATAAAACCTTGGAAGATGATTTTTAAGTGAGACATATCGATCTTTTGTATTATATAACATTATGAATATGAAATCCTTAAACATATTGCAAAAGTGTTAAAAGAAGACTGATCTTGAACCAACTTTATTCATTGATTGAAAAAGTTTATTAGTCTATTTTCAAAATTGAAAGCATGAATGAAATTATTTTGGTATTATCCTCTACATGGTTTGGCTTAAAATTATGAATAAGTTTTAGCAAAGAAAATTATTGTTTTATCACAGTCCACATGGTCTTTCCTAAGTACTCCTTGGTATACTTTTATGGGAACCATATGTGTTGAAATAATCATAATCATTGCATTTATATCTTGATCACTGTATTGAGGATATGCACTTATCATAATTTATGTGCCATGATTACTGTGTTTCAATGGTTTGTCTAAAACAATCATTGATTCATATATACAAACCATGAATGGATGTTACTCTTGATCATTATGTTTCTAATCATTAAAAATGTCATTAGCTTAAAAGCATCTTGACATAATAGATAATGATTATTGCTGTGACAAACCAAATAGTGTATCTTAGAACAAGAACATTGATGTTTTATCTAGTTGTTTTGTTCTAAGAAATCTAAAGCACAATCTTGACTTTAAGATATCTATCTTGCTTTCAAAGAATACTAAAATTAATCTAAGGAATTGAAATGCATACACCCATAGCAAAACGTATTCATACTAGGTATCACTTATTGTGCTTCAAATTGATATTTATTTAAAGCTATCTGCAGAAATTATACTTCAAAAATTGAGTAGTGAAATATGAAATCTGCAAAATTAGCCTCTTGGTTGAAATTAAAATTGACCAAGGGGCGCCGTGGTCGTAGTCAAGGTCGACCTAAAATAAGCTTGACACAATACTTATTTGGACATCATTTTCTATACTAAATCTTAGTAAAAAATGTGATTTTGATAAAAGGACAAATTAAAATTATGACCACAAAAATTGTCGAAATATTGGAAATGATGATCACATCATTACCCCCGTAGAAAACCTATACATGCTCTACATACTTAGTCTATCACTTGGTTTAAAAACTAGCTTAAAATTTCATTCACAGCAAGTCTGTCGGTCAGTAAAATGTCTCAACCGAAACAAACTCATTCGACGAATTTGTCAACCGAAAACATCTCGGTCGGCTATCTCTTTCGACCGATAAACTTCAAGTAAGAACTATATGGGCAAAACTCAAACACACTTCCAGTCGACAAATTGTTCGACCAAGCAAGTGTCGGTCGACAAATTGCTCGACCGAGGGCCGACTGTTGGAATATGACCGTTGGGCGACCAAGAGGATCGTCTAGGAAATTACCGTTGCGGTCGTCGGTCGACAATTGGTCGACCAAAATCGGTACTGATTTGCTATAAATAGGACAAAAAACGGGCCATTTCCTCACACCTTTACATTCTCACTTCTCTAGCTTCTCTCTAGTGCATTTTTGTGCAAATCTTTAGCTTCTCTACATCCAAGTCGTTCTTGCTACTTCTCCATCTCAAAGCAACGAAATGGCTTCATCATCTGCGTGTGGAAAGAAGCAAGTTGCAGCTAGGAAAGGAAGGACAATCTCTCCACAGCTGCCGATCATCAACGACATCCCTTTCATCGACGCAGCTGCAGGCGACCGCTACCTCAGGCTCTCCTAAAAAACTCCTCTTCCACGACGTCCAGTTGATGTCATGGACTTCCACGACATTGTCGACTTGGAGGTACTCTTCGAGGTGCAACATTTGACTGATTTTCTAAATCCTTCCTTTCCCTCCTACTCTTCCAAAGTAGTTAATGAATTCTATGCCAATTTAACCCCACATCCCGACCATGATTCCTTTTCTTCCATGGTTAATGGGTATGGATTCCATTTTACTGAGGAGGGTATTCTTGATATGCTTAACATAGACATAGAAGAATATAAAGACTTTCTTGACCTCACCACAGGAAATCCACTCAACAAACTATCCCAAGATGACACTACAACTAGCCTTAGTGATGTCAAACGAGCCATCTTTCAATCCAATACAACGTGTCATGAAGATAGGGGTACCTATTATGCCATAAATCTAAAACCTGAAGCTAGGATCACCAATCTCATTGTTTCCACTAATATCCATCCTAGAGCAAACAAATCTGAAGTACCCACCTTTCGTATGTATCTTATCTATGCTATTCTCAAAGGTATTCCCGTAAATTTTATTCGCATCATCCTTAAGAATATGCTTGAGTTTTCTGGCAATCCACCTTATGCTGACTTTGTGTGCCAAATCACTCAACACTTTCTTAAGAATAATATTGAGGATCTAGGTTACATATGGGATAGACGACCTCAAAAGATAAGCAAAAATACGGTAGAGAAGATGGGAATTGACTTTGGTTACAAAAGGGCTAGGACTGAAGGGGAGACATCCACTCAAGACATACCTCCACCACCTCCTTCTACCAACCTACCCTATGATCCCATCACAAACACTTTAACCTACATTGCTGGATCCCAATATCATCTGAGTAGGCAATTAGATTACAATCACCATGCTATGACTTACTTAAACCAAAGGATGCAAACTCTCTCCCCTAATCAACCTGATGAATATCCTTACTCTCTAAATCCTGGCATGATAAATCCATACAATCCTTCCTACAACTACTACCAAATTCGACCTTCACCATCTCCTGATCTCACACATACTCAGTTCTCTCAAATGCAACTTCAAGACATTGCTGCCAATTTTCGCTTTGATCGTGTTCCCACCTTCTTGGAAGCCTATGCCTTAACCAAGACAGGTGCATTAGAGTGGCAGACATTGGTCAAGTATTATGGAGCTGAGCCCTTTCTTGGGAAAGACCCAGATATTGATGTAATACTTCGGTCTTTTCAGTGAGATTATGAGTATTTCTTGTAATAGTTGTAATGGGATGGTTATCTCTACAATGATTGTAATGGATATCTTTTAAGAAAGCATGTTTTATGAGTTATCTTGTCAATTGTAGAAGCACTAAGTTATTATTAATAAAAGTGTTTCTTCTATGGCTTTATTTGAACAAATACATGGCTATTACAGTAGAGCATACAAATAAAGGGGAGTAATATATGCAATGGATTATAAAGGGTAATTTTTTTGCAAAATGATTGAAAATTCAACTGTGGCTAAATTTACCATTAATTGGAGTGCATTAATCCTTAAATTTTAAGGGGGAGCTCACACAAATTATCTTGATCATAAAGATAAATTGAAACAAGTTATGACCTTAGTATTTTTAATCTTTGTTATGAAAATAAATGAATCTACAAATTTCATGAATATGATATATATCTTGTTCTTAATGGAATTCTCCAAACAAATCATGGCTTAACATCCCGTGCATTTGGTTAGAGATACTTTTTATGTACTTAAAATATAAGCTTAAAGGGATCTCATATCATTTCAAGGCTTAACATCCATTGCAAATGATTGAGAAATAAATTCTGGCTAAAATTAACAATAATTGCTTTGCATTAATCCCTTGCTTTTAAATTGACTATCTCTTTAAGGGGGAGCATAGCATAGAATTAAGGGAGACATATAAAATGATTTTCTTGGATATCTTTTTGAAATGACAAAGGGGGAGAAATAAAATAAAATGAGAGTTTCATAATATTTCGGCCAGCATTCACTTGCAAAACAAGAATGGTTACAAAAGGTAAAATTCAGGTATGAAACTCACATGATTTATATTTCCTTATTTTATATTTAGGAAATGTTTGTCATCTTCAAAAAGGGGGAGATTGTTGGCTAAATTGACATTAGCATAATTCCTTTGTTTCGATGATGACAAACATTTCATTCTTGTCGATCTAACGTGCTACTTGAGTGTTGCAGGAATAAGGTAGATGACTAAGAATTGGGAAATCTATATGCTTGAATTATTGTTATTTCATGAATGTAATCAATTGTAAAACTTGTACAAACATATAATGTACAAGTACTTAGACATCATGTAAATCAAGCGTTAGATCTTTCCTAGCTAATCACCACACTTAGATAGGTCATCCCCTTCAACAATGTCACATATGCACACTCATACATACACTTAGCACTTTATTTGAAACATTGAAACAGGGTCAATCTCGCTCGACAAATTCCTCGACCGAGACACTATCGGTCGACAAACTTCTCGACCGAGAAAGACCTAAGTAGCCGTTAGACACAGCTGACAAGGTAGTTGGCAGCTGCAGATGACCGTTGCAAACACTTTCTCCAGAAAGCCTGTCGGTCGACAAACCCTCGACCGAGTAGGTATCTCGATCGACAATTCCTCGACCGAGATGGGTCCTGACAGCACTTGCAGAATTAATTAACTAGTTGTTGCTAAAGCAACTAAAAGTGTACCTAATGGCTAGTTAAGCACTTAGAACCCCCTAGAAAGTGTCCAGAACGTCCTTAAGCACTTGTAGGTCATTTCTATAAATAAGACATGCCTTAGGACACCTAAACTCACTAATTCTACACTTGAGCAATCTTTGAGCATACACTTGCATTAGCAACCTATTTTGAGAAATTGAGCAATACTTGCAATTGGCTACTCTTCTTCTTGCTCTAATTTCGTGTCCTATAGGCTAGTATCTCCTATCCACAACAATCACACTTCCATATACATTGCTTAGGAGGCTGCAGATTGGAGAGGGTTGTGATCTTCTTGGTGAAGAAGGAGGCTTTGGACTACTTCAAGAAGGCTGGTGCAACGGGAGGCTACTTCTAAGAGGAAGGATACTTCAAGGGGGAGCTTGGAGTTACTTCAAGAAGGCTGCCTCAAGTTGGTGCATCTACTTCAAAGTGAAGGTTGTCCAAAGGGGTGTAAGAAAGTATTGTATTTTATGTAAAATCTTTGAAGAGGAAATAAAATAAATACTTTCAAAATCCCAGTTGGGTAAGCAACCGGGTAGTGGACTGACTACCTTAGTATTTGCTAAGGTAGGAACCACTCTAAATCCCTTGTCTCCTTCTTGCTTTTTCATTTGTGGTTGTTTGAGAAAAATAATTATTGAATTATCTTTAAAACCCTATTCACCCCCCCTCTAGAGGTTTTTCAAAGAGTATATGCATTCTTGATATGTCCCTGCTCGGTTGTTATTGTGGAAGGTAAATAGACAACAATAACACATAAGATTGGAGTGTGAGTTGGTTGATGATAGAATATCAGTAGTCATGATATGACAATACTAAACCAAGCACACAAATACATGTTAGAGAATAGTGAATCAGACAGACTCACCATAAGAGTGATACATGGAAACCTTAACTGGGTAAGTCAGAATGACGTCTCATAGTGATGGTGGTGTTTGTGGTTCTTAGACCTAAAACCACTGCACTCATCACATGTCGTTTGGTACGCTTTGACATCATCAAACGCAATCTTGAAAAATGGGTTGTTATAAAGGTGATGATTGGGTGACTGTGACACATGGGGACTGACTGTGAGTGATAGAGATAGAATTTGTCCCTCCTATAGGAGTTTGATATCCTAGGCCTCTTGATAGTGAGACTGAGAAATACATGGCAATGTACATGTGAGTTAGTAAATGATATTGAGATTACATATATCTCAGATAGTCTGCTCTGGTTCAAGAAACAAGATTGAATAATAATGAGGATGATTGCTCCACCCCTCTTGTTCAATCTGGCTTTCGATGAAAAAGGAACTATACAAATTGTATAACACCATTCGAGGGTGTGATTCGATTGCATCAAAGATTGGTGCTGACGTCATGTCATGCATTAATTGGAATTGAACTGCTGACTTATTACTAGAAACTGTCTTGCATGCCAGACGATCGTCTGGGTAGCCAGACAACCATTTTGGATGCCGAAGGCTACTAAGTTTCTAGAATTATTGTGAAAATTTGAGATCTTCCGGGCCCTTCCACTCGCGCACAGAATGGGAACCATAACGCTAACCCCGACTATAAAATAGAGGGGTATTGGGGGCTTTGCAGAGCACAACACAAACAATTGAGAATCAGTTTCTTTGACAATTTTTGTCCTATCTTGTTGTGGTAACCAAGAGAGGCCAAGCATGTTCTACCCGACTAGGGATTGATAGCTACGGGAGAGAAACAACTAAGGATCATTGTTATGGGAGAGCATATTTGTGACTAGTACACTAACAGGAGGGATAACTCCTTCTTGTCCATTATAGTCAGACGACAGGAGTTTTAGTTGGTCTGTGTGGACTTCTCTAGAGGCGAGGTGGCCTTTGCTCGTCACTACGGAGGACGACATCAGCTAACAGTCTATAACGAGAGGAGTTGCTGCAGATGATGCTGTTCGAGTCTATTGTCCCTGGATGAGAAGTCAGACGAGTCTCATTGCAACTAGGAGCTGCACAGACACCGTCCAAGATAGAGTGTGCATCTACATTAATGAGGATTGTCACCGGAGTTGTTCCAGGACCACATATATCTTCATGAAACTATCATTTTCATTGTATAGTTATTGACACGATCCGCTGGTTAATGGGAAATAGGTTAGTAATTTTTTTATTTCCGCATGATGTTGTATTTCCCCACTATGGTATCAGAGCCACGTCAATTAATTATGTTTTTGGATAATTGATATGATAGGATTTTGTTTTATCGAGTTTATTTATTGCATGCAATGTGAATATTTACACTGGTTGATATATATATCAATATATATATATATATATATATACAATCTACATGTGTTGCCCTATAAGTGAGTTTTGATGGTGGATACATAGTATGGTTATGACCAATAATCCCTATTATCTGGGTATGGTTGTGTGGTTGGTTAATCATATTTATCTTGGTCTGCAAACTGAGCCTCTCTCTTATCTTCCTAATATAAAAGTATTATTCTCTTTTATCTTTGCTCCCCTCGAATGTAACTTGAAGTTTCTTAATAATTATATAAAAGTAAGATAGTTTACTTTCTTGTTTTGGAGAAGAATAAAGACGCCAGCCAACCGCACATAGGAACTGCCGACCGGTTGGAGGGTTCAAGATGACTGGCTGGCGGGGCCAAGACAACCATCTAGTATGACTAAGATGACCGGTTGGTGAGCCGACCAGGAGCCCGAAGGACCAAACGAATCAACCTTTTGGAGAATCCAAATGACCGGGTACAGGATGACCAACTGGTCGTTTAGAGGATCTAGATGAATGGTTGGAGGAGACCAACTGACCAGAAAAGACGCGAGCCAACTAGTTCAATGGTTGAACCAATCAGCCAGAGTTGACAAGCACATATCTTCATCAACAACACATTTCTACATATGATGTAGACCTAGATTGTGGTAATTTCTTGTGGCTCCAAGGAATTACAGTAGGCTGGCTACAACCATTGCTTTTTGTTTATTGCATGGTTTCATTGTGGGTTATAGCATGTATATGATACGTAATATATATGTGGTTATTGGTTGATGTATATGTATTTATACAAACTCCCTCAATTAATATATTAAGTCTTAGATTCTTTCCAGAAGCAGCACACATGAAAAGCTTGATCAACTAAGCGTGGATACACCCTAGCATGATACATCGTCTATCTTATGGAAGTGTGATGGTAGATATGTGGGTCTTCCCTAGCAGGGTGCATAATCTATCGTGTTGCCTTATGGTTCAAGCTTAACTAGGTGATCTTAATTGGATTAAGCACCTAGAAGCATACAAATGATCAATGATAAAGAGTTGTGCATATCATCTATCAAGAGTTGCATGTGATGCAATTGGAAAAACTTGCTTACCTGATAGAATTAAGTTGTGGGTGACATCCCTAGCTGGCTCATGATTTTGATGATCTTAGGATCTTAACCAACTAGAATATTATACGCTGCAATATTCTAGATTGATAATGAGGATTATCAATTTGAATAAAATAATGGGAGTGATAGTTAATTAAAGACCTAATTAATATCAACTTTTCATATCAAATCAAATCAAAAATGGTTTTTGACAAATGCAAATTTTATCTTGTAGAATCAAATGGAACACACTCCATCATCGCAATCAGATGAATTAAATGAGATTTATTTCCATAACTGGTTCAGGACCTTCAGAAGTGTTCTACATGTTCCTGAAACACCACTTCTAATATCCACTCCAAATTCATCTTAGATAGACATGTATGCTTCTTTGAAGCATGCCAATGATGTTGTAAACATCAAGAACCTTATGTTGTGCTCTATGAACTATGAGTTTCATAAACAACATGATAAGCATGAAAGGTATAATGCATCTGAGGCACTATTTGAGTACAAAATGATAGAGGGAGAACCATTAGAGCCTCATGTGCTCAATATGATTGGACATATGAAGCATCTTGAATGACTGGGATTTCCTTTAGGTCAAGATTTGGCCACAGATATGATTTTGCAATCATTTCCTAAATCATATAGCCAGTTTATGAAGTGTTATCACTTGAGTAACATGGCTAGCTTGTTTTTCAGACTTGCTTGACATTTTGGTAAGTGTTGAAGCACAAATGAAGATGGATAAATCTGTGATGATGATGAGTGGAGTTGAGTCCAAGGACAAAGGCAAAGCTAAGAAGCTTTCTGTAACTAAGCTAAAGTCCAAGTCTTCTGCACTCAAAATAAGGAGACGGATAAGGGGACCTAGGAAAATGAAGCAAGGGATTGAGATCACTACTTCTGGTATATACGTTATTGAGGTTAACTATACTACTTCCTCATTATGCTCAAATGTGAAGGGTCTGAAAAGAAGTAGACCTTTACAAAAAGGTGAGGTAGAACTATGAATTGCAAATGGCTCAAGAGTAGCGGCCAACACAATTGGAACCTATGAGTTATCTCTACCAAGTGGGCTTGTAATAGAGTTAGAGAACTGCTATTACATACATGCCGTTAATAGGAACATCATATTTGTATCTTGTTTGGACAAGAATGGATTCAAAATCTTATAAAGAATGGAAGATGATCGATTAGTAAAGATGGGATCTTTTATGGTAGTTAGCAAATGTCTTATGGTATATACTTGATAGATATAAAGACAAGTGTATATAACATAAATACTAGAAGATAAAAACTCAATGACTCAAATCAAACATACCTTTGACATTGTCGTCTAGGGCACATAAATGAGAAATGCATATCCAGACTCCATAAAGATGGTTATCTTGACTCTTTTGATTTTGAATCAATAGAGACATGTGAATCTTATTTGTTTGGAAAGATGACCACGACTCACTTCACTGGAAATAGTGAGAGGGCTAGTGACTATTAGGACTCGTACATATTGATGTATGTGGCCCTTTTAGAACAAATGCTAGAGGTGGTTATCAGTACTTCATTACCTTCACTGATGATTTCCGTAAGCATGGCTATGTTTACTTGATGAAACATATCAAAAACTCTTAAAAGGTTTAGAGAGTTTATGAATGAAGTACAGAACCAACTTGGCAAAAGTATTAAGGCACTTTGATGTGATCAAGGTGGAGAATACTTAAGTGTTTATACTTAATCTAGTACCATACAAGTTGGTTCAAAAGACACCATATGATATATGGCATGGGGAATGTCCTGATGTGTCTTTTATGAAGATTTGGGGATGTGATGCTTATGTTAGGAAAATGTTTCCTGAAAATCTTGGTGCTAAGTTTGATAAATGCTATTTTTTTGGATATCCCAAAGATACAAGGGGATACTACTTATACAACCCAACTGACAACAAAGTAGTTGTTTCCAGAAATGTTGTATTTCTTAAAAAGGAATTTATTTCCAAAGGAATCAGTGGGAGAAAAGTAGAACGTGAAGAAGTTCGAGACCGATAAGAAAAGATTGAACCTGTGGAGGTACACGAGGAACAAAGAGACTCACAAATTGTTGTGGAATCTTAAATTCCTCAAGTAACATAGGAGCCTCATAGATCTAATAAGACACACACTAAACTTGAGATATATGGGTATCTTGTAATTTAGGAAGGTAGTGAATTGGTCATAAATGATAAGCCAATTACATATCAAGATGCTATTAAGGGACTAGAGTATGAGAAATGGCTTGAAGCCATGAGATATGAGATGAAATTCATGTATACCAATAAGGTATGGACCTTGGTGGATCCACCTCTAGGGGTAAAACCCATAGGGTTCAAGTGGGTCTTCAAGAAGAAGACTGACATGGATGGTAAAGTAAAAACCTATAAGGGCATATTGGTTGTAAAGGATTTCAGACAAGTTCAAGGTGTTGACTATGATGAAACCTTTTCTTCGGTGGCCATGGTGAAGTCTATCAGGATCATGCTTGCTATTGTAGCTTATCATGACTATGAGATCTGGTAAATGGATGATTAAACTGCATTCCTTAACAATAATCTTTTTGAGGATGTTTATATGACACAATCTGAGGGATTTATGAATCCAAAGTTTGCAAATAAAGTTTGTAAGCTGCAAAGGTCAATCTATGGATTGAAGCAAGCATCTCAGAGCTGGAATCTTCATTTTTGATGAGGCAGTCAAAGAGTTTGGCTTTATTAAAAATGAAGATGAACCTTGTGTGTATAAGAAGGTTAGTAGAAGCATGGTAATATTCCTCATATTATATGTAGATGACATTATATTAATGGGGAATGGCATCCCTACTTTACAAAAGGTAAAGACATGCCTTGGAAATACATTCTCTATGAAAGACTTAGGAGAAGCACCCTACATCTTGGGGATAAAGATCTATAGAGATAGATTAAGAAGGCTTCTTGGACTAAGTCAAAGAACATAAATTGATAAAGTGTTGAAGTGGTTTAGCATGGAGAACTCAAAGAAACGAAACCTTCCCATGCTACATGGAGATACCATCTCTAAAGTTAAATGTCCCAATTCTTATGAAGAAAGGGAACACATGATCTTGATTCCATATACCTCAGCAATTGGATCAATCATGTATGCAATGTTGTGTACCCATCCAGATGTCTCGTATGCTTTGAGCATGATGAGCATAATTAGTCAGATCTAGGTGATGCTCACTGGATAGCCACAAAGAACATCCTCAAGTACTTGAGAAGGACTAAGGATCAGTTCTTGGTCTATGACGGAGAGGAAGAGTTGGTGGTAAAGGATTACACCGATGCAAGCTTTCAAACTAACAAAGATAATTACAAATCACAATCAAGATTCATGTTTTGCCTAAACAACAAAGTTGTAAGCTGGAAGAATTCCAAGTAAGAGATAGTTGTCGATTCTACAAAAGAGGACGAGTATATTGTTGCATCAAATACATAAAATGAGTTTGTATGGATCAAGAGGTTTATTCTGAACGTGGGGTCATCCCAAGCATCATTGAACAATCAAGCTATATTGTAACAACAATGGAGCTATTGCACAAGCTAAGGAACCAAGATCGCATCAACACTCAAAGCATATACAAAGGCGGTATCATCTCGTATGAGAGATCGTACAATGAGGATATGTAAAGATTTGTAGAGTACCAACTGAACAATATTGTTGACCCCTTGACAAAGGCACTTTCATAGCAGAAGCATGATGGTCATGTTAGGTCACTTGGAATAAGATTCATGAGTGGTTGGCTATAAGTTCAAGTGGGAGTTTGTTGGTATGTATGCCGAAAGAGCTAATCAATTGATGATTGTAATGGCATAACTTGTAAATGATTTGATTATTAATAAAGGCAAGCTTCCAATTTCATATGTTTATTGAATTTTTGAGATAATAAAATAACATAATAAATGTCCGGAGAATGATATTACTCAATGATGTATGTCTTTAGGTTGAGGACCTGAACAATGAGATCATACAGATGTTAAGAGTATATGCATTCTTGGTATGTCCCTGATGGGTTGTTATTGTGGAAGGTAAATAGACAACAATAGCGCATACGATCAGAGTGTGAATTGGTTGATGATAGAATCTCATTAGTCATGACAAGGTGATATCAAACCAAGCACACAGATACATGTTACAGAATAGTGTATCAGACAAAACCACCATAAGAGTGATACCTGGAACCCTTACTAGGTAAGTCAGAATCACATCTTATAGTGATGGTGGTGTTTGTGGTTCTTAGACCTAAAATCATTGCACTCATCACATGTCGTTCGGTATGCTTTGACATCATCAAATGTAATCCTAAAACATGGGTTGTTATAAAGGTGATGATTGGGTGACTGTGACACATGGGGACTGACTGTGAGTGATAGAGATGGAATTTGTCCCTCCTACAAGAGTATGATATCCTAGGACTCTTGATTAGAGAGACTGAGAAATGCATGGCCATGTACATGTGAGTCAATATATGATATTGAGCTTACATATATCTCAGGCAGTCTGCTCTGGTTCAAGAAACAAGATTGAATAATAATGAGGATGACTGCTCCATGCCTCTAGTTCAATTTGGATATCAGTGACAAAGGAACTATACAAACACTATAACACCATGTACATATTGTAGGTTGAAGTTATTCTCCAACTTTCCATTTACTTAGATAGTAATGATGTGTGACTAGACACCGCTCATTGCTTGTGATGTCATAAGTTGTTATGGACATTCACTGCCAACGTAATATGGGATCTAAATGGTCACACACATAGGAACTCATCTAGAAGAGGAGTTTGATATTTACTGATGATTGAGTTGATTACTAAAGTGTTTAGGTATTCAATTAACACAACAAATCAGCTGACTGGACTGCCAAATGATTAGTTCATGAGTTGAGACAGTCATTTGGAGTGTCAGGCTGATTATATTGTACATTGGTAGGAATTCATCCTAACCCAGTCTGCAAGATGCCCATCTTGCTTGTGCAAGACGCCCATCTCAAGTGGTGTGAGACACTCATCTTGTCTGTACCAAATGGATGTTTTGGAAGTGCAGTTTGATTGCATCAAGGATTGGTGTTGATGTCATATGATGCATTAATCAGAATTGAATTGCCGACATATGTACAAAATTGGAAAACTGTGAAATGACCGTCTTGCATGCCAGATAGATGTTTCCACTGCCGAAGGCTGTGAAGTTTCCAGAATTGTTGTAAAAGTGTAAGATCTCCCGGTCCCTTCCACTCCCGCACAGACTGGAAACCCTGACCCTATCCCCACCAATAAATAAAGGGGTATAGGGGATTTTTAGAGCACATCACATACAATTGAGAATCAATTGATCTGACAACTGTTGTCCTCTCTGGTTGTGGTAACCAAGAGAGCCCAAGAAAGTCCTACCCAACTAGGGAGGGATATCTATGGGAGAGAAACAACTAAGGATCATTGTTGTGGAAGAGCATGTTAGTGACTAGTACACCAACGTGAGGGAAAACTCCTTCCTGTCTGTTCTAGTAGGATGACATGCGTTCTGGTTGGTCTGTGTGGACTTATCTTGAGGTGAGGTGGCCTTTTCCCATTGCTAAGGAGGATGATGTTAGCCAGTAGTCTGCGACGAGAGGAGTTGTTGCAAACGACAATGTTTGAGTCTGTTGTTTGTGGAGGTGCAGTCAAACGAGTCCCAGTGCAACTAGGAGCTACACAGACACCGTCTAAGATAGAATGCACATCTACATTAATGAGGATTGTTGCTAGAGTTTCTCTATGATCAGGTATATCTTCGTGAAACCATCCTTTATATTGCATAGTTATTGATATTATCCGCTGGTTAATTGGAAATATGTCAGTATTTTTTTGTTTCTGCTGCCTATCTGATGTCATATTTCCCTTTATTAAAGACTTTTGGGCATGGTTGAGCCCTAAATGGGGTATAATCCTCTTCATAATGTGACAAGGGTTGGAACCCTAGTATAATGAGATAAGAAATTGTATCATGTGGTGATGAAATGATTATAAGTATGGTCTCGTGATTGGTAAGTGAATAGTACCTTCTGATATTGAGATGAGAAATTAGTCTCATATGTTTTATATCTTTTGGAGTTGTTATATAGAAATGATTACTAGAAATGAATTCGGGTTTATAACTCAACCTGTTTAATGCAACCTTAATTCACACATTTGGAAATAATTAATCAAGTGAAACTCTAATCATGTAGTTCCATGTGTTGTAGAACCATCTTTAGTGTCAGTCTTTGTTGGACTATGAAACAAGTATTCCTAAGGGAAATTCAGAGAGCATACTGTGAGTATGCAGGGTGCTTATCATCTTGACACCAGGTGTTTATGGAGGATGGTTGTGGTAATGCCTCAAATATTTGTATATTTGATGTGATTGAGTATGATGTGGCAGTATCTCAGGTGGTAGGGTTTTGCTTTGCATACCCTGGTTTCTAGAGCTATGACCTGTACCAAGGTGGGCTAGTTTTTCAGCTTGACTATATGTCATTGTTGGCCATTTGACTATATGTCACTATAGTGCAAACTCGAACTGATTGAGTAGTGTAGAGAAGATCTTGGAGTCTGGCTCTTCCTAGATCTTGTACAGAACTGATTGCGACTAAGTAGTGGTCAGTTGGACTTTAGGTGGTACGACTCAAACTTCCAGGGTTTAAGAAAAGATGTGATACAACATGTAGCATATCTGTTAGGATTATACATAACACTTCACATTGGATGATAATCCTTGTTTGTTCTCTTTACATAGAGATGACATTTAATGCATTAAAAGATAGTAGAATTCATGTTGAATATGTTACATACACTAGCCATGCTTATGTTGATAGATATATTGCTACTGTTGGTTATGATTATGATGCTAGCTAGCTATATCAGGTTGTTAGCTATGCTTATGATGCTAGCTATGCCTCTATAATATTGCTACTGCTTATACTTCTATTCATGCTCATGCAGATAGTTGTGCTACTACTGCTAGTTTTTTTTTGCTCAGTAAGAGCCTTACCTTTTTATTGAGACAAAGATGGTTTATGTACATATAAAGCTCATGTACCAAAGTACACAGCAAACAGAAGAAAATAGAAAGAACCTATTCAAAGAATGTGTCAAGAACATAGGTATGCTACTCATATAACGAGACTAGATCTCGAATGTTGTTCCAGCATTTATTGAGATCCAAGCTGGAGTTCCTGAAGATTACAGAGTTTCTTTCTCTCCAGATGTGATAGAGAATGGACAAGCACAAAAGCTGCTGTTTCTTAGACACAAACCAAAGGCAATCAGCAGGTATCCTCGGCAGATTATCAACAAAATTACAATACCTCGCCCTCTTCCACAAGCCAACAACAAAACTGCACTTGAAGAAGAGATGCTCAATGTTTTCAATATCTCTTTCACAGAGGGCACATCGGGGTGCAAACTGATAATTGACCTTCTGAAGATAGTCCAAGGTAGGCAACTTAGCCAAGAAAAACTTCCAAGCATGAATGATAAGAGTCCTAGGATGATCATATTTCTAGATCCACTTCGCCCAATTTACAGCAGTACTTTCTCCTCTAAGAATGTTCCACGCATCCTTTATCTTCAAGTTATATAACCCTTTACAATTGATCGAATCTTTGTCATAGAGCTTGATATTCGCCATATTAATGCAGTCTTTAAGCTCCCTGAAGCACCTTCTATCAGGAATATCCCACTTTTTATCAGTCACAATGTTATTAAGATATCCATCCTTCCCGAAACCAATTCTCATAACATTTTTTGTATCTATACAATCCCCTAGAAACTTATTACCCGGCAACTAGGGGTCCTTCCAGATTTTAAAGCTAGAGCCATCACCAATATGGATATCAATCAAAGGCATAAACATGCACTAGTTTTGTACTACTGCTAGCTATACTTATGTTGTAGATCTACTCAATTAATTAGAGATGCTAATACTATCAACTATGCCTATGTTGCTAGACTTATTCATGATTATAGAGATGCTATGCTACTAGTCTTGCTTATGATGTCAACTATGCTTATGTTACTAGACTTGTAACGACCCCGCCTCCCGGTAACCCCCAATTAAGGGAGACTAAGAGGTCAGAGCCATTATCCTAATTAACAGGATCAAAGGTTCGACAAATAATCAATAACAATTATCAAATTTTACCAACTAAACTAAAAACTGGTATAAAATAAAATTTTGCATACCTTTTTTAAAATCTTGGATATCTGCTTCTATCCACATATGGAGTCTATTCTAACTAATCCTCCTTTGTACTTTAACTCTTATTTAATTCCACATATGCCACTTTACTGTTCGTCCTTTTCAATCTTGTACCTAAAACACCAACAAACAAAACGTCAGTCAGCATATCAAAATATGCCGGTATGTGGGGACAACCAAAATTTCACAAATATGGCTAACAATCTAAATATCACAATCAAGTTAATTAACAGGCCAAATTACGCTTTTAGTGTGACTTTCTCCACCTCTTTTGCCCAAACCCTGGCATACCCCCTTTCGGGTTTCACTTTTGCCATTGACTTAAGGCCACCTTCTCAATCCCGAGCTTGGTGCCTCGGGTCACCCTTCATGGTGCCCTCTAGTCATGCAATATCATAGGCCACCTTCTCAATCCCGAGCTTGGTGCCTGGGGTCACCTCTCATGGTGTCCATAGGTCTTCCCTCCTGGGCTTGACCTTTTTGCATCATCCATCAGGGTGGCATGTAGGTGCGAGAATACACACTTATTTTACAATTGTGATAATCATAGTGACTTTATAATTTGCAAGTATGAACATTCAACTGATAAGTTGCATTCAATGCGATGAATCATTTGAGAAACTCTTCAGGAAACTAATGCGATTAACCATAATTAACCACATACCTAATTTGGAAGTCTCAAGGATTGTAAGTAGAATATCCAATTAATCAAACAGCCAACCAAGCCAGGCAACCAATCACCCCAATCAAACAGGCACAACAAGAAACCTGGAAAACATGTGCAATCTAATTACTCATATGTTCATCATGCACTTACTTTATTGAATTGGAATTCCCTCCTAGGGTGTGCCTAAGTTGAATTAGGGTTTTCCTTAACGTTCTTTATAGTCGTCTCTTAACCTTTACCTTTTATGTCAACTAAACCCTAAAACACTGTTTCCATGTTCTAAAACCCCAATTACTTAGTCATTCATATCTAAGCCTCTTTATTACCAATCTGTCTTATGATTAGTTCTAACTTCATCTTATACATAAGATTTCAAAACATAGCTTATTAAAGTCATAAACACCTAGATTAGGGTTTCTAGGTTTTCAAGTATATCTTCACTCATATGAGACTTTAAAACATCCTTTTTACATATTAAAACTTCATCTCTTTAAGTTATCTATTACAAGGCTTCTTAATTAAAATTCAGATCAATATGTCTCTATTTATGATATTCATATTCTCAAAATAAAAGTCATTAAAGTCATATTACTCAACATTAGGGCTTTTAGGCCCATTATTGCACTTTCTTAGTCATAGCACCTTAATTAAGAAAATCGTGGGTTTTTAAACTCAAATCGGATTCATATTATCCATTTTATGCCAAAAGGATAAATGTTGATTCATAATACCAACTTAAGTAATTGAACTCATCCCCAATCAACATCTAGGGTTTTGATTACACTTAAAGTATTAAAGGTACTATCTTTGTGTACTTTTCAAACTAGAAGAAAAACTAGTCTGTAATAGTATTTTTATTGGATTCCTTGTATTTTTTTGAGAAAAACCCATGATTACTTGTATCCATCCAAGCTACTGGTAATTAGTTACGGATTTTGCAAATTAAAGTACCTCTTGACCAATGGCAGAGTACCACGTGCCCCTTTTGCTTCTTTTTCTGATGAATCTGTCGCTCAGCTCGCGGACCTTTACGTGGATCCGTCTACCCAGCTACCTGATCCGCTCCCCCTTTGTCATCTTCATGGGTGTAGGCAGAGGATCATGTTCCTCTGTATACTCTGTAAAATAGAGTATTCAGATTCGAGCTAGACGACGACCACCTCGCCCATCGCGACACTTATTTTCTCCCTCGGAGCTCCGCGCAAGCACACCAGGGCTTTGCCCCCTCTCAGATGACTTCGTCGTCCTCAAGCCATGCCCCCACGGCGTGCGGGGTGGTGTTACTCCTCGTGTTGACCCAGGCCAGGGTGTTCGTAGATCCAGGGGACCAAGCCCCCCCTCTTCGCCCACCGGCCTCTCTATCAGTGATGCATGCTTGTGGACAACAATTGTGACATCGTAAGGGCATCGAGATCCCCTTTTTATAGCCAAGGCTCGCCAAGGTATTGGCCCTTCATGGACTCCAGTTCCTGGAGGAACTGGGTCTGGGGAAAGTCTCAATTAAATGCGGAACCAGGTCAATCTAGGAACCATTTTATTCGGATTGGGCTCCTAATCGCAATGGGAGAGTCCCCATTAGTGCTCGATCATTACCCAACAAGGAAATTGATCCCAAAATTATGTGTTTCCATTCCTCATTTCCTTATTTAGTCAAAGTGCAGCCACTATTGGATCCAAATCCAATGGCTGTCGGGCCCCATGAAAGAACATGATTTAAGATCGAATTGTGACATTCAAAGGAAAATTGAAAAATTCATATCTCTCTCCTCGTTTAACATTTTAAATTTGAAACCCAAATTCCAAAGAAAAGGGGTGTTTCCTTCATATGCAAGTTATTTATAAATAAAACCAAATTAATTGATATTTCCTCTTTCTTTTGCCATTATCTTATCATCTTGGATTCCTTGGATCTCAAGGAACCCTAAAGGCACGAAAATCCCATCTTGGGGAAATATTACTTTGCCTTTTCTCCTATCTTTTATCCCTTCCTTACTTATTTCTTTATTAAAAGATTTCTTTTTAAGGATTTCTCTTTATCTTTTATTTCCTTTTTCCTCTTTTCATATTTATTTTATTAGAAATCATATGTAAACGAATTTTACTCAATTGTGGCCATTAATGCCACTTTCTAGATATTTCCAAGTATTTCTTATAAATACTTTGCTTAATATCCATTATCTTGTATCTTTTTCTAATATTTGGACTTTTCTTCTTTTCTTCTCTTTTATATCCATTATTGGATTAATATAAATAGTAGGAATCATGAAATTCCTATCCAAAGGAATGTTTGCAAAGAAACCCATCCTTTGAAGCAAATCATATGCCCTTTTCAATTAAGTCCATATTCACAGAATCATTATATTTCAATTATGAAAACATATGCAAAATTGAGGTTGTAACACGACTTCTCATGCTTGTAGCAATGTATATGATGATAATCAAGCTAATGATGATCGTTGTATAAGTTCCTTTAAGTACCTTGTTAATCATGCCTGTTGGTATGACTATATTTTAACTTGCTTAATATGATTAAATTGTTTAATTATTAACTTAATATAATCAATAAGCGATGTTTAGAGTTATATCTCTCATTGTACCTCGTGGGTCACCACATCCTTTTAGGTGATTGGCAGCAGTGGCAACAAACCTCTGGTAGAGATGAGTATATATAGTGATGGACCTTAGTGAAGGTTGTTTAGATGTCTAGTACGTCCTAGAGTCATCCTTGTACTCTCAGGTCCAGAAAGGAAAGTTTATATATAGTGTTTCAATCAAATTGAGTTTTTATTAGCATGTTGAAGATTGTTCATGTAGTATATGTGGATATTGTTCTCCTGTGTATATATGTTGTGGATGAGGCCACAGAGTAATTTGTATCGGATTTTAGACATGATATATGAATACAAGCAAGTTGTTGGGCTCTTATGTAAATGTTTTCTGAGCATGTGGTGATGTTGAAATCAATTTTAATTTTCCCTCTTTTCTGGGAATGTGATTAATTAAGTATAGACCATGTTTTGTATTTTGATTAAACTCATTTAGTGTGACACGTTCTCACATTTATTATCACAATAATCTATATGTTATTGTCTAGTGAGAATTTTAAACTTGAAGTAATGAAGGGAAGGCACATACAAAGTCACTACAATAAAGTCAATCATCCATGATGCCACCCTGGATGTATACTAGTGAAATTTGTGAAGAATAAATGTGTATGCATCATTTCCCCTGTTGTAAGTGGCAATGTTGTCTAGCCAATGAGGTAATGGAGTCAGTTCCTATTCCCCATCAAGGAAAAGAATAGTACACTTGATAAACGGATCAACAAGGCCACTTGCACTCGACAATGAGTATGTGCCACATTCCTTAAATTACATGAGTCATCGGGGTTCTTTGTAACAAAAAACACATATCCTCCATTGATTTTTAAGTTTAGTCATGTGTCGTCCGCTCCCCTTCTCTCTAGGGCGTCCGTTCCCTCTTCTCTCTAGACTCCTCCCGGCGGCCGCCGCTGGGGGGAGGGAGCATTTCCTTGGCGCTTTCCTCCCCCTGGCTTCCACGCAGCCTCGGCAGGGTCCTGTTGGAGCTGGGTACAACTACCGTGGAGTTAAGGTGCGGTTTTGAATCGCTGGTGAAGGGTGTAGCTGCTGGGCGTCGCCTCTTGATGAACCGCCTAGAGAGTTTGGGCAGCGGCGCGAGGAGAAGCCCGGGTCAGAGGGGTAGCTGCTCGACATGGTCGATTCCATTCCATTCAAGCGAGATAGGAGGAAAGAGCTACCAGATCCAGGTCCTTTGTCGCCGGTCCTCTTGCAGCCTGGCTTGTTGGTGGTGGATCCGTCCAGATCGGCAGCGCAACCCCCGCCACCATCGACGGTGTTGATGGGGGACTCGTCATCAGGTCAGGTCAGCATCTCCTGAAGACGACGATTCCCCTCTCCTCTCCGATGTCTGGCCGTTTCTTTGGTTCTGGGCGACTCAGCTGTCTTCGACGGCTGGTAGCAGATGTGGCTCCGTCTGTGATGGGGTGCCTCGCCCTCTACCTGGCTCAGGGTTCTTTCCTGTTCTGTCGGCGTTTGACCTGAGGCCACTGGAATGGTTCCACCTCGGGTGGAGGCTAGGCGGCAGCAGGTTTCTCTAATCGATTTGGGTTCCACTCTGTTTGGGTCTCTTGGGCGCTGACTCAGTGGTTTCCATATCGGCCTTGCGGTTCCCTGCTACCCTGAGCGGAAAGGAACACCTTCATGGTGTTCGTTGAAATGTCACTGGCTTACAGCTGCATTATGGACCTCACAGTTCTGGAGTGGTTGGTCCCTGCTGCTGTGAGGGTGGTACTCTCAAGGAGTTCGACTAGACGCTGCTCCGAGTTCGCTCCTGGTCTAGGCTACAACAAGGTGTTGGGTTCAATCTTCCTGATCGCCCCTCCTTTGCTGTGTTTTGGAACACCTCTAGGGGTGTTTGACGAACAACCCCTTCTCTAGAAGTTGGCTGCTGCTCCTTCTGCAGGACATCAACAGAGTGGTGCTTGGTTCGGGAGCCCGTTGAACCCCAAATTGTTAGCATAGGACCACACTTTGTGGGTGTTCCTATTAGATAGCTGGTACCGTGCCATTAATGTAAGGTTGCTTCGAGCCTCTTAGCCTAGTTGATCTCTGTCGGTAGAATTTGATGGGTCTGGCGACCTGAGAAGATCAGATGTTGGTGATGCTGCTCCTGGCAGGGTTCCCTGGTGGATGCTATGTTGCAATCTATAGTTACTATTTGTGGGTGGGCTTATTGCATGTATCTGTAGGATGTAATTGATCATTCTCCTGGTAGGAATGTCTGGTTCTGTCTTATTAGTTTGATGTTCTTCTCGGTTCTTGTTATCTTTAGGTTTTGTGTAATACCCCTTGCGTGGGGTATATGTTCGTTGGTCGAGCTTTCTAGCTCCTTGTCATGTAATGGGGTACTTCGTGCCCAAAGGTTTTTGGCTTTATAGTAACACGTTTTTTTGACCGACCAAAAAAAGTTTAGTCATGTGTCTTGAACACACTATAGGAAGGTACTACAATGAACTTCACAAATATGGCCTTTAGTGTGCCTCTTTCAAACACTAAGATATGTGTTCCTCATAAGTGAAGACCAATCAACACTAAAGCTTCACTCAATGCCACATCACCTCCACAAGGATGGGGTCAATCATGTTTATATCGGGATGAAATGCTCCATAATCACCATCATCAACTGCATGTCCTTTCATTGGAAGGGACAACTCAAGACTGATGTATATAGTCAAGATTAATTGTCATTTTAGATCTGGATTCAAGCATATTGGTATGTCTTTATAGCCGTGATGATCATAAACCAATTTTAATGAATTAAGTCAAGATAATAGAATATATTTAGATGAGACTTATAGGTGTTGTTACAACCCCAATTTTTTGGTTCATATGGTGGGAAATGCAATTTTCCCCAATAAATGTATTGTATGAATTATAAATATTGGATGGATTCCCATTAAAATATTTCCTTTGTGCAAGTGATTTCATGGACTATAACATGTTAATGAATCCAATATGATTAAAAGAAAAAGAAGAAATCAAATATTGCTTTATTAAGAAGGAAATATGAGATAATGGTGTAAATGTAAGAAATAAGTGGAAATATGGATAATAGAATCATTATGGATGAGAATTTGAATCCACAATGTTTCTAATGGTAAATGGAATCCAAATAAGTAATATAAAATAATAAGAGAGAGATAATATGTATAAATATGCCTTATTAAGATATAACTTGCATATGAAGGAACATCTCTCATACTTTTGAGTTTGAGTCCCAAACTTGGCACACAAGTTTTCTAAGTCATTATAGACTTTCCATTAAAATTTGGTATTAATTGGATAAACGAATTAGGAGATACAATTTTTCAAAGTTTCCTAAAGTGAGTGGATATCAATAAATGTCACAATGTGAATCCTTTTGGATATATACTTGGCGCACGATGGGCGCCGCTAGATCGAGATCGGATGGCTGTCCATCATCTCCTACCTCTAGTTCGACAAGAATAGTAATGGATGATTTCCCTCACATATATACCTCTCTCCCTGTTCAACGAGGAAACTTAAAAAGGTTATATCTGAGTTTAGGAAAGAAAATCGGATTGAACGATCCCTTGGGGGACCTATCCCGAGGAGAAATGAAAGTTTCCCCAATCTGCTCGGGAGTCAGATCCTGAGTGGGAAGAGACTCGCATAGACATGCCTATATAAGGCCCTATGAGGTTCCCCGAGATCAGCCACGAACCCCTTGAAGACCTGTGAATCACTCAGTGCTGTCAATTCCATCGTGGGAACCTTGGTTCTTCTCCCCTGGCGCCGCAGTACCCTGCCGCCAGCCGATCTTCTCGACCCAATGGTTCGGTGTGCCTTCAACAGACCTGGGAGTGTCGTCGACTTCGACCGGTCCTGGCGAATCTGTGGTTGCCTTAGCTTGGTCTCTAACGCCCTAGAGCCCAGGGTCACCGACCTGGTTGACCATGGCGGGGCACTGTTCGCGGAAGGCAGGTCTTCGCGAGGTAGATGATGAGAAAGGAGAAAAAGACCTCCTTGCCCCCGATGTTTGTGAAGGAAGGAAATGGTGAAATCGTCTTTTGGCTATGTTTTAAGACCCAGAATCCACTGATGTGAGCCGCTGAGGACCAAAGCGCTGACCAATAGGAAGGCGACACATGGCTAGATGAGAGGTAAAATTATACATCTTGTTTTAATTATAGAAAATGCTACGAACATCCAAAAATAGCAAAACTATATATGAAATTGATCAGAAAAAAGCAAGGAATTCAATAAAAATATAATTGAAGCCTAATTCTTCTTTCAATTCAAAAAGTGCTTGAAGTTGTCACCTTTAATATTGTTATTAATGAAAAACCCTAGGTTTTGATGATTAATGATTTGGGAAGGGTTATATGGATGATTAAAGTGGAAATTAACGTGTTGTTAATAAAAGTGAGAATTGGATCTAAAAAGATGATCTTTTTACATAATGGGCATAATTAAGGGTTCCATGTAGATGAAAATGCATTAATGGGCTAAGAAACCGTAATTTATATAATTATGGCTTTTAATGGTTTTAATTGTGCAAATCCATGAATAAAACAGAGATATGATGATCCTAAGCCAGTATGAGTATAAAAGATCCTTAATGTGGATTGTTTGAGCAATTAGGGTTTTTATGAGTAGAAAAGCTATTTTAGGGTTTGTTGACCTAAAAATGATAAAGTTTGAGAAATTGATCTAAGAAACTCTAATGCATCTTAATGAGACCTAGAAACCTTGGAAATGTGTCCCAAGTCAATTAGGAGTTGTTTGGGATGTGTTTGTGATAATTAGACATTATACATGTTTTCAAGATTAATGGTTGCTTGATTGATTGATTGGCTTGCTTGATTGGATATCTAGTTGGATTTGGATATATTGCTTCTTTGAGATCTCCAAAATAGGTGTGTGGTTATGCTTATGGCTAATAGCTTTAGCTTCACAGTGATTTCTATGGTTTCGTCGGTTTCTTGAAATTAACTGCTTGGTTGACATTTATTTCATGCAACTATAAAGTGACTATGGCTATCCCCATAATTATATGTGTATGACTAGATCAAATCCTGGTCCTCCTCTATAGCTTTATTAATGATGAGAAAGATTACCAAGTACATGGTCTACCCGCGAGGTAGGATCATCAGGTTATTAGATGACCTAGTACATGGTCTACCCGTGAGGTAGGATCATCAGGTTATCATGAGTCGATGTGTTGGTCTACCCTTAGGTAGGACCATACGACTCCACAACCCTATGTATTGATCTACCTGTAAGGTAGGATCATGGGGGTTAGTTGAGATCTACCATATGAGAGGTAGTATCCATGTCCACTACTGGGACAACACAGAGGCTAGGGTATGTAAGGATTGAGTAGTCATGTTTAAATCATAAAGTTATTTTGTTAAATCATAATTGCTTACAATATTTTGTTACAAGTAAATGCATGATTATTGGTTCCCCCACATACCAGTATAATTCGTTATACTGATGTTGTTTTGTTTGTCAGCGTTTTAGGTTTATCCAGAAAATGGATATTCCTTTAAAGTGACAATGATGCAATAAAGCTTAATAAAGATTGGAGGATTTTAGATAGAGAGATGTTATATGGGGTAAAAGTCCCTCAACTCCTATATTTTGCAAGGTATGAGAAAAGAAAATTTTTATTCCATTTTAAAGCTTAGTTATTGTAGAATTTTTTAATTATTGTTGATTATTTACAAAACCACTGATCCTGTTTTGGGATAAAGCCTCTGACCTCTTGGTCCCCATTAATTGGGGGTTACCGGGAAGCGGGGTCATTACATTTGGTATCAGAACCGTGGTTTTCCATTTAATCTCTAATAATTATTAAATTTGACAAACTCTTTAGAGCCCAAGGGAGTTGTTAGAGGATTTTTCTTATGATGGAGGTGTCTAGAAAAGGATCACGATCTGGGGGCTGGAAATATTTTCCTCCGCCCCGCTAGTTGGTCTATGAGGACTCCTAGATCTGTGTGACTGTCTGGCCAAAATAAGAGGATTTGACTCGAAATAAGATACCTATAGGTCTTCTCTCATATGTCTTCATCTATTCTCTACCCCATTCATTGAATGAAATTTAAGAGATTAGGGTTTCTCTCTCTTCACACCCCTCTTGTGGTTGGGATAAGAGTAATAAGGATTAAGGAATCCTCCACCAAATAATGAAAAACATGTAAACAAGATGTCATGGACATAAGTTTAATAGTTTAAACGTAAACTAAAGATTAGTTACATGCTTAAGGTTGCATGGCGTGTCTTGTCAAGACCTCAAGAGAGATATGAGGTTAGACTTGTAGGAGGATGATGACAGAGTTAGCCTTGGAGGCAGATGCCCCAGGAAGAGGAAGAGACCTAACGCATCCTCTAAGGATGATGCTAACCCTAACCCTAAGTGGTAGTTTGAGAAAGAGAAGACACGATGAGTTGGATATCATAGTGTACCATGCATGCACGTACGTGGGTTAGACATGCATGTTGTGCAGAGGTTTTGAGTATCCATGACAAACATGAACCATGTGTAGTTTGACCCTAGTGCCTTGTGGCGACCCGACCTTGGGAGGGTCGTGTCTGTTAGGGCGAGGGAGAGTACCCTCATTAAGAAGGTTAGTGGTAACCATATAGGAACCCTAACAGTTGTATATGAGTAAAGAATAGGCATGCACTTACATAAAAGAGAAAGTAAGCAAGACTGACATCAGGTTTTAGACCTAGACCCAAAGGGTTATGCCTGATGTTCATAAGATGAGCATGCATGTCTCTGGTTAATCTTGGTCGGACATAGATTTTGGATCATGCTTTTCACCTGGGTAGGTGTAGACATGTAACCTTAAGAGCTTGAACCACCTTCTGGTAGAGAACTTCTAATGGAAGGACCAGTTGTAGGGTTAGCTCTAGAGAAAGGGAGAGACCTGATGTAGGAGTTTGGAGACCTTAACTTTGAGACATGAGGAGTAAGGTGAAGTTGGGTATGATATGACCTAGTTTTGATGACCCTGTGTAGATAGTTGAGGTTGCCTCATGCATGATCCTTAGAGGCTTGTTGTACCTTGGATACCATTAGAGGAACCAAACCCTAGAATGAGAAAGAGGCTTCGTGAACAAATGTATAGACAATATGAATACCCACCTTGTAGGAGCATGAAGAAGAGTTTCTTAGACCCTGAAAAGGGTATGGTAACAAGTTGAGAGGCATCGTACCCAGTGGATGTTAAAGATCGTTCATGTAGAAGAGTGTTATGATGTGTATGCTATACTTGGCATAGGTTCAGTTCATGTTTGAACAATTGAGCATGCAGCTAGATAGCCGATGTATAAGTGGTGAAAATGGGTTCCTAGACCAAAGAGGGGAAGCAGCAGTCCCAGTGCATGTGATGCTCAAGAGGCTGATTGAGTTCATAGCTTTTGAGTATGACACCCCTCATGTGTTAGAGTAAAAGGAAACCCACTCGAGTTGAGGTATGTGTTTATGAACCACTCACACAAGATTGGTGACATATGATAATGGTCCAACCATAAGGAGTGATGAATATGTATGACATACCAAGGAACATAGCATGGTTTAGTAGGTTTTCTTCTTACTAAATACATGCATAAGTATCATGTTAGGAGCTAAGCATGCACATGATGATGTAAAACCTAAAAGTAAGGACATTTGTGACCTTTGTTACTATCAAGAGACAGTTTTCTCCCGTTCTGGGAAGGAACCCTTTATGTGGAGTGAGCACCATCTTTTGTTTAGGTTTGAGGTAACCCAAAGAGGTCACTTATAAGAGCTTGATGAGATAAGGGTAAGAGCACATATTATGAGCATGAATCTATAGACCCATGTGTGATCATCTCTAAAGGGGCAAGAAGATATGTTGCCATGGAGGTAACCCATATGGGGCCAGACCGAGGTAGGTAGATCACCATGATTCCTTTGAGGGATGCAAAGTTGACCCCGTATTCCCAAAGAGAGGATGGAGATTCGGGTGAGGATTCAAGAATGAAATGTGCTTGAGTATCAACACAGAAACTACGAGCTAAAGTAGAATCCCATGTCAACACTAAGGTTAAGTAGGGGTTAGACCGATGGGAGTAGGAGTTGTCTGTTCCCTAAAAGCACAAGACCGTAGGGTCGGGAGGTAACAACTACCTTTGCCCAAGGCCCATGAGTTATGAGGTTGGCCACCTTCATGAGTTCATGAGGCCTAAGGGGTAAAAGTGAGAGGCACTCCTTAGATGCATAAGGGTCAGATCACCCCAAAAGTACCAGCACCCTAGAGACCTTGAGGTAATGTGTAAGGACCCTGACCTTCATTTTGGGCTTACCCTATTTGCTTTGCCTAAACCTTGTGTTTAGATGCTTGCTAATCACCTCAAATGGTGATTAGGGTTTGTTTGTGCTTTGTTGAGAGTTGGAGGTGCAACTTGCAAATAACCCACGTTTTAGGGTTGATGTGCAAGTTTGACACCTTGAGAGATGTTTCTCTCTCTCCTTGCATCATCTAGGGTTGAGAGGATGGGTTGGGCTCGTTGTTTGAGTATCTTTGGGCTTTGTTTTGCCTTGTTGAGCCTTGTTTGGGCTTTGCCTAGCTTTGTTGGGCCTTGTATCGGGCAAGGGTGAGCTTGGTGCCTTGTGTCGGCCATGGCGTATCAGCCAGGTGGTTGTGTCGGGCAAGTGGTGTGTCGCCCATGAGGTGTATCGGCCAAGTGACCTTATTTGACCTAGCATCATTTGTGTCACCCTCCCTTGTGGACACTTGGTGCTTGTTGCTTACATGTGGCAAAAGCTTTGGACATGTGGTGGTGGGTGAGATAGTAGGTGGCTTTTCCCCATGGACAAGTGTCCCTAGGATGGGCGACACCTTGCCTTAGTCTCCCCTTCACCCTATTCTATATATGTCTCTCCTTTCTCTTGCTTGGGATCCCTTTAGTTCCTTAGTTGCCTTCCTTTTTCCTTGGTGGACGATACCTCTCCTTGGTAGAGCTTGGTGGCCGATCTCCTTGGTGGAGTCTTCTTCTTCCTCTAGTAGTGGCCGAACCCTAGAGTGTGTCTTTCTTCTCTTCTTGTGGTGAGCATCTCCCCCTCTTTCCTTGGCACCTTCTTCTCCTTCTTGCTTGTTTTTCGGCCATGGTGGTTATAAGCATTGTTTTTCTTCTTGTGGTGGCTGAAGGTGGTGCTTGGAGCTTGGAAGCTTGGTGCTAGGAGTTTGGAGCTTGCTTAAGGCGGGTTACATAACTCCTAACCCTAGATATACTACTTATTTTTCATGTTGCATGTTTATATGTCATCTTGATCGGCCGTGCATCTTGTTAGATATGTTTCTTGCCCTAGTATGTACCCTTTTTTCTTATTATATATATAGTGGTCATGTTGTTGATGTGTTCTTAGACCTTGTGTCCGAACCTTGAGTTTAGGGTTCCTTGGGCAAAACCCCTTTCTCTCCCATTTGGTTTTGAGAAGTGAGTTCGAGCTCTAGTGGTGTAGGAAAAACCCCTCTCTCTCTTGGTTGTTGAGAGGTGAATCTATGCTCTAGTTGCTTGGGTAATACCCTTCTCTCACCATGGATTTGAGAGGTGAGCCTTGGTTGGACATTGACCTATTGAAGGTTGGAATCTTGACCGATATGGGGGTGATCCACCTTGTTGCCCGATATGTGATGGAGGTTGTACAAAACCCCTCTCTCTTGGTTGTTGAGAGGTGAGCCAACTCTCTTGATCTATTAGGGTTTGATTATGATGATCTTGAGGTGGGTGATGACCAAACCGATATGGTCCTTGTGCCTTGCATGATACCCTTTTATGGTGCTTTGCACGATACCCCTCTTCTAGGGTTTTGTCTTAGGCGATATGATAAGTTGCGTTCTGTTGACCTTGTTGCTCGATATAACCCCTTTACCATGTTAGTGTTGTTGGGCGATATGCCTTGTTACCCAAGAAGGTTTTGGGAGTGTTAAACCCTGGATGTCCCTTTGATCGACATGGTGCTTGGTAGATATCTCTATTTTGTGCCTTGGGCGACATGGGTTGGTTTTGATGTTGCTCGATATGGCGCTTCGGTGGTGAAACCCTAGATAGATGCCTTAGTGGTGACCGATATGTAGTGCTTAACTTAGTTGAACAATAGCCCTCCTTGAGTGCCATGATGTAGTTGGATAGAGGTTAGTAGTGTGCTTGTTGGGCGTTATGATCTTGGCCTTGGTTGATATGACCTTGGGCATTATGATGATGGTGGATGCCCGATATCAAACCCTAACCCTAATGGGCAATGGGGTCTTGACTGATAGGGTTGTTGTGTTGCATGATACACCCCTTGATCCTTAGCTACACGACACAACTCTTGGATCAGGTTGCACGACACACATCATGTTTGGTTGCCTGATATCCCTTGTGTATGGATGCACTCCATGGTTGTCCGATATGTGTGGCTAAGTGCCCTAGCTGATAGGTTTTTGGTGAGGGATGTGATCTTGCCCGATACTCCTTTGGGTGAGGGATGACGCTAACCGCCACACCTATAGTGAGAGTATATGGTACCTTTTGTGAGGGTTATGCTTAACCCAAAAACCCTAGTTTTTGTGAGTTTGTTATCTTGTAACCACACCTCTATTGATGATGTGTTATGAATGATAGTTTGTAACCAGTGATACGTTTGATACTTAAAGATGATTCTATATAAGATGATAGGATTAGGGCATAGTGGATGCTCATGGTTTGCTAACAATAATGTGATTTGTTTACAGATACTACTTGTACTTCATGTAATTATAATCACGGATGTTGTTCCAATCACGTATCTTCAACCCTAATAGCATGCTAATCATAAAGATCCATGTCTGGTGATTTAAGTTATCTCTCTTGATATGCATACTAACCATGTAGGTGTATCAAATGAATTCATAGCCAGATAAGAGCTATGAGGTATATGTGTTTTGAATAACACTGAATGATGATAATCATTGTGGATGAGATAACATGTATCACCAGTATGATGTGAAAGGTCTGTTGACCTGATAAAGGCTGAGTGCCTAGTTGAGGTGTTATCCTCTGATGTTGAGATAAGGGATTGCTATCCCATGGTGATGATGTAAGACTTGAGAGGCAGTGGCATTCTGTGATGAGGGATTGAGATCCCATGGTAATAATGCAACTCAATGATGTTTATGTTTTACAACTTGGTTGCCTCAACAATCCACTTAAAATATACTAATTAATTACAGTGGAACATATCATGTAGTTTGCCCTGGTCATAGATCCATCATCGTCAGTAGTTGGTGATGGTGAAATGGGTTCTCCTGCGGGTTAACCCAGAAGTGCATATTGTTGAATATGTGTGGTTGCTCCTAGCCAAAAATAGGAGGATTATAGTGCAACTTCGGTTGTAGACTCCAGAGCGCAGTTTCAGGCCTGTGGCTCAATATGAAAGAGCATGGTGAACAAGCCCATGGCTCAGGATGTGTGATAAGAGCATGGTGAACAGACCCATGGCTCAATGATTATGGAGCACGGTGAACAGGCTCATGGCTCGGATCACTAGCGTCGATACCTATACCAAGGTGGGCTAGGAAGAGGGTAGCCTGATCCTGTGTGGCTGCAGCCACCTAAGCATTAGACTGCGGTCCTGCTTGTTAAGCACTCGTGCACTGACCACGAGGTGGTGAGGTCATGGAGTCAGGCTCTTCCATTGACCTTGTATGGAACCAGTTTGGGCTTCACAACTGATGGTTGGATTTGAGCGGTACAACTCACTTCCTCAGGGCATGATAATACGTAATCCAGCCGAATAGTATATATTGCTTAGGCAAAACACAGAACATTGATTGAGGCCTTACTCGTATAGTTGATCTAGTTATACGTTGCAGTTATTTGTACGATCCTTATATTTTGTGATAAGTTCTTATAAAGCTTATCTTTTCAATCATGTTCCATAAAGAATATATGTTCATATGCCTCCTGGATACCCTAGTAAGATTGTTAATAAAATAAGTTTTGCTCAGGATGCTGCTCTTATGATATGCTGATATCAGTTATCTGCTTTACCTACTTTTGCTGAAGTTTTATAGTTTTGGCGGGGAGTTATGTTTCTCATTGGGACTGTGTGTCTCATCTCGTTGGTTTACAACCTTTTTAGGTGATCGTGCTATACATGGTGGTGGTCGTGAGATTGCGGCCGAGCAGCAAGAAGAGCAGTAGGGGGCAAGAGATGGATATGCTTCTATTTTGGTTGTTTTGTTGTAGAGTCCTAGAGTCATCCCTGTACTCTCAGGTCCTCAGAGATGTTTTGATGACGTTTCACGATGTATAACTAATGTATCTTGTCATATCCTACTGTTGGCCTTACATGACCTGTTATGTATGTATAAACATGTGATGAACTCTGGTGCTGACAGGACAGTTGGTTCCTATAGGTTGTGGACAAATATCAAGGCTTGTAAATATTTATATAACATCATTTCCTTGCAGGATAAGAATATGGATGTAATAGTTCTCTTTTATCTGCCTTCCACAATCGGTTTTAATTAACCCATGTTTTTGGTAATATGTAGTTTATGGTGTTTCCGCATGTTTTCGTGTGACGTCTCATTGTCTGTGTGATAGAGGGATGTCACATAATGACCAAGGATCTTACATAAGAGTGATGTGAAGACCTAAGAGTGTTTGAGAACAACCTTTCCATGGATGTAAACATAGATAGGAGATGTTTATGATGTGGAGACATGAGAGGTATGTTTCAACTTAGTTTGGAAAGTGTAATGGTGTTGTGTGATGCACCATCTCTACTCTTGGAATAGGATGAACTTTGTATTTAGACTGTAGCCAAATGCTTATTTCATCTTGTTATGGGTGTGAGAGATAGGGCAAAATGCATGCCCTATACTAAGGATGGACGTGATATGAGTTGAAACCCTTCTACGATGATTGAGGATAGAAGAAGTACCACACCTTATGAGGGTACGTTGGAAAGATGGTTGAAAACATAAAGAGAACAAAGGTGATATGAAGAACGTACCTTCCTAGAGGTAGTTGGAATCTATAAGTAGGTTTGATAACCGAGATGATGAGTTCAACATTTCCATACCCAATTAGACCTAAACCCGAGATGAGGATGATGAGTGAAGTATATGAAGGTTTATGTCTTCACCATCACCTAGCATGTAAGGATGCTTATGTGGTAACAGGATGTTCTCAGCAGAATACAGCACGGGTGTACAACTATTTTGTATATCCAATAGAGAGGTTAAAAGAGGTTATTAGGTGAACCCTAAGTTTGTTAGAAGATGAGACCTATATGGTTAACACCAAAATGCAACTAGACCTGTTGGTCAAGTTGGTTGCTCAGTTAGCCAGCCCATAGCTTGATGAGATAAAAGGACTGTTATAGGAACCTCAGATACACCTCTCAGGAGGAGAGGGTGGTGAAATGCGCTACTAGAGTGTTTTAGGGTTTCTGAGATGCTCGTGAGGAATCATGTCATGCAAGAAGCTCATGAATTTAAGTACACCATACACCATGGTACTACTAAGATGGTTAAGGTTTGTATGTTGTCCTTGAGGACCTAGGATGAAGAAGGATATAGTGTTTCATGTGGCCTATTTCTATACATGCCAGAGAGTGAAGGCTGAACACCAGTAACCCAGTGAGTTGCTACATGTAATGAAGAGTCCCTGAGAGGTAATGGGAGTAGATCACCATAGACATGGTTGTAGGTCTCCCCTAGACCAAGAGAGGTCATGATGCAATATGGGTTATGGTAGATCGCCTTACCAAGTTGACTTAATGCCTTGCCTAAGGAAGAGCACTGTCAGTATGACAGTTTTGAACTATATATATATATATATATATATATATATATATATATATATATATATATATATATATATATATATATATATATATGAGAGAGAGATAGTTCAACTACACTGTGATCTGAGTTCAAAGGTTCTATGACCTCAAGTTCATTTCCATGTTGTGGAAGTAGGTGTAAGAAGAACTCGATGCTAGTCTGAAGTTGACTACAACTTATCACCCCTGACTGATGGACAGTCAAGAGAGTATGATACAGACTTTAGAGGGTCTGATGAGAGCATGTATGCTTGTTCAGGGTGATACATGGGATCAGTTCCTGCCCTAGAAGAGTTTTCTTGTGATGATAACCACCATAGTCAGTATCAGGATGCATGAAGCTCTGTAAGGGAGGTTGTGTTGGTCACTACTTCACTTGGATGATGTTGGTGAGAGGACCTTGTGAAGGTCAGTAAGACCATAGTGTATGCAGATGAAGTCGCTTTGATCAAGTAATGGCTGAGAAGGCCCAGGATCGACAGGAGTCGTGAGCTGATGCAAAGCAGACTAACATGCAGTATGCTATGGGTGAATATGTGTTATGAAACCCGACCCCTCTGAGCTATAGCTGAGAAAGTTGAGTCCCTGATACATGGGTCCATTTGAGATAAATTGGTGGAGTTGCTTATGTATATCCTTACCCCTCAGGATAATATGATGTGTTCCATGTGTCCGATCTAGAGCACTATGTGAGGTACCTGAGCCATGTGCTGAGCAATGAACCTAGTGAGCTCCCGAGGGAGATTGAAATGTCCTGAGTCACCTGTGAGGATTTTAGATACCAAGCTGAAAGAACTCAGATGTAAGAATATAAGATGTTAAAGGTTCTTTGGAAGCACCATGGAGAGGATGAAGCCACATGGGAGACAATGACGAATGTGGAAAAGTCTTATCCTAAATTGTGTGTATGTTTGGTGGAATTTTGAGGGCAAAATTCCTATACGAGGGGAAGGATGTTACAACCCCAATTTTTGAGTTCATATGGTGGGAAATGCAATTTTCCCCAATAAATGTATTGTATGAATTATATGTATTGGATGGATTCCCTTTAAAATATTTCCTTTGTGCAAGTGATTTCATAGACTATAACATGTTAATGAGTCCAATATGATTAAAAGAAAAAGAAGAAATCAAATTTTTCTTTATTAAGAAGGAAATATGAGATAATGGTGTAAATGTAAGAAATAAGTGGAAATATGGATAATGGAATCATTATGGATGAGATTTCGAATCCACAATGTTTCTAATGGTAAAAGGAATCCAAATAAGTGATATAAAAGAATAAGAGAGAGAAAATATGTATAAAATATGGCTTATTAAGATATAAATTGCATATGAAGGAAAGTCTCTCATACTTTCGAGTTTGAGTCCCAAACTTGGCACGCAAGTTTTTTAAGTCATTATAGAATTTCCCTTAAAATTTGGCATTAATAGGATAAACGGATTGGGAGATACGATTTTTCAAAGTTTCCTAGAGTGGATATCAATAAATGTCATAATGTGAATCCTTTTGGATATATACTTGGCGCACGATGGACACCTCTAGATCAAGATCGGACGAATGTCCATCATCTCCTACCTCTAGTATGATAAGAATAGTAATGGATGATTTCCCTCACATCTATACCTCTCTCCCTGATCAATGAGGAAACTTAAAAAGGTTATATATGAGTTTAGGAAAGAAAATTGGATCGAACGATCCCTTGGGGGACCTGTCCTGAGGAGAAACGAAAGTTTCCCCAATCTGCTCGGGAGTTAGATCTTGAGTGGGAAGAGACTCTCACAGACAAGCCTATATAAGGCCCTATGAGGTTCCCAAGATCAGCCACAAACCCCTTGAAGTCCTGTGAATCACTTAGTGTTGCCAATTCCATCGTGGGGACCTTGGTTCTGCTCCCCTGGCACCGTAGTACCCTGCCGCCAGCCGGTCTTCTCGACCCAACGGTCTAGTGCACCTTCAAAAAATCTGGGAGTGTCGTCGACTCCGGCCGGTCCTGGCGGATCTGTTATCACCTTAGCTTGGTCTCCGATGCCCTAGAGCCCAGGGTCAATGACCTGGTTGACCATGACGGGGCACTGTTCGCGGAAGGTAGGGCTTCACGAGGTAGATGATGAGAAAGGAGGAAAAGACCTCCTTGCCCCTGACATTTGTGAAGGAAGGAAAGGGCAAAATTGTCTTTTGGCTATGTTTTAAGACCCGGACCCCGCTGATGCGAGCCACTGCGGACCAAAGCGTCGACCAATAGGAAGGCGACACGTGGCTAGATGAGAGGTAAAATTATACATCTTGTTTTAATTATAGAAAATGCTATGAACGTCCAAAAATAGCAAAACTATATATGAAATTGATCAAAAAAACGCAAGGAGTCCAATAAAATAAATCTGAAGCCTAATTTTTCTTTCAATTCAAAAAGTTCTTAAAGTTGTCCCCTTTAATATTTTTATTAATGAAAAACCCTAGGTTTTGATGATTAATGATCTGGGAAGGGTTATTGGATGATTAAAGTGGAAATTAACTTATTGTTAATAAAAGCGAGAATTGAATCTAAAAAGATGATCTTTTTACATAATGGGCTTATTTAAGGGTTCCATGTAGATGAAAATGCATTAATGGGCTAAGAAACCCTAATTTATATAATTATGGCTTTTAATGGTTTTAATTATTCAAATCCATGAATAAAATAGAGATATGATGATCCTAAGCCAATATGAGTATAAAGATCCTTAATGTGGATAGTTTGAGAAATTAGGGTTTTTATGAGTAGAAAAACTATTTTAGGGTTTGTTGACCTAAAAAGGATAAAGTTTGAGAAATTGATCTAAGAAACCCTAATGCATCTTAATGAGACCTAGAAACCTTGGAAATGTGTCCCAAGTCAAAAAGGAGTTGTTTGGGATATGTTTGTGATAATTAGACATTATACATGTTTTCAAGATTAATGGTTGCTTGATTGATTGATTAGCTTACTTCATTGGACATCTAGTTGGATTTGGATATATTGCTTCTTTGAGATCTCCAAAATAGGTATGTGGCTATGCTTATGGCTAATCGCTTTAGCTTCATGGTGATTTCCGTGGTTTTTTTGGTTGCTTGAAATTAACTGCTTGGTTGACATTTATTTCATGCAACTATAAAGTGACTATGGCTATCACCATAATTATATGTGCATGACTAGCTCAGATCCTGGTCCTCCTCTATAGCTTTGTTAATGATGAGAAAGATGACCTAGTACATGGTCTACCCGCAAGGTAGGATCATCAGGTTATCAACCGACTTAGTACATGGTCTACTCGTGAGGTAGGATCATCAGGTTATCACGAGTCCATGTGTTGGTCTACCCTTAGGTAGGACCATACGACTCCATGACCATATGTATTGATCTACCTGTAAGGTAGGATCATGGGGGTTAGTTGAGATCTACCATATGAGAGGTAGTATCCATGTCCACTGTAGGGACAACATAGAGGCTAGGGTATGCAAGGATTGAGTAGTCATGTTTAAAGCATAAAGTTGTTTTGTTAAATCATAATTGCTTGTAATATGTTGTTACAATTAAATGCACGATTATTGGTTCCCCCACATACCAGTATAATTCGTTATACTGACGCCATTTTGTTTGTCGCTGTTTTAGGTTTATCAAGAAAATGGATATTCCTTTAAAGTGAAAATGATGGAATAAAGCTTAATAAATATTGGAGGATTTTAGATAGATATATTTTATATGGGGTAAAAGTCCCTCAACTCCTATATTTTGCAAGGTATGAGAAAAGAAAAATTTTATTCCACTTTAAAGCTTAGTTGTTGTAGAATTTATTAATTATTATTTATTATTTGTAAAACCATTGATCCTGTTTTGGGATAACGCCTATGACCTTTTAGTCTCCCTTAATTGGGGGTTACCAGGAAGCGAGGTCATTACAGGTGTAATATTAGTTACTTCTACTATGCATTAGACACTATTGGTTGCTTTGGATCAAGGAAATCATTATGAATTCCTGAGTTTGTGAGATACACCTCGAGGGATGTCCTAATAAAAGATGACATATATATGGGATGCTAAATAGATCCTACATACTATGAAATTTTTGATTTAATATATTATCATACATCTTAAATGATTTGAAATCAGGATGGTCTTGATTATTCCATCGAGTTGTTTGATTAACAATCGTAGTCTCTTCCATGTTAAGGATCATGCTCATAAACAAGTTAGTAATTTCTTCAATGGGAAAGCCTTAGTTCAAAGTGGACGTCTTGTTGATAGACACTCCATATGGAACTTTTTACTTAGATGACACCATCAGAGAACCATAGGGACCTAACCTTCAACCTACGATCCCGACTCCACCAACCATACCAAAACCACTGAGTTAGCCACAACCAAACATGCCCAAACACTCGCATGCGATGTGGGCACCTAAAAGAGTGCAATCACCTCGCGTGAACCCTGATATCCTCCACCAATTTCCTCATTGGAAATAATGTAATCTCGTAAGGATGTCGATATACATGCCCATCAGAGTCGCATCCACATTTAAAATTATAAGATTCTATATGATACCTAAACCTTTTACCTAAACTTGTCATAAATTTATATAGAGTAAACCACGTGGTTGTGTATCAAAGGTGAACCCACAACCTTAGAGTGTTAAGATTCTTGCTTTAATGATCTCGATTGATTCATCTAACTATCTTCATAAATCTTGATACACATACGTTTTGATGTACGCCAGTGTAGTTTGTAGGATAGATTTCAAAAATAACAAATAAAATGAGATACAACATCCTCTTAACTCTGACAAACACCTCCCACCTCTATCATATGACCGCCATTGTCCCTTTATTGTTGGTTTGAGATCCCCAGACTCCAAGCATGCAAAGTCACCTCCTCCTCTAAGGTTAAGGACCTATGAGAACAAGTGAAGATTAAGTGAAGGTTTCCAATTCTCTTCCTTTCGTTCCTTAATGCATATTGAAAGAAAACAATCTCATTTCATCCTCATGAAGTCCAAACTAGGTAAATAAATGCCATCAAGATGAGCTCCTTCACCTCCCTCTTAATCAGATATCGAGGGGTGTCTATACAAGAAAAGGATATTGATAATTCAATGTAAAGTATCTCATTCTAACCCCTATTTAAAATGTATCATTCGCAAGCACATATTTGTCTTGCATGTATACTCATTTTACAAATAAACACTTTTAGAAATGTTAGAAAAGAGAGTTCCAAAGTATGGTACACATATTGTCTTCATTTCATCCATAGATAGCATAGAGATAGAATCTATTCTTGAGTCACTCGACCTTGTAATGTATTATCAAACCGTACATATGTAGATACGACCATTCTAAGGCTTCCATTGAAATTAAATATAATTTTCCTCAATTTTGGCAGTATTAATAACTTTTGATCATTCCAAGAAAAGATGACTCTATCAAGAGGATGAGAAGAGTGAATGGACACTCAACATACGAGCATACATTGTTCATAGCCTTGTAAGTCCTCTTTCTTTTTACTTTACTTTTTATATGTATTATACTGGCTTAATAATAATACATGTTACTTTTGACATGGACTTAGTGACCTTTCTTGTTCAACTATCTCACATTCTAAGATAGGATGGGCGGTTCACTATCCATGGGAGGAAATTATGAGGAATACTTCATTTGCAAATGGTTCTTTATCATCAAGAAATCCCAACAAGATAAACATGTTTGAGGTATCAATACAATGACTTCATTGTTTCTGCTACTAATCAGATAACTCTTAAATAGAGTTGGAGACGGGAAGTTAGAATTCATTTTCCCTTTCAATAACTAGAAAATAGATGATCGAACCAGAGTTTTTACATGTATACAATACTTTTAACAAAACCTTTGTATGTTTCAACTAGCAAAGGAACTTCAATATTAATAATAGGATCATCAACAAATACAAATTGATTTATGTTTATTTATAGACCAGACTGTTTGATAAAGTGATTGACCTCCCATGACAGAATTATCATCTAAAATTGTCTTCTTTTATCTCCACTTCATCCTTAGCATTAAGCATTAGTTGTAGTATTTCTCCTCGTGCCCAAAATTCCCATAGGTGGCATTTACGGTCATGATCCATTCATAGGCGATTTAAATAACATAAGCATCTCCTTTATCACTTCGCAGGAAATTTTCATCAAGGATTGTTGAGGATGCTAACATAGAGATTTGAAGACGAGCATTTTCAATAATATTCATTTCCTACGTGTATTCCAAATTTTGATCATCCCAACTAGTGGCCGATCTTGTCGAGCATCTTCTCCTCCCAAAACTCCAGTGGAAGATTAAGAAGATTTACGCGAACAAGATTTGTTAGTTTTAGTTTAATATTGGTTCCTCCGGGGCTCATTTCTTGAGGATAATGGGCTTCTCAGCAACATGCCATGGACCATGCTTCAATGAAGATTGCCTTTCCTTCAAATCATTAAATCTAACAAGGAGAAAGACCATTGCCTCTTTAAAAAATCTCGAACTGTCGAACCGTTCGGAATGTGATTCTAGGGTTAACCATTGAGGGTTTAGACTTACTACATATCCCAATAGAGTGTTATTCAATGTAGGGCGTTTACCTAACATCTGCTCTTGGATACACCAATTCACCACTCACAATGTATATGTTTGTAGGTTGAAGCTTAATTGTATTATCATGTATAGGACACTAAAATAGGTACACCTGGGATTCGGGAGGAAAAGAAACTACGCAAGGAGACGTTTTCCACCCTATGATTTATTATTTACAGTCCACCACGCTAGACATTGTCAAGAGTAGAACCATCTCATTTCTGATTGTAGTCCTGACTTTTTTTGGAATGTGCAGACTCCACCTTCAAGTATATCCTAGCCAAACGTCCCATAACTGTTGTTTGCCAATGAGCCTTGTGTAATTATGTGTTTTGTCTTATCTACGGGTTTGTTTATATTTATATCTTATTATTATAATTTACTGCTCTTGGAAACCATTGATATTTTAGGATCAAGTCAGGGTCTCAATCTTCCCAATACATGTTTCAAGTTTGTCCATAAAACTGTTCAAATCAAAAATCCGATTGTCAGTGCAACAAATACGTTTCATCAAATGTATAATTGTCGAGCAACACTCTATCGTTTCATTGAGTTTGAATTCACTTAAGTGATATCTTTCAGGTAGACTGTGAATTATGAAGAGAATATTATTTTCTAAAGTGTCTCTTCACCTTGGTTTTAACTTTAAACAAAGATCGGAAAGCTTTCTTCAGAAACTGATGATCTCTACAAAAAGAAAGATGATTCTAGAGTAAGTAGTTTTACGTATCATTCAATTATTCTTTCCTTAAACATAATTAGAGTAAGCTTATCGTAGCAACCATTGATCAAATGATCCAACGGTCTAACTGACAAATTCTTACTACACATCTCCATTATCTGATATAAACATGCTTTAGTTTCACTGTCAACTTTTGTGTATCCGCCTATTAGTGTAGGGAAAACCTTATAGAAGAAAACTACCAGGTAATTATAGCAAATTTGTAGCAAATTCACATGAATCTTGGTGCTGATACCACAGCACTGATGTGCCCAAAATGTAATAACAGGAGGGTGGGGATGAAGAATAACAGACACAAGGTTTTTATGCCCAATGTCTGGAGATTGGTGAGTTTTGGATTAATATAGAATAGTAATAAAAATCTACTGGATTAATCAATAAAAACAATTGTTGAACTGCAAACGGAAATTAAAACCAACTGAATGTTGCGACAAAACAAATATTCGTGATCGATGCAATTGGCCTTTTGATTCTTCTGTGAACCTAGATCTTCACCTGTGCATTTATAAGTGTTGCCCCCATTCTACTATTGCCATTTATTTATTTTTCGTCTAGAAGCTTCGGCATCTCAATTCACCATTTCCATGTTTTGCAACGGTACTAGTTTTTGGTGGCTGTGGCACATTAACTGCGTTATACATCAACTCATTATGCTATTATCAGAATCAAGTTATATTTTAAATATCTTCTCTCTGAAACTTCAGATTAGCATGCAAAAAACGCTATGAAAAAGGTCCTTGACTTTTATACAGTAATATTGATCAGGTATGACTTTATACAGTAAATTTATGTATACTTTGTTCCATTTAAAAGAGCAATTTACAGGGCAGGCGATCAACGAAGTTCAATGGAGTTCTCACAGAGACGTTTCATCTACACTATTCATCTGCAGCTTGGAGGGTTAGCACACTTGAAAACACCTGATGGCGGCTTCTTGTAAGCGGCAATGCTCTCTGAATTCATATATCTGACCTCCCCAGGACTAAAGAAGAGGTCTCCATGCCTACAGATACATACAAGCAAGCCAAATGTATTATTATACTGTCTTCTGAAAGAGAGTGTACATAGGCATTAATTTCTATGGAAAGTACTTATAGGTAAGAGTAGATAATTTGCCAACCAAAATTCCAGAACAAAGATTGTAGGCAAAAAAACCTAAATGGTACATTTGCCAATTTTAATTACCTAAATGGCATGTTCTTGAACTTATTGCCCAAAATGGCACATTTCTGGAGCAATACGTCCCCTGCTGGGACGCATTGCTCTCCCGCGAGGCAATGCGTCCCGGTGGGGGACGCATTGCCCTCCTGTGGGACCAATGCGTCCCCCGCCGGGACGCATTGCCACACGGGAGAACAATGCGTCACGGCTCAGGACGCATTGCCCTTTGTGGGACCAATGCGTCGCGGCCCGCGACGCGCCCAACGACTATAAAATTGTCACGCGGGCAATGCGTCCGGGACGGGGACGCATTGCTCCCAGCGCAACGGCTATTTTACCGTTGGGGCCGCCGCGCGGCGCCGGGCGGTGCCACGTGGGCGCAATGCGTCCCCAACCGGGACGCATTGCTCCCCTATATATATTGGCCGAAAACAAACCCCCCAAACTCACACCATTCTTCATTTCCTTCATCTAGCTCTATACTCCCATTGCTCTGGAGCTTTTCTTGGATTTCTATTGCTTTGGGTGATTTCTAGCTTATTTCGGGCGATCTTGGAGCTGATATCTTCTGCTGTTCGGAGACTATTTGGAGCTTCTTCTTTCTCTTCTTCTATTCTTCGATTGTCAACAGATAACTCTCCATTTCAGGTATTTATTCTACCAAATTTTTAATTTTCAAAATATGAACTTACGAAATATTACAACTGAAATAATTGTATTGTTACTCTTTAATTGCACATTACTGAAATAATGATGTAGAAAATGACAATTGAAGGCTACTTAATACCTGAAAAATTATTATTCGAAATTGCAAAATTGTTATTTTGAAATGTTAGTGTTACTAAAAAATTAGCAAAATTGTTGTTATGAAATGTTAGTTAATTTTACTGAAAAAATTAGCAAAATTGTTGTTCACTGTTAATGTTATAGAAAAAATAATCCAATAAATTTAATTCCAAATTGATGTCATTGCTCTAAAATATTAATTTATGTTGATATAATGTCATAAAATATGAATTTCTTTCTGATGTTAATATAATATTCTAAAATATAGGAACATGGTATCTAGTTCAAATTCACGAATTGTAAAGATGCGATATGATGGGCAATTTCTCTCTGATGGGTCTTATTCTAGTCGATCTGTTAGACCCATAAACATTTCACTTATTAATACCCTATCTGAACTAAAATCATATATCTATACAACACTTGACATCAATCCCAACCACTTCTCTATCAAAATATCCTATCTTTTCCCTGGAGAAAATCATATGCTCGTACAAGTTGATGATGATGATGCATACAGAACCTTGTTATCACTTTCAGCTGATGCCTATATTGATGTGTTTCTTGAAAAAACATATATCCACCAACAACCTTGTTTAATGAGTCTATTGAATCAATTTCAATTTCAATCTCAATTCTCTCGGAGTCAACCACCTCAATTCTGTCAAAGTCATTTAACTACTGAATGGAGTCAACCACCTCAATTCAGTCCTACACCTCAATTCAGTCTTAGCAATTTAACTGCTGAGTGGAGTCAACCACCTGAATTTTCTCAAAATCTTAGTACTGAGAATATTGGTGTTGAGGTTGAGGAGGGAGATAATGATATTGATCATGAAGGTGATAATGATTGTGATCATGAAGGTGATAACAATAGTGACATTGAAGGTGGTAATAATAGTGAACCACCTGAGGATGAGTCATTGACTGAAACCGATGATCAGCACACACATCCATTCCCTGACTCTATTGCAGCATTGAGTCATATTCCATCAATATTTGACAACCAATGGCCCCAACATGAACACATTGATTCCAACTATGAAGCTTTTCAAGATGATGACTGGGTGGAAGATTTTTGTCATGAATTTCGTCTCAATTACAATCCTTCCAGTGCTGTTATATATGAGGGTGCTTTATTTGCATCTAAAGTTGTACTGGTTGAGACAGTCCAAAAATGGTCGGTACAAAAGAATGTCCAGTACCGTACATTACGCTCAAATAATCGTCATCTTAAACTTGCTTGTATCCATGATGAACGATATCCTTGGAGATTGACCGCTTGCCAGTCCAAAAAAGCAGGTGGCATGTGGAAGATAAAACATTGTAAAGCAGGCCACAATTGTGAATTAACTGTTATGAATCATGATCATCACCAAGTCACAGCATCTTATATTGCTCGAATGATAATGCCAATCCTAGTATCACGACTGGATATGTCGACATGAGAAATTCGTGACAAGGTGAATGCTGAACTAAGGCTCAATATATCTTACAAGAAGGCATATCTAGCGAGGAGGAAGGTTGTTTGTAAAATATTTGGAGATTGGGAATCATCATATCATAGTTTGTTGTCGTTCCTAATTTCTCTGACACAATATATTCCAAGAACTATATATGCCCACCTTATTGATGATTATATCCTTCAAACTGAAGGCACTCGTAGATTCAAGCGGGTGTTTTGGGCATTTGGTCCAGCTGTGAGGGGTTGGGCCTATTGTAGGCATGTTCTTACTGTTGATGGCACATTTTTAACAGGAAAATATACTGGCATACTTCTCCTTGCATGTGGCATAGATGCTGATAATGGTCTATTTCCACTTACTTTTGCTGTTGTCGAGAAAGATAATAAGGACTCATGGGAGTGGTTCTTTGGTTCTCTACAAACTTGTATTCCAATCATTCCACGACGTACAGACTTGTGTATTATTTCTGATCGAATGAGTGGGATTTTTCCAGCCCTTCAATCAAAATTTCATTGGGCTCAACATCGTTATTGTCTTCGACATCTTCGGGAGAACTTCCATAAGCAGTTCAAGTCCAAGGAGTTGAGGGACCTTATGTGGAAGGTGGGATCCACAACTGATACACATGAATTTGATCGTCATATGACTGTTATAGAAACCATAGAACCAGCAGCGAAGTCGTATTTATTAGGCCAAAATCCAGTACATTGGGCTCTCGCATATGACAGAGGTTGCAGGTATGGGTCATTGACTACCAATCATGTTGAAGGCTGTAATGGAGTCTTAAAAGGTGTTAGAGGTTTGCTAATACAAGCGTTAATTGTTGCCACATACTATCGCTCTGTGACCATGTGGCTGTATAGGCGTAATCTCGCAAATAAACGTGCACAAGATGGGTTTAAATGGCCCTTTAAGGTTCATGATAAGCTTTATAATGTTCGAGAGGATGCAAAAAAATTGACAATACACATCCGTGTGAACAATGGTGAATGGCTTGTTGGTGACATGGATGGATATAAATTTCAAGTAATAGTGCATCCAAATGGTGGCAGTCAATGCAGCTGTGGTTTTCCACAACAATGGCATTTTCCATGCTCTCATGTTTGGGTAGCTGCAGACTCTGTCAATTGGGATCTTGATGCACTCGTGAGTGCATATTATACAAATGAGGCTTATCTAAATGCATACAGAACTGAATTTCGTGGCATTCCCGACAAGAGGTATTGGCCTCAATTTGATGAAAGTAGAGGTATTTATCCCTTATTACCCCCTAGGAAACGAAGGCAAGCTGGAAGACCAAAGAAAAAGAGAAGGCATTCAACTATGGATGTTGATCCAAATCAGTATACATATCACTGTCATAAGTGTGGCAGAAAGGGCCATAATAGACGCACTTGTCCTAATGTCATATGATGGCTGGTTATGTAATGTTTGCAATTTCAATTTACTCAAGTCATGTAATATTTGCAGTTTCAATTTCACTAAATTCATGTAATGGTTGTAATTTCAATTTCACTAAAGTCATGTAATGTTTGCAATTTCAATTTCTATAGATGGCTCATCGAAGGACATGGACATTTCACATGTCCGTAGAGTTAATCCAAATAATAGCTACGAAGTGCCTACAGGGAAAAATGGCTCATCAAACTCTATTGGATGATGACTGGAATGATGTACCAGATTTGTTGCACAACAAGTTAGGATTTATAGTGACAAAAGAACAAGCAAAATTTCATTGGCAATTTTTAAAGCAAATGTTTCACATGTATGAAGAACTTCTTGAGCTACCTGGTTGGTATTGGGATCACACAAAACAGAAAGCAATGCCAATCAACGAACAAGTAAAAAACCAGTTAGCTGTATCACATCCAGAGATACATCGAGTGGTACATCAAGTGTGGCCATTTTATGAACCTCTAGATGAGATACTGAATCAAATGTAGTAATTTCATGTAGTTCATGTTGTATTTTTATATTGTTTGTTCATGTAATTCATGTTGTTCATGTTGTAATTTCATCTTATCTAATGAAGAATCTTGACAATCGTAAATGTTGTACACTATTTGCACTTTTCATGTAATGTAATTTTTGCACTTTTCATTTAATGAAATATTTTCACTTTTCATAGATATGGCTCCTAGACAAGAAACCTACCGACTCTCCCAGCACCACATTATGTTGGCACAATGGCCTATTACTGACCAGGATGTTTTAGACAATATTTCCATAGCTGGTTTTGGGCTTGTTCATAGGCTACCATGTATCCACCTTGACCCTAGTTTACTCACTGCATTAGTTAAAGGGTGGGACAACTCTAGCAATACTTTTAGGCTTCCCCCTTTTGAGATGAGTGTCACTCTTCAGGATGTTGCAGTTCTTTTAGGCCTGAGGATTGATGGCCCACCGGTTATAGCTTCATATCCTTTAGGTGTAGATGAGGGGAAATTTTCTTCATGGACTCACCTTTGTGAGAATTTCTTAGGAGATGCACCAGATGGGATGTCTAAGGGGCATATCTCCTTGATTTGGTTGCGTGAGACCTTCAAGGATATGGATCTGACCGCGGGTGATGAAGAACAACAAGTAGAAATGAGGACAAGGTATACTAGGGCATATCTCTTATATTTCTTAGGTAGTTACCTTATCCCAGATAGTACAGGGGATAGAGTTCATGTTAGGTACCTCCCTCTTGTGTCCGATTTTGAACGTTGTGGCACTCTATCTTGGGGTGTTGCAACTCTAGATTTCTTATATAAGGAGTTGTATAAGGCAACCACCCGGTCTAGGAGAACAGCCCATCTATCAGGTTGTGTGTGCCTATTACAGTTGTGGTGTTGGGAGAGGTTGGGAATTGGACGCCCAGGTACAATTGCAATGCGTTGGAATGATTGGCCAGAAGATGTTCCCTTGGGTTACAGGTTAAAGATCAACAAAATTAACTTTTTTATTTGTCTAAATATTATGTAGTGTTTATCTAAATTTAGTTTCTCAATTTAATAGGTGGCCTACCTTTGTCCAAAGGAGTCAAACTATCAGGGGAACAATTCAATTTTACAATTCAGCATTTGACCATATTTTGCCCTCACAGGTATAAATTACTTACCTCTGTTGTTTGATATGTTTTATTTATTTACAATTTACTCTGTTTTATATGATACACGTTGTTTATATGAATAACAGATAGAGTTGGCTCCCTGCACTGCTGAGGTTCTCGAGAGATTGCCTGCCATTTGTAGAGATGGTAGTGATATTTGGTTGGCACGAGTACCTCTGTTGTGCTACACAATAGTGGAGTGGCACTTTCCCGACAGAGTACTTGGACAGTTCGGCTTTGTTCAAGTACAACCTACTCTTGAGCTGCCGAAGCTTAGCCGGATAGATGGGAGGGGTCATGCGGCTGAGGATTGGATGCTTCATTATAGGCAGGAGGTGCAGATGTGGAACAACAGATGTGAGAGCTTAGTTCCCGCTCCACCAGCTGATACAGTCTACAGTCCTCAGGTTCACTATGCATGGTATCATCCACAATACATTGTGCCCCCTCCAGCTATGCCTCCAAGCATATACTACCCGCAAAGTTATCGTCAGCAGGAATTTGTGAGTATCATTATTATTTTCTTTTACAAATTGTTATTATTTATCTTTGTTATTTGTAATATATGTAATTGGTCTTTATTATGTGTACATACTTTATTTTACAGGTACAAACACATGTGGCGATCCGAGCGGCAGTACAACACGCCCCTGCACAGATCAGAGACAGCATCTATACCATCCAGGGGAGTTACTTTGATAGTCTTCCCGACTATGCTCGGCCGTGGGATCCCATACCCACTCATACCACAGCCCCTGAGCCCACTCCTACTCCTACTCCTACTCCTACTGTTGAATGGGGACCGACAGGGCCATATTTTTCAGGAGCTGCTTCATATTCCTCATTCATCACCCCACCTCAACCACCATCATACCATGGAGCAAGTTCTTCTTCTGCTCCATACACTCCATTCCCACCAGCAATTATTCCCGAGAGCCGACCACCATCTTATGTCACATATTCACCTAATCCGTTTGATTTCTCAGGATGCACCCCACCTGATGCATCCTATCCTGGTTTTCCTAGACCCCTCACCCCACCTCCACCTTTTCATTTCTTCCCTGATGCTCGCCAGCAGCCTCCTACGCAGTTGTCCCCAGTTCAGCAGTCTCCAGATGACATCGGTACAGAGGATCCTGATGTAAAGGGACGTGGGCGAGGACGTCGTGGGCGAGGACGACATACTTAGTTTTTTATATATTGTACAATTTTGTATGTATGCCTTTGTGAGGACATCTATTGTATGTGGATCTATCATATTATGATATCACATTGGTTCATTTTGGATCATGTTGTTGTGGATCTATCATATTGTTCTGTTGTGTATTATTTTCTCGTCATGTTGGTTCATGTTTTAACCTTGTTTTTAATTGTTATCTCATTTATTTAGATTAAGTTTGTATTATATAATCAATTAGGAACCAACCAATGTTGGTTGCAATACACTTATATATTCCATATGCATGTTACGACCTATTGAAATTGACAAATTTATAATAATTGAGTATATTATAGACATCCAAATACAAGTGAACGAATTATAAATGTATAAATATAATCAATATTGTTAATTTACATATAAATAACCATGAAACAATATCAGTGACTGCAAAAAATGATTAAAAAAATCAATGCGTCCTGCATGGGGACGCATTGCTCCAATGCGTCCTGCATGGAGACTCATTGAGCAATGCGTCCCACCTGGAGACGCATTGGTCCCACACAAGGGCAATGCGTCCCGAGCCGTGACGCATTGCACTCCTGTGGGGTCAATGCGTCCCCTTCCGGGACGCATTGCTCTCCGCGTGGCAATGCGTCCCGGAGGGAGACACATTGGTCCCACAACAGAGCAATGCGTCACGGCTCGGGACGCATTGCCCTCTTGTGGGACCAATACGTCTCCCGCCGGGACGCATTGCCTCGCGGGAGAGCAATGCGTCCCAGCAAGGGACGTATTGCTCCAAAATGTGCCATTTTGGACAATAAGTTCAAGAACGTGTCATTTAGGTAATTAAAATTGACAAATGTGCCATTTAGGTTTTTTTGCCAAGATTTTAAGCACATCTATACAACACAGATCCCAGCATAACAAATTCAGTACAGCAGATAAAAAATAAAGACAACCGCAGAGACTTATCAGCAATGTCTCCTCTAACTCAAAAGATTATATTTAAGGATATTTGTCTTTGAGGCTGGAAATAGTTAATTGGGAGGTTAGAGAAAAGATTTGAGAATGTCCATGATACCTTCGAAGATCCAAACCCAATAGTCCTGCCTGCAGTCCGGAGAGACAACTGTGTCCCCGAAGTACTGCGTTCCACAACTGACATCAGCTGCGTAACCCGAACAAACACATCGGCACGCTCTCGTTAGGGGTGCCATCGTTGGTCTTTGGCGGTTTAATGTTCGGTGAGACGTTGTCCGTACACCTGCTGGAAGAAGTTCTGACAATGAAGCAAGAGTCACTAAACAACAGGTAGCTCTTGTTCTTAGATGCCTAGAATCCAAGCTCCTCCCTTCATAGGCTCCCAACCCGCGGGCGTCCAGGAAGCTGTACTCCGGCACTATCTTGCTGAACGACGCCAAAAAAACGTTGTACGCATCAATTGGGAAGGTGCAAAGTCTATGAGTTGCGTAGCGTTCTAAGCCGTCGTCATCACCTCCGATCAATGCCGTTAATGGCGGCGATGATCTCCGCAGCTTGGTAGGCACGCTGGGTAATGGAGGGCCAGATCCAGCAGCTCCCATCGCACGCCCCCCGTCGCTTCAGCTCCAGCGCGGCGCGGACGGCTTGTGCCTTGCCTGCCTCGGAGAGGCCGTTGTCGACGGAGGTCTTGGCCACAGGGTAAGTGTTGATGATCCCGGCGCTTTCGAACACCGACTCCCCAGCCCGAACCAAGAAATAACGGTTGCTCAGACTGGGCGGAGGCATCCGGAAAAGACCGCTCGCAGAGGCAATAGAAGGGGCGGCCGATACTTTCACCAGTGTGATACCGGTGGTGGTTAGGAGGAGGAGGGAGCGGCGGGTGGAGGAGTAAAGAGGGGAAGGAAAAGTACTGGCATCATTCTCCGGAACTCTTGGAAGACGGAAAGGAGGAATATCTGGATTAGAAGGAGTTGTCGGAGACGGCAGTGCCGCCGCAGCTAGTAACATGCTGCGCTAGCTGGTGTTTCTGGCTGAACAGATAGAGCAGCCGCAAACGTGCGGCTTTGCGGGAAGCCGGGAACGGGGTTTTTATTTAGAGTTTCACTTTTATGTACCTCCCGCACTTGTAAATAATGCTAAATAAAACTTCTACCGTTAATTCGGTTGCTCAACTTTAAGAAAAAACATGTTTGATTTCTTTTAAAATCTTTACATTTTCCTTTTCTTTTATTTCTTAAAAATCTGTGGTTTCATTAGAATGTGTATAAAGTTGTAAAAAATCATATCATGTATGATATTACATATATTATCAATAATGATAAGTTTACTCGATAAGAGGATAGAATAAATAAGTGGCGGAAGAGGGGGGGTGTGGGGGGGCGGCGGGGGCTATGGCCTCCCAAATTCTAATAGTTATTCCTGTGTTTATCTATTTTTCTTTCGTCATCTTTGATATTCATTTGGAAAGGGGAACCTTTTATTATTTACTGATCTTGATGGTAATCGGGAACCTCTGAGTCATATTGTAATGGATGCATACATCCATTACATGATACATTTGATATTACATGAATCTTTAATAATTATTTACGTGTTTACGTTTGCTATGATTCCAATTAATCAGTGTGTATTAATTAATTCATCTATCTCTCGTGTCCTTTGTTCTTCTCGTCAATGGTTAGTTTCGTCCATTGATTTCAATTTAAAAATAAATTGTATTCACAGGCTAACAATATTTATTTAACAATCACCTCTCAATATGTTATTAAATAATATATCTTCTTTGTTCGGCTATAGTAGTTCGGATGGTAAGAACTCGGTAAGTCTCAATAAAGGACCGGATTCGAACTTCACCGAAGACATTTTGTGAACTGTCATCCACGCTGATTTGGCGCGACTTGTTGATTTTTCGCGTACCATTTTTCTCTCTCACACCGACTGTGGCCACCGAAGATTTATAGTATGACTAGCAGCCGGAGTGGCACAACAACGTCGCGACACCAGTCACTAGGGTATGTCGTCATAGCACCACAACGATGCACGGATAAAGGTGAGCCTAAATCCGTCAAGCTACAACTTGTCGAGAGTGGCACACAGACGCAAGCTTTGTTAGGGATTGAGATGAGATGGTAGCATGTCTTTCCGTCCACAATCTGATCAATCATTTTGACGCAGCGAGATTTAACAGTTATCAGCAGATGCAGTTTAATACACACATTTACATAGTGGAGTGGTCGCTCATCTTTTCTAGGGCAGCGATTAGACAGTGTCTCAGCCACAAACAATCAATCTGAGACTTGCTAGCATTCGGCAGCTCCTATAACACCATCTTAGGATGTCGTCTAATAAAATCAACTTAATCTTGAGTAAATTTATTTTATTCTTGCTGTACATATTTCTTTCTTCGGTGTTTGTCATTTTTGTCACATGTGATATACAGTGAGGTAAAACTTAGTAAAGGGTTGGGCACATTGTTGCTGCATGTGAATGGATAGGGCACAAAACACACTATTGCATGTATTTTCTCCAAAATCTATAATAAAAATACTTTGATCAATGTATATTTTGACAAACACAGGTGGGGCCCGTGCCCACGTGTGCCTCCATGTGGCTAAGCCACTGGTGATATATGGTCTTGTTTAGGGTTAATTTGGTAGTACTGCAAACTGAACATTTTGATATATAAAATTACACATTGATTTCACATATTACCATCTCGATTACACCCAATCAAACATGTCTTTATAACAAATTCATTTCCATTCTATGAAGACAACTTTGTTTTTCGTCTACGTACTTGTTTGCGAGTTTGGTTGTCATGTTTTTTTATTGCAAAGCTATGATACCGGTGATTGATAGCCATAGATGTGAAAGTGTTTTCCATGCAATAAATAGGGTGTTGAGAGCAAGGAAGCACCGCCTAAGGTTCCAAAGCATGACGTAAAGAACTGTCATAGGTGATGCATTCAGTCACTAGTGAAGACAACATATATATGAGAAGAAAAATCATGGACCATCAAGCTTGCTCACCGGTGATATCATCATCCTTGCAGTAGGAGGGTCCTTTTGGGATGTTAATATCCATCAAAGTTGTGTATTTCCTCTTTGAGTCCGGATTAACATAGAATGCATTTTTAGTCGAATTAGAAGACATAGATGCTATTTTCTAGCAGTGAGAGTGCCAAAGCAATAAATCTGGCTGAAACTATGATGTTGACATTTGAAAATCTTGAAGCAAAACTCTAAAATACTCTTCTGTTCCATTCATTCCATATGTTCCAAAGAGTGCAGTATTGAATGTGTAAATATGTATTTGAGCTAGATTGGAAGACTAGATGAGGTTTGATAAGAGCAGTAGAAATATTGGGAGAGTCATCAGGAGAGACACCAGTGAGTTTAAACTGAAGCCCCTTGAAGTAGTCACAACCAAGGAACCAATGTTCAACAATTTCCAAATTCCTTCAACATAGGAAGCAGAGGAATGGACCATTAAAAAGAAAACAAGTTAGTTGATCACCAGTTAAGATTCATATGTGACTTAGAAGCCATTTGAAGAGTCTTAACTCTAGTATAAATCTTAAATTTCTCAGAATTTTTTGTTGAATATTAAGTTGAGGTCCAGAGGTGAGGAAGTTTTAGGCTTTATTCATAGTGAAATTGTAACCCCATATCCATGATGAGGTGGGTGGTAGAGTAGGGAGATTAAGAGAAAGAGTGACGTTAAATAACATTTGGTTTAGGTGAGTATGAGAGTGAATAAGTCTCTTAAATGCATTATTTCTATTAGAGAAGAAGATGTGTCTAGCTTGGTTAATAGTGATGCATCGTAAGTTGTCAGGTATATTGATATGTGGTAGTTGATGTCTAAGTACACTTGATTCAAATCATATATTAAACTAGAAGGTTAATGAGTGGTGAAGAGTGAGTGATGGGAGGAAATTATATTTGAAGGTATGGGTCACTTTATTTATACTACATCAGATAGGTGTGAATCTACTTTTTTGTCCATATTCCAAGGGGGATGAGGTCTACAATATTTGTTTCTAGACCATGGAAGACCAAATGCATGTGTTGTTTGTGACTAATGTATGTAGGAGTTTGAATTTAAGAAAATTGGGATGTGTTTTGAGATTGGTGATGCCCTACTTATTATTAGCTATGTGGCCAGTAAGTCAATCTCAAACAACAAGATGTATGCTCTTTTGATTGATTGTGCACTTCCATGGGAATTTTCTTCTAGTGAAATCAATATATCATTTAAGACTTTTTTGAGAAAATGGATGATATTCAAGAAGTATAAATGGAGGGAGGATAATGAAGAATTTAGGAGGATGAGGTGACCAACAAGAGTAAGCAATTCTTTCAACTATCTGAATAGATGTCTACTTTTTCTATGATGGGATTCCATGCACAAAATGTATTAGTGATGGTAGAGGGAGGGCTCGAGATATTTTGGTAGGAGAGTTGGATATGGAGTATGGTAGTGCACTAAGTGTTTTGTGAGGGTAATGGATAATAGGGCAGACTGAGGAAGTTAATTTTTTAAGGCATGAGAAGAATTAAAAGATGCATAGGATGTGTTTAAGGTTGATAGTAAATGTGATGCCAGATTTGAAGAAGGTGAGTGTGTTATCAACAGGTTGAAGTGTTTCTAGCATGTTAATGGGTGTGTCAAAGAAGTGGTCTATGATGTTTTTTGGGAGGGCTTGTTTAAGAAACCCCTAAATACATTGTGTGATTATAATGAAGACATGGTACTCCCTCTGAGAGATTGGTTGAAGGTATGTAAATATTAACCAAAGGATACATTGTTGATGAGTATGGATATGTGTGCATTCATGAAGCATTTCTTAATCCATGATATCCATTTGTTAGGAAACCTGACACCTTCAGGGCAATTCAATTAGAAAGTGTCAATTAATGTAATGAACCAGAACCTAGAATCCTACCCTATTTCAGGATTTGAAGGCTAGTGGGTTATTCCATATATTTGACCAAACAAGGATAAAATTTAGAAACACATTATGTGCCTACATGTAACTAAAATCATAAAATATATTACATATATTTTCTTTACTAACATGATGACTAAATAAAAATAAATGATATGTTTAGTAATTACATAAATACTAAATATTGTCATATGATTTGATGGAATTGATGGACTAAATATATAAAAGGTGGGTTTTCATGTATGATAATAAAATATATATGTTTTGCAACAATATGAAATCAATAGGACTCAATTAAGTAAGTGACGAGAATCAAGATATAATATTTTGATAAAGACAATGCTAATGTGTCAAAAATCTTAATTGTGATTACCCTGTTACACTAGACGAGATTACTCAAAACATAAAACATAATCAATCACTAATTAATCACATACCCAAAAATATGGGTAAATTAAAACTGATTTCAACATCAACACCCACTCAGAAACATTTGCATAAGAGCCCAACATCTTTCTTATATCCATACTATGCCAAGATTTGATACAAACTGTTCTATTGCCTTAGCCACAACATATATACATAAGAGAACAATATTCATATATGCCACACAAACAAGCATTAATATGCTAACAAAAGTTTGATTCATTTGAAACACCATATACAAACTTTTCCTACCCAGACCTGAGAGTACAAGGACGGCTCTAGGACACACTAAACATGTAATCAAATTTTTTAAGGATTCATTACTATAGCTCCTCTTTGCTGTCACATGTTTGTTTTCGTCACTTCCGATTACCTAAAAAAAATGTGGCGAACCACAAGGGTGAGACCCATGTCCCAGCAAGAGATATAACATCCAACAATGATATTTGATTACAACATTTTAAATATTAGATAACTAAGCAGTTGGAGTATTTAATAACCAATTGAACAGATTGAACAGTTCAAGTATACTAAACAGATTTAGAAAATCATCTTAGCAACAAGTATGATCATTAATGCATATATAGATAACAAATAAATCCATTTCTCTGGATAGATATCTACTCAAATATCATCAAATTGCATCTAATAACCATCATTATCATTAATCTGACTATCATCATATTCCTTGCTAACAACACAAGCAATCTAGTAGCATAAGCATCCCTGACATCATGAATATGTCTAGTAACATAACATGGCTATCAATATTGGCATCTCAAATATAGGGAACAAATCTATATCATAAGTAGAACTAACATCATAGCACAATTAATTGCATAGGCATGATTAGCAGTTTAAGCATCCATAATTACATAGGCATGGCTAGAAATATTAAACATAGCTAGCAGCATCATCTTAACCATCAATGTCAGTATATTTGACAACAAAGAATGCTTACAACATGAGCATAACTACAAGATAAGCATATATATTATCTCTTATTGTACTAAACATGATCTCAATGAAAAGAAAGAAAACAAGGGTTATCATCCAAAATGAAGTTTTGTATATAACCCTAAACAGATATGCTACATGACTATCTTACATCTTTTATTATGCCCTGATAAAATTGAGGATACCACTCAAAATCCAACTGACCACTGCTAAGTCGAAATCAGTGCCATACAAGATCTAGGAAGAGCCAGAATCCTAAGATCTTCTCTGCCCCCAGTCAGTATGGGTCCACCACAGCGACACATATGGTCAAGCTGCTAACAGCCTAGTCTGTCCTTAGTATAGGTCACGACACTAGTGAAAGGAGGTGGGTACGCATACCCTACCATCCTAGGTACAACCGCAGCTGTCCTCCAATCTCGTCACATATATAACCACCGACACACAACCGCATCCATTCTCAATCACATCAGATGTATGAGGCATGGCCATAGCCATCCTCCACAACCTGCATTGTGGATGACAAGGATATATCCTCAACTTTCCACCCCCACATACTCAACAGTATGCGCTCTGAGTTTCCCTTAGGAATACTTATTTCACCATCTGGTAAGTTCTGACACTCAGATGGATCTATGGCACATGGCACTACATGATTAGAGTTTCACTTGATTAGTTATGCCAATTGGGTGAATTAAGGTTGCCTCAAACAAGTGGACATACAAACCCTAATTCACTTCTAATAAGCTTATAAATATCACAACTTCAAAAGATATAAAATGTGTGAAACATAATTTATCATCTCATCATCACATGGTACTATTCACTTGTCATTGATGAGGCTACATTAGTCATCATACTATCACAAGATATAAATCCTTTTCACAATATCATAGGGTATCAACCCTTATCAAAAAAAGAGGGTTACACCTCATTAAGGGATCAACCATGCCCAAAGGTCATTAAGACCATCATACTATTCCCTGCAAGATCATCATTATCATTATATGCCTTATCGCAAGGCTTAACAACATCAGTTACATATAGTACACCAGATCAACACAATATTGCATTAGTGAGCTAGGAGATATTCATAAACCATCATAGATGGTTTATATTAGCATTAAGAACATTCCTTTATTACATCTGTTGGGTTATAGGGGAGGCAGAGAAGGCAGCGGAAACAAAAATTTTCTCCTCCCCAAACCCTGAACAAGGAAACGCGTCAACGTCTATACAATAGGAAAGGAATGGTTTGTGGAATCATACCTTGTCCCGAGGCTTACTCGGCGATAATACCTCGCGGCTTGCACGATCTTCACCTCCGGTCTTGGACGATGTCTGTGCAGCTCCTGGTCGCACCGGGACTGACGACTCCTGGCCTCACCGGGACTGTCGGGATTGATAGCTGTCCTCCGAGTGGCAGAAATCTCTCGCCTCTAAAGTAGTCCACACGGACCACCTGGAACTCCAATCTCCTTGTCTCATAAGGAATTGGAAGGAGTTGCACCCTCCTGTCAGCGTACTAGTCACTGACACACTCTCCTGCCACCAGTCGCTTTCTGAAGTTGTCTTTCCCTTGCTGTGTCTCCCTTATCGGGTAGCACTTGCTCGGGCTCTCTCGGTTACCAAAACCAGAGAGAACAACAACTTTACAGAGCAACTGGTTGCACTGAGTTGTACTTTGAGAAGACTCCAATACCCCTATATATAGGAGGGTCATGGGACATGGTTCTCTATCACGGGCAATGTGGGACTAAAGCAGGAGTAGAAGGGTTCGAGATTTTTCACATAAACAACCAACTGCGCAACCTAAACCGATCGTTTCATTTCTGAAACAGTCGGTTGGGGACCTGAGCTGGTCAGTTGACACCTCAACCGATCGGTTGGGACCCATGAAACGGTCGGTTCACTTCTAAACCGGTCAGTTCGTGGTCCTGATCAGTTCCCGATTGACTTTCCTTCTTTTGTTTCTAATTGGTATCAAATACAAATCCTTGTTCCAATCAAATTGGGCAAGTGAAACGATAAATAAATTTCTCACCAACCTGACTTTCCTAACTTGCTCGGTTGCACCAGTTGAACTGATCGTTTCAACACTTGAAGCAATCATTTCTCCCTGTCCATGAGCTGATCGACTCAGTATCTAAGCTGATAGGTTCACCAAGCTCAGCCGATCGACTCAGTATCTGAGCTGATCGGTTCACCAAGCTCAGCCGATCAGTTCATCACATGAGTCGATCGGTTGGGAGTGCAGATTGTGCAGAATCAGTCAATTGCAGTTTCAATCAATCCGATACTCCAATCAATGTGTCCAACACCTTGAACATTATGACATTGAGCTATCAATTGATTGAGTGTTTAATTGAACTACTAAACTCCTTTAGTAATCAATCTAAACATTGTTTGTGGACAAAACTCCTCTTCCAGGTTAAATCCTATGTGTGTGACCCTGCAGGTCCATTTCACGTTGGCAGTGAAAGTCCATAACACTTATGACTTCATAAGAAAAGAGTGGTGCCTAGTCACACATCAGTGTTACCCAAGTGAAATAGAAAGTTAGAGAACAACTTTCAATCCTACAATCCATGAATGGTGTTACAGTGAATGTATAATTCCTTTGTCACTAATATCCCGAATGAACTCGAGGCATGGAACAGTCATCCTGTCAACGTTCATTCACTTTCTTGATCTCAGAGTAGATTGGAAGGGATATGTATGACATCAATATCATATACTGATTCACACATGCGTGCACGCCTTTCTCAATCCTACTCATCAAGTGGCCATGGATATCAAACTCCCTCAGGAGGGACAAATCCCATATCTATCACTCACCCCTCAAAAGCCCCATGTGTCAAAGCCACCCAATCATCACCTTTATAACAACCCATGTTTCAGGACTGCGTTTGATGATGTCAAAGTGTGCCCAACTACATGTGTTGAGTGTAGTGATTTCAGGTCAAAGAATCACACTCACCACCATCACTGTGAGTACTGACTGTGACTACCATGTCATGGATCCATGTGTCAAACTCACGGTGGGTCTGTCCGGTACACTTGTTCTCTAACAAGTACCTATGTGTTTGGTTTGATATCTCTATATCATGACTAATGAGATTCTGTCATCAACCAACACCACAATCTAGTCTTGTGTGTCATTACTGTCTATCTACCTTCCACAATGACATCTGACTAGGTACATAATGAGAATGTACAAACTCTTAGCATCCGTATGATCTCATCGTTCAGGTCCTGAACCTGAAGGCATACGTCATTTAGTACTGTCATTCTCTAGACATTCAATCTGTTCTATCACTATCTCATATGACTGAACCAGAAAGAATTGGAAGCTTGCCTTTGATGTTTATCAAATCAATCTTAATGTATCCCACCAATCATCCCATGATCTGCTCTCAGGGCATACATACCAACAGACTCCCACTTGCACTGCGAGCCAATCACCCTTGAATCGTATTCATAGTGATCTTCAAACATGACCCACATGTTATTGTGCTCTAGTGCAAACATAGTGAGTTATGGCAACACCTTGCCAAAGTTAGTATAAATTGCATGTCTCACATCTCTTTGTTGTATGTCACACGTATGAGATGGAGTTGCCGTAATATGCGATCTAGTATTCCTTTGCTAACCTTTAGCCACATTGCATGATCAAGGATTCCATACTTGTCATCAATGAGCGGAATATCTATAAGTTCATCTCATGAACTTCCAGATCCATATAGTATCCACTGTTGTTCTCTAACTCACGGATACTCGACATTTCCTTCAAAATGGTTTTATTGGAACACTTCCAATTATCAACAAACTTTCACTTTTATATATCCTATATATATTTTTTGCGATTAATTTTTTGTCCTTTCGGAAGTTCGCATCAATGTAACTCTTTACATTGAACTCTTCCTTATTTCCATAGAACTAGTACTTCCCAAGTACTTATCAAGTTCTCATGGTATTCCAGTAACCCTTACTGGAAGTAGACAAACATCCACTTGTCATGTCTCACATATGAGTTATCAGGATGAGCACATCTATTGCCATGTCCTACATACAAGATGATGAATGCATTTTGTTCTTGCCATGCAAGATGATGGGATGATTACATACATGATAGATCCATATATATTCTTAGTGTTCCCATTCTTCATAAGAATTGGACACTTGGCCTTGGGATACTAACTCCATGTAACACTGAAAATTTTTCTCCCACTGAATCTATGCATACTGAACCCTTCAGTACAGATTGCCAATGTATGTTTTCTCCTTTCAGGTCAAGAGGTTTTCGAGAACTATCTCTATAGATCTCTATTCCTATCACATAGGAAGCATCTCTATCTTCCTTAAGGATAATTTCCACTTTTGGATTTCCATTCTAGAACATTTCCATTTCACATCAACATGTGGAATGTGAACACGCTCCCACTAAACCACAAATCCTTCTTTATCTTTGACATATCAGTCAAACCCCTTTGACTATATCATCAAAGTAAAGATCCAATTCTGAGTTGCTTGTACTCAATCAATCACATTGAATAGTCCATTGTAACTTATAGACTTCATTTGCATTAGTGGATTCATAAACCTTATAGGTTGTGTCACGTACACATCCTTGTTTTATTCCTCATAGGAATGCGGTTTTAGTAACCATATGCCAAATGTCTTAGTCATTAAGTTGCAATCAACAAGCATCATCCTTCTCAAAATGTTATCCATGTGTCTCAACACTTAAGATTCATTTGCACTTATGGATTTCATCCAATGGGTGCTACCATCAAGGTCATACCTTATGGTTCACATGGATGTCATTTAGGATGTAATGGTCATAAACCATAACTCAAAATTCGGTTCCTCATATTCATCTAGATAGTTGACTCATCACATGAATAACTCATCACATAGATAAACGTGGTGTATCTGTCAAGGATATAAGAACTTACAACTCCTTGTGATTCTTAATGTCCATTATTAGTGTGGGGTATTCTTTTATTAAGAAGAATTCAATTATTTGATAATCATTCTCTAACTCCTTAGAGTATGATTCCTTCTTGATTTAGACATCACCATGCCTTAATTATGAGTTCACTGTTATACACTATCATAATCACTCATAAGGATCTCAAACATTTGTTCCAAGTATTTCATTCATTGATCTCATCAAGAATTAACATTTTACCAAATTTGCACTTCATCTATGATAATATTGAACACTTCAAGATATTCATATTGGTATTTCTCTAAACACCATTTGAAGTATTAGCATTTGTTCCAATAGGTATGTAAATACATCACATGTATCATACCTAATAGGATAATCATTCTCCCACTACCTTTAGTGAAGATTGATTAATCATGTCCAAGATATTCATGTCTCTTACTGGTTCTCTAACTAAAAGAGTCTAGATTTATCCATCACATGGAAACTAAAAATGAATTTCTCATGATTGATGCTAATTTGATTGTTTGAGTTATCTATAACTTTTAGGTATCATTTTATCTTATGCATATCAAATACCACAAGATAAACAAGGCATTGCCACAAAGATCATATGGAAACATCTCTTTATTAATTGCCATCATTGTCATACAATATGCAAAAATAAAGTGTTTCTATCTATTGGCAAATATGAAATAGCAGTTCTCAACTCTATTTCGTTCCCTTTAGGCTGAAATAAACTGAAAGGTACTCCTATCTATGGCAGCAACACTTGCTCCAATGATGGGTACTCCTTTCTTGGTCCTTTACGAAGGCCATCACTTCTTTGTGGATATTGCATATCATATATGACATATCCATATCTTGGTATCATATACCTTAGATTAAGAAGTGGTTCATTTAATGATACCTTAGGTGGAGATCTCCATCCCCTCCTTCATCTTCTTTTGTTCTTCCAGATATAGAGGGAAATTCCCTCATACACCCTTTCCCCCTGTGCCTTGAGGTTGAAGACAGCTTGGGCTGCTGGCTAGCATCAGAACACTTCTTTGCTTTGCCCTTGCCCTTAAGACTTACCTTTCATTGATCTCATCAAAGATTACGGTTAGTCTTTCTTCATATTTGCCTCTACTGTCCTCAACATGTCCAACAACTTTGTCAATGCTTGTCAAAGTTGTTCATGTTGTAGTTTATCATGAACTGTATGATTCTCACAACATTTGCAGTATCATACCAATAGACAACTCTTGGCTCAGAGGGAACCCTTCTTAGTCAGGTCTTTCCACATACCCAATCATATTGAGTGTGTGAATACCTTACTGGATCTCCTTCTGTCATGACATACTAGGACAATGTCTTGGAGACATCATATGTCTCATGTTGTCTCTGCAACTCATAGTTCAGAGAACACAACATCAAGCACTCCTCATCAATGTCATCCTCAGTATGCTTCCATAAGCATACTTTCAGCCATTGATGTGGTGGGATCGAGTTCATCTGGTTCTGGTATAACTAGCACTTAGAGCTTTCGCTCTTGAGTGAGAACAATTCTCAATGTCCTATACCAGTCGTGGAAGTTTGTCCCATTTAGCCTATCCTTTTCAAGGACCGATCACAAAGAAAAGTGATTGTTGTTTGTTGTCATTTGTACTACAAAAGGAAATATGCAATTTTAGTCCAAAAACTCATTTTTGACTTATTTGATTGATTTGAAAAGTTGACGATATAATTAGGCCTTTAATTAATTATTGCTCCCACTATTTTACTTCAAATTGATAGCCCTCACCATCAATTCAGAAGATTGCAGCGTACAACCTTCTAGTGGGCAAGATCCATATTTCATCAAGTCATGAGTCAGCTTTGGCTGATCGCCCACAATCTTGACTATTTAGGTAGGCCATCATGCCAATTGCATCATATGCAACTCTTGATGAATGAACATGCACAACACCTTGCCATGAACATTCCTTGCCTCTGGGCTTAGAAGCTCTAAGAATCACCAGTTAAGTCTAACCCAAAATCCGACACGGTAAACATGCACCCTGCTTTGGCAGAACCTACATGTCTACCTTTCACACTTCCACAAGATAGACGACACACCACACTTTGGTGTAATCTACGCTTGGTCGATCGAGTTTTTCATGTGTGTCACTAATGGAAGGCATATAAGACTTAATATTTTAATGAGGGATTTGGTTTTATATACATATACATATCCAATCACCACAATATATAGTACGTATCATATACATGCTATATCCCACAGAAAACATGCAAAATGATAAAAGTGATGATTATGGCCATCCTAATGTGATTCCTCGAGCCAAGAGGAATCACGATCATCTAGGTCTACATCACATGCAACCTTTACAAGATGAACTCTGTGCTTTGCCTTTCTGGGTTTGATCAACTCATCATATGACTGATCGGCTCGCCATCAGGCCAGTCGGCTGGGTACCACCAGCCGATCGGTTGGCTCCTCCAACCGATCAGTTCGCCTGGTCATCGTGCATCTCATCATGGCCGCCACCCGCTCATCTCGCTCCTCGAACCGGTCATCAACCGATTAGCTCACTCCTTGAACTGATCGTCTCGAACGTCAACCGATCGGTTCACGCCTTGAACCAATCGTCTCAGCTGTCGTCAGGATGTCCTCCGTTCTTTGACATAACAGGAAATAAAATTCTATCCTATTTTACATTATAAAAGGAGAAACCTCGAGTTACATTCGAGGGGAGCAAAGGTAGGAAAGAAATCTTGAATTATTTTGAGTTACATCGGGAATAAGAGAAAGAAGATTGGTGTGCAGACCGAGATGCAAGGAACCACATACAACCATACACAAATAGGGTTTATTGGCCATAACCATGTTAAACATCCACCACAAAACTCATTTAAGGGCGACGCGTATCAAGTGCATTAATAATACATATCATATATGTAAATTGGGATTTGTGGATTTAGGATTGGACATGCATAAAGACAATTTTATTCGCATCGTATGCAATAAATAAAGTCGACAAACCAAAATCAATCATATCGATAATCCTAAAGTATAGAGCAGTTGACGTGGCTCTGATACCACTGTTGGGTTATAGGGGAGGTAGAGAAGGTAGCGGAAACAAAAATTTTCTCCTCCCCAAACCCAGATTAAGGAAACGTGTCAACGTCTATACAATAGGAAAGGAATGGTTTGTGGAATCATACCTGGTCGCACCGGGACTGACGACTCCTGGTCTCACCGGGACTGTCGGGATTGACAGATGTCCTCCGAGCGGCAGAAATCTCCCGCCTCTGAAGTAGTCCACACGGACCACCTAGAACTCCAATCTCCTTGTCTCACAAGGAATTAGAAGGATTCGCACCCTCCTGTTAGCGTACTAGTCACTGACACACTCTCCTGCCACCAGTCACTTTCTGAAGTTGTCTTTACCTTGTTGTGCCTCCCTTATCGGGTAGCACTTGCTCGGGCTCTCTCGGTTACCAAAACCATAGAGAACGACAACTTTACAGAGCAACTGGTTGCACTGAGTTGTAATTTGAGAAGCCCCCAATACCCCTATATATATATGAGGGTCATGGGACAGGGTTCTCTATCCCGGGCAATGTGGGACTAAAGCAGGAGTAGAAGGGTTCGAGATTTTCCACATAAACAACCAACTGCGCAACCTGAACCGATTGTTTCATTTCTGAAACGGTTAGTTGGGGACCTGAGCCGGTCGGTTGACACCTCAACCGATCGGTTGGGACCCATGAAACGGTCGGTTCACTTATAAACCGGTCGATTTGTGGTCCTGATCAGTTCCCGATTGACTTTCCTTCTTTTGTTTCTAATTGGTATCAAATACCAATCCTTGTTCCAATCAAATTGGGCAAGTGAAACGAAAAAGAAATTTCTCACCAACCTGACTTTCCCAACTTGCTCGGTTGCACCAGTTGAACTGATTGTTTCAACACTTGAAGCAATCATTTCACCCTGTCCATGAGCCGATCGACTCAGTATCTGAGCCGGTCGGTTCACCAAGCTCAGCCGATCGGTTCATCACATGAGCTGATCAGTTGGGAGTGCAGATTGTGCAGAATTAGTCAATTGTAGTTTCAATCAATCCAATACTCCAATCAATGTGTCCAACACCTTGAACATTATGACATTGAGTTATCAATTGATTGAGTGTTTAATTGAACTACTAAACTCCTTTAGTAATCATTATAAACATTGTTTGTGGACAAAACTCCTCTTCCAGGTTAAATCCTATGTGTGTGACCCTACAGGTCCATTTCACGTTGGCAGTGAAAGTCCATAAAACTTATGACTTCACAAGCAAAGAGAGGTGCCTAGTCACACATCAGTGCTACCCAAGTGAAATAGAAAGTTGGAGAACAACTTTCAATCCTACAATCTGTGAATGGTGTTACAGTGAATGTATAATTCCTTTGTCACTGATATCCCGAATGAACTCGAGGCATGGAACAGTCATCCTGTCAACGTTCATTCACTTTCTTGATCTCAGAATAGATTGGAAGAGATATGTATGACATCAATATCACATACTGATTCACACATGCGTGCACGCCTTTCTCAATCCTACTCATCAAGTGGCCATGGATATCAAACTCCCTTAGGAGGGAAAAATCCCATATCTATCACTCACCCCTCAAAAGCCCCATGTGTCAAAGCCACCCAATCATCACCTTTATAACAACCCATGTTTCAGGATTGCATTTGATGATGTCAAAGTGTGCCCAACTACATGTGTTGAGTGTAGTGATTTCAGGTCAAAGAATCACACTCACCTCCATCGTCGTGAGTATTGACTGTGACTACCATGTCATGGTTCCATGTGTCAAACTCACGGTGGGTCTGTCTGGTACACTTATTCTCTAACAAGTACCTATGTGTTTGGTTTGATATCTCTATATCATGACTAATGAGATTCTGTCATCAACCAACACCAGAATCTAGTCTTGTGTGTCATTGATGTCTATCTACCTTCCATAATGACATCCGACTAGGGACATAATGAGAATGTACAAACTCTTAGCATCCGTATGATCTCATCGTTCAGGTCCTGAACCTGAAGGCATACGTCATTGAGTATTATCATTCTCTAGACATTCAATCTGTTCTATCACTATTTCATATGACTGAACCAGAAAGAATTGGAAGCTTGCCTTTGATGTTTATCAAATCAATCTTAATGTATCCCACCAATCATCCCATGATCGGCTCTCAGGGCATACATACCAACAACATCAACATGCAAGGAATCTAGATATGATTAACCCTCATTGTAATCATAATACACATGTTTAACATAAGAAAATATAACCTAGGTGGCTATGATAACCACCAATTATTAACATATTAAAGTTATGATCATATTAGGAGATTATTCCACCATCATGCCATCATATAAGCCGGTTAAACATTAGTACTCATCTTTATCTATTTGCATTAGAGTTAGGTTCAATAAGATAAATCATATTAGTGTTACTAATTAGCACTCATACCCAAACCCTAACTCACAACATCCCCATTGGATCATGGATGCATAAGGTGAAGCACCACCATCACATTCCATACTATTCTCAAGTATGAAACTACAAATAAATCAAGGTAACCATAGGGTTATAACATACTAGAGTTTCAACAACAATAAGAGAGTACTCCATCATTGTATTAATCATTCATGGACTATTCATAGCAAATTACCATCATTTAGTTATATTAAAGCCAGGTATAACAAGCTATACCTCATTAGGGTTACATATCAACATAATATGGTTATCATTCCTTCTATTCATATGAGTGAATAGGTAAGCATTCCTTATTAAGGGTAACCCTCCATTTGTTCCATCATCATTCAACCCATATCACTATACCACAATGTCACCCAGAACCATTGGTTGTTTAAAAGGTAAGACCATTGGTTGTTTACATAAGTAAACACCTTGGATAAACCACTTATGAAGTCCTTGATTTGTGCTCTAGATAGAGTCACCATATAACCCTAGACATCATTTGATTAACAACACAAAAAGTTCTATTGAGAGTAGGGTAAAACCCATAATCGACTGTTCAGTTAAAACAAGCCATCCATGGTTAACAAGTAAGCTCCTTAAGTTGATCATATAAAGGATACCATCTAAATCACATTATTAGGACCAACATATTACATTAGCCATCATTTGACTTTATTGGAGGAATAAATATTAAATCTTGACCATTGGGTCAAGTTCATATGTTAAAACCATCAATTACAGTATAGGTTCGACCATTGCATCAAGTGACCCAAGAAACCATTGGTCTAAGGCTTAATTGATGCTACAACTATATGATTAACTCACCATAGGTTTTGGAGGCCTGATCCACCATCATGAGTGACCATTAAGTCACCATAGGTTGTTAGATCAACACTATATTCATTAATCAACAACAAATATTAAGCTAATGTCATCATTGATTGATAACATCAGTAGGGTACTTAATGGTATATCATTAAACTTCTAATTGATCCAAAACCTGACCTAAGGGGGTGACCATAGGTTGTCACCATCATCTGACAGCTTTGATTCCGACCATCAGTTGTCATGAAGACAACACCATAGAGTTGTTGCAATGGTACCATCATCAGGTCATGGGTTTATAGAAGAAATCAACTTTAAACCCTAAAATTGACCATTGGTTGATAGGTGCTTAGCACCATAAGTTGCCAAACCAACCTGATCCAAGTCATATTATACATTAGGAATAATGTACACATGATCATAGGTTCATCTATAACTGAAATCAGAATAGGGAACATTATAAATATCAAAATCCAAGTCAAGCTTAGCTTTTTAGTGCATGGATCATCATTTTCAAGCAAGAACATGAGCTAGCAAGCTTATGGTAATCAATAAACGTGGAGCAAGTTATAAAACTTACCTCTAATTAGAAGATACACTCCCAAACAGAAGAAAACACGAGCAGTTAGGGTAAGAAATCCAAGCATAAGTTGTAAACTCATCCATCTAGCACCTTTCTTCATCAAATGAGCAAACCCTAAGCGTAAGGAGCAAGAAAGGTAGGGTTTTAGAGCTTTAGAGTAGTTTCTACCATGGAACAACAAGGTTCTGACCTCGAGGAAGGTAGGAGGAAGGATAACAAAGAAATAAACAGAGGATAGACGGGGATTCTTACTCTTTTAGGTCAAGATCACTAGAAGGAAGCTTTTTAAACCCTAAAAGGAAATCAATTGCAACCCTAGATTCTTTTTCCAAGAAGATCCCCTCTTTCTTCTTCCTTGGATAGGAAATTTATAGCATCACAGAGGGAGGATGATTTTTGTATAAGGAGTGAAGTGGTGAGGATAAAATGGCTCATTTTGGTTCTTAGGGATAAGTATATGAAACTTTAAGATAAAGAAAAAGAAAAAGAAAAAGTTGAAGTTCTAGTATCTTTCCAAGTGTCCATGGCCTTAAACTATTAAGAATATACAAGCACACACACAAGAAGCTCCCCCACCATCCATAGAGACATGCTTATCCCTTGTTTCTTGAATTTACAAGCAAAACAAATAACTCATTGTTTGATAGCTACTGAAGGTAGCTCATCCATGAAGGGGTAAACCCTAAAATACCCTTGGAGAAAACACTTTCAAATCAAGGTTTATAAATAGGCGCCCCATGGCTCAAAAAGATCAATAATGATGAGATAATATACAAGGAACATAATGAAAGTGATAAATTGCAAATAAAACCTCTCAATTGGGTAAATTACATAAAAGTCCAAAATGTGCATAAAATTGCATAACTTGCGCAAACAGTGTCCAAATTGGACCAAATTTAAAACTTAAGCTTGTCTTATGATTTCAAAGCATATCAAGAGTTAGATTAGGGTTATAAGAATTCAATTATGATAATTAAGTTTATTCAACTCATTAAGTAAGTTTAGGGGCCTTACAACTATAAACCCCTAATAGGGATTTCGCCCCCAAAATTCAAGGTAAACAAAGATGGGTACTTCCTCTGCACCTCATCCTATTACCTTCACATGGTTACCATGGTGATTTCACATAATTCATACATATCTCATCTTGGGTCAACAAAAAAACCCCCACCTAAGAAGGCATTCTAAATATGGAATGTAGAAATTTATTATGTCATCTGTACAACTCTGGTAGTAATGTTCAACTTTAAATAGCTATCATCCTAAAGTTTTATATCTATTATGTCAACACATTACTCAAAATTCATACTTGCTAGCTTTTTACCAATCATGGCATGTCTCATACCATCCTTGAAGCATAAAAAAAGGTGATGTATCCATCCTTTTTTTCTTTTCTAGATACACTGACACTGGAACACTTGTCAGTTCTTTTTCAGCATCAAAAGAAATGATGTTTTGGCACCTGTCATTCCATACAAGGAAACATCATTCCTAGTCAACCTTGTTAGGGGTGAAACAACAACACTATCTTCACCTTACTAGGATTTACACAACCTACTTAGAAGACATATCGTGATCCCATAAAGACATTTAATCAACCCCATCTCACTCTTATTCCACTTGTCTCATAGCTATTGCGGCTTTAGCAATCCTAAGGTTTTTGAAGAAATATTGATCATATTTTTTACCATATTTGATATACTTTTACATGTCATCATTCAAAGCTTGATATAACTTATATGACATGACTGGAACACTCTATTCCTCCTATTCATAAATTCTATTTGTACATTAGTTGGTGTAAATGACATAAATCTAAACTCATCATGGTCATGTGAATTATGTCATCCAATCTAACTCTTATGCATTGATATTTGATTGTAGGTTTATCTTAAAGGAATACAATATCACATATCTATTGACCAATAAACCATCTATCCTTGATAGTAGTCTTGCCCAATTATCACTAAACCATACACAACATTATAGAATCACTTTTGTTTTTCCTTCCAAACAACATTTAGAGGGTCATCATCAACTCTCTCTCTCCCTCTCTTTAAGGGAGAGGAACACTTGAAATGTTCATTTAATAAACATATCAAACCTTCACATACTTCCCATACTATTGATACATCTTGGATACAAGGATTCACTACCTTGGTATCCACCTCATGTGCTATAAGGAACTCACATCCTTATCTCATCCACTTTTACCAACATAACAAATTTCAAAACATATAAGAGGAGTCTCCCAAATTATTGGAAGTCTCAAAAGCAAACTCATCACAAACTTTATGATCTTGGAACCATAGTCCAAGAAACCTTATTCTATAATAAGCTATCCACCCTCATGTTTGCAGCGAATCCACACGTACCAAGTGGCAATGATCCACTTGAAAGATGTGCCCTTGAAAAAAAAAGACACAAAGGGAAACACACTTCCCACATCATAGCAACATTTTTCAAGGGTCACTAGCAAAAAGGTAGCCAATTCTATTTTCATTATGCAGGTTACAACTTCTTATGTATCATTTTACCTTTTTCATTTTGGGTTCCTTTCCATTAGCATAGGGATCATCATGATTAACATATCGCATTACTCCTTCCTTGATGACTATTTATCACACTTGGTATGTTCTCTTATTTTATTATATTTTTCAACCACTTATCGCCAGGTAAATCATCATATTCCACATTTTCTTCATTAAATTGGGACCATCTCCCTTAATTTCTTTCACATGCCATGCTGATTTTTCATGAACACTTCCTTACACACATAGGTTGGTATGAGATTAACTCAGGTTCCACCTTATTTCTTTGTCATTGTTCCCATTCATCTTCTAATTTTGTACTTGTTATAGGCGTTCTCTCTATCTTAAGTGGATTTCATACCTTGATTCACTTTATAAGCATAGACTTATCTGTCTTTTACTTTATTATCTTCTTGAATCACATCTTTAAGAGCTCCTCTTTTTTCTTATTTGTATTCAAATTAGGATTTCTTGGTGTTGTGTCTTTCTCTTTAGCTACCAAACATTCAAGTTTTGATAAATTATGTTGCAATTCTCATCTTCTTTAACGTAGGATTGAGATATTCACACCATGATTTCTTATTCATTATGCTCTTTAGATTGTCTCAAAATGACTACTTGATCAAAGTAATCAGAATGATAACAATCTAAGAGTTTCATATTTACCTTTTTTCAATAATTGAATACCTAGCCAGGGCATCCAAGTACTGAGATTAGGCAGTATGCACCATATTTTTGTGTTACGTTCCTAACTTAGACATCATCCTAGTCTTAGGTCCTAGTGTCCCTATAGACTCAATGAACCTAAAGCTCTAATACCAACTTGTGATAACCCATTACACTAAATGAGATTACTCAAAACATAAAACACAATCAATCACTAATTAATCACATACCCAAAAATATGGGTAAATTAAAACCGATTTCAACATCAACACCCGCTCAGAAATATTTACAAAAGAGCCCAACATCTTTCTTATATCCATACTATACCAAGAATTTGATTTAAATTGTTCTATTGCCTTAGCCACAACATATATACATAGGAGAACAATATTTGTATATGCCACACAAATAAGCATTAATATTCTAACAAAAGTTTGATTTGTTTGAAATACCATATACAAACATTTCCTGCCTGGACCTGAGAGTATAGGGATGACTCTAGGACACACTAACATCTAATCAACTTTTTTAAGGATTCATTACTATAGCTCCTCTTTGTTGTCACATGTTTGTTTTCGTCACTTCCGATTACCTAAAAAAAATGTGGCGAACCACAAGGGTGAGACCCATATCTCAGCAAGAGATATAACCTCCAACAATGCTTATTGATTACAACATTTTAAATAGTATATAACTAAGCAGTTTGAGTATTTGATAATCAATTGAACAGATTTAACAGTTCAAGTATACTAAATAGATTAAGCAAATCATCTTTGCAACAAATATGGTCATCAATGAATATATAGATAACAAATAAATTCATTTCTCTAGATAGATATCTACTCAAATATCATCAAATTGCATCTAATAACAATCATTATCATTAATATGACTATCATCATATTCCTTGCTAACAACACAAGCAATCTAGTAGCATAAGCATCCCTGACATCATGAATATGTCTAGTAACATAACATGGCTATCAATATTGGCATCTCAACTAAAGGGAACAGATCTATATCATAAGTAGAACTAACATCATAGAACAATTAACTGCATAGGCATGATTAGCAGTTTAATCATCTATAATTACATAGGCATGGCTAGAAATATTAAACATAGCTAGCAGCATCATCTTAACCATCAATATCAGTACATTTGACAACATAAGCATGTTTACAACATGAGCATAACTACAATATAAGCATATATATTATCTCTTATTGTACTAAACATGATCTCAATGAAAAGAAAGCAAACAAGGGTTATCATCCAATATGAAGCATTGTGTATAACCCTAAATCGTATGCTGCACGGCTATCTTACATCTTTTATTATGCCCTGAGGAAATTGAGGATACCACTTAAAATCCAACTGACCACTGCTAAGTTGAAATCAGTGCCATACAATATCTAGGAAGAGTCAGACTCCTAAGATCTTCTATGCCCCCGGTTAGTACTAGTCAACCACAACGACACATAAGGTCAAGCTGCTAACAGCCTAGTCTGTCCTTGGTGCAGGTCACGACACTAGTGAAAGGGGTTGGGTACTCATACCCTACCATCCGAGGTACAACCGTAGTTGTCCTCCAATCTCGTCACATATATAACCATCGAGACACGAGCACAGCCATTCTCAATCATAGCAGATGTATGAGGCATGACCATAGCCATCATCCACAACCTGCATTGTGGATGACAATGATATATCCTCAACTTGCCACCCCCACATACTCAACAGTATGTGCTCTGAGTTTCCCTTAGGAATACTCATTTTACCATCTGGCAAGTTCTGACACTCAGATGGATCTATGGCACAGGGCAATACATGATTAGAGTTTCACTTGATTAGTTGTGCCAATTGGGTGAATTAAGGCTGCATCAAACAAGTGGACATACAAACCCTAATTCACTTCTAACAAGCATATAAATATCACAACATCAAAAGATATAAAATGTGTGAAACATAATTTCTCATCTCATCATCACATGGTACTATTCACTTATCATTCATGAGGCTACACTAGTCATCATACTATCACTAGATATAAATCCTTTTCACAATATCACAGGGTATCAAACCTTATCAACACAAGATGATTACACCTCATTCAGGGCTCAACCATGCCCAAAGGTCATTAAGACCATCATATTATTCCCTATAAGATCATCATTATCATTCCATGCCTTATAGCAAGGAACAACATCACTTACATATAGTACACCAGATTAGTACAATATTGCATTAGTGTGCTAGGAGATATTCATAAACCATCATAGAAGGGTTACATTAGCATTAAGAACATTTCTTTATTACATAAACATGCAAGGAATCTAGATATGATTAACCCTCATCATATTCATAATGCACATGTTTAGCATAATAAAATATCAACCATGTGGCTATGATAACCACCAATTAACATATTAAGGTTATGATCATATTAGGATGTCATTCCACCATCATTCCATCATATAAGCAGGATAAACATCAATACTCATCTTTATCTATTTGCATTAGAGTTAGGTTCAACAAGATAAATTATATTAATGTTACTAATCAACATTCATACCCAAACCCTAACTCACGACATCCCCAATGGATCATGGATGCATTAGGTGAAGCATCACCATCACATTCCATACTATTCTCAAGTATGAAACCACACATAAATCAAGGTGTAACCATCAGCTTATAGCATACTAGGGTTTCAACAACAATAAGAGAGTACTTCATGATTGTATTAATCATTCATGGACTATTCATAGCCAATTACCATCATTTAGTTATATTAAAGCTAGGTATAACAAGATATACCTCATTAGGGTTACATATCAATATAATATGGTTATCATCCCTTCTATTTATATGAGTGAATAGGTAAGAATACTTTATTAAGGGTAACCCTCCATTTGTTTAATCATCATTCAACCCATATCACTATACAACAATGTCACCCAGAACCATTGGATGTTTAAAAGGTAAGACCATTGGTTGTTTACATAAGTAAACACCTTAGATAAACCAATTATGAAGTCCTTGATTTGTGATCTAGAAAGAGTCACCATCTAACCCTAGAAATCCTTTGATTAACAACACAAAAAGTTCTATTGAGAGTAGGGTAAAACCCACAATCGACTGTTCAGTTAAAACAAGCCATCCATTGTTAACAAGTAAGCTCCTTAAGTTGATCATATAAAGGATACCATCTAAATCACATTATTAGGACCAACATATTACATTAGCCATCATTCGACTTTATTGGAGGAATAAACATTAGATCTTGACCATTGGGTCAAGTTCATATGTTAAAACCATCAATTACAGTATAGGTTCGACCATTGCATCAAGTGACCCAAGAAACCATTGGTCTAAGGCTTAATTGATGCTACAACTATATGATTAACTCACCATAGATTTTTTCGGCCTGATCCACCATCATGAGTGACTATTAAGTCACCATAGGTTGTTAGATCAGCACTATATTCATTAATCAACAACAAATATTAAGCTAATGTCATCATTGATTGATAACATCAGTAGGGTACTTAATGGTAGATCATTAAACTTCTAATTGATCCAAAACCTGACCTAAGGGGGTGACCATAGGGTGTCACCATCATATGAAACCTTTGATCCCGACCATCAGTTGTCATAAAGACAACACCATAGGGTTGTTGCAATGGTACCATCATCAGGTCATGGGTTTATAGAAGAAATCAACTTTAAACCCTAAAATTGACCATTGGTTGATAGGTGCTTAGCATCATAAGTTGCCAAAACAACCTGATCCAAGTCATATTATACATTAGGAATAATGTAAACATGATCACAGGTTCATATAGAACTGAAATCAGAATAGGGAACATTATAAATATTGAAATCCAAGTCAAGCATAGCTTTTTAGTGCATGGATCATCATTTTCAAGCAAGAACATGAGCTAGCAAGCTTATGGTAAGCAATAAACGTGGAGCAAGTTATAAAACTTACCTCTAATTAGAAGATACACTCCCAAACAGAAGAAAACACGAGCAGTTAGGGTAGGAAATCCAAGAATAAGTTGTAAACTCGTCCATCTAGCGCCTTTCTTCATCAAATGAGCAAACCCTAAGTGTAAGGAGCAAGAAAGGTAGGGTTTTAGAGCTTTAGAGCAGTTTCTATCATGGAACAACAAGGTTCTAACCTTGAGGAAGGTAGAAGGAAGGATAAAAAAGAAATATATGGAGGAAAGAAGGGGAATCTTACTCTTTTAGGTCAAGATCACTAGAAGGAAGCTTTTTAAACCCTAAAAGGAAATCAATTGCAACCCTAGATTCTTTTTCCAAAAAACTCCCCTCTTTCTTCTTCCTTGGATAGGAAATTTGCAGCATCACAGAGGGAGGATGATTTTTGTATAAGGAGAGAAGTGGTGAGGATAAAATGGCTCATTTTGGTGCTTAGGGATAAGTATATGAAACTTCAAGATAAAGAAAAAGAAAAAGTTGAAGTTCTAGTATCTTTCCAAGTGTCCATAGCCTTAAACTATTAAGAATATACAAGCACACACACAAGAAGCTCCCCCACCATCCATAGAGACATGGTTATCCCTTGTTTCTTGAATTTCCAAGTAAAACAAATAACTCATTGTTTGATAGCTACTAAAGGTAGCTCATCCATGAAGGGGTAAACCCTAAAATACCCTTGGAGAAAACACTTTCAAATCAAGGTTTAAATAGACGCCCCATGGCTCAACAAGATCAATAATGATGAGATAATATCCAAGGAACATAATGCAAGTGATAAATTGCAAATAAAACCTCTCGATTGGGTAAATTACATAAAAGTCCAAAATGTGCATAAAATTGCATAACTTGCGCAAACAATGTCCAAATTGGACCAAATTTAAAACATAATCTTGTCTTATGATTTCAAAGTATATCAAGAGTTAGATTAGGGTTATAAGAATTCAATTATGATAATTAATCTTATCCAACTCATTAAGAAAGTTTAGTGGCCTTACAACTACAAACCCCTAACAGGGATTTCGCCCCCAACATGGACTATTCATAGCCAATTACCATCATTTAGTTATATTAAAGCTAGGTATAACAAGCTATACCTCATTAGGGTTAGATATCAACATAATATAGTTATCATCCCTTCTATTCATATGAATGAATAGGTAAGACTACCTTATTAAGGGTAACCCTCCATTTGTTCCATCATCATTCAACCCATATCACTACACCACAATGTCACCCAGAACCATTGGATGTTTAAAAGGTAAGACCATTGGTTGTTTACATAAGTAAACACCTTGAATAAACCACCTATGAAATCCTTGATTTGTGCTCTAGAAAGAGTCACCATATAACCCTAGACATACGTTAATTAACAACACAAAAAGTTCTATTGGGAGTAGGGTAAAACCCACAATCGACTGTTTAGTTAAAACAAGCCATCCATTATCAACAAGTAAGCTCGTTAAGTTGATCATTTAAAGGAAACCATCTAAATCACATTATTAGGACCAACATATTACATTAGCCATCATTCCACTTTATTGGAGGAATAAATATTAGATCTTGACCATTGGGTCAAGTTCATATGTTAAAACCATCAATTACAGTATAGGTTCGACAATTGCATCAAGTGACCCAAGAAACCATTGGTCTAAGGCTTAATTGATGCTACAACTATATGATTAACTCACAATAGGTTTTGGAGACCTGATACCCCATCATTAGAAGTCACCATAGGTTGTTAGATCAATACTATATTCATTACTCAGCAACAAATATTAAGCCAATGTCATCATTGATTGATAACATCAGTAGGGTACTTAATGGTTGATTAATAAACTTATAATTGATCCAAAACCTGACCTAAGGGGGTGCCCATAGGTTGTCACCATCATATGACACCTTTGATCCCAACCATCAGTTGTCATGAAGAATACGCCTTAGGGTTGTTGCAATGGTACCATCATCGAGTCATGGGTTTATAGAAGAAATCAACTTTAAACCCTAAAATTGACCATTGGTTGATAGGTGCTTAGCACCATAAGTTGCCAAACAAACCTGATCTAAGTCATATTATATATTAGGAATAATGTACACATGATCACAGGTTCATCTACAACTGAAATAAGAACATGGAACATTATAAAATCGAGATCCAAGTCAAGCATAGCTTTTTAGTGCATGAATCATCATTTTCAAGCAATAACATGAGCTAGCAAGCTTATGGTAAGCAATAAACGTGGAAAAAGTTACAAAAATTGCCTCTAATTAGAATATACACTCCCAAACAGAAGAAAACATGAGCAGGTATGGTAATAAATCCAAGCATAAGTTGTGAACTCATCCATCTATCACCTTTCACTACTACATTTTTGGCCTGTAATGTCGCTGCCCATAGCTTCGTTTTTACTAAAATAACTGACCTAATAGACTATTGCATTGGCTTTATCAAAAAAACTGACCTTACAGGTTTCCCGCGGAAAAAATTCGTGCGAATTTGGCTTCGCGCCTCGATCTATAGTGATGATTTTTCCAAATAACTGATGCTATAGAGTCAACAAAAAAATGTGGGCACCGCTTTGGAACTCTAGCGTCAGTTTTTTCAAATAACCGACCCTATAGACCCTGACCTCTAGGGTCGGTTTTTTCAAATAACCGACCTTAGAGATGGTCTCAAAAATTTCGGGCACCACTTAGTTTGTAGGGTCAGTTTTTTCAAATAATTGACTCTATAGACCCTGACCTCTAGGGTTGGTTTTTTCAAATAACCGACCTTAGAGATGGTCTCAAAAAATTCGGGCACCACTTAGTCTCTGTAGCGTCGGTTTTTTGAGATAACCGACCCTAGAGGTCGGGCTGATATTAGACCAAAGCTGAGCCGTGTTTCATTGTGTTTCATTTCATTTGTTCGTCTCCCCATTCCTACTCCCACTCCCGAAGAGAAGCAAATTGCCGCCGCTTCCAAGGTCACCTTCCCAACCATCTCCACACCCGAAGACAGGCAAATCGGCACCCCTTCTTGGATGACGACACCCAGCCACCGTTTTCTTCTTTGGACGGTGCCGATGCCTCCAGATCGACCACCATCTCCGACGCCATGCACTTTGGAGACAACGCCTATCCGCTTTCTTCCTTGAATGGTGACGACGTCTATGGAATTGCAAGGGTCGCACACCTTCTTTCTCCAGTTCTTCTCCCGCACAAGCTCCCCAACCGTCCAGTTCTTCTCAAGGTAGCATGGTTGTCTCTTCCACCTCACTCCTCCATTTTCTTTTTACTGTCATGCAACTGACCAGGTAGCACGTACGACGCCTACGACGTTGCAAGGGTCGCGCACCTTCTTTCTCCAGTTCTTCTCCCGCACAAGCTCCCCCACCGTCCGGTTCTTCTCAAGGTAGCACGGTTGTCTCTTTCGCCTCACTCCATTTTCATTTTACTGTCATGCAATTGACCAGGTAGCACGGCCGTGCTGGGTAGAACGGCCGTGTTGGGCAGCACGGCCGTGCTGGCTGAGTTGTAGAAACTTCAAATTTGTAAATTTTGCATTTGTGTTGTTGCAAGTGCTATTGACTTGTTGTTGACTTGCATATATTTCTTCTTCAGACTACAAGTGAGGTATAATATTCTCACTCTCCCAATGTGCCATTTTGTTTACTAGTAAATCAACCAATAATAAAAATATGTATTCTTTCATATCTATATTTTTTTATCAACCACATATGTAATCATTATATACATTCCAGAAATATGAGGGTAGACATTGTGTAGTCTCAGATTGACACTTTAGGGTTTATAGATGAGATCATCGATGCATGATGTTTAACTTAATATATGTATACTTGTAGGTTCTAAAATGGCAAGTGACAAATGTCAAGGTAACTACTTTGACAAATGCTTAGTCTTATATGTATTAATTTTCAACTCTTATATGTCAACTGTTATATTTTTATCTCAACTCATGTTTATAGTAGTTTACTAACATTAAGTATAATTCATTATTTGTAGTGTCCTATACAAAATAATGATTGGGCTTGTGGCTAATGAAATATATGCAAGCTATTGTCAAACAAAGCATAATATGACATTCTGACTATAGGTCAGGTAATAAAGAATAACATCATAAATTTTCAAGTTATTTTAGTCATTTTATAAAATATTAGCATGTGCATTTTCTATTACAGATCTTTACAACTCAGCCTTACACACTTGAGGACTTACATGAATTTTGAAAAGAGTGGTCAGATGTTTTTCTAAATGAAGTCAATATAGCATTGGATTAAATATGTCAGCTCCATTTATGTATGTGATTTTAGTACTCCATTCTTCTCAGGCTTGCAATCTATCATTTTGTAGATTATGATGTGAATATGTGTAACTCAACTGAATATATGAATCATTTTTGTTATTAATGTGTGGTTTGGAATGGTGATGGTTGAGCATCAATGCTCCCCTCTCCCATATCCTGGTTCTTCTTGTTCTTCTATTATGTTTCTATTTCTGCCATGTAGCACGGCCATGTTGGCTTCTGGTAGCACGGTCGTGTTGCTTCTGGTAGCACGGCTGTGTTGTGTAGAACGACCATGTTGGGATATAGTAGCACGACCATGCTGCGTAGCACGTCCGTGTGTGGTTACAATCTGTAGACCTATAGCATCGGTTTTCTTAAAAAACCAACCTTAGAGGTTCACTCTAAGGTCGATTTTTTAAGAAAACCGATGCTACAGGTCTATAGATTGTAAAGCTCATCTGTAGACCTGTAGCATCAGTTTTCTTAAAAACCCGACCTTAGAGTGAACATCTAAGGTCAGTTTTTTTAAGAAAAATGATGCTACAGGTCTACAGATTGATCTTGATAACTGTCCTTACAACCTTGGCCACCGTTTCTTCCTCATTTTTTACAGCCTATTGGGTCAGTTTTCTTTGGTTAAAAAAACCGACCCTATAGGTAAAATTCTATAGCGACGCCCACTTAGGAGTCGGTTAAAAAGTGACGCTACAGGCTTAAAAAAACTGACGCTACATACCATTTTTGTACTAGTGTTTCTTCATAAAATGAGCAAACACTGAGCATAAGGAGCAAGAAAGGTAGGGTTTTAGAGCTTTAGAGCAGTTTCTACCATGGAACAACAAGGTTCCAACCTGGAGGAAGGTAGGAGGAAGGATAAATAAGAAATAAACGGAGGAAATAAGGAGATTCTTACTCTTTTAGGTCAAGATCACTAGAAGGAAGCTTTTTAAACCCTAAAAGGAAGTCAATTGCAATCCTAGATTCTTTTTCTAAGAAGATCCCCTCTTTCTTCTTCCTTGGATAGGAAATTCATAGTAGCACAGAGCGAGGATGAGGTTTGTAGAAGTAGGGAAGTGGTGGAGAGAAAATGGCTCATTTTGGTGCTTAGGGATAAGTATATGAAACTTTAAGATAAAGAAAAAGAAAAAGTTGAAGTTCTAGTATCTTTCCAAGTGTCCATGGCCTTAAACTATTAAGAATATACAAGCACACACACAATAATATCCCCTACCATACATAGAGAGATGCTTATCCCTCGTTTCTTGAATTTCCAAGCAAAACAAATAACTCATTATTTGATAGCTACTGAAGGTAGCTCATCCATGAAGGGGTAAACCCTAAAATACCCTTGGAGAAAACACCTTCAAACTAAGGTTTATATAGGCTCTCCATGGCCCAAAAAGCTCAAGAATGATGGTAGAATATCCAAGGAACATAATGCAGGAGATAAATTGCAAAGTAAACCTTTCAATTGGGTAAATTGTAGAAAAGTCCAAAATGTGCATAAAATTGCATAACTTGCTCAAACAGTGTCCAAATTGGACCAAATTTGAAACATGAGATTGTATTATGATTTCAAAGCATATAAAAAGGTTATATTAGGGTTATAAGAATTCAATTATGGTAATTAAGATTATTCAACTCATTAAGAAAGTTTAGGGGCCTTACATTAATGGTGCCATAACTCCTAGAATAAATCTAAAAATAAAAATGTAATGGTAAAATATGTTCCTTGGGTGAAATTAGCTTTGTTGTCAAGTTTCACATTGTTTGCATAATAATAACTATCTTATTTCTATTTAGAGAAGAAAATATGAGGAAGAGCCAAAAATATTAAATAAATTACTAAAAATCTTCAAAAGTGGAAATAAACCTCAAATTTGAAATATACCTACCAAAGTTAGCCTATGTGTGGATTTTCATCTAATTTGGACAATCTTAGATATTCTAGTGTGGTTTATGAGAGAGAATGTGTGTTAAAGCCTAAAATATTAAATAATATGTTATATAACCCCAAAATGGAAAACTAATTGTAGAATTAGACTCTTCATGTTTAGGTTGGCTTGTAGGCTAAGTTTCACATATTATGGGTGTTTCTAGATGCTTGAAATTTATGAAGGAATCAAAATATATGATATGATCTAAAAATAGTAAATAAAATACTAGATGACTTCAAAAGTAAAAATTAATACCAAATTCAGAATCTACATGGTCTAGGTGCCAACTTTCTTTATAAGTGGACACTCGTAGATACATAAACTAAAGAAGATGCAATTTTGTAACATGAATAACCTAACTATTAAGTTGATGTATTTAGTTTTCCTAATGTCACATTGATTTCGTATGTCATGCTACAATTTGTGATTTCCTAATTTTGCAAAAAATGTAGTCTTTTTAGTCCGTCGGTTCTGGATCGAATGCTCCCTTCTTTATCTCCTACCTCCAGTTTTGTTCTGACTTTCGTTCCTCGATTCACACTATAGGCGTCTGATCTTCTCTCCTAGTTTTCTCCCTCTTCTTTCCTCCTTTTACGCCATTTTCCTCTCCCTCACACTCCTTAGTTTGTCCCAAAAGTAACGACCTTATAAAACATAGGTTTGAGAACCATCACACCAATGTCACCTCCCATTTCCCTACTCCCCTATTCCCTCTTTGTTTCTCCTTCCTTTCCTTTTCCTCGCAAGCCAGGGTCATCAGACCCTACAAAAACCATACCTTGATATCCTCCACATCATGTACTACCTGTACTAGTACAGAAATGACGCATAACGTCACATTTGTTGGTCTTAGTTATAAATAAAACACCGACACTAATAAACTACGATGTCGATTTAACAAGAAAACTGACACCTATATGTGAAGGTTGGTCGCTTTACAAAAGACACATGTATCACTTTTTATTTAACATCGGCCGGTCAAAATAAAAACTGACATCCAAAATCACTAGCGAAATACAATTTTCCAGGGAAAAAAGTTTTCCTCCAAAATTTTCAATTCGACGTCGGTTGTATAAACATCGACGACTCATGTTCCGCGCCAAGTCCCGCAAAATATTTCCCCCATATGACGTCAGTTGTTTAAAATACAACTGACACCTAAATATCCCTTGTGAGGCAAAAATTCTTACCTTATTTGGCGTCGGTTGTTGCACATGAGCCACGAGGATGGTTGTTCGCGCGTTGTCCCCGCAAAATTTTTTCCCCCAATTTGCCTAATCAACGTTGATGTTAGTGGAGAAACCGACAACTATGATGTAGATGGTGTTAAGCGTCAATTTTACCCAATAACTGATGCCGGTAATTAACAGAATAGCACCCACGTGAGCCAGACTCTTCCCCTCCTTCTTTGTTTCATTTCTGATTCTCTGTTGCCGCTCAAGCTAGGTCTCGTGATTGAGGCTTGCCGCTCGCCATTGCCGCTGTGGAGAGAACTGCTATTGAGGAGCTCGCCGCTGCCGCTCTAGTGCAATAATCACTGCTGACGCTGCTCTAGTAGTTCATTCATCGCTGCTGTCGCTCGCTTGCTCAGTCATCTGTGCCAACGACCACAGCCACAACCCGTTATCCTGCCACATCTCACCACCTACTTCACTGCAGCTTCAGTCATCTCCGCCTCCACCTCCGATAACAGCTGCGACCATCTCCACAGCCATAGCTGCCACCACCTCCACCTCCAACCGCCGCCACCACAGCCTTCTCCACCAGTGTGGTGAGTTTTTTGTAAGATTGTTATTGATTAATTAGGGTTGATTAATATTGATTAATAAGGGTTAAATGAGGAATGAATGAACTTAGTTCAATATAAAATTGTTCTTAAAAATTGTGTAGTTGATTAATAACGATTAATTAGGGTTAATGATGAATGAATGAATATAATAAATTGTTATTTCTTTCTTTCTCTCTTGTTAGTGATTGATTTAACTTATTTCAATATATAATTGTTCTTCAAAATTGTGTAGTTGATAATTAATGATTGATTTGGGTTAATGATGAATGAATGAACTTATCCAAATGGAAGAACGAATTGAATTAAATGATTTTACACAAAACTTAGGATATGAATGATGATACTATGATTGTAGGTATATGAATGACAACATATATACATGTATTTTTTTGGCCTAGAAACTCGTCCGAGATTTACTCATTAGGAGTAAATCTTGGTTAGTCCCCAGTTTGGGATTGTTCTTGAACACTTAATCTCACTTAGGATGTAGTGTATAATGTGTATTTGGTTTTCATGATATTTCGTCAGCACTTCCCCGTTTGTTCTCTAAGTACATATGTAAGTGGGAATTTGCCCATATATACATCAGTGTACTTAGAGAACTGTGGGGAAATGCTACCAAAATTTCTTGAAAATCGAAACACATTATTCACTTACTAGTGAGATTAGGTGATCAAGAATGAGATAGGTGGTACACATTTATTATGTATAACACCCTCAACCCTAAACTTTTAACCATAAACCCTAATCTTTTAACCCTAAACCCTAATCTTTTAACCCTAAACCCTAATATATACTTGTTTTCTCTTTGATCATAGAATGGATAGATCATGGATGTCCATTCCAAATCACTGCACCCCAGAGTTTATTTCTAGTCTTGATCAGTTTATTAAATTTGTCGAGGAACATAGGAAACAACCTGGAGATAGGTTCTATTATCCATGTTGGAAATGCAGTAACAACTTGAAAGTCAGCACTGGTGATGAAATCAAAAGTCATGTCATGTGCAACGAGATTGTACAAGGCTATACAGAATGGCAATGGCATGGAGAGATTTCAAACCTGAAATCAGTGGATGTCGGTAACAGTGCTTGTGTGGAAGAAGAAATTGCCTCCGATGACGTAGATGTGAACGAACCAGTTCCAGTAGACATCGTTGATGCGATGATGGATAGTTGTGGGGTAGAGCACACTGATCCACCTCCCATGTTTAGAAACATTGTGCATGATGTTGAGAGACTATTATACACAGGTTGTACTAAGTTTACAAAGCTTAGTGTTGTGTTGAGATTGTATAAGCTGAAAGCTAACAATAAATGGAGTGATAAATGCTTCACGTCATTGTTTTCTTTGTTGAAAGAAATTCTTCCTGAAGGAAACAAGCTACCAATCTCAACATACTTGTTAAAGAAATTGTTGTATCCAATGGGAATGGAGGCCAATAAGATACATGCATGCCCAAATGATTGTGTATTATTTCAAAAGGACTATGTGGATTTGAAAGATTGTCCAAAATGTGGTGTGTCAAGGTATAAAATGATGACTTCGGGGGAGTCCAAAACTGGTTCTCTTGCCAAGGTGATGTGGTATCTACCTATAATATCACAGTTTCAACATTTGTTTGCCATTTCGATAGATGCGAAGAATTTGAGGTGGCATGCAGATGTTAAGAAAAATAATGATGGGATCCTATGACATGCGTCCGATTCCCCAAAGTGGAAGAAGATTGATTTATTATACCCTAAATTTGGTGAAGAAGTCAGGAATCTATGACTTGGGAATTTTACAGATGAGATGAGTCTATAGGGGACATTGAGCAACCAACATAACACTTGACCAGTTATGCTTGTTATATACAATTTTCCTCCCTGGTTCTGTATGAAAAATAAGTATGTTATGCTGTCATTGTTGATATCGGGCCCTAAACAACTTGGTAATGATATCGATGTTTATCTTGAACCTCTGATTGATGACTTAAAGAAACTATGGGGTGAAGGTACAATGACCTATGATGCTTCACAAAGGGAGCTAGAGGGAGTGAACCTTACATCTGTTCTGACCATAGAAGCTTCCCATCGAAGATAAGATGTATGATCATTCTTGAGAAGAGGAAAACTCCCTACGTTGTGCTGAGACACAAGGAGTATCACTCTGATGAAAGAGAGGAGGACATATCTGTGTGAAGCTTTTTTGCTGACAAATTGGTTTATGTGGTTGTTTCTTCTTTGTGTCTATATGGGGGTTTGATGTTTGTTAGCGATATTGTTTTGTTCGTTTTGCTGGGATCCCACCTGCGTATACAAGCAGGAGATGTACTTTTGCGATGATTTTTCCCATAAGAGGGGGTGGGATGAATAGAAATCCCCCTGGGTTCCTTTAACAAAAAAAGGAGATATTCCATTTGCACGCTATGTTGTTTTGCACTGTTAATGACTTTCCAACATATGGGAATTTGTTTGGATATAGTGTCAAAGGATCTAAAGTGTGTCCTATATGTGAAGATAACACTGATTCAATACGACTAAAATATGGCAGAAAGACTATATATCTTGGTCATCAAAGTTTTCTTCCAAAATTCCATCAGTACTGTAGGTTGTGTAAAGCGTCCAATGGACGGAATGAGGAACAAAGTGCACCTAAACCTATACCAGGGGAGGTTGTTTATGAAAGAGTAAAAGACTTTGTCAATGAATTTGGTAAGAGATCATAATGTACCATGGACACACAGAGTGACAAATCTTTATTCAATAAGAAGTCAATATTTTGGGATCTTCCTTATTGGAGTTCTTTGGTAGTCAGGCATTGTATCGATGTCATGCACATTGAGAAAAATGTATGTGATAGCGTCATTGGTACTCTATTGAATATAACAGGTAAGATTAAAGATGAGATAAAATCCAGAATGGACCTACGTGAAATGGGAATAAGGATAAAATTAATAGAAGTAGTTAATAGCGATTGGAGAACATACTTACCTCTTGTTGGTTACACGTTGTCTAGAAAGGAGAAGAAAGCATTTTGCGATTGCTTAATAAATGTTAAGGTGCCACAGGGTTACTCATCCAACATCCGTAGATTGGTATCAATGAAAGATATGAAGTTGATAGGTCTTAAATATCACGATTGTCACACTCTAATGCAACAAATATTGCATGTGGCAATTCGATCTATATTGTCGAAGCGTGTAAGGTTTGCAATCACCAGACTTTGTTTCTTTTTCAACAGTCTATGCAACAAAGTTATTGATTCTGATACTCTTGATAAGTTTCAAAGAGAAGTGGTTGTTACCCCATGTCAGCTTGAGATGTATTTTCCTCCTTCATTCTTTGATATCATGGTACATCTTGTTGTCCACTTGATGGGACCAGTTTTCTTGCATTGGATGTATCCCTTTGAAAGATACATCAGAATTTTTAAAAGTGATGTTTGAAACTATTATCGACCTGAAGGGAGTATTATTGAGGGTTATGTGGTGAGAGAGGTTATGGATTTTTGCAATAACTTTCTGTAAGGAGAGTGAGTGAAATCACTCCTTTACTAAAAATTTGAAGAATTGACATCCATTCCAAACACTCTCAGAGGTATGATGGAATGGGCATAAATTTTCCAAACTTATTAAACATTGGTATATAAAAGACCATTAGAAAGCAGTGGAATAAAAAATAACTGACTGTATTCAATTTCATAAAAGGTTTACAAAATACATCAAATTCTCCCATTAGGGTTTACATCAAGACACACAATCAGGATCTAGATATAGGGAAGTCTAGACTACTACAATCTTGTATCCAAACAACATCTCCATCAACTGAGTCCAAGCCAAAAGCTTTATACTCCTTGTCTTGTTCATCACCTTTCTCATCACTTGGGTGGTTGGGAAAGCACCCAGCAAAAGGGAGAGGAAAATAAGGTATGCGTCAAATAATGAATAAGTACAAGAGAAAAGGAAACCATATGAAACATAAATATATTGAATCATCATAAGATGAGAGGGCCAAGAGAATGAGGCACATAACAAAATAGATTCTTACCATTACAAAACATATAAGAAGTAGCATGCATGATATTAATTGGACTGCATTAACTAAGTAGGGTTGAGGCACCTACCGGACCTCAACCTATAGGTGAGGGGAGAATTCATACATTCCCAGTCACCTATAAAATTTTATAGGAGAAGAATAACACATTCCCCAGGGGAGAATAACATGTTCCCTAGGGTGATTATTTACATGCCCTCTATGGGTGGTTGTACATAAGTAGCACTACTATAATTAAATAGCCAAATAAACCATCATGCTCAAGAAATAGTAAAGTGGCAAGATAAATCATCATATAATTACAACTTGGTGGTGGGGTTCCCAGACCCAAGAATAATGTTCTGAAAGTGATTTATGAGGCAAGTACATCAAAAGATTCAAGAGTATATGAAATAGGGTTTAATAAAGCCTCATTATAGAAAAATAGGTTAAGGCACAATTATTCCCAACTTAAGGTGTAAATGCACATACATAAATAGGGAATTTCACATACATAGCACATACATATCACATACCTTTCAATATGATTCATATTACCCACTTTCATCACTTGATTGAGTCCATGATCAATTTTCCTATTTTCAATTTGTATACATGTATTAGAATGATATATATGCATTAAGGTAGAGAAAACCCATATTTTTACTTTTTATAGAAAAACCTCGATTTAGACAATGAAAACATCACCATAGACTTAGTTAGGTTCTTCTAATTAAGAAAACGTATAATTTTGCATATTTTGGAGTTATGATGATTAGAGTGTATTTTTGGTGATTTTTAAGCGATTAAATCATTTTCTAGAAAACCACCATCGACAAAACTCAAAACCAATACTTGGAAATATTATTATTGAAAATAAAAAAAAATTTGAGTTTAGGACGTATTTTACTTTAGTTTTTAGACAAGGGAATCAAAAGTTATGAATTATTGAAATTCGTCCAATCATAAACCGACACATCATCAAACCAAACGAGATAAGCAGAGAGAGAGAGAGAGAGGGAAAACACCATTCGACCTAATATCATGGTTTTAGATTAATAGTTATCCAAACTAGATCTTCTAGAGAAGGTAAACCGGTAAAAAACCAAAACCCTAGATGAACATGGTAAATAGAGATGGAAATCATCGATTTTAAACATAGATGCATGAATTTTAAACATGTAGCAAGCAATATATGAGAAGTGGGTTATGAAACTCGCCTCTAGGGAAGATAAGAAGGTCCAAACAGCAAGGATCCAATCTTAGAAGGTCTGGTTGCTCCAAGCCTAGCTCCTTTCTTGGACAAAGATCACCTTTTCAACTTAGAGGTGATAAACCCTAGCAAAAGAGCATAGAGATTAGGTGTTTTAGGGTTCTAGGTGGGGTTTCACCATGGAATTCCATGGTTACGACCTGTAATAGGGTGTAAGGAATACTAAAAGTATGAAAATAGGGAAGGAAGGGAGGCAACTTACTAGTTTTTGTCGAATTCACCAAGGAGGAGCTTTAGAAACCCTAATAGAGCAATTTGGAAACCCTAGGAGCCTTCTTCACCAAGGTAGGCTCCGTCTATTACCTTGGGACAGAAACTTCGTGGCCAAATACAGAAGGAACTATTATCTAATCTAGAGGAAAGAAAAGGAGAGCAAGAGTTTTCGAATTGTGAGTTGGGAAGGGGTATACATGGCTATATAAAGAAAGAGGTGAAGCATGAGGTGTCTTAAGGGACTTTCCATGTGTCTTTAGCCTAGGGATTGATGGCCATGCAAGAGGACAGCTCATAGAGGCTTCATGCATATCAAAAGTCAGTCCTAAGAGCCCATAGATTCTTCTAGGCCATCCCCACCATTTTTCAAGAAAGAAATAACCTCATTGGTTGATAGCTTTTAAGGATAAGCATCTTTATAAAGAGGGTAATCCCTATAATGCCCTTGGAAAGAAATACCATCAAACCAAGGTGAAACTAGGTTCTCCAATGGTTTAAAATCTCGTTAGTGGTAAGGGAATATCTAAGAATTAAAATTCAGTTGATAATTTGCAAAGAAAACCTCCCAATTGGGTAAATTGCATAAAAGTCCAAAATGTACCTAAAATTGCATAACTTGCACAAACAACATCCAAATCGAACCAAATTTGAAACTTAGGCTCATTTTATGTTTCCAAATCATATCAAAAAGTTATATTAAGGTTTATAGCACTTAATTATGGTAATTAAGCTTTCACTGAGGTATTTGTGCATAAATCCTTATATTGGTACAATTAGTGAATAAATGTTCACTAAACCACTATAAATTCCACTAATTAAATAGAAAGGTCAATAAGGATAGAAATGAAAGGAAAAGATGGAAAATAGGGTCAAAAGACAAAATTCCAAAATTTAGTATGTTACAACACTCCACCCCTTAAAGATGATTTCGTCCCCGAAATCACAAGCAAGAAGGGTAGGGTGAGTGTGCAACATCTCATCATAAAACATCAGGTTATTTCTCCAACCTTAACTTTCACCAAGTAATTCATCAACATATACTCCACAAGCATTTTAACATAGGATAGGTTCTCAAGGATCACCTAGGTTCCATTATTTAGATATTCTTTTTAGGAGATTTAACATTATTTACATTTTTGGCTTATTAAGATTATATTTATTATGATATCACATTATCATTATTATTATTTTAATTGTGTCATGTCATATTTGCTTTGTTTCCAAAGGAGTTATATTTCATTATTATGCTTGAAACCATACATATTTCTTATTTACCTCATTATGAGTTTTAACACAATTAGAGTTTACTCAATTATCAATATACTTGATTAGTATCCTTAATAATTGGATTTAGTCTCTATTATCAACATATTGAATTATAAAAAATTGTCTTGCATGAATTAAGAGATTTTATCCAACTTGTTACAAGTAATCCAAATAATGTCACATTAGTCACTTAACTTTCTTATTCACATTAATGTCATCATTAATCATTTTTTTCATATTTATTTATATTATTGATTTGCACATTTATGTGAATCAAATCACTTCATATTCATATTGAATCCACCCCATGTATTTTAATGATCAAGGTGAGGCATATTACAAATTGATTTATATTAAGTGACCAATCATGTGTATATTAGATAACAAGGTAACATACCATGCATTTCATATTGATGACTTGATTAATATGTGTTTAGATGATTATATATATCATTTATGTGTATCAAAGTATGTTAACTTATTATGACACCTAATGTCATTAATGTATCATGAAAGGCATTAAGGATGTATATGTTAAGGTTAGATGATTACAACTTAGGGTTTAGGTTAACATGATCATTATTCTTCATCTATACATTCTTAGTATGCATTAAATACAAGATTAGGTTACAATTATCTTGCTCATCATTTCATTAGGGTTTATTGGTTTATGACATGGTCAACATCATGCCTATCCATTATTAGTATTAAAATGTGAGTTACTCTTATTATGTGCATTAGATATTCATTAGGGTTCAAATATATGAACTATTCATTAGATGATTGTTATATGTTCTTTTGGATATAAAGAAACATGTGGTTACAATTATAACTTTTTTGGTCAAAGCTAAGGATTCAAGCACACTAACTTATGAATTAGGGAGTTAGGGTTTCTAAAGTCAGAGTAGCTATATTTCAGTATGTTACATGACTCCATTCCCTTGGAAAGGATTTCATCCTCAAAATCTAACTACCCAAACATCATCAAACCAACTATTCTCCACCCCTTAAAAGGTTTGACCTACCAAGCCAAACTAATCTAGAGGTAAAAGGGTGAGTCTAACTAGACCATATACATGATACATCATGCTTCACTGCGCACTCTGATTGCTTACTAAACACCAAACTTCAAAGTCTAGGTTCTAGGGATAACTATCCAAACATGTGGTTAAATGGGTCATAAGAGAACTATATTGGGGTATCCATCCTCAAACAAGTCATCATACACCTAAAACTTAGGGTTCCCAAAGATATACAACATAGATGCCTAAGGTCACTATTGCCTAAAAGCAAACTATTTCAGACAATCTATTTCAGCTTAGGCCAGGCCGGTATCATATGGATCTGGGAGTCCTCGTAAACCAAGCAAGTGGTGCAGAGGAAAATATTGCCAGCCCCCAGAACCTGATCCTTTCTAGACACCTTTTCTTCAACTTCATGCCCTAATAGTTGCCTAAAGCCAAACCAAAACAACATTAAGTTATGCATATTCTAGTTATGAGTATTTTAGGGTTTTATGCATCATGATACTAATGTGGAACTATAGGGTCCTAAATAAACCTTTCATCATTTATAGATCAACTGTAGGGCAACCATCACCTAAAGGAACTATGTAAGGCAGGGATTCTAATTAGGGAGACAAAACTGAAATAGTCAGATTCTGACTACCATGGGCTCTGATACCATGTTGTAAGGAGAGTGAGTGAAATCACCCCTTTACTAAAAATTTGAAGAATTGACATCCATTCCAAACACTCTCAGAGGTGTGATGGAATGGGCATAAATTTTCCAAACTTATTAAACATTGGTATATAAAAGACCATTAGAAAGTAGCAGAATAAAAAATAACTGACTGTATTCAATTTCATAAAAGGTTTACAAAATACATCAAATTCTCCCATTAGGGTTTACATCAAGACAGACAATCAGGATCTAGATAGAGGGAAGTCTAGACTACTACAATCTTGTCTCCAAATAACATCTCCATCAACTGAGTCCAAGCCAAAAGCAATATACTCCTTGTCTTGTTCATCACCTTGCTCATCACCTGGGTGGTTGGGAAAGCCCCCAGCAAAAGGGAGAAGAAAATAAGGTATGTGTCAAATAATGAATAAGTACAAGAGAAAAGGAAACCATATGAAACATAAATATATTGAATCATCATAAGATGAGAGGGCCAAGAGAATAAGGCACATAACAAAATAGATCTTACCATTACAAAACATATAAGAAGTAGCCTGCATGATATTAATTAGACTACATTAACTAAGTAGGGTTGAGGCACCTACCGGACCTCAACCTATAGGTGAGGGGAGAATTCATACATTCCCAGTCACCTATAAAAATTTATAGGGGAGGAATAACACGTTCCCCAGGGGAGAATAATATGTTCCCCAGGGCGATTATTTACATGCCCTCTGTGGGTGGTTGTTCATAAGTACCACTACTATAGTTAAATAGCCAAATAAACCATCATGCTCAAGAAATAGTAAAGTGGAAAGATAAATCATCATATAATTACAACTTGGTGGTGGGGTTCCAAGACCCAATAATAATGTTTTGAAAGTGATTTATGAGACAAGTACAACAAAAGATTCAAGAGTATATGAAATAGGGTTTAATAAAGCCTCATTATAGAAAAATAGGTTAAGGCACAATTATTCCCAACTTAAGGTGTAAATGCACATACATAAATAGGGAATTTCACATACATATCACATACATATCGCATACCTTTCATTATGATTCATATTACCCACTTTCATCACTTGATTGAGTCCATGATCAATTTTTCCTATTTTCAATTCGTATACATGTATTAGAATGATATATATGCATTAAGGTAGAGAAAACCCATATTTTTAATTTTTATAGAAAAACCTCGATTTAGACTATGAAAACATCACCATAGACTTAGTTAGGTTCTTCTGATTAAGAAAATATATAATTTTGCATATTTTGGAGTTATGATGATTAGAGTGTATTTTTGGTAATGTTTAAGCAATTAAATCATTTTCTAGAAAACCACCATCGAAAAAACTCAAAACCAATACTTGGAAATATTATTATTGAAAATAAAATGTTTTTATGAGTTTAGGACGTATTTTACTTTATTTTTGGACAAAGGAATCAAAAGTTATGAATTGTTGAAATTCGGCCAATCAGAAACCGACACACCATCAAACCAAACGAGATAAGCAAAGAGACAGAGAGGGAAAACACCATTCGACCTAATATCATGGTTTTAGATTAATAGTTATCCAAACTAGATCTTCTAGAGAAGGTAAACCGGTAAGAAACCAAAACCCTAGATGAACATGGTAAATAGAGATGGAAATCATCGATTTTAAACATAGATGCATGAATTTTAAGCATGTAGCAAGCAATATATGAGAAGTGGGTTATGAAACTCGCCTCTAGGGAATATAAGAAGGTCCAAACAGCAAGGATCCAAGCTTAGAAGGTCTAGTTGCTCCAAGCCTAGATCCTTTCTTGGAAAAAGATCACCTTTTCAACTTAGAGGTGATAAACCCTAGCAAAAGAGCATAGAGATGAGGTGTTTTAGGGTTCTAGGTGGGGTTTCACCATGGAATTCCATGGTTAAGACCTGTAATAGGGTGTAAGGAATACTAACAGTATGAAAATAGGGAAGGAATGGAGACAACTTACTAGTTTTTGTCGAATTCACCAAGGAGGAGCTTTAGAAACCCTAATAGAGCAATTTGGAAACCCTAGGAGCCTTCTTCACCAAGGTAGGCTCCCTCTATTACCTTGGGACAGAAACTTCATGGCCAAATACAGAAGGAACTATTATCTAAGCTAGAGGAAAGAAAAGGAGAGCAAGAGTTTTCGAATTGTGAGTTGGGAAGGGGTATACATGGCTATATAAAGAAAGAGGTGAAGCATGAGGTGTCTTAACGAACTTTCCATGTGTCTTTAGCCTAGGGATTGATGGCCATGCAAGAGTACAGCTCATAGAGGCTTCATGCATATCAAAAGTCGGTCCTAAGAGCCCATAGATTCTTCTAGGTGATCCCCACCGTTTTTCAAGAAAGAAATAACCTCATTGGTTGATAGCTTTTAAGGATAACCATCTTTATAAAGAGGGTAATCCCTATAATGCCCTTGGAAAGAAATACCATCAAACCAAGGTGAAACTAGGTTCTCCAATGGTTAAAAATCTCGTTAATGGTAAGGGAATATATAAGGATTAAAATTCAGTTGATAATTTGCACAGAAAACCTCCCAATTGGGTAAATTGCATAAAAGTCCAAAATGTACCTAAAATTGCATAACTTGCACAAACAACATCCAAATCGAACCAAATTTGAAACTTAGGCTCATTTAATGTTTCCAAATCATATCAAAAAGTTATATTACGGTTTATATCACTTAATTATGGTAATTAAGCTTTCACTGAGGTATTTGTGCATAAACCCTTATATTGGTACAATTAGTGAATAAATGTTCACTAAACCACTATAAATTTAACTAATTAAATAAAAAGGCAAATACGGATAGAAATGAAAGGAAAAGATAGAAAATAGGGTCAAAAGACAAAATTCCAAAATTCAGTATGTTACACTTTCTGAGTGGTAATGACACTCATGTTAATGACAAGAATATTGAGGAGTATTTTGGAAAAGGAATTTTGAGATCACGAATGAAAGTAATCAATCATGAGTAGTTGGAACAATCTCACTTGTATATTTTACACAACATCGACGAAGTGAGTGTTTATGTCAAGAAACATACCAATTTCATCAAGAAACAATATCCTCGAGCCAATTCAATGGGGCTTGCTAGAGAGCATAACAAGACATTTATTAAGTGGTTTGAAGATAAAGTCTTACATCTACTATCTCAAACACCAAATAATCTTGCTAAAAATATCATATGCCTCACCTTTGAACCAAAATTGAATGTTATGTCTTATAAAGGGTTTGACATAAATGGGTTCTCATATTACACAAAGCGTCAAGATGATAAGAGTGTCGTCCAAAATAGTGGGGTCACCCTTCAAGCATCTTCATTGTTTTTTGCAAGTGCAAAGGATAAGAGTCCACGTGAAGCGAAAATGTCATATTATGGTGTCATTGAAGACATATGGGAGCTTGACTACGTAGATTTTAGAATTCCACTCTTTAAATGTAATTGGGTTGATAACACCAAAGGAGTTATAGTGGATGAATTGGGTTTCACATTAGTGAACTTTGAAAAGATTGGCGAGAAGGGTGAACCATTCATATTGGCATCATAGGCGAAACACGTATTTTATATCGATGATCCTACAAATGATAAATGGTCGGTTGTTCTTCATGGTAAAAGACAGTTCGTTGAAGATCCTATAGATGAAGAAGAGTATCATGATAAGTATGATGACTCGAGTCCATTCTCAGTTGAGTTGCCAACACCACCAAATATTGAAGCTAACGATGACTTGTATGTGCACAGAGATCACACTAAAGGCATGTTAATTGATAAAAGATCGTAGTATTAGAGGCATGTTTTTATTTTTTATATTTTTTATTTTTCTGAATGTGAACTTTACAATGTTTTATTATCTTCTAGTTATGTTAAATGTTTGATTTTTTTAATGAAAATTTCATATGGCTGAGCATGAGTATGATGACTGTGATGATGATTACCGTGAGGGTGAGGATATCAATGTGGTGCCTCACAATGTAAGTTTTTAAAATATATCCTATATTTCTATCTATATGCCCATTTATAAGTTATATCCTGTAAGTGTGTTTTTTTGGTTAAACTTTAGGTTGATGATGTACTCCATGAAGAACTTGGGGCACTTGATGAGCAGCAAAAAAATTGAAAAAGTGAGAGGCATCACTATGATGAACAAGTTTCTACAACAAAGGGGCAATGGATCCAAATTGGTTGTGGATTTTGATCATGCAGGAAATCCAGTTGGAGTGAACTGCTACTCGTTTATTTCATATCTTGGGGTTGTTACTCGTAGCCATTGTAGTCCTATTGTAGAATATTGACATAAAGTTCCTAAGGGGAAGAAAGACTTTGTATGGAAGGAACTATGTGTGAGTTATTATTATTTGCAATTCTATCTTGCAGATTACTAATTTTTATGATACTAGTAAAATATATGAAATTTTGCAAAGTATATTTGAACTGGATGAAAGCTTGCATCGTAAATGTGTGATGCAGTGTCGTGGGAGGGTCCTAAGGAACTATAGGACAAATCTCACCTAAGATTACATACAAGATGCTGGGAAGAGGAAGAAGTCAGCCACTAAGCAATGGAACTACCTGGACCCCAATGACTGGGAGGAGTTTGTTGCTAAAAGAAAAATTGATGAATTCAAGGTATTAAGCGCCACTCGCAATTTAATTAATATACATTCTTATGTATTCACCTATTCAAGATTGACCTTTAGTGTTACTATAACATCCCAAGATTTGAGGCCTCGAATAACATGATCTTAAAAGGAATGATTGGACTACCCATATCACCAAGGTGCACCTCCTTTTCTGGGAGCCCATCACTAAGAACTCCATAGTTAAGCGTGCTCAGCTTGGAGTAGTACTGGGATGGGTGACCTGTCGGGAAGTTGATCCTGGTATGCGTGTGAGTGAGGACAAAGCGCACAGTTAATGCTAGTGGTGGTCTGTGGGGACAGTCGTCATTCCTGAAACTCTACTTAGAGCCTTGGGCAGTGGACCCAGGTGTTACAAATGGTATTAGAGCCATAAACCACCTACAGTAGGTGGGGCTCGCATGGGCATGTGGCATGCCAGTCTTGAGTCGTGCAGTCCAGGCATGCAGGAAAGGGTTGTCCATGGTTGATGTAGCCACCCTTGCGCTGGTATTCCGTGATCGGGAGCTGGGTGTCCATGGGCCATTGTGGGTCTGCACTGAAATGGGGTCAGATTATGAGGTCATATATTGGAGCCTTGACGAGGACGTCAAGAGTCTAAGTGGGGGATATTGTAACATCCCATGATTTGAGGCCTCAGATAACATGATCTTAAAAGGAATGATTGGACTACCCATATCACCAAGGTGCACCTCTTTTTCTGGGAGCCCATCACTAAGAACTCCATAGTTAAGCGTGCTCAACTTGGAGTAGTACTGGGATGGGTGACCTGTCGGGAAGTTGATCCTGGCATGCGTGTGAGTGAGGACAAAGCGCGCAGTTAAGGCTAGTGGTGGTCTGTGGGGACAATCGTCATTCTTGAAACTCTACTTAGAGCCTTGGGCAGTGGGCCCGGGTGTTACAGTTACTAACCAAATCAATGTGCTTACTAACACTGAATGTGCATGACCACACGATGGGTCCAAAAGGCTATGTAGGCATTCACCAAAGACTACAGGCTTCTACTTCTATTGAGTCTGCTGCTACTCAGGAGAGTGGAGATTCCTCTACTGTTACACCCACACCTCTGCCTCGCCATACTGTGTGGATATCTAGGAGGAAAAATAAGAAAGGAGATATAACCAAACCTGCAACTACTAAGGTGGCTGCAAAAATAGTAAAATTCAACTCTCAGAGCAATCAATAATGATTATTATGTTTACTTACCAATTTCTATTGATGGCGATTAGCGGGAGCTTCACGAGCAGAGGAATCAAGGCAAGTTCATCCCTGAGCCTGCGTTTGGCACAGGACTGAGATTCGAAAATCTAGACTGGGTTAGTCGGGGTTAGTCTGGATTCTGGGGCTGGGGTAGTCAGGATACAGTCTGATTTTGTTTGGCAACCCAGTCTGATTCTGGTCAGCTGGTCAGATTTGAGTCTAGTTTCAGTCTGATTCTGTTTGGCTGCCTGTCAAGATTCAGGATTCAGTCTAATTCTAATTGGCAAATAGATCATGATTTGAACTAATTGTTTTTTGTGAACTGATTTCAACATATATTATAAAAATTTATTATATTATATTGATTACACAACAAAAATTAACTTTAATATTATAAAATTTAGGCTTACTATTAATTTGTTTTCGTAATACAAAGAAAAATATTGTAACCACAAATTCAGTTTACATAAATTGAAAATCTACAGATAGTATCGACTTCTGGATCAAGTCATATTTCTTTATGATTAAACTATTATCAGTAGGTCATGCAAAGCAGAATAAAAGAGATTGAAGCAAAACAAGTGTCAGCTTAACAACATAATGAGTGTATAAAAAAAGCTACTTGACTTGAGCCAAAGTATGAGACGGGGCACAAACATGCGTTTTTAAATAAATTAACTGCCTAGTATTTTTTTTTGAACTAATCAAATTTTAACATATGATAAACTATCATTCTGAACCCAAAAAGATAGATAACAAACTATTATACACCCAATTGCAAATCACAAGAACATGATTGCCCCAAGAAATTGCAATCGACTGACACTTTTAAAGTCACTGAGACAAAATTTCTTCATAACAACATCGAAGTTGAACAAACCAATAGAATGATCGGTCACTCTAACCATTAGATGGAAAACACCCATGGAGTCAGCATAGAGAGAACACAGCAAACAAAAACATTGCAAATGAGCATAGAAGCAAGACAAGCTTCTTATCTAATTCCTACAATAGGATCGGGCCCCGGCCCTCTTCTCCACAACCCCAACTGACCTCCTTGGAGTAATGAGAGCGGAAGCGCCAGTGATGGTCCTCGGCATGGCTTTTGCTGTTGCAATAGAGGCTGATGACGAATACGATAAGGTGGGTGCCTTCTTCATGGATGACCTCAGGCTGTAGGTTGCCCGACTGGCCGAGGCGTCAGCGGCAGCTAAGGGCTTCCTGGCGATCTTTGTGGCTGTGGCGGCTGCGGGCGGTTTCTTTGCGATGGCCCATCGTTTGGCGACTTCAGACCCGTTGGTGACGCTGAGGCCCCAGTCCTTCTTCTCATCCCTCCTCCGCCTCAGCCGCTCGTTCTGCCAAGCCGAGTAGAGCTTGTACATCCTTCCTCTGTGGAACATCGGGCAGATGTCGGGCTCTACGGGATGATCGGGAGACAGCGGCGCGATCGGGCTGCCACCGCTCCCAGTTCTGAACTCGCCCGACACCCTCCTGGCTAGCGCGAGCAGCTCCGATCACTGTTTCTGTCGTCTTCGACTTGCCTTCGCGGCCGCGGTCCTTGCTGACCTTAGGCGGACGCACGAACGCCGACGATAAACCTGTGCCAGGACATGGAAACCCGCCGCAGGTGCGGAAGAGGTTGGCGACGCGGTCAGTGAGGAGGGGAGCAGGAAGGAGAGGGACGAAGAGGAGAGTCTGGAAGGAAAGAGGGGAAGAGGGGAGTAGGAAGGAGAGAGACGAAGAGGAGAGTTGGTTTGAGAAAGTGACTCGGGGTCACGGGAGGGGTAAAGGCAGGAAAGATGGTAAATCCGGATCAGAAAATGAAACCCCGCCTCTGTAAGAACTGGCCTAGTCCGGATTAAGTGATTCTATTATCCTAAAATGGGGTAAGATTGGGATTTGCAACCAAACACAAACCAGTCTTAATCGGTTGATTGTTTGGCAGGGTTGACACTAAAGACAAGCCAAAATCCGGATCCAGTCATGTACCAAACAGGGGCTGAGGGTACAAGGGATGAATTGACAGTTGATCTTGGTAACCTAGAGCATCCTAGATGTATTAGGGGTGCAAGCACTGGTGTGGGCATAAAATCGTTCTTTGGTCCATCGCAGCACAAACATGTCCCAAAAGCGGGATTTTCAAAAGCTGAGGTGACCTTTTTTTTAGAATGTTATTGTAAAAGGAATTCAATAATCAAAAGCTAGTGTTTCTTTTGTCCATGTATAGGTAGATGAGTTAATTAATAGGAGAGTCCATGAAGTAATGAGCAAGTAGCAGGCGTCTCTTACTGCCACTCAGACAATACATGTGGTCTCCCGCTCTTCTCCTACTGTAGAGGTGGTTGGGAGTAATCATGTAGACCCACCACCTAGCACGTCTGCTGTAAGTATTTTTTTTGACATAGTAGCTAGTCTTTTCAAGATGATATGTTTATGTATATATGTATATAACATACTTTACGTAAATTTGTAGGGGTTGAAGCCATGTCGTCTAAAAATCAAAGAATTTATTGTTGTAGAGGTTGAGGCTTACCCACCCCTTTTAGGGGACATGTTTCATGGCACTCCAGTACATGATGATGTGGTTCGTGTGAACCCGAGACTTGTACTCCACTAGTGGATGCATCTTCCATTACCATATGCCCACCCAGATTCTAAAACACTTGGTGAAGCAGAAGGCGGAGTGATATTGTGGCCTCAAAGCGGATGTCGTCTATACTGATATTGTATGGTAAATTTACATTACGCTAATTTGTTAGTGTGTATATACGAGCTATTCAATTGATCTAAAATTATGTATATAGGTCAAAAGGAAGAAACCTGCTACAGCTTGGCCTCCACCTCCACCTCCTCCTGAAGTACCTAGTTGGCTTTCAAGGGACCTATACAACTCGTTAGGTCCTAATTGTAAGGGTATGGTAGTATGGATAGGCGAACATGACCCAAATTCTCCTATAAATGTTTCTATTCTGGTGTATAGGCGAATCATACCATAACAAAATATTTATACAAGATATTTTGGAGTTGTTTCATTATGATTGTCTAAATACATCTATGATAGAGCTATGGATATGGTGAGATCTTGTTTATATATCCATATACCTTGTTTTATATACGGTGATCTGGTTTCTTATATATTAATGCATACATAATACATGTTTTGTAGCCACTTACAGACGTTCTGTAAAGAAATTTCATTTTCCCATGTGGGATTTCTAGTTCCATCTTTGAACAGTCTCGTAGATAAAGAGCCTTCATCAGTTGCCTCATACTTCTCTACCACTTTTAATTATTTTGGTAAAAAAAAGAAGTCGGTGATAATAACTCCATTCAATGTTGAGTAAGTTTACTTTGCTTTTAATTTGGACTTAAGAAAATTACATTTTTATTGGGATTTTAGGTTATTAATTTTTAACTTTCTTAACTCTAGTGGTAGGCATTGGGAGTTACTGGTTATTGTCCCCTAGACATGGACTATTTATTATCTAGATACTTTGGGGAAGGAATTAGACTCATTATATGGACACTCAATGAAAAGACCATTATTCACGTGAGAAATCTTTCATATTTTATATCTATTAACATCTATTATTACATTATTATTTAATAATGCAATTTAATGTGTTACATTAACATGTAGGGCTTTAAAAGTGTTCAAAAAAGATGGAGGAAACATGGCTAAGACAAAGAAACTGTTACTTTGGGGAATGTGAAAGTAATTTCTTGACTCCAATGTATATATTATTTATGTGAACTATGCTTGTTTGTATTTGTTAACATTTTGTATGTTTCAATTTATAGTGTGCTACACAAAATAACTGTTGGGCATGTGCATACTATGTGATGTGATATATGGACCTAATTATTAAACATGTTGTAATGGAAATCGATACCATACAATAGGTATTACATATAGTCTCACTAGATAATATGAAATATATCAATCTTATTATATATTATTAATTTTATATATACGTCATTCTCTTTGTAGGTGTTTAAAACTAGTAACTTCACTACAGGTGAAAAGTTATTTGATGTACATACTCCCTATACGATGGAAGAATTAAATGATGTAAGAGAACAATGGGCAAAAGCCTTACAAGTAGTGGGAATTTTTTATTATCATTGGAATACTGATGGCGATGATGATGATGATGATAATAATGATAAAGAGTGATATTTCTAAACTTTGTTGTCATAATTATTTATGTATTTGATGACATGTTAAACTTTGAAAGACACACTTATATATACATGTTTGAATGAATTTTTTTGAATTGTCTTATCTATATACATATGTGTGTGAAGATGAATACATGAATGTTTCTACATGTGTTTGAATGTGAAAAGAGATCAAATAAATGGAACGGCAGGTTGCTACATGTGTGTGAATATGGAATGGAGGAATGAAATGGAACTACAAGTTTCTACATGTGTGTGATGAAATCATATGAAATGTGCTTATATATGTGTGTGACGAAATCATATGAAATGTTCTTATACATGTGTGTGAATCATTCCATATTAATTGTCCATCCTTGTTAATTTTGTAGGTGTGTGGCCTGTTGTTGGCTAAAATCAATGGATGTTGTAAACTTGCAGTTCAGAACTGAACTGTAGGTTCTACATTCTGCTAACCAGCCAGACAGCAGACCTGCAAGCTGATAAGAAAAAAATCAAAACATAGTCGTCGGTTAAAGAAGAAACTGACAACAAAAAGTTATCTCGTCAATGACTAATAGATAATCGACATCTTTATCCCCTAATGGTGTCGGTTACTATTTGGTATCGTCAATAATTTTAGGTCAACAAAGTCAGTTTTATGTTGCTAACCGACACCTATGGTCTAACATGGGGCCAATTTTTTTGATAACCGATGCATATTGCACCCTACTAGTGTGTTTTTTGGGTTTGCAATCGGGGGATGCCTTTGTGGTGTCGGTTATGAAATCGACACGGAAGGCATCTACATCTAGTATCACCCACTTGGGTGTCACTTGGAAACCGACAGCAAAAGTCATATTTAACCGACACTAAAGGTGATATATGTACTAGTGCTGCTCCTGTGATTTATGGGACCCCTTCTTGTCCCGAGTGTTTTTTAGATACTTGGGTTACTCTTTGTCGTAGAACCTCAGTTGGGGTCAAGACTTATGTCTTCCGCAAAGCCTGGAGAAGCCATAAACACATCCCCCTGGTTGAATAGATGATGCTCATAACTTCAATTGCAAGGAATTAGGTAACTTCTATGCTTCCCCATTTTACCCTTGATTCATGGGTTCAAATTCAGAATTAAACTTTGATGTGTTTGCTTCGATTCGTCATGTTTTATTCATTCTTGGCTTCCAGGTTTTGTCTCGAATGCTTGAATGATTTTAGTTTTGTTGTACCTATCTTGTCCTAGAGGTTTCACCTCCTCTCCATGGCCAACAATGGTGAAAGCCTGACATGGGGCTTCTGGTCCCCCGTGATCCAAAATTTTGGGGTCAGCAGAATCAGAAAGGGACAAGGAGCCCAAAGGATGTAATGTTGTGTGGTAGTTTCTAGTATTTTAGTGTGTTGATTCTTAGTTTGAGGTTTGACTTAGTGATCTTCCTGCTCAAGTTTGATGGTTGAACGAAGAAGTTGCTCGCCAAGTAGTTTATTGTTATGGCCTTGATTTGATTTGATTTTTGTCACACAAGTCATGGAAAAATTTATCTTTTGATCTTTTATTTCATTTGATATCACGGTGTTTTCAATTAGTATTTATATACCAACATATCTTGTCACACAATATGGTTATAAACCATATGTGGAGGTATATCAGTAATTGGTTAACAAAAAAAATTCATAGGTCAGTTATTCAATTTATTTTAGGTAATTCACAATAAATTATATAAAGATCGAGAAAATAAAATAAAATATGTTTTAGAAGAAAAAAATTATAATCTACCCAATGGTACTAGTTCACCAACTAATTCCAATATAATAAATAAATGATTTTATTATGTATTTTCCTATTGGTTAGAATTTCTAAAATTCATAACTAATAATATATAAGTCAGAAAAATAAAGTAAAATATGATATGAACTTAGTAGAATATAATATACACATGGGTGTGGTTTTTATAACCTAACTCATTGATAATAAAAGGAGATTTTTAGGGTTTATACAATTAATGAAAGTCTAATCCCAATCTCATGTATGCCTTCAATAGGTTGTTTGTGGACTGAGATGGAATTAGGGTTTTGACCTTAGACATATGTAGACTTCATATGAGGTATGGTTGCATCTCATATTATTCTCTTTAAGCAATAAACCTTGTTTCTCACTCTATTGACATACTAACCTAAATTATCTTTCTCTTCTGAGAATTTATTCCTTGTGAAACATTCTACTTGGTTATGATCTAATGATCTTCCTTTCTTATTGGAATTTCTTTTCACTCTAACTTGTACCTTTATTCTTGTTGAAACCTTGATTTTTCCACTTATGTGGTTGATGTTTATTTTGTCCATTTTTGTGAAGGCAACTTTATTTATTCTATAAAAGACTACACTTTATACCTGCCTACATTTTTGTATGTCTTGTGATCGAGTAGCCCTAGAGTAGTTTAATTACATTGGTTATTTGGTTGTGTGTCCATGTTATATTTTTGGGATGGAGGTTGTTTGCCCCATACCCGGGTTTTGTGCCCACTTTTATCTATATTGGGAGATGGTTGTGTGCCATACTTTATCAAGTTTCAAGGTTGTGAGCCTTTGTTCCCATTGTTATTTATATTTTTCTAATGCTATGTTTATCTCACATGCATGCAAGTTGTTATTACTATTATGGGTTTTGTACCCAAGTCTTATAAGTGCTTGTGTGGCACAAATGTTATGTTGGCTTAGTGGCAAATATTCCTCTTGTTTATTGTTTGTTAAAATTCATATTCTTTTATGTCCAACTGGGAAGTCCTTTACTTTTCTATGGGAAGCCTTGTTTATTTGATATCCTTTATTCATTATATTTCTCAATCCATATTTAATATGCACATGCCAACCTTTATGCTGACATATTCTATTTTTCTCCTTTTACTGGGGTATGCTTCCAACCCCAGGTGTAGGACTTGCAAGACTTGACATGGTGACACAGACCTGCTAGGTGGATCTTTAGGGGAGATAGAGTTGAGATAGCTAGATATCCCTCCACTCAGATCCTTATATTATAATTGTGTCATACCACAAATCACAAAGACAGCGAAATGCCACGCAAAAATGTGTGGAACCACTATAAACATCATATTACCAAAAACACGGGTTAATCAAAATCGATTGTAGAAAGCATCATAAGAATGGAACTATTACATCTAGATCCACATCATGCAAGAAAATATGTTATATATATATTTAACCATGGTATATGTCCATCCACACATAGGATCTGTCTATTCCATATCCATCAAGGATACATCACCTATTTATATACATATCATACCTAGCTAGGCCAACAACAGGATAAGAAAGCCATAACAACTATACATCATGAAACCTCGTCAAAACACTTCCAAGGACCTAAGAGTACATGGATGATGACTCTAGGACTCTACTACAAAACAACCACAAAAGTAGCATATCCAACTCTTTCCTTCTACTATTCTTTTTGTTTCTCAGCTGCAACACCACGATCACCACCACGTCTAGCACGTCCACCTAAAAAGATTTTGAACCAACAGAGTGAGACACAGTCCCGGTGAGAAACATAACTCCCCGCCGAACTATAAAATCTTGGGAGAGCTTGAACAGATAAAGATGGTAACTAATATAAGCAGATCATATATGCTACATACTGAGCGGAATAACTCTATAACATCTTATTAGGATATCTAAGAGGCATATAGATACATAATATATGGAACATGATTGACAAGACAAGTCATCTAAGGACTTATCATAACATCCTAGGAACATGTAAATAGTTGCAAGATATAACTAGGGCAACTATACAAACAAGGCCTCAACCAATGTTCCGTGTTTGCCCTAAGCAAATATACTATACAACTGGATTACAATTTATTATGCCCTAAGGAAGTGAGTCATACCACTCAGATCCAAACCGACCACCGCTTGGTCGCAATCGATTGTCATACAAGGTCAACGGGAGAGCCGGGTTCCACGACCTCTTTCCCTTGTGGTCAATGCATAAGAACCAACAAGCAGGACCGCAGTCTCATGCTTAAGTGGCCTCAGCCACACAAGGTCATGCTACCCTCTGCCTAGCCCACCTTGGTACATGTATCGACGCTAGAAAACAGAGCCACGGGCCTGTTCACTGTGCTCCATCATCACTGAGCCATGGGTATGTTCACCATGCTCTATGACATATCCTGAGCCATTGGCATGTTCACCATGCTCTAACCACACTGAGCCACGGGCCTAAAACTGTGCTCTAAACATGCACTACTACTTAGGGCGTAGGCGCACCCCACATATTCAACAATATGTGTTCCAAGTTAACCCTTAGGAGAACCTATTTCACCATCACCAAACTCCTGATGATGATGGATCTATGTCCAGGACAAACTACATGAAAGATTCATTTGTAATTAATTAACATATTTAAGCGGATTGCAAGATTCAACCAAGTTATGTAACATGTAAATTATAACAAAAGTAAACAACATAGATCTCATTATCATGTGTTACATTGTCATTCTAATTCTCAAGGCCATCAACATCATCTTGATCCATCACAAGGATCCAGCATTACATGTTACCACTTGGCCTCTTGCCAATCATCAAGATCCATCTCAAGGTTCAACATCTCAGGGATTCAATCCCACCATCAGGGTACATCACACCCATCATATGTCACTGGGTTCATCGTAACTCTTGATGTTCCACATCATATAATTGTCATGCCATCACCATAGCCTCATCATACAAATGGTACATGCATGGTTAACATAAGCATAGAGGTACAACTGTACTCATACAAGGAACATCTTAAACTTATTGCATATATCAAGAGAGATATAATTATGCTATTGGATGAGCATATCTATGCATGACATTACCATATATAACTTTTCAATCAAGCATTAGGGTTACCAACCGAACACAAAGTACAACCCTAACTATAGATATATCGGGTAAGGGACAACCCTCACCAAAGGTATCACAGCCCATAACATTCCTCACTATAGGTGTATCAACCCTCACCAAAGGTGTAACGTCCATAACTATCATGGTTAACACTGCATAAAGGGGCTGACATGGATATCGGTCAACATGTATCTCAGGTTGACACCCATATCAGGTTAGCACTCAAGGTCAGGCCGATAACATCCAACACTCTTATAACATCAATATCGGGCAACGCCCAAGAACAACATAATGGTTAACAGCTAACACCCTTCTCGGGTTATCACTCATAACGGGCCAACGCCCTATTGGGCAACATCCAACCAACACATCCCGATAACACCCTAAGCACAACAGACTAACGCAGTGTCACCCTATCAAGTCGATATTGGGTAGCACAACACCATAACAGGTTAACATCCAACTATTATGGCTTAAACTGATATCGTCTGAGGCAACCACTGATCACGATATCGGGCAACACCTCAAAGACCAGCATAACGGGTTAAGCACTTTAATCAGACCGATAATGTGCACAACACAACGGTAACAAGGGTTGTAGCCGATAACGACCTCAGTAGTGTATCAGTCAGCACTACATATCACCCAAAGGGTCAACTCTCCCAGAACTCATAACAGTCAAGGGGTCAACATACAACCACCTAACATATCGTCCAAGCTTAACCTTAGGAGAGGGATATCAGGCACTACCTTACACAAAATGATATCGGGCAGTAAGACATCTTGGGTTGTCAAAGACATCGGGTTTCACCTCTCCACAAAATGGTATCAGGCATCAAGGGATAACAGATTACACCACATATCCGGTTATTCATCTTCAACCTCAAGACAACCACCCAACCCTAAAATATCAAGAGTGTTGGCTCACCACTCAACAACTAAGTGAGAGGGGTCTTTCACAACCTCTATCACATATCGGGCAGCAAGGTCGATCATTACCATATCGGCCAACCAACCAACAACTAGGTCAACACCCAACCAAAGGCTGACTCTTTCAAATCCATGGTGAGAGAGAGGGTTATTGCTCAAGCAACTAGAGCTTAAGCTCACCTCTCAAGACCAAAGAGAGAAAGGGGTTTTGCCCCAAGAACACGCCACAACACACCATTGAATTAGGAGACCCTAGGCTCACCTCTCAACAACTAAGAGAGAGGGGTTTTGCCCAAGGAACCCACATCCAAGGTTCGGCCAACAAGATCCATGGATCATCTAGGGCAACAACATGACCATTAAAGAAAGAATCATATCTAACAAGATAACATGGCTGATCAAGATAGTAACAAAGCAACATGGTAAGGAAGTAGTATAGTTAGGGTTAGGAGTTATGTAACCTGCCTCAAGCACACTCTTCAAGCTCAAAAGCTCCAAGCTCCACGCTCCAAGGCACCACCTTCGGCCATCATAAGAAGGGAAGATAAGCTCATAACCACCATGGCCTAAAGACAACCAAGAAGGATAATGTGCCAAGGAAAGAGAGAAAAAGATACTCACCACAAGAGAAGAAGGAGCAAGGACACTCTAGGGTTTCGGCCACCACTAGAGGAAGAAGAAGACTAGAGCTATGGCTGCCAAGGATGTCACCCTCCAAGCTCCACCAAAGGATATCGGCCACCAAGAGAGAAGGGAAGCACCTAAGGAAACTAAAGGAGTTACAAGCTAGCAAAGGAGGGGGTATATATACAAGGGGGTCAAGTGGGCATCCACTAGAGGGCTGCTCCACATGTACTCGCCCAAACCACCACTTGTCCAAGCTATGCCACCTTGTTAGCAAAGAGCAACAAGTGTCACCAAGGGTGACACAAATGAAACTAGGTCACAAGGACCACCTAGGCCGATATCACCCCTTGCCCGATACACCCTTGCTTGATACACCTAGAAAGGAGGTGGCACCAAGCTCAAACAAGGCCCAAGAAAGCCCAACAACAAGCCTAAGCTTCAACAAACTCAACGAGGCCCGAAGCAACTCAAGCAAGGCACCCAACCCATCCTCTCAACTCTAGAGGATGCAAGGAGAGAGAAAGACATCTCTCAAGGTGAAAAACTTGCACACCAACCCTAAAACTTGGGTAGTTTGCAAGTTGCACCTCAACCTCTCAACAAAGCACAAACAAGCCCTAACCACCACTCAGGTGATTAGCAAACATCTAAACACAAGGTTTAGGCAAAGCAAATAGGGTAAGCTTAAAACGAAGGTTAGGGTCCTTACAAACCATAAACCCCTAAAAAAGGATTTCGCCCCCGAAATCCAAAGAGAAAAGCGAGGGATACTTCCTCCTCATCTCTTCCTCAACCTCCCACGTGGCTTCCTCAATGCCATGATGATGCCAAAGAACCTTCACAAGAACCAGGTCCTTCCTCTTCATCTTCTTCACTCTTTTGTCAAGGATCAACATTGGACCTTCCTCGTAGGTCACATCTTCATCAAGCTCAACCTCAACCGGCTGTATCACTGTATCTGTACCTGGATGACTTTTCTTCAGCATAGTGACATGGAACACTGGATGCAACCTGTGCAACTCTGGCGGTAGCTCTAACTTGTAAGCCACTTTGCCAACATGTGCTATCACTGGATATGGCCCCATATACCTAGGAGCCAACTTGCCTTTTCGGCCAAACCTCATCGTGCCTTTCCATGGAGAGACCTTGAGATACACCTTGTCTCCCACTTGGAACTCCAGAGGTCATCGACGATTATATACATATGACTTCTATCTGTCATGTGTTGTTTTTAACTATTGTTGTATCACCTTGATCTTTTCTATCATCTGTTGCACTAACTCAGGACCCAAAAGCTGATACTCGCTAGACTCATACCAACATAAAGGAGATCTACGCTTCCTGCCATATAAAGACTCACAAGGTGCCATGTCGATACTCCATTGGTAATTGTTGTTGTAGGTGAACTCTATCAAACTGAGATGCACATCCCAGCTAGCTACCTAGGAACTGCAAAACAAAAGCTCAAAGAAGATCCTCCAAAGTCTAAATAGTCCTTTCAGACTATCCATCTGTCTGTGGGTGGAAAGCGGTACTGAACCTCAACTGCGTTCCCAACGCTCTGTGCAACTGTTCCCCAAAATGACTCATGAACTGAGGACCTCAGCCAGAGACTATCGTTATGGGAACACCGTGCAAATGCACTATCTCATCCACATATACCTGAGCAAGCTTTTCTATCATATATGTCATCTTTACAGGTATGAAATGGGCAGACTTCGTTAATCTATCCACTATCACCCAAATGGAATCATGATTTCTAGCTGTCCTTGGAAGACCAACTACGAAATCCATGGTTACATGATCCCATTTCCACTGTGGTATCGGCATGGGTTGCAACATACCTGCCAGCTTCTGATACTCAGCCTTAATCTGCTAGCATATTGCACACCTAGCCACAAACTCGGCCACGTCTCTCTTCAAGCCTGGTCACCAATACAGGTCCTTCATATTATGATACATCTTGGTGACACCTAGATGCATAGCATACATCGATGTGTGCACTTCCTCAAGCACTAACTTCCTCAGATCATCAACATTGGGGACCATCATCCTGTTATGATAACAAACTAGTCCATCCTTGGACTCATGGAAGCCATCATGTTTCTCGATGACAAACTCTGTCATGATCAAGTGAACTGTAACATCTGCATGTTGTGCTTCTTTGATCTGCTTTCTCAACGTAGGATTCACTTGCATCTGTGCCAACAGTCCTGCCAACAAGGAGACTTCCAACTGCACATTCATCTTTCGCAAAGAGACGAATATATCCCTCCTATGGCATATCAAAGAACTCAACTATGCCTTCTTCGTAGGAAGAGAAGAAGACTTCTTGCTAAGTGCATCCGCTACTACATTCACCTTACCAGGATGATACTCCATGGTGCAATCATAATCACTGATCAGCTCCATCCAGTGACGTTGTCGCATGTTCAGTTCACTCTGTGAGAAGATATACTTCATGTTCTTATGATCCATAAAGATCTGACACACTTCCCCATAAAGATAGTGTCTCCAAATCTTCAACGCATGGACCACCGCTGCCAGCTCCAAATCATGTATCAGATAACTCTCCTCATGCTTCTTAAGTTGTCACGAAGCAAAAGAAACCACATGATCTTCCTGCATCAGCACACAACCTAATCCTATTTTGGAAGCAACACAGAAAACAACATAGCCTTTCCCAAGCTCTAGCAACACCAACATTGGAGCACTAGTCAACTTCTCCTTTAAGTTCTAAAAAGCTTACTGGCAACGATCACCCCAAACAAAAGGTACATCCTTCCTGGTGATCTTTGTTAACGGCAACACGATCACACTGAAGTTCCTTCTAAACCTCCAGTAGTATCCTACTAAACTCAAAAAACTACGAACTTCATTCAGCATCTTCGGTTGCTCCCACTCTGCAACTGACTCCACCTTCTTGGGATCCACTCTGACTCCTTCCGCCGATATCACATGTCCTAAGAAAGCCACTTCCGTCAGCCAGTACTCACACTTACTGAACTTGGCATACAACTGATGCTGGCGAAGGAGAGTCAAGACTTGTCGAAGGTGTTGTTCATGCTATTAACTGTCCTGACTATAGATTAAGATATCATCTATGAAGACCACAACAAACTGATCTAGAAACATACGGAACACCTTGTTCATCAGATCCATGAAAGCAGCATGTGCATTGGTTAGCCCAAAAAACATAACCACAAACTCAAAGTGACCATACCTCATCCTAAAAGCTGTCTTCGGTATGTCATCGTCCTTGATCCTCAACTGATGATATCCAGATGGTAGATCGATCTTTGAGAACATTGTAGCACCACACAACTAATCAAACAGATCATCTATCCTCGGCAAACGGTACTTGTTCTTGATCGTAACTTTGTTCAACTGTCGGTAATCTATGCACAGACACATCGATCCATCCTTCTTCTTCACGAATAGAACTGGAGCACCCCATGGCAATGTGCTTGGTCTGATGAAACCTTTATCCAGCAACTCCTGTAATTGCTTCTTCATCTCTTCCATCTCAGCTAGAGCCATCATGTACGGTGTATGAGCAACTGGTTGTGTCCCTTACACTAGATTGATCTCAAAGTCAATCTCTCGAGGTGGGGTAACACTAAGAAACTCATCGGGAAACACATCCTCAAACTCTCTGATAACTATCATGTCCTAAAGACTCAGACCTTTTGCCTCAGTATCTAAAACATGAGCCAAGAACGCTCTACAACCTTGCCGCAACAACTTCTCTACCACCATTGCTAACACCAAACACGTCAGAAGAATCTTCCTATCTCCCTAGAAGATCCACTTCTCACCATCATTAGCGAACACCACTTGTTTGAAACCACAGTCCAGCACAACCTTATAACTCTCTAAGGTATTCATCCCAAGGATTACATCGAATCCATGCATATCAAGTGGTATGAGATCCACTTGTACGTTGTGTCCCGAAAAGGATAGAACACAAGATGGACACACCTCTCGAAGCATCAAGGAACCATCAAGAGGGGTTTCTAACAACAAGCTATCTTTCTTACAACTAATAGGTGAAAGACAGCTATCAAGCATACTACAAGTGATAAAAGAGTGTGTAGCACTCGAGTCAACCAGAATAGATACAAAGCAAGAAGAAGACAAATTAGAATGAAATAACTCCATCTAACCTGCCACCACTCATGGATTGACTATCACCTCCGGCTGACTCATAGCATAGAATTGATTCGTTGCCTGATGTCATCCATGCCCTTTGCTTCCTTGAGCAGACGATCCAGCTTGTGATGCTTGACCGCGTCCTCACCCTCTGGTGCCACTAACATGCTGACTCTGCCTTGGAGATTGTGATACTTCAACCTCTCTCCTCGGGCAATTCCATTTGATATGCCCGACCTGTCCATAGAGAAAGCACGACGTGTCTCTCGGCTGCAGCTTAGATGGTCCTGTCACTGCCACTAAAGCTGTGTTGTGTGCCTTTTATGGCAAAAAAACCATGCCCTTTTCCTTTACTCGGGGACCACTGTGACGGTGCACTAGAACCTTACATGACTGACGGTGTAGAAAACCTTAGTTTCTTGGATCCATCGTACCTTTGCCTCTGAAACTGACCAGACTTTCTCTTGGACATTGCCTCTTTCTTCTCCCGAGCCGATCACTCGATCCTCTAAACCGACTCAACAAACGTAGAAAAGCACTCTCTGTTAGATGCAGTAGCTGTCGTCGATATCTCATCACTTAGACCCTTCTCAAAACATCTGATCCTCTTATCATCTGTCATCTCCATGTGAGGACAAAACCTCAACAGCTCCATGAACTTAGCCTCATACTCGGTGATGTTCATAGATCCTTGGCGCAAATGCTCAAACTGACTGATCTTCTCATCCAGATACATCTTTGGGAAGTATCAACTCATGAACTCCCACTTGAAGACATCCCAACATATCACCTCACCGGGTTGCTTCTCTTCTTTGATGGTCCACTAGTGGCCAACACTACCCTTTAGAAGGTAGACAACGTGCTTGACTTTTTCTACTTCGGGGATGTTGAGGATCTGTAAGGCCTTCTCAAGACCTATCAGCCACAGATCTACATCCACTGGATCAGCCATTCCAGCATAATCTGAAGCTCCGACTCAGCAAAGTCGTTCGAAGGACTTCCCAATACCTGATGATTCTTCACGGGGAACCGGTGCCCTTGACGGAGGAACATGTAATCTCTCCACCATGAGATTCATCGTTGCCATCACATGTCCCATGAGGTGCTGGTAGATAGGATTCTCAAGAATGGCTGGGTCGATTTGGGGGACCTCAGGCACCCAATCTTCATGTGCCTACACAATCTCTCCATCAACTGATGCAGCGGCACCGCTCTCGGCAGCATGCTCTTTGTGATTTCCAGACATCTTTTATCTTTATCTTCTATTGGGGTAGAAGGTCATTATGAGAAAATCTGGAGAAAATCACAAGAACAGACACAAACCTAGTGCTAGATCCCTATAGACTCAGCGAACCTAGAGCTCTGATACCTACCTACTTGTGACATCCCGCCATCACAAAGATAGAGAAATGCCACGTGAAAACGTGCAGAACCACTATAAACATCATATTACCAAAAACACAGGTTAATCAAAACTGATTGCGGAAAGCATCATAAGAATGGAACTATTACATCGACATCCTACAAGAAAACATGTTATATATATAACCATGGTATATGTCCATCCACACATAGGATCTGTCTGTCCCATATCCATCAAGGATACATCACCTGTTTATATACATATCAGACCTAGCTAGGCCAACAACAAGATAAGAAAGCCATAACAACTATACATCGTGAAACCTCATCAAAACATTTCTAAGGACCTGAGAGTACAGGGATGATGACTCTAGGACTCTACTACAAAACAACCACAAAAGTAGCATATCCAACTCTTGCCTTCTACTATTCTTCTTGCTGCTCAGTTGCAACACCACGATCACCACCACATCTAGCACGTCCACCTAAAAAGGTTTTAAACCAACGAGGTGAGACACACAGTCCCAACGAGAAACATAACTCCCCGCCGAACTATAAAATCTCGGGAGAGCTAGAACAGATAAAGTAGGTAACTGATATAAGTAGATCATATATGGTACATACTGAGCGGAACTAACTCTATAACATCTTATCAAGATATCTAAGAGGCATATAGATAGATAATATATGGAACATGATTGACAAGACAAGTCATCTAAGGACTTAACATAACATCTGAGGAACATGTAAATAGCTGCAAGATATAACTAGGGCAACTATACAAATAAGGCCTCAACCAATGTTCTGTGTTTGGCCTAAGCAAATATACTATAGGGCGGGATTACGATTTATTATGCCCTGAGGAAGTGGGTCGTACCACTCAGATCCAAATTGACCATCACTTGGTCGCAATCGATTGCCATACAAGGTCAGTGGGAGAGCCGGGTTCCACAACCTCTTTCCCTTGTGGTCAGTGCACAATAACCAACAAGCAGGACCACAGTCTCATGCTTAAGTGGCCTCAACCATACAAGGTTAGGCTACCCTCTACCTAGCCCACCTTGGTACAAGTATCGGCGCTTGAAAACTGAGCCATGGTCCTGTTCACCGTGCTCCATCATCACTGAGCCATGGGCATGTTCACCATGCTCTATCACATATCCTGAGTCATGGGCCTATTCACCATGCTCTAACCACACTGAGCCACGGGCCTGAAACCGTGCTCTAAACATGTACTACTACTTAGGGCGTAGGCACACCCTACATATTCAACAATATGTGTTCCAGGTTAACCCTTAGGAGAACCTGTTTCACCATCACCAAACTCTTGACGATGATGAATCTATGGCCAGGGAAAACTACATGAAAGATTCATCTGTAATTTATTAACACATTTTAAGCATATTGCAAGATTCAACCAAGTTATGTAACATGTAAATTATAACAAAAGTAAACAACATAGATCTCATTATCATGTGTTACATTGTCATTCTTATTCTCAAGGCCATCAACATCATCCTGATCCATCACAAGGATCCAACATTACATGTTACCACTTGGCCTCTTGCCAATCATCAAGATCCATCTCAAGGATCAACATCTTAGGGATTCAATCCCACCATCAGGGTACATCACACCCATCACATGTCACTGGGTTCATCGTAACTCTTGATGTTCCACATCATATCATTGTCATGCCATCACCATGGCCTCATCATACAAATGGTACCTGCATGGTTAGAATAAGCATAGAGGTACAACTGTACTCATACAAGGAACATCTTAAACTTATTTCATATATCAAGAGAGATATAATTATGCTATTGGATGAGCATATCTATGCATGACATTATCATATATAACTTTTCAATCAAGCATTAGGGTTACCAACCGAACATAAAGTACAACCCTCACCAAAGGTATCACAGCCCATAATGTTCCTCACTATAGGTGTATCAACCCTCACCAAAGGTGTAACGTCCAACACTGTCTTTGTTAACATTGCATAAAGGGGCTGACATGGATATCAGTCAACATGTATCTCAGGTTGACACCCATATCGGGTTAACACTCAAGGTCAAGACGATAACGCCCAACACTCTTATAACATCAATATCGGGCAACACCCAAGAACCACATAACGGTTAAAACCTAACACCCTTCCCAGGTTATCACTCATAACGGGCTAATGCCCTATCGGGCAACATCCAACCAACACATCCCGATAATGCCCTAAGTACAACAGACTAACACATCGTCACCCTATCAAGCTGATATTGGGTAGAACAAAACCATAACAGGTTAACATCCAGTTGTTATGGGTTAAACCAATATTGTCCAAGGCAACCACTGATCACGATATTGGACAACACCTCAAAGACCAGCATAATAGGTTAAGCACTTTAATCAGACCGATAACTTGCACAGCACAACAATAACAAGGGTCGTAGCGGATAATGACCTCAGCAGTGTATCAGTCAGCACTACATATCGCCCAAAGGGTCAACTCTCCCAGAACTCATAACGGTCATGGGGTCAACAGACAAGCACCTAGCATATCATCCAAGCTTAAGATTAGGAGCGGGATATCGGGCACCACCTTACACAAAATGATATCGGGAAACAAGACATCTTGGGTTGTCAAAGATATTGGGTTTCACCTCTCCAAAAAATGGTATCGGGCATCAAGGGATAACGGATTACACCACCTATCAGGTTATTCATCTTCAACCTTAAGACAACCACCCAACCCTAAAAGATCAAGAGTGTTGGCTCACCTCTCAACAACTAAGTGAGAGGGGTCTTGCACAACCTCAATCACATATCAGGAAGCAAGGTAGATCATCCCCATATCGGCCAACCAACCAACCAACAACTAGGTCAACACCCAACCAAAGGCTCACTCTTTCAAGTCCATGGTGAGAGAGAGGGGTGTTGCTCAAGCAACTAGAGCTTAAGCTCACCTCTCAAGACCAAAGGGAGAAAGGGGCTTTGCCCCAAGAACATGCCACAACACACCATTGAATTAGGAGACTCTAGGCTCACCTCTCAAAAACTAAGAGAGAGGGGTTTTACCCAAGGAACCCACATCCAAGGTTCGGCCAACAAGATCCATGGTTCATTTAGGGCAACAACATGACCATTAAAGTAAGAAACATATCGAACAAGATAAAATGGCCGATCAAGATAGCATATAACAAAGCAACATGGTAAGGAAGTAGTATAGTTAGGGTTAGGAGTTATGTGACCCGCCTCAAGCACACTCACCAAGCTCAAAAGCTCCAAGCTCCACGCTCCAAGCACCAAGGCACCACCTTCGGCCATCATAAGAAGAGAAGAGAAGCTCATAACCACCATGGCAGAAAGACAACCAAGAAGGACAAGGTGCCAAGGAAAGAGAGAAAAAGATACTCACCACAAGAGAAGAAGGAGCAAGGACACTCTAGGGTTTCGGCCACCACTAGAGGAAGAAGAAGACTAGAGCTATGGCTGCCAAGGATGTCACCCTCCAAGATCCACCAAAGGATATCGGCCACCAAGAGAGAAGGGAAGCACCTAAGGAAACTAAAGGAGTTACAAGCTAGAAAAGGAGGGGGTATATATACAAGGGGGTCAAGTGAGCATCCACTAGAGGGCTGCTCCACATGTGCTCGCCCAAACCACCACTTGTCCAAGCTATGCCACCTTATTATCAAAGAGCAACAAGTGTCACCAAGGGTGACACAAATGAAGCTAGGTCACAAGGACCACCTAGGCTGATATCACCCCTTATCCGATACACCCTTGCCCGATACACCTAGCAAGGAGGCGACACTAAGATCAAACAAGGCCCAAGAAAGCCCAACAATAAGCCTAAGCTTCAACAAGCTCAACGATGCCCAAAGCAACTCAAGCAAGGGGCCCAACCCATCCTCTCAGCTCTAGAGGATGCAAGTAGAGAGAAAGGCATCTCTAAAAGTGACAAACTTGCACACCAACCCTAAAACTTGGGTAATTTGCAAGTTGCACCTCAACCTCTCAACAAAGCACAAACAAGCCCTAACTACAACTCAGGTGATTAGCAAACATCTAAACACAATGTTTAGGCAAAGCAAACAAGGTATTCCCAAAATGAAGGTCAGGGTCCTTACAATAACTTTTGTGTAAATTTTATGGGAGATGATGATGTACTTTTGTAAAATTGAATAAGTCATGAAATTTTATTCTATTGCTACACGTTGGTCTCTTTTCGTATATCATCATTTGATAATTGAAAGTTTTATTCAAGCATGCTTGTAAGTATGTTTGGATAGATGAGTTTATTCTCAAATTAAGTAGGGAGTAGATCCCATGTTTGATCCCACTCCTTACAAGATGGTATTAGGGCCCATAGTGGTCATATTGCTGACTATTTCAATTTTGTCTCTATAATTAGAACCCTTATCTTGCATAGTCACCCTCTAGGTGAGATGTTTACCCTATATTTAACCTAAGGTGATGAAAGGATGATTTAGAATTATATGAGGTACACATAATAATCATGGTTAGTACACCCTAAAGTGATAAGGAATTAGGTGCACTTACCCTACAATGTAGGTTGGTAGCAATACATCCCTTTGGATGTTAAGATCTAACTTTAGGATGGATTTTGGAATAAGGATGAGAAAGTAGTTGATAAGGAGATTACATATGGATAAAATTGTCACTTGGTTCCTAGCGTTGATTTTGATACCATCCTTGTTTTACCTTGCATGCTTTTGTACCATCAAAAAGAATTCTTATTATACTATTATATCTACAAAAAAAGTTTTTCTGGATTTGTATCAAGATTCTTTCTTGAACTAAGTCACATTGAAGAGATATGTGAAGTTTTGGTAGAGAAACCCTATAATAAGTTGCACCGAAGTCTACCCTAGTTTTGGCATTTGAAGTGATGGCCATGAAGATATGTCTTGATATAAAGGTTTATCCTATGACTCTTTAAATGCCATGTGAATCTTAGAGTTGTCGGGTTAGAAGAACAAGGACCCAAGGCCAACCCTAGTTGGATATTACTTGTTATTGGATGCATAAACAACACAAATCCCTAAAATACTCACAACTAAGAGATTCATGAGAAACCCTAGTACTTTGGTGTTGTTTAGTTTGACTTATTAGGTTAAACCTTATAAGGGGTGGTGTATAGGTCATTGATAAAACATGGATGATTAGATTTTAAGGATGAACTCCTTTTAAGGGGTGGAGTGTGGTAATGAACTAGAACCTAGAATCCTACCCTATTCTAGGATTTGAAGACTAGTGGGTTAGTTCCTTAGATTTGATCAAACAAGGGTAAAATTTAAAAACACATTATGTGCCAACATGTAAATAAAACCATGAAATATAGATCTGTTGATCATTCAAAAGTTGACTCCTTCAGCTAGGGTTCTGCATTGCCTGAATAGTAGGCGGTGTCTCATCGCCGCCTACCCCCGGCTGGCAATCCAAGTCAGGTCTACCTGTGCGTAGGTCCAGTCTATTTTCCCGTCAGTTCCCATCGTCCTGGGCCTTGTGCTCCAGCGCCGCCTTTCCCATGGCGTCACAGGTAATAGTGGATGGGAATCCCATCTAACCTCCACTAGCATCTCCCTTCAGACTTCGGGCTTTGTGCTCAGTGCATCTTTCAAGCGAGGTGTTTAGAATCTGTTGCGTCTGCCGTAGGTAAAGACGAGATCATTCTTGATCTGAGAAGGATCTTCACTGCCCCTATTGCTTTGGATAACCTACTAATAGTTGTGCGAGTGCCTCTTGCGTCAACCCACTGTTCTAGGGTTAGATTTTCCCTATCCACTCAAAACCCTATCTTACACTCACATGAATACTTTAGGGTTTATAGGTTTTACATGAGTCATCAATAGGAACTCATATACACTGCAAATCCTTACAAAAAGTCCTTCTTGGTCGACAAAGTTCTCGACCAAGAATCACTTGGTCGGAGACTCAAACAACTAAGAAATAACTTTGCAAATCTTTAGTTCTGAGTCAATTTTGGTCAACAATATTGTCGATCGAGATATGACACTTGTAATAGTTTAAACAAGAGAGAGATAGATACATAGCCGTTAGATCCATCTAAACCAGACAGTCATCTGGTCGACAATATTGTGGACTGAGAGTCATTCGGTCAACAATATTGTCAACTGAGAAAAGTTCTTGAAACTTCGCATTTAATGAACATTTTAGTTGTTTCAACCCAACTAATTTCTACCTAATGGCTATTTAAGAACTAACAACACTCTAGACACTCCCTAGAACGTCCTAAAACACTTGCATACCATTCCTATAAATAAGAGAGGCCTTAGGACACCTAAAACACACAAGCTATACTTGAGCATCCATTCTAGAGAGAAACAAAGTTGATATTCACTAGCTATCTCCTTCCTTGTGCTATAAAGTTGTGTCCTATAGCTACAATATCCTATCCACCACATATAGGCACTCCCATCGTAAGTGGATATGAGATCTATATGCTTTATATAGGATCAAAGTGATGTACTTCATTGGTTAAATATTTCTTTCTTCCAATCTATTTCTTTTATATTGTACTTTGTTCTCCTTGACTACTCCTAGAGTTCGAGGTTGTTGTAAGGAGGTTTCTTGGTGCTACTTCAACAAAGTGAAGGCTTCCTGTAAGGTTTGCTTGAGGTTACTTCAAGAAGGCTACTTCAAAAAAGGTTGGAGCTACTTCTAGGTAAAGGATGTCTCAAGGTGTTGGAGCTACTTCAAGGAAGTGAAGGCTGCTCTAAGGTTGCTTGAGGTTTCTTCAAGAAGACTTCTTCAAAGGAGGTTGGAGCTACTTCTAGGTGAGGGCTATCTCAAGGTGGTGGAACTACTTCAATGTGGTGATGGTTTCTCTAAGGTTGCTTGAGGTTACTTAAAGAAAGCTACTTCAAAGAGGTTGAGGCTACTTCAAGGTAAAGGCCACTTCGACTGGAAGGTGATTCTATTTTGTTGTAATATCCTTGAGAGGTAAATAAAACAAATCACTTTCAAAATCCTAATTGGAAACAATCTGGTAGTGGACTGACAACCTTTGATTCAAAGGTTGGAACCACTCTAAATCAAAGTGTCTTCCTTGTTTCCTCCTCCTTCTTTTCTTTATGTATTTAATTAAAATTTTAATGTACCAAAATCTCTATTGACCACTCCTCTCGATCTTTCACCTCATACTCCAGTGGACTTTGTGGACTTGAAACAAACTCTTTGACATCTCCCAGATATCATGTTTTTCTATCTCCCAAGATGTAGTGAAAAAGGATACGGTAAATACATCAAGCTCAACATGGTGTTACCATTCATTGCTTTTAGAGTGTTCATAATCTCATTCATCTGTTGAACTTTTGTGACCTCAAATTCACATATGTATCAATCACTTCATCCATCTCCTGGATAGTACTCCACATTTACTCACCCTTATAATGATCTGCCTCAACAAAGAAGTCGGTATAGTATTTGGGTTCTTCTACTCTCATCTATTTAGAGTCATCCATTATCATTCCTCCTTTACCCTTGATCCTCTTTATAGTTTTCTTTTATTTCTCCCTTTCACCACCGCATGGTAGAAGTGTGTATTCCTTTCCCCATTCTAGAGCCAATTTATCTTTGACTTCTCCCTTCATATTTCCTCTTCATACATCTATCGTGTATCAAGCTCAACCTATGCTCTTTTTAGTGCTTGGCTACGTTGATCATCAAGTGATTCTTTATAGTCCATATGTATATGACCAACTAGATCTTCAAGATCTCCGAATTTCTATGAAATACTCCAAAAACCTCCTTACTCCATACAGTCAAACTTCTTATCAAGTTTTTCATCTTGAGAAAGATATTGGTCGATGGTTCCACCCATCCTTCATGCTTCCACTCCTTCTCTATAATCTTTATACATTGTGGGTGTTCTAGTCATCCTTTCTTGAACGTAAAAGGGGATCTTAGATGTTCTTTCCTCCTCATGATGTCGATCACCAAGAGAGGGTAATGATCTGATGACATGTCCTTAGAAAGGTGCCTCACAATAGGATTATGATTCGTCATCCACCTGGAGTTGGCAAATCCCCTATCTAGCCTCTCCCATTTTGTTGGGTTTCCTTTATACTTATCAACCCAAGTGTAAGAACTTCCTTCATATTTTAGTTTAAAAACATCCATATTCTCCACCCATTCATTGAATTCATGCATAGGTTTTATCTTAGGTTTATTCGATCCTCTATACTCCTTCTCTAATCTCAAAACATTATAGTCACCCACCATGATCCACTGTGCATCTCCTATTATGTTTCTCAAATCTGTCATATAGTTCCATAGTTTTCTTCATTCATACATATCTCATTTTTCATGTATTTCAACACATAAATCTGCTCTCCTTTCCTATCCTTCTAGGTAATAGTAATTTGATGTTCATCCACTTTAAAGATGGTTGCATCTAGATCTTTGTCCACATACACCCACACATTTCCACCTTCCTTCTCATTTGAATAACAACATTAAAGATTCATGCTCTACACTAATTCTTCTATCCTTATCACCTTCAAGAAAGGTTCAAAGATAGCAACCATCATTGGTTTATGCTTCCTGCATATCCTTCTCAAAGCTTTCCTCGAGTTTTTACTATATGCTCCCCTCATGTTCCTGAAGATCATATTATTAGACATATAATCCAATAGAAAACATCCACCATCGTACCCCATTATAGGACCTGGTTCTTCCATGATAGCTCATGTTCCTATCTTCACCTCTATCCCTTATTACTAAAAATTCATCCCTACTGATATCATCTTGTGCCCTGTATACTCGTCTCTCATCTTCTGTCCATGCCTCCCTTCTACTACCATAGTGTTCATCATCTTGCCAAAAAGAAAAATACTTGATGTTCCTTGTGCCACCTCTCTCTGTTATGCTCTATCTGCTAGGATATTTTCTCCTTCTCTCACTTTTAAACCTGGTATCCAGAATGAAATCATCTAACATTTGATCATTTAATTTAAACTTATCTCTACTTTGATCCATCACATGTCCGCCCCTTTTATACCCCTACATCTCCTTCTTATGGATATAAGATTCCTCTGCTTTGGTTTGGGCCTCTACCTCCCTCACCTTCTTAGATTTAGGTTTAGAAGATGATTCATTGGCCACCTCACATGTTTCCACTATCTCATCCGTTGTTCCATTTGTTGTAGGTGTAGTTAAGACAAAAGCCTCAAGGAAACCCCTATTTCTACCCTCTGCATTTATCACCATAGAAGCATGTTCATAGAAACTCTCAACTACCACATAGGTATTCAACAAGAAATGTCTAACGCCAGCTGTGACGTCATATGGTATGTGGAATATCACCATGGAAAGCATTGATTGTGATCAGAATCCTAGCTAAGTCATTCTGGTATTTACATCATTCTGACACACCATGTCGCTCTCCCACTTTCTATAATATCTCCCTGATAGATTCTATGTCCCTACAGCTATATGGGACTCCCTCTAACGGCACCACAAAGTCCTCATTCTCGTGTTATTCTAGATCCAGGATGCTCATCAGATCTTTAGCATTCTCCCTTCCACAGTGGGTGTTGCTGCTTTGATTGTTGTTCTCACTTCTTCCACTAACCCAAAGAAGACTATCACCTCTTTTCTATTCATCCTTTCAATGATCATAGCACACAGTCAAATCACCTTCAAGTATCCATGGACAATTGACCTCTCTTTATTTAATTCCCATTCCACTACTATATCCAATTCTAGATCTTTTTTCCTCCTCCCTTGTTGATACATTTTGTTCCAAACACACCTTCATCATAGGTCCCCTCGTCATAGGCCACAACATAGGCCTTTGGTTTAGGTCTGATAACTGGAATGTTCCCTTCTTACTAGGGCATTTGCTTAAGACATGTTCAGTACTCTAACATTGGTAGCAAGCTCTTGTATTCGTGCACTGCCTCTGCCAATGGCATTTTGCCAAACACATGAAGCACACATCCTTTGGGAGTTCAAAGTACTTCTTCCTCTGGTTATATTGTACCAATGCATCAGCTTCCTCACAAGCCTTATCACCTCCATCCGTTGCCTTCTTTCTCTTATCTGTTTCCCAAACCCCTCTTGGTTTAGGTTAAAATCCTTCTTAGCTCCATTCACTAGCACCTCAGTCATTTCCCAGTCTAGCATGTTAGCTACATCACTTAATATCACTTTAGGTTGTTCCTTATTGTTAACATTTTCCCTCCTCATATATGCTACAAGCCTTCTCACCACCAGATCGTGATTTTAGGTTGGTTCACCCTTACCAACACCATTGTGGTCTTCATCTTCTTCATATCCATGGTCCTCACTGGAGTGTTCTTTAGCCTCGTCCTTTAAAAACTAGACACGCCCTCACCTCTCTTTGATTACTAGACAGAATGGTTGGTTTCAAGGATTCCTAATTCTATCGAAGGGATTTTCCTCAGGAAAAGTCAGGGGACACAACCACACCCAAGATCCTTGATACCAACTCTCTCCTTCTAGAACTAGGTTTCCGGTGGGAGAGATCAACAAGCAACATGATCTCTTGAGGGTAGGGGTAAGCCAGGGGCAGAGGGAAGTCCAGAAAACCCTTGCCCCGACAGTGCCACCGTTGGGCCTCCAATGCTAGGTTGCTATTTGAATCACCCCATGATTGCCTTCCCTCTCTGCTCCGTCACCCTAGCTAGGTTCTCATCAATTAATGTAGCCTAAACCATCCATTGTCATTCAAATTCAAAATCGTGTGTAACTAAGCATCCAAAGCAAAATATAACTATTCCATGAGAAATTGGATACTTTTCTAAGTCAAGGGGTATGTTTTGGGAATTTTTGACAAGGCGAGGTATTTTTAAGCCATTTTTCTAAGATTATTAGAAATATTGTATATTTTTTGGTATTTAGGATTGACTTTACCTTAAAGGAAAAAGACATGGGTTGTTAGATTTTTATGCCTGGGCCTAGATGAGTGCCATGCGGACCTATAGGTTGGCCACTCCTTTAGAGTCATCCTGGCCTGGGTCGTCAGCCGAGTCAAGGCCCCACTGGCCAAGGAGAACCTAACTCCTCAGTCCTCAATCCTCGCCTAGACGGAACTGTAGGGCGCACTTCTAGTTCACCACAACCGCTACTACAATTGACTGGACCAGTGATTAGTGGAGGAACTCCTTGCCTCTCAGTAGCTGGAGGCAAGTCGTGGAGATCCGCCTGGGTTGAGAAGCCCCCTCCCTAGTCGCACGACTCCTCCAAGCGAAACCCTCCGCAAGCTTGTCACCACAAGGGAGTACCAGTGAGCTCCCTTGTTCTAATCTGGCCTAACCTAAGAAAGTGATCCCCTTCTTAGCATGCGACTCCATGATGACTCCAACCAACAGATGCGACCCCATAGATATATATCGATGAGATCTTGGCCATGGCATTGCCGCAAGGGGAAGAAATAGAGTGGATCCCTACTTGAGATAAAGATGTTCATGACCTAGTCATCCTCACAAACAGATTACCAAAAATCATGGGAAATTAAAATTGATTGCAACAAGAACCATGAACTAAAATTTAATTACACAAGAGTCAATACTTCCATTTCATAACATATATTCAAAATTCTACAACATTGTTCACTATCAACTTGTTACATGAGATAACAATTCCACATATATATACATACCACCAAAGGCACACAAGACAAAGACCACATATCAATCATCATGCCATCAAAACACATCAAGAATACCCCCAAGGACCTGAGTGTATAGGGATATCACATAAGACTCTATTACTAGACACTATCCACATACCATGATCCACTAGGTGTAGTTTCTCTTCATATTATGTCCTCAGCTATCTGACAATTAGTTTGGCATGCACGTCCACCTGAAAGATATTTAACCAACAGGTTGAGACAAAAGTCCCAACGAGAGATATACTCTCTACAACTCTATTATTATATAACTAAGTAGAAAAGAATATTATTATAAGATGAGTAGATTCAACAAATTCTCTTAAGGGGGGCAACTATCCCTTTTTTGAATAGTTTTAAGAATCTACACTATACAATAGATTATATCTATGCTTGAAAAGGAATACGAAGAACATGTATAACTATTACAAACTAAACAGTATAAAAGCAAAGCAAGGCCTCATCTAATGTTCTCGTATTTGATTATAAACAAATATGCTACATGGTTGTTTATGAGTTTATTATGCCCTGAGGATTTGAGTTGTACCACCCAAATCCAACTGACCACTGCTAAGTCAAAATTAATGCCATACAAGGTCAATGGAAGAGCCAAAATCACGATCCCCCCCGGTCAGTACAAGTGAACCTGCACTGACATCATGAGTCAACTACTATCAGCGACATATAGTCAATTTGTACAAGTCTAGACCGCCTTGGTACATGTCACAGTGCTAGAAAAACTGATCTACTGCTCACACCAACACTCTTATTAGGGTATGGTTTACAGCTAATCTTGTATCACATATCACTAAGCTACGACCCGAAGCCGCACTCTTATCAGGGTATGGCCCACAACTAATCGTGTATCAAATATCACTAAGATATGACCCAAAGCCACACTCTTATTAGGGTATGGCCCACAGCCAGTCTTGTTGTAACGAACCTCAAATTTTAGTCCCAAAATTTTTGTTATTTAATAAAGGTGAAATCCTCAATTGAAAGAATCCATTTTTTTTCATATGATGACTTAAGTACAGACCATGCTTAATTCGTATTTCAAAATGAGCTAAATGTTCCAAGTGGACCTTGAATGGAATCATTTACATCAATAATTAGTCATATTAATGTCATGAATAATGCATGAGAATTTAACCCTAATTATGCAATAATGACTAGTTAGGGGATAATTGATAATTTCGGCACACATACATGTAAAGTGCATCCCATTGATTGGTATATGAGTAGATAAAATAATAATAGAGTTTCCCTCAGATTTTGGTAATAAAATTCCTTTTTAATGATTATTAACATATTAATTACCCTAAATAGCTAATGGAGTAAAACACCTATTTCCCTAACTCCTATCCAAGATCTAATTGGATAGTTAGATTCCTCGTGGTCGAATTAGCTTGTATATCAAATTTGGATATATTTGGATAATCCTTGATGCTCCAAATGATATTAGGAAGAAAATATGAGATAAGTACATTTCATTGATTAATTAACTTGATAATCCTTGCGATTATCATTGGACTTTTCCAAAGTCTCGGATTTAATTGTCACACACAAATAAGATACAGCCCGGCTCCTTTCTGGGCCGTCAGATGAGGATCTGACGGGAGGGGCTTCATCCCCTACCTCCCGCAGACTCCGCGCGGAGAGAGGGAATCAGGGACCCGATACATGCCCGGTAGTATCTCTCTCCCTCCTCAACTGTTTCTTGTTATCACACTGCCAATGGGTTCGGGAGATCCCCACGAACCTAGCGAACCCTAACTCGACCCCTATAAGCGCCTACTGCGAAAACGCCCAAAAACCCTCATTCCCAGTCGACAGCGCCACCATCTCCAGGCTGCGAGGGACCATACCGAGAGACAACGATCTAAGAAGCATAACTGGACATCGTTTGACCTTCCTCCACCGCCAAATTGGGCCGAGCTCAACTGAGGGACCACCGCAGACTCGATCTACATCACTGCCGCCAAAAATCTTGAGAGCGAGCCTCTGACCATCCCAACGGAATTCGACCTCCAGTAAGCTTCAACAGACTCCACTAGTGGTTTCCCTTATGCCTTTAGCATGTGCTTTTCACTCATCTGCTCCGCCCACAAACCAGGTTCCGGCCAAGGAAGCTAGACTTCCGGCCAGGTCTTTCGGCCACCTAAAAGGCCACAAAAACCAGTTGCCTAGATTTTTTGTACACCTGCAATGATAATGATATGGTTATTTTACTTGATTCGTCTTTGTTGTGTTGTTTTCCAATTCGAGCTTCTTCCCCTGTTTCTACACGACCTCCATGTCTTCGCCATGGCTCCAGTGGTTCCTGATCACCATGGAGCGTTTCTTCACCTTCGTATAGATTTCCCGATTCTAGTTCCTATTGAAGATCACCTTGTTTTAGTGGTTTTGTTGCTCTGGCTTGGACTTGCTCCTCCAGCCATGGCGCTGACTGGAGATGGAGCTCCAGGTCGTGGCAAGCTTCACCTTTTAAGTCTCTGAGTACGGTGGATCACGAGGAAGCCACTGATCATACCTTCCTATTCGAGTTTACCATCGATCGCAAGATGGTGCCCAAGATCATAGCTTGGTGTCCCTAGTTGTTCGTTGATTTGGAATGCGTGGTTAAATGATTTTACCCTCATTTCTATCTCTGACACCCCTAATAGTATTATACTCATGATAATACAGAAATGAGTGTCTATGTCATGACTATTCAGCCCCTATCATGCGACCTAGACCAAGAAAATAATGTGTGGGTAAACTGGTCTTTTCACTCATGTTTTCCATCGATTTTCCAAAATGGTTTTAACTAATTTTCTTGGTTTCTAATTGGTCAGAATATCTCTGATCTTTACAAAATCATAGAAAATAATCTAGAGCTCTGATGGGGACGATCCATATATGGTTTTTGATTAGTTTTTCGAGATCTATCCAATGGTCCTAGTTTCATACCTAGATTTCCAACCTAATTTCCAAATTTAATTAGCAAATCATACACCTATGTTAATCATATGTAATTAATTAATAATTATGTTATTCACATGATATTAGGATTGATTTGGACTGCATCTACTGTTAGTATAACTCTTCAGGATCAGGTGAGTGGATCATGCACACTGAGTATAATTCTAGGGTTATGGGTTTACATTATTCGTTTATATTGTTATAATTACTCAATGATGTGCAACTATGCTATTATTCGATTTATGCTTATGAAAATCATGAAAATGCTATGAATTTACGTTTTCTACTGTTTTAGTGAATATGCTTTCATTTTGAACATTATGAATCACTGCTATGCTAATTGATCAAGAAATCATGTTCAAGTGTATTAAACCATGTATGTTGATATAGTCCCCTCAATCATGTTATGTGAGCCTTAATTGGCCTTATGTGAGCCTTAATTGGCCTTATGAGCTCAGTGGGAGCATTATGTGAGCCTTAATTGGCCTTATGTGAGCCTTGATTGGCCTTATGTGAGCCTTAAATGGCCTTATGAGCACTGTGGGTGCAAATCAGGAGAGGGACTACATCAACTCAAGTAAAAACCAACTTATTATGAAATCATGTTAAGTTAATCATGTTCTCATACAATCATGTTAATTATGTTATGTATTTATGTTCCAAGTTATTTCTCATGCCATCTCAAGTATAAGCTATTTTCTTATATAACTGCTCAGTGCCACTCACATAGTTTTATGTTGCCTTGCATGGCTGGGGACGAGATGTCTGCAGACGAGGAGGAGAAGAAGTAGACTTCAGGGACGTCAGCTCAAGCTCAAGGATAGTTTGTGAATCCTACTTGGTGGAGTGCCATTTTAGATAGATGTCTTTCCTTTTTGTTATGTTATGTTGGAGTTTCATTCTTTGAACTCTTTATGTTGGACTTAGAGTCTTTTGTTGATGGCTTGTAATAAGGCACTCTGGTGGATTTTCCTTCTATTCTATGGATTTTTCTTGATTAATGATATCAGTCCACAATTTGTCATGATCTCCATTATGTACAATGCTTCCGCTATGGTTGTATTATTATTATTAAAAAGGAGGTCGTGACACTTGTATCACATATCCTAGATGTAAAGGGATATTCATCCTCACCTCCGCATATTCAAAAAATATGCGCTCTGAGTTAAACTCGTTTCACCATCCAGCAAATGCTAACACTGAATGGATCTATGGCACATAGCAAGCTTTATGATTAGATTCCACTTGATTAATTAGACCAATTAAAGTGTCTTTTAGCATCAATCAAGTTATAACGTACAAACCATAGACAAATTCTATCAAAGAAAGGGCATAGTAATACAACAGAAGTTATAATTGTTTAAACTATAGACTGATTCCCATCATCTCATAACAATGTACCATTGCCATTCACAAGGATTCACCATCAACACATTATCATGGGACATCAATCCCTCATTCTAGTACAAGAGGATATCACTTCAACTAGGCATTAAGCCCTAACCAGGTCCTAAGACCCATCACATCACACTTATGATTCATTATTATCTCATTATGCTTCATTGGGCATATAAGCATTACTTATGCCAATCATCACTTATGCCACATCACATGTACTTGCCATAGCAATCATTAGCTATTACATTCAGAGAGAAAATATGTTACAACACATTAAACACCTTTAAATAAGGAAAGCAATGCATCATAAGTTCTCTAATTTAGGATTAGGCTTCATGCTTATTCCACATAGGGTTCTCAAGCATCATTCTATCTCAAATCTCTGAATTTCACTACCTCCCATAGGTTGAAGTGTATGAGGCTAAGAATTAAACAATATAACCAAGTATGCACATTCACGTGTTCACACTTTCCATGTTCCCTTATCAAGGCTCATAGTCAAAGTTTAATATTATTTGACCATATTCATGGTATTCCCTAGTTATAACATCCAATTAACTTACAAGGTTAAAGTCATGTAATTTAAGAGAGCGAGAGAGTACAATATCATACTTTCTATTTATAAACATTCAATTGTATGACTTGCCCTTAGAATCAGGGTCAATGCTTTTCACATATAACTGATTAGGGTTTTACATCATGGTTACAACATCCCCTTAAACACACCATTTCCACTTTCTTGGAACCAAATTAGGTCTAAACATTATTAATTAGATATGGATAAATCATTGTGTCATCAACACCAGGTATCACCATTTTGTAAATGTGTAGGTGTGTCATCTTATTAGGTTATGTGTGGTTTACAACAATTCATTATGCAAACACATTGACTATTGCACCAACATGATGTTTCATTTTTATGTGACCCATGCGTTATTACCCTCCACAAGTTATCAACCCCATTCTCATGTTAAGGAATGTAAAACCTTAGATTACATAACTAGAGGGTTTCACTTCAAATTATACACAAGGCATTTATTAGATCACAAAACTTGTTCACATGATTTCTACACAAAAGCTAACACCCTTTTGATTTCATCTAGGCTCACCACCACTATCATGTACTCATATAGGGGTCTTATTAACCTCTCTCACAAGTTATGATCATGTAGAGGAGACTATAGAAGACACTTGTCATGGATTACAATCTTTCTCTAAGGTGAACACATACGTCTTACCATCTTGTGATTAGGATAATCATTTACCACTAAACCCCTTCCATAACCTCCCACCTTATTGGAGAGTTTTAGAGAAAAGCATCATAATTAAAGATTAACCATTCATTATCATGACATCTTAGATAGATCATCACACTATGTATTGAATATATCCATACGCATGAGTATATGTGAGACGACCCTTCATTACACACGTATCAACTAATCAATTACATGGCATCTTGATTTAGCTTCACCCTGATGTATCAACCACTTACTCCACAAAGTGTGTCGGCCTCTCTCCTATGGGAGGGTACCTCAGTCTAACACCTTCATGGTGTGTTGGCTTAACCTTATCATGGTATATCAGCCTACACACTACCCTTGTGTCGGCCTTGACACGTCAAGATGATATAGGTCATAAGCATAACATAGTGTATCACTTTCACCATATCTTAGTGTATCGTCCACATCATGGTTTGATGTATCGGCCTTAGCATCATCAAGTGTGATAGTTTAAGCACCAATTAGGCATGTTGGTTTAAGCATACTCTAGGGTATCGGCCTCACTACTATTTGTGTGTGTCGGCCAAGGTGTGTCACCCATCCTACTTGTGTCAGGATAGAGGTGTGTTGGGTTGTTAGGGTTAGGGCATCAACAAGGTACAGAGGTTCACTTCATCAAGGTGTATTAGTTTAAGCATCAGTTGGGCATCAAGGTTTGAGCATCAGTTGGGCATCACAGTTTGAGCATCAGTTGGGCGTCACAATTTGAGCATCACAATGCATATCATATTAGCACCCTCAAGGCATGTCGGGTTTGAGTGTCGTCTATATTAAGGTGTGTCGGTTTAGTCATCTTCAACCTTGGGATATCAGAAACTAGCTCATCTATTGCCATATTAGGAAGGTGAAAGATATGGACAACAAACTAAATGAAATTCCTTCATGAAATAAGTTCATAAGACCATCTTTAACCACCAACATATATATGAGATAAATGATGTAGAGATGAGAAACAATATAAGCACATGAAAGAGTGAAAATAATAAATAAGACTAAGAGTTATATAACCCACCTCAAGAAGGTTTCCATCAAGGGCTCAAGCTCCATGATCAAAGCTCCAAAACACACGTTCTCAAGGTGGAAGATAGTCCATCAACAGTCCCAACTCGACCTCAACATCACCTCAAGAATGAAGAAGGTGCCAAGGTTATGATAGCTCAAGAAAAAAGGAAAGAGAGAGAAAACCACGTCCTAATCAACCTTCATCCAAGGTATGATCTATGGCTGAGAGAGGAGGAAGAAGAAGATGAAGAAGAGAGCTCAAAGAAATGGCCATCAAAGAAACATAACTCACCAAGATGGAATTTGAACAAGGAATCACCATGAGCAAGGAACTCGACCTCCCAAGCTCCATGGGGACTTCATCTAGCTCCTTAAGCTCCCAAGATCGTCCACCAAAAGGAGAAGAACAAGAATGGGTGAAAGGGTTCACTTGTCTGAAGAAGGAGGGGTTATATACTTGGAGGAAGAAAGAGAGATCAAAAGAAAGGTGTCATCACCATAAGAGTCTAGGTGACACTTGTCCACGTACAAGGGACACATGCAACCTCTCTAGGTCAACATTCATGCCATGGTGATATACTCTAGATAGAGTATCTTCCTCTTGGCCTCCTACCAAGAGCACCACTTCTCCCAAACTGATACTCCACACTACGCTAAACCAATACACTATATTCTAAGATCAAAACACACATGATTCATAGAACTTTATCATCATGAGGATGCCACTCTTTGCCCGATATCCAAACAAGGTTCCCACCTATTCCTTTATCCTCTAGATGATATAAAACAAGAAAAGGAATGCTCTAGATACGGTAAATTGTTTTCCTCTGGGTAAATTGTAATTTTACACCAAAACTAGCACATAAAGCACAAGCATCAACCATACAAGATCAACTTGGAACTTAGGCTTTCCACAAGGCACCCCTTAGCATCACTCTCTCTCTTATGATGCTAAAGCATTAAGGGCAGATCAGAAAGTGACATATTGCAAGATAACCCCTCATCTTGGGTAAATTGCACTTTGGTCCAAAATAAGAAATCATTTCTCAAATAGCATTCAAACATGACCAAACTTGAAACGTAAGTGTGTCACATGATAAAAAAACACCTCAAAGAATTAGATTAAAGTTCTAATCAAATTACTAAGGAAAAACAAATAGGGTTATCCCAAAACCGAGGTCAAGGTCCTTACAATTTACGTCATTGATCTAAGGTGGAGCTCATCCTTGGGCACCCCCTTACCATCCTAACATCTACTAAGGATGTGGAACGACATGTCATAATCCATCATTTCTTATTGGTGAAAAATTCTTGTGACAAAGTGGATTTTAGCATCATAATAATTTAATTACCCATTTTCCCTCTTTATGTTCATTCATGAACTCAAATTATTTTTTCTTGGCCTCTAAATCAATGTGGAGACTCAAATACAAAATATGGTGATCAACATAAACTATATACACTTTGTGACACCACATATTTGATTTAATTTGTTACTTGATCCAAAGAAGTAAATTGGTCCATCAAACTTCATCTTATAGTTCTCAAACTTAAATATTCTCCACATTTTGTTGAAGCTATGGTCCGAATTTCATCACATTTGGACATTCCTACAATTTTCTATGAATTTCGAAAGTTTTGTGATAAAAATCCCTTTTTATTTTCCTTTTATTCTGACGTTTCCACCTCAACGATCCAGGGCTCTCCTGGGGGATGAACCCTAGACCTTGGATTTGATTCATGCGGATCTAGGTCTAATCAAACAGCCGTTTGTCATCCCCTACCTCCCGCAATCAGTGGGGAGGAGTAAATGGAGACTGAGACTCGCAATCAATTGATCTAGACCCTATTTTGAAAATATAAGCAAACAAAAATGTCAGTCTTGGGAATTTGGGCTCAACCATACCTAGTTTGACTATCTTTATTGAATTTTTACTCCCTCCCCACAAGTTCCTTGCCTCCCCTTCTCACTCCGGTGAGCACGACTGCTGTCAAGATCTCCCTAACCCTAAAATCTACCCCCGGACGCTATAAAAGGACCCCCCTAAGATCTGTAGCAAGCATATCTTGCTCAAAGCCATGACCTCACACACCATCTCGACCTCAACTGCCTCAAAGTTTCTCCCCTATCACCTACTATCCTTAGTGGAACTGCCACACAACCTATTTGAGCGTCTTCTCCTTGCAGTGCATGGCCACCACCTAATACCCTTATCCAACTTGGGAGATCTAGGCGAGCTTGGACTGCACCTTCATTGCCTCTACTGACACTGCCTACTCCTAGACCTCCCTCACACTGTGAGGCCCTCCTCTGAGTTTCTGGGCTCACAAGGAGCACAGGATGAAGGGGAGAGGAATCCCCAAACTTCTCGGTCCAAGGGGGATTTCCTTGGTCCAACAAACCAACGTTTGAATCAGGAAATCCAAGGATTGAATTCGTGAACCAAGATCAAACCAATCCACTGGGAAAGTGAACTGAGTCACATGTGTGGCTCCATCTCGGTCATCCATTATACATCCAACGGTTTCCCTTTTTGCAGATTAAAGATATGTTTGCTCCCTCTCTGACAAATAATCACTATAATAGCCTGATCTTGTTTAAATCATAATAAATGCATCCTAACTCCAAAAATTACGAATAAATAGTCAATTTTGATCAAAAAAACCAAAGAATCGTTTAAAATTACTTTTGTGACCTGATTACAAATGGTTCACATTGATATATCTTAATCACAATCTCTTGCTTATTTAATTTGTCAGATGGCTCAATAATGTTGTTTAATCTTTAGAAAACCCTAATTTTTGACTCTGTGATTATCCTGAGACACAAAAATATAGACTTGACTCATTTGTAATCTATATATATTTACTTGCTTTAGTCTTAAATACAATCTCTAATAATAATGACTAATCTTGATATTGATCTTAATCTTACAAAAATCCTTGATTAGGATTCCATTTTTCCTATATTATATTTTGAGACAAACTTGAAAACATAAATAATATTGCCCATTATGACTGCTCATATATTGATATTGATAATGTTGATATTGAGTACAAGTGACCTCCTCATTTAGAGGGTGGAACTTGTACCTATCAAATAATCTCAAATCTTGTACATGTCAATCGACCTCCTACCTCATATGGAGAGAAGGAGTCTAGTGGCCTCCCCCATCTCATTGGGGCGATGGGACACACAAAATATATAAACATGCTTCTCAAAACAGCATAATGGGAACTCGCAATAAAAATTGAATTGTTTGAAATAAGCATCTTGTCAAATAAATACTAATTTTAGAAAATTGTTTATTGTACTTCTTGAATATAAGTCCTGCCAGTGTACTATTTTGTTATAAAATGTTTTACTTATTTTTGATAGTGTATCGGGCAATTGCATGATTGTGTCATGATTTTATTTATTTTAGGCAAACCAATTGGAACCTTGACTAGATTGCTTCCGCACTAGATATACTCTGATGATAAGTATAAATTGGAAAAATATCCTTTTTGGGTTATTTTTTCTTTAAATCTCTTGTTTATGAGTTATTATTTCTTATTGTATATGCCAGTGTGTGAGATCCTATAGGGCCACTCAGGGATGGATGCTTCAACTCTTTTACCACTGTCTAGGTAGTGGAATTGGGATTGGGGTAAGAACAGTTCTGTGACAGTTGGTATCAGAGCATACACATTCCCATATACTTTAAGTAATTAATTTCTCCTATCCATCTTCACGGTGGCTGAGATTCCCCGCTCTACCTGGCCTTAATTAATCCAGAATTGGACCTAAAGGTTCTCTTGTGAAACCCTAGAGAGTCTTATAACATCTCGTCTCCTCTTTAAGGACTACCCTAAGCCACCCAAGTAGATGATGATTAGGTAGTATTCTCATCTCCTCATGTGGTCTTTACCATGACCTCTTACCACATGATTCCTCGATTATGGTTAGCTTATATATGGGAAAAAAGAATGTTACCAAAAATTGTGAAAACTGATAAGATAATGATACCATGATCTGACCTTAATTTGAAGAACTTGATTTCATCAATGAAAATTAATTTGAAATCAAATAATCATACTTGACCCCTTCATGAAAACTCAATTTATCCAAAACTAGACTACATGCTTCCTATGATTGAGGTAAATAATAATAATCTTGATTTGGTGAAATAAGAAGGATTTATACCTTTTTGTTAATGAGGTCCCTATTTGATTGAAGCCATGTTGCCCTATTTTTGACTAAACCTCAAACATAGTTAAGCAAACTCGTACCCTATTTGATACACATTATGATTATGCCATCAAATTATTAATCATTAAGTACTAGAACTCTCAAAACCATGATGTAAGACTATGATACAAAAGGCACTCTCCCTATTTTTGAGTAGTATGAGAATAAAAAAAGTTATAAAATAGTTTTGAAACCATGAATATCTTATAATGTGATATAAATTAGTATCGACCTGTATGACTAAAGGACTCACAAATGGATGTACCTTGCAAATGGCCCCACAAACCCATAGTCAAAAAGCAAGATTCTCTAGAACCAATAATGACCAAGGAGGGAAGACTGATGAAAGGAAGGCTGACAAGAAAATTGTTGAAGAAAAAATCGAGGATGATGTAAATAAGGGAAAAAGACCTAGGCTCAATGACGATAATAGGGATGATGCTTGGAAAGTACAAAACAAGTTTCTAATGGATGCTATGACCAAATGGGCGAGATACACCACATCGATAATTCATGGAGGAGTCCAAGTCACCATGACTGCCTTTACCCCTACATCCAAGCTCGTAGTCATGGAGATAGGGACAAATATCAAGGTTGGAATTTTAAAGGAGGATGTGCGATCACAACCAATGAAGTCACTACTAAATCTAGATTATGATATGGTGATTATGTAACCCTTTGTAACTTCTTGAAATAACCCTTATACTCACTATATCTTGAGAAATGGAAATATGATGACATGTATTTTGGCTTGCTAACCCATGATTCAGAATCTAACTTTGGATTTGAAAAGTCATATATGATTTGAATTATGACTCTCCATACTCAAATTTTTGACCCGCTCATGTAACATTGAATTATATTGGCCTACAAATAAACCATCCTTTGTTGTAACCTTTGACTAACAGTCTTGAGATCTTTACTAGTTTGTACTTTGAGGATGGTGATATTGAAAATATGTATAGGGTTAATGTCCTAGAATGACCTAGGTCTAGATCATTTACCCACCTTGAATATACTTGATAAAAGAAATTGATATTGAAAACTCGAAATGTTGCTAGTTTGTCGTTATGGGTGAATGACCACACTAGTGGTCTAGATAGGAATTGAAACCCTAGACTTGCATCTTTGGAACCCAAAATTTTTGATGTTTACATTTTGACTCTTGAATAACAAACTTGCTTGTGCATGACCCATTTTGATCCATGACACTTAATCTCGAATCTCGATCTTGATTTTCTCTTAGTATGGAGACATAACTTGAAAAGTGAACTATGACCTTTTGACCTTTATATTGATCAATGCAAGTTTATGATGTGGTTATGATGTTGAGGACATAATTTTGATTTTATAGTTGAGGATACTCCAGTATTTGAGGATATGACTTGGATTATGTAGTCTCAATTTTTTAGGACGTGACAAAGTGGATCTTAGCATAATAATGATTTAATTACCCTTTTTCCCTCTTTATGCTCACTCATGAACTCAAATTACTTTTTCTTGGCCTCCAAATCAATGTTAAGACTCAAATACGAAATATGGTGATCAATGTGAACTTTATAAACTTTGTGACACCACATATTTGATTTAATTTGTTACTTGATCCAAAGAATTAAATTGCTCCATCAAACTTCATTTTATAGTTGAAAAACTTTTTCTAAACATTCTCCACATTTTTTTGAAGCTATGGTCCAAATTTCATTGCATTTGGACATTCCTAAAATATTATGTTAATTTTGGAAGTTTTGTGCTAAAAATCCCTTTTATTTGCCTTTATTCTGATTTTTCCACCTCACCAATCTAGGGCTCGCCTGGGAGACAAACCTTAGACCTTGGATTTGAGCCACATGGATCCAGGTCTGATCAAACAACCGGTATGTCATCCCCAACCTCCCACAATCAGTGGGGAGGAGTAAATGGAGACTGAGACTTGCAATCAATTGATCTAGACTATGGTTTGAAAATCTAAGCAAACAAAAATGTCAGTCTCACAAATTTGTGTTTGACCATACCTAGTTTGACCATATTTATTGTGTCATTACTCCCTCTCCATGAGTTCCTCTCCTCTCCTTCTCACTCCGGCAAGCACGGCTGCTGTCAAGATCTCCCTAACCCTAAAATCTACCTCCCAATGCTATAAAAGGACCCCCAAGATCCACAACAAGCATATCTTACTCAAAGCCATGACCTCGTGCACCATCTCAGCCTCAAACACCCTGAATTTTCTCCCCGGTCACCTGTTGTCCTTAGTGATGCCGCTGCACAACCCATTTGATCATCTTCTCCTCGTAGTGCCTGGTCACCACCTAAGACCCTCGTCCAACTCGTGAGATATAGGAGAGATTGGACGGCACCTTCGTTGCCTCTATTGATGCCACCTGCTTCCAGACCTCCCTCAAGGAGCAATGAACGAAGGGGATAGGAATACCCAAACCGCCCAGTCCAAGGGGGATTTCCCTGATCCAACAAATCAACATTTGAATCGGAAAATCAAAGGATTGAACCCGTAAACCAAGATCAAACTGTTACACTGTGAAAGTGAACCGAATCGCCTGTGTGGCTCCATCTCGGCCATCCATTCTGCATCCAACGGTCACCCTTTTTTCTGACTAAAGGTATTTTTGCTCCCTCTCTGAAAATTAATCACTATAATAGTCTGATCTTGTTTAAATCATAATAAATGCATCCTAGCTCCAAAAGTTACGAATAAATAATCAAAAATTTTAGCAGAAAAATCCAATCAATCATTTAAAAATAATTTTGACACCTGATTCCAAATGTTTCACATTGATATATCTTAATCATGATCTCTTTCTTATTTAATTTTTCATATGGCTCGGTAATGATGTTTAATCTTTGGGGAATCCTAATTTTTTACTATGATGATTATCCTGAGACCCAAAAATGCATACTTGACTCATTTGTGATCTATATCTATTTACTTGATTTAATCTTAAATATAATCTCTAATAATAATGAGTAATCTTGATATTGATCTTTTTTTTGGTGCTCAAATCCCCTTTCTCTTTTTTTGTATTTATGTTGAATAGACTGTACAAAATGAATGAAAAATAAGAAAGAGGAAAGGATGGGTATGCAGACCCATGATTAATAATAATGAGTAATCTTGATATTGATCTTAATCTTACAAAAATCCTTGATCATATGTATGATCCATGACTTTACTTGTATAACAATCGAAATTGGATTTAGTATTAGACACCAATGATTCTAATTCTTTTTTTTAAATTAAAAGCGAGGTCCTTCTTATTCATCTTTCCCCTCAAGCAAGCAAAAACCATCACCTTACATAGCAGCATAAACCCGATCAAACATCATGGTACTCTGCATTGGAATCATCCCTCGCACAACCCAAAACCCCTCTCTTATCATCCCTAAAGAGCTTACAGAAAAAATCATCATCCCTTCTTCTTACCCCAAAGCCCACCTTGCATCGTTCTCATCCCCATCCCAAGAAGCTTCACTAGCCATCACCCTCACATACGATCTGCTATCTTCACTGTGTGCCTGCAAACTCACAAAATCACCGCCCGATGAAGGCCTTAGAAAGTCACTGAAGCAAGCAGAGTACAGGCGCCGACAATCACCAGCTGCATCCTCCACCCATCTTGCAAAGGTATCGCTCTTGTCACCAAGAGTTCCTCCATTTCCAGGGATCTCTGGAGTCTGCGCGTGTTGGGGAGGCCCACCAGTCGAACTCAGATGCAGGCATGGGGCCGACTTTCACATCGGGCAGTCCTTCACACAGTGTCTAGCTACTTTGCATCGAAAGCATCTGATCTCGGAGGAGCATCGATTCCTCCAGTGGCCCCTCTGAAGGCAGCGGAAGCATCTCCCCTTGACCTTCCGGCGTATACCGCAATCACGCGCCAAGTGACCAGGAGACCGACACCTGAAACAGATTAGATCCGCCTTGCAATGAACATGCTTGTGTCCGCGTTGCAAACAGCAAAAGCACTTGGCGCGATGACGGCCCCAGAAGGGAGTCATCGTCTTCATCAGTTCAGAATCAGCAGCTGTCTCCCCCGACGACTTCATCATCGAGGACGCTCCCAGGAGAGGAACACAGATTGAACCCACCCAAAAGCAGCCCCCAAAGATGGCCTCATCACCTGCAACAGACTCCGGAAAAATCTCAAACACCTCGCCTGCATCATTCCGTTGCAGATCTAGTTCCTCCGCAATCGGCCTCTCCCAGCCCACTGGGGCATCAGTTTCCACCTCGCCATCGATCCCACCTGCAAGAGAAGGAGAGGGAACAGGTGCTCCGCCCACTCGATCCTCCAAAACAGCCTCCTCCTCAGCCGTATGCCCGCCGTCGCACTCCAGGACGATGTCCGCTGCCAACGCCGCTTCCTTCTTCATCGATCCCTTGCTGATGACGACATCACCGCCAACTCCAGTATCCGTGGGGAAAGAAAGCGTATCTCCGATGATCGACGCATCCGTGCGCAGAGGCCATTGGTTCCGTAGAGCCAGGAGTCGGGCTCGGAGAGGGGAGATAGATGGGGGACGGACGGAACCGGAGTTGGCGTCGCCCCCAGACCTACCATCATCAGACCCGTCCCCACCAACCACCGCTGGATCAGCCGACGAAGCCCCTGCCACCGTCCAAGCCTCCTGCGCTCTGAGAAGGCACACCCTGAAGTCAGAGATCTCCTGTGAGCCGACTACGGACACCGCCAGGTTCTCTATGGACATCAACGCGGGTCGGCCCTTCCCACGCCACCCTCGTGAAGACGCGAAACGGGGGGAAGGCCCCCTCGCCGGCCGCCGCCCCTAGGGCAGAGGCGCCCTAGGAATCGCCCGCCCGACACGATCGACCTCTGCCTCCCAACGATTCTAATTCATCATGATGATTGTGAGAACCCATTACACTAAATGAGATTACTCAAAATATAAACACAATCAATCACCAATTAACTGAATACCTAAAAATATGGGTAAATTAAAACTGATTTCAATGTCACCACCTACTCATAAACATTTGCATAAGATCCCAACATCTTTCTTTTATCCATACTATGACAAGAATTTGATACAAAATGTTCTATTACCTTAGGCACAACATATATACACAGGATATCAATATTTATATATGCCACATAAATAAGCATTAACATGCTAACAAAATTTTGATTCGTTTGAAAAACCATAAACAAACTTTTCCTGCCCGGACCTGAGAGTACATGGACGACTCTAGGATAAACTAGACATCTAATTAACTTTCTCATAGATTCATTACTATAGCTCCTCTTTGATTTCACATGTTTGTTTTCATCACTTTCGATTACCTAAATTAAATGTGTCAAACCACAAGGGTGAGACCCATGTCCCAGCAAGAGATATAACCTCCAATAACGTTTATTGATTCTAACATTTTTAGGTAATGAGATAGTTTAAGCTTTTTTAATCATATATAACAAATAAGATCAACAATATTGATGATTAAAAAAATACATAAAGGAGCAGTTAATAACTATCTTCATTAGCCAGACTATTCTCATATCCCTATTAACAATATAAAGTGTCTAGCAGAATGAGCATCTCTAACATCATGAATAAATCTAGTATCATATACATAGTTACCAACATCAGCATGTCTGACATGTTGAACATATCAACATCATAAGAAGAGCTAACAACATATGCACAACTATCTGGATAAGCATGATTAGTAGTATATGCATCTCTAGTTATAAAGGCGTGGCTAGCGTGATTAACATAACTAACAACATGAGATAGCTAGCATCATGATTATAATCAGCAGTAGTAGTATAGTTATCAACATAAGCATAGCTATTGTATGTATGCATCAACAATCTTAAGCATATCCACAACCTAAGTATATCCACTATCTCTTAATTGCACTAAGCATCATCTTTATGTAAAGATAACAAACAAGGGTTATCAACCAATGTGAAACATTGTGTATAACCCTAAACAAATATGCTACATGGTTGTATTAAATCTTTTATTAAGCCCTGAGGATTTCGAGGATACCACTCAAAATCCAACTGACCACTGCTAAGTCAAAATTAGTGCCATATAAGATCTAGGAAGATCCATATTCCTAAGATATTCTCTGCCCCCATTCAACATGGGTCTGCCACAGTGACACATAAGGTCAAGCTGCTAACAGCCTAGTCCGTCCTTAGTACAGGTCATGACACTAGTGAAAGGAGGTGGGTACGCATACACTATCATCTGAGGTACAACCACAGTTGTCCTCCAATCTCATAACATATATAATCATCGAGACACGACCGCATTCGTTCTCAATCACATCAGATGTATGAGGCATGGCCATAGCCATTTTCTACAACCTACATTGTGTATGACAAGGATATATCCTCAACTTTCCACCCCCACATACTCAACAGTATGCACTCCGAGTTTCCCTTAGGAATACTCATTTCACCATCTGGCATGTTCTAACACTCAGATGGATCTATGGCACATGGCACTACATGATTAGAGTTTCACTTGATTAGTTATGCCAATTGGGTGAATTAAGGTTGCATCAAACAAGTAGACATACATAGCCTAATTCACTTCTAGCAAACATATGAATATCACAACTTTAAAAGATATAAAATGCGTGAGACATAATTTCTCATCTCATCATCACATGATACTATTCACTTGCCATTCATGAGGCTACACTAGTCATCATACTATCACAAGATATAAATTCTTTTCACAATATCACAGGGTACCAACCCTTATCAACATAAGAGGATTACACCTCATTTAGGGCTCAACCATGCCCAAAGGTCATTAAGACCATCATACTATCACATGATATAAATCCTTTTCACAATATCACATGGTATCAACCCTTATCAACACAAGAGGATTACACCTCATTCAGGGCTCAACCATGCCCAAAGTGAGGGTGCCCTACCCGTCACACTTTTTGTGAGGGTAGTGGGCACTTCTAGTGAGGGTCTTGTCTCTTATGGAAATCTATGTGCTAGCTCTTGTTCATGAATCATGTTGGTTTTGATAGTAACTCTTGACATGCTTGATGGTAATTGTGATAGTAGATTACATCTATGTATCTTGCCATGATAGTATCTATGTTTATGATCATATTGAATCATCTATATAATGATATGACCTATGCCAATGGTCACAGGTTGAGGCATGAATAATAACATATATAATTATCAATGTTTCCCTATGTTGATAATATAATTCTTCTGTTAATCCATGATGATTGAGTATACTAACCATGCAGGTGATGCATAGCCAGGTAAAGGGATATGAGGTATATATGATGAGTAATACTGCTTAGTCAAATTACTCTTGATAATGAGATAACATACATGATGTGTTTGGTTTGAGGACCTGAGTTTGGTTAAAGTGCCTAGGTTGATAAGAATGTCTTGAGAGGCAATGGCACTATGTGATAAGGGATTGAGATCCCATGGCAATGTGATGATCCTTGAGATGGATCTTGATGATTGGCAAGAGGCCAAGTGATAACATGTAATGTTGGATCCTTGTGATGGATCAGGATGATGTTGATTACAAGAAAAGCATAATGTTGAGTTTCATGTTGTTTATCCTTGTTATAGTTTACATGTTATATAACTTGGTTGAATCTTGCAATCCACATAAAAGATACTAATCAACCACAGTGGAACATATCATGTAGTTTGCCCTGGCCATAGATCCATCATCGTTAGGAGCTAGTGATGGTGAAACGGGTTCTCCTACGGGTTAACCCAGAGTGCATATTGTTGAGTATGCGAGGTTTCTCCTAGCCAAAAATGAGGAGGTATGAGTGCAACTTCGGTTGTAGACTCCAGAGTGTGGATTCAGGCCCGTAGCTCAGTATATGAAGAGCATGGTGAACAGGCCCATGGCACAGGAAATGTGGTATAGGAGCATGAATGTGTTCATGGCTCAGAGCATGGTGAACAGGCATGTGGCTCAGTTTCACTAGCGCTGATACCTGTACCGAGGCGGGCTAGGAAGAGGGTAGCATGACCCTGTGGCTTAGGCCACCTAAGCACGAGACTGCAGTCCTACTTGTATTGTACTCGTGCACTGACCACGAGGTGGGAGTTCGTGGAGTCCGACTCTTCCATTGACCTTGTATGGCACCGACTCCGGGTTTCGCAGCCGTCGGTTGGATCTGAGCGGTATGGCTCACTTCCTCAGGGTATAATAATACGCAATCCAGCTGTATAGTATTTACTGTTTAAGGCAAAATATGGAACATTGGTTGAGGCCTTGCTTGTGTAGTTAGTCTTGCTATACCTTACAGTTACTTATGTGTTCCCTATGTTATATGGTGAAATCCTATAAATCTTATCTTATTAATCATGTTCCATAAAAGAGACATTTGGTGATATGCCTTCTGAACATCTCGGTAAGCTTGATGATATGAATAGCTTTACTTTTTAAACTACTCTTATTATTCCTCTTATCAGTTATCTGCTGCTATTACTTTAATCCTTCTATGGTTTTATAGTTTCGGCGGGGAGTTATGTTTCTCACTGGGACTGTGTGTCTCACCCCGCTGGTTTGTAACCTTTTTAGGTGTTCGAGCTAGACGTGGTGGTGGTCGTGGAGTTGCGGCCGGGTAGTAAGAAGAGCAGTAGAAGGCAAGAGATGGACATGCTGTTGTTTTGGTCATTTTGTAGTAGAGTCTTAGAGTCATCCATGTACCCTCATGTCCTTGGGAGAATTTTGACGTTGTTTCACGATGTATAGTCGTTGATGTTTTGTATATCCTGCTACTGGCCGAATGTGGGCCGTTATGTATGTATAACAGGTGATGAACTCATGTGATGACTAGACAGCTGATCCCCTAAGCTGTGGACACGTGTCAAGATCTTGTACATGTTTATATAACATGTTTCCTTGCAGGATGATGACCTAAATGTAATAGTTTTTCAGTTATTTCGCTTTCTGCAATCGGTTTTAATTAACCCGTGTTTTTGGTAAATTATGGTTTATGGTGTTTTCCACACATTTTCACGTAACACCTCGCTGTCTGTGTGAGAGTGGGATGTGTTTCCACAAGTTTGGTATCAGAGCTCTAGGTTCGCTGAGTCTACAGGGATTTAGGACTAGGTTGTGTCTGTTCTTGTGAGTTTTCTAGATTTTCTTATAATCATCTTCTTCCCTCAGTGGAAGAAAAGCCAAGATGTCTGGAAACCATGAAGAACATGCTGCTGAGAACAGTGATGTTGCATCTGTTGATGGAGCTATAGGGCAGGCACATGAAGATCGGGTGCCTGAGGTCCCCCAACCTGACCCAGCCATTCTTGAACACCCTGCCTACCAACAACTTATGGGGCAGATGATGGCTACGATGAATCTCATGGTAGAGAGATTTACAGTGCCTCTGCTGAGAGAACAAGCTCCCCATGATGAAACATCTGGTATTGGGAAGACCTTTGAGTGGCTTCGCTAAGTCAGAGCTTCGGATTATGCTGGGATAGCTGATCCAGCGGATGCAGATCTATGGCTGACAAGTCTTGAGAAGGCTTTCTGGATCCTTGACATCCCCGAAGTAGACAAAGTAAAGCACGCTATCTACCTTCTGAAGGGTAGTGCTGGTCACTGGTGGACCATCGAGGAAGAGAAGCGGCCTGGTGAGGTGATCGTTTGGGAGGTTTTCCGGCGCGAGTTCGTCAGCAGATACTTTCTGAAGACATATCTGGATGAGAAGATCAGCCAGTTTGAGCGCTTACACCAAGGAACGATGAACATCACCGAGTATGAAGCCAAGTTCATGGATCTGTTGAGGTTTTGTCCTCACATGGCAGCAACAGATGAAGAGTGGATCAGGCGTTTTGAGAAAGGTTTGAGTGTTGAGCTAACAACACCTGCTTCTGCATTGGAGAACCGAGAGTGGTTTTCTACATTTGTGGAATCTGTCCGGAGGATTGAACGGTCAGTCAGGGAGAAAAGAGAATCCATGTCTAAGAAGAGGCATGCTCAGTTCCAAGGACAGAGGTTTGGTGGCTTCAAGAAGCCTAGGTTTCAGCACCTTCTGTGATGAAAGGTTTCAGTATACCGTCACAGTGGTCCCTGAGTAAGGGAAGAGGTTATGTTTCTACACCGTCAAAGGCACATAGTACAACTTCTGTGGCAGTGACAGGGCCATCTAGGCCACGGTTTGAAGATAGGTCATTCCATCTTTGTGGTTAGATTGGGCATTTCAGGTTAAATTGCCTGAATAGAGATGTTGAAGTGACGCAGCAGTCGAGGTAGAATCAACAAGGGTCAGATAGACAGTAGCCCAGTAGTAGTAGAGGGTGAGAACACGGTCAAGCGTCGCAAGCGGGATCGTCTTCTCAAGGAAGCAGAGGACATGGATAGCAAGCAACGGCTCGATTCTATGATATGAGTCAGCCGGAGGCGATAGTCAACCCGCGAGTGGTGACATGTCAGATGGAGTTATTTCATTTTGATATGTCTTCTTCTTGCTTTATATCTGTTCTGGTTGACCCGGGTGCTACACACTCTTTTATCGCCTATAGTATGCTTTAGAACTGTCATTTACCTGTTAGTTGTAAAAGAGATAGCTTGTTGTTAGAAACCCCTCTTGATGGTTCCTCGATGCTTCGAGATGAGTGTCCATCATGTGTCTTATCTTTTTCGGGACACAGTATGCGAATGGATCTTATACCACTTGATATGCATGGTTTTGATGTTATCCTTGGGATGGATACCTTAGAGAAGTATAAGGTTGTTTTGGACTGTGGTTCCAAGCAAGCTGTGTTTGATGATGGCAATAAGAAGTGGATCTTCCAAGGTGATAGGAAGATTCTTCGAACATGTCTAGTATCGGCTATGGTGGCAGAGAAGTTGTTACGGAAAGGATGTAAGGCATTCTTAGCTCACGTTGTGGATACCATTGTAGATACCAAGGCGAAAGGTCCTAGCCTTGAGGAGGTGTCGGTTGTCCGAGAGTTTGCCGATGTGTTTCCTGATGAGTTTCCTGGTGTTCCTCAACCCCGAGAGATTGATTTTGATATCAATGTGGTTCCAGGAACACAACCAGTTGCACAGACACCATATAGGATGGCTCCAGTAGAGATGGCAGAACTTAAGAAGTAGTTACGAGAGTTGTTGGAGAAGGGTTTCATCTGACCAAGTACGTCGCCTTGGGGTGCTCCAGTGTTGTTCGTGAAGAAGAAGGACGGATCGATGCGGTTAGGTATAGATTACCAACAGTTGAACAAGGTCATGATCAAGAACAAGTACCCATTACCGAGGATAGATGATCTGTTTGATCAGTTGTGTGGTGCTATAGTGTTTTCGAAGATCAATCTACGGTCTGGGTATCATCAGTTGAGGATTAAGGCGGATGACATACCAAAGTCAGCTTTTAGGATGAGGTATGGTCACTTCGAGTTCGTGGTTATGCCGTTTGGGCTAACCAATGCACCTGCTGCTTTCATGGATCTGATGAACAGAGTGTTCTGTCCATTCCTAGACCAGTTTTTTGTAGTCTTTATAGATGACATCTTGATCTATAGTCGGGACAGGCTAGAGCATGAGTGACATCTTCGACTTGCGTTGACTCTTCTTCACCAACATCAGCTGTATGCCAAGTTCAGTAAGTGTGAGTTCTGGTTGGAAGAAGTGACTTTCTTGGGTCATGTGATATCTGCTGAAGGAGTCAAAGTGGACCCAAAGAAGGTGGAGTCCGTTGCAGAGTGGGAACAGCCAAAGACGCCGATAGAAGTTCGTAGTTTCCTGGGTTTGGCAGGATACTACCGGAGGTTTATCAAGGACTTCAGTGCGATTGCGTTGCCGATGACAAACTTGACTAGGAAGGATGTACCTTTTGTCTGGGATGATCGTTGTCAGCAAGCTTTCCAAAGTTTGAAGGAGAAACTAACTAGTGCTCCAGTGTTAGTGCTGCCAGAGCCTGGGAAGGGCTATGTTGTTTTCTATGATGCTTCCAAGAAAGGTTTAGGTTGTGTGCTGATGTAGGAAGATCATGTGGTTTCCTTTGCTTCATGACAGCTTAAGAAACACGAGGAGAACTAACCAACTCATGATTTGGAGTTGGCAGTGGTGGTTCATGCGTTAAAGATTTGGAGACACTATCTTTACGGGGAAGTGTGTCATATCTTCACAGATCATAAGAACCTGAAGTACATCTTTTCGTAGAATGAGCTAAACATGCGACAACGTCGATGGATGGAGTTAATCAATGATTACGATTGCACCATCGAGTACTATCCCGATAAGGCGAATGTGGTAGCTGATGCGCTTAGCTGAAAGTCTTCTTCTCTTTTTGCAAAGAAGGCATAGTTGAGCTCCTTGGTATGCCATAGACGAGATATGTTTGTTTCCTTGCGACAGATGAATGTGCAGATGGAAGTTTCCTTGCTAGCTGGACTTTTAGCACAGATGCAAGTCGAGCCTACACTGAGACAACAGATCAAAGATGCACAACAAACAGATGATATAGTATAGTTGATCAGATCAGAGTTTGGCAGCGAGAAGCGTGGTGGGTTCCATGAGTCTGAAGATGGACTAGTTTGCTACTGAGATAGGATGGTGGTCCCCAATGCTGATGATATGAGGAAGTTAGTGCTCGAGGAAGCACACACGTCGATGTATGCTATGCATCCAGGAGTCACCAAGATGTATCATAGTCTGAAGGACTTGTATTGGTGGCCCGGCTTGAAGAGAGATGTAGTCGAGTTCGTGGCTAGGTGTGTGGTATGTCAGCAAGTTAAGGTTGAGCATCAGAAGCCAGTAGGTACGTTGCAACCCTTGCCAATACCGCAGTGGAAATGGGATCATATAAACATGGATTTCGTAGTTGGTCTGCCCAGGACAACTAGGAATCATGATTCCATTTGGGTAATAGTGGACAGATTGACGAAGTCTACCCATTTCATACCAGTAAAGACAACGTATACAGTCGAGAAACTCGCTCGAGTATATGTGGATGAGATAGTACATTTGCACGGTGTGCCAGCGACGATAGTTTCTGACAAAGGTCCTCAGTTCATGAGTCATTTCTGGGAACAGTTGCACAAAGTGTTGGGAACGCAGTTGAGGTTCAGCACTGCCTTCCACCTGCAGACAGATGGACAGTATGAGAGGACTATTCAGACTTTGGAGGATCTCCTTCGAGCTTGTGTTTTGCAGTTCCTAGACAATTGGGACATACATCTCAGTCTGATAGAGTTCGCCTACAACAATAGTTATCAGCAGAGCATTGACATGGCTCCTTATGAGGCCTTGTATGGTAGGAAGTGCAGATCTCCTTTGTGTTGGTATGAGTCTGGTGAATATCAGCTTTTGGGTCCTGAGTTAGTACCACAGACAACAGAAAAGATCAAAGTGATACAACAACAGTTGAAAGTGGTACAGGACAGGCAGAAGTCTTACACAGACAATCATCGACGACCTTTGGAGTTCCAGGTAGGAGACAAAGTGTATCTTAAAGTCTCACCATGGAAAGGTGTGCTAAGGTTTGGCCGGAAGGGTAAGCTAGCACCCAGGTATATGGGGCCATACCCAGTCATAGCACGTATTGACAAGGTAGCTTACGAGTTGGAGAGGAAGGGTTACACAGGTTACACAGGTTACACCCAGTGTTCCATGTCAGTATGGTAAAGAAAAGTCATCCGGACACAGGGATAGTAATACAGCCAGACAAAGTTGAGCTTAATAAAGATGTGACCTATGAGGAAGGTCCTGTGATGATCTTTGACAAGAGAGTTAAGAAGCTGAAGAGGAAGGACATGGTTCTTGTAAAGGTTCTTTGGCATCATCGTGGCGTTGAGGAAGCCATGTGGGAGCTTGAGGAAGAGATGAGGAGGAAGTAACCCTCGCTTTTCTCTTCGGATTTTGGGGATGAAATCCCTTTGTAGGGGGTTAGCTTGTAAGGACCCTGACCTCCGTTTAGGGCTTATGCTGTTTGCTTTGCTTAACCTTGATGCTTAGTTGCTTGCTAATCACCTTTAGTGGTGATTAGGGTTTGTTGGTGTTTTGTTGAGAGATGGAGGTGCTACTTGCAATTAACCTAAGTCTAGGGTTTGTGGGCAAGTTTGCCACCTTGTGAGGTGTTCCTCCCTCTCTTTGCTTCCTCTAGTGTTGAGAGGAAGGGTTGGGCTCGTTGCTTGAGTCCCTTTGGGCTTGGTTGAGCTTGTTGGGCTTTGTGCTGCCTTGCCTTTGTTTCTTTGGGCCTTGTGTTGGGCAAGAGAGCTTGTGTCGGCCAGTGGTGTGTCGGCCATGCTTGTGTCGCCCAGAGTGTGTCGCCCATGGACCTCTTTGACTCTCTTTGACCTCGTTTGTGTCACCACTAGTGGACACTTGGAGCTTGATGCTTGCATGTGGTGATGGCCTTGGGCATGTGTTTAGGACATGTTAGAGTGGTGGCTTTGCACATGGACAAGTGTCCCTAGGTGGGTGACACCTTGCTTTGTTTTACCTTGGTTTCTCCTCCATTCCCTTCTATATATGTGTTTCCTTTCCCTTGCTAAGGATCCCTTTAGTTCCTTGGTCTCCTTCTCCCTTGGTGTACGACACCCCTCTTCCTTTGCAAGCTTGGTGGCCGATCCTTTCCTTGGAGTCTCCTTCTTCCTCTAGTGGTGGCCGAACCCTAGAGTGCCTTGCTCTCCTTCTTGTGGTGGTGCGTGGAGCTTAGATCTAGGAGCTTGGAGCTTGCTTAAGGTGGGTTACATAACTCCTAACCCTAAGTATACTACCTCTTCTATGTTCTTGTATGTTTCCTGTGATCATAATCGGCTATGTGTGTTGCTAGTTTAGTTTCTTGCTTTAGTTGCACCTTGTTGGCCGAACCTATGTTCTAGGGTTTCTTGGTGAGCAACACCCCTTTCTCTCCTTGGTCTAGAGGATTGAGGTTGAGTTCTAGTAATCTGGGCAACACTCCTCTCTCATTTAAGTTGAGAGGTGAGCTTGTGTTCTAGTTACTTGAGCAACACCCTCCTCTCACCATGGACTTGAAAGGTGAGCTATGTAGTGGTTGTGGACCTTGTTGTGGTTGTTCCTTGTGTTGCCCGATTGGTGATAAGAGATGTGCAAGATTCCTCACTCTTAGTTGTTGAGAGGTGAGCCATCTTCTTGATCCATTAGGGTTTTGGTGCCCTTGTGCTTGAGGCTAATGACAACCTTGTGGAGTTGCATCTTGATCGTTATGATCTTGGGGGAGGTGTTGCCTGATATTCCTCTTGATCTTGAGCCTTGGACGACACATGTGTGGTTGTGTCGGGTGTTGTACTTGGTCCCTTCCTTGAGTGTGTGTCGGGCATCACCCCTTGATGAGTAACTTGCCCGATACACTTAGCCTATGTGATGGTTTGGTATCGTTATGCCTTGTTGTGGTGGAGCGTTGCTAGCTAGTCTGTGGTGGGCGTCACCCTTTGGCCTTAGCTCTGTGTGTGTCGGCCAACAACATGACACCTTAGTGCCCGATACATGTGCTGACCGATATGCCATGAGGCACGACACACCGTTGCATGTTACACTTATTTGGCTAGTTGCACGCTTGGTTGCCCATTATCCTTGATACTAGACAGAGTGTTGCACGACATGGTGCATGATACACTTTGCACGACACGCCCCTTGGGCTCAGTTGCACGATAGACCCTGCTGCACAACACAGCATTGCATGGTACACCCTTGCTGATATGTTTGGCCGATAGGTGCTGGTATGCATTTGAGTGATGAACGATAGGGGAGAGTACCCTGCCTGATATCACCTCTAGTGAGGGTTCCCTACCAGTCACACTTCTTGTGAGGGTAGTGGGCACTTCTAGTGAGGGTCTTGTCTCTTATGGAAATCTATGTGCTAGCTCTTGTTCATGAATCACATTGATTTTGATAGTAACTCTTGACATGCTTGATGGTAATTGTGATAGTAGATTACATCTATGTATCTTGCCATGATAGTACCTGTGTTTATGATCATCTTGAATCATCTGTATAATGATAAAGAAATAATAAGCATGTAAGAAGCCTTGCAAGATGATATGACCTATGTCAATGGTCACAGGTTGAGGCATGAATAATAACATATATAATTATCAATGTTGCCCTATGTTGATAATATAATTCTTCTGTTAATCCATGATGATTGAGTATACTAACCATGCAGGTGATGCATAGCCAGGTAAAGGGCTATGAGGTATATATGATGAGTAATACTACTTTTTCAAATTACTCTTGATAATGAGATAACATACATGATGTGTTTGGTCTGAGGACCTGTGTTTGGTTAAGGTGCCTAGGTTGATAAGAATGTCTTGAGAGGCAATGGCACTATGTGATAAGGGATTGAGATCCCATGGCAATGTGATGATCCTTGAGATGGATCTTGATGATTGGCAAGAGGCCAAGTGATAACATGTAATGTTGGATCCTTGTGATGGATCAGGATGATGTTGATTACAAGAAAAGCATAATGTTGAGTTTAATGTTGTTTATCCTTGTTATAGTTTACATGTTATATAACTTGGTTGAATCTTGCAATCCACATAAAAGATACTAATCAATCACAGTGGAACATATCATGTAGTTTGGCCTGGCCATATATCCATCATCGTCAGGAGATGGTGATGGTGAAACAGGTTCTCCTACGGGTTAACCCGGAGCACATATTGTTGAGTATGCGAGGTTTCTCCTAGCCTAAAATGAGGAGGTATGAGTGTAACTTCGGTTGTAGACTCCAGAGTGCGGATTCAGGCCCATAGCTCAGTATATGAAGAGCATGGTGAACAAGACCATGGCTCAGGATATGTGATATAGGAGCATGAATGCGTTCATGGCTCAGAGCATGGTGAACAGGCCTGTGTCTCAGTTTTACTAGCGTCGATACCTGTACCGAGGCGGTCTAGGCAGAGGGTAGCCTGACCCTGTGGCTGAGGTCACCTAAGCACGAGACTGCGGTCCTGCTTGTGTTGTACTCGTGCACTGACCACGAGGTGGGAGGTCATGGAGTCTGGCTCTTCCATTGACCTTGTATGGCACCGTGTCTAGGCTTCGCAGTCGTCATTTGGATCTGAGCGGTACAGCTCACTTCCTCAGGGTATAATAATACGTAATCTAGCCGTATAGTATTCATTGTTTAAGGCAAAACACTGAACATTGGTTGAGGCCTTGCTTGTGTAGTTAGTCTTGCTATACCTTGCAGTTACTTATGTGTTCCCCATGTTATATGGTGAAATCCTATAAATCTTATCTTGTTAATCATGTTCCATAAAAGAGACATTTGGTTATATGCCTTCTGAACATCTTGGTAAGCTTGATGATATGAATAGCTTTACTTTTTAAACTGCTCTTTTTATACCAATTACCAGTTATCTGCTGCTATTACTTTAATCCTTCTATGGTTTTATAGTTTCGGCGGGGAGTTATGTTTCTCGCTGGGACTGTGTGTCTCACCCCGCTTGTTTGTAACCTTTTTAGCTGTTCGAGCTAGACGTGGTGGTGGTCGCGGAGTTGCGGCCGAGCAGCAAGAAGAGCAGTAGAAGGCAAGAGATGGACATGCTGTTGTTTTGGTCATTTTGTAGTAGAGTCTTAGAGTCATCCATGTACCCTCAGGTGCTTGGGAGCGTTTTGACGTTGTTTCACGATGTATAGTCATTGATGTTTTGTATATCCTGCTGTTGGCCGAATGTGGGTCGTTATGTATGTATAACAGGTGATGAACTCATGTGATGACTAGACAACTGATCCTCTAAGCTGTGGACACGTGTCAAGATCTTGTACATGTTTATATAACCTGTTTCCTTGCAGGATGAGGACCTAAATGTAATAGTTTTTCAGTTATTCCTCTTTCAACAATCGGTTTTAATTAACCCGTGTTTTTGGTAAATTGTAGTTTATGGTGTTTTCCACACGTTTTCGTGTAACACCTCGATGTCTGTGTGATAGTGGGATGTGTTGCCACATTAACATTAAGAACATTCCTTTATTACATCAACATGCAAGGAATCTAGATATGATTAACCCTTATCATATTCATAATGCATATGTTTAGCATAAGAAAGTATCAACCATGTGGTTACGATAACCACCAATTAACATATTAAGGTTATGATCATATTAAGGTGGTTATTCCACTATCATTTCATCATATAAGAATGTTAAACATGAATACTCATCTTTATCTATTTGCATTAGAGTTAAGTTCAATAAGATGAATTATATTAATGTTACTAATTAGCACTTATACCCAAACCCTAACTCACGACATCCCCATTGGATCATGGATGCATAAGGTGAAGCATCACCATCACATTCCATACCATTCTCAAGTATGAACCCACACATAAATCAAGGTGTAACCATTGGGTTATAACATACTAGGGTTTCAACAATAGTAATAGAGTACTCCATGATTGTATTAGTCATTCAAGAACTATTCATACCCAATTACCATCATTTAGTTATATTAAAGCTAGGTATAACAAGCTATACCTCATTAGGGTTATATATCAAAACAATATGGTTATCATCCCTTATATTCATATGAGTGAATAGGTAAGACTACCTTATTAAGGATATCCCTCCATTTGTTCCATCATCATTCAACCCATATCACCATACCACAATATCACCCAGAACCATTGGATGTTTAAAAGTCAAGACCATTGGTTGTTTACATAAGTAAACACCTTGGATAAACCACCAATGAAGTCCTTGATTTGTGTTCTAGAAAGAGTCACCATCTAACCCTATACATCCCTTGATTAACAACACAAAAAGTTCCATTGAGAGTAAGGCAAAACCCACAATCGAATGTTCATTTAAAACAAGCCATCCATTGTCAGCAAGTAAACTCCTTAAGTTGATCATATAAAGGAAACCACATAAATCACATTATCAGGACCAACATATTACATTAGCCATAATGCAACTTTATTGGAGGAATAAACATTAGATCTTGACCATTGGGTCAAGTTCATATGTTAAAACCATCAATTACAGTATAGGTCCGACCATTGCATCAAGTGACCCAAGAAACCATTGGTCTAAGGCTTAATTGATGCTACAACTATATGATTAACTCGCCATAGGTTGTGGAGACCTGATCCACCATCATTAGTGACCATTAATTCACCATAGGTTGTTAGATCAGCACTATATTCATTAATCAACATCAAATATTAAGCTAATGTCATCATTGATTGATAACATCAGTAGGGTACTTAATGATTGATCATTAAATTTCTAATTGATCCAAAAACCTAACCTAAGGGGGTGACAATAGGTTGTCACCATCATCTGACACCTTTGATCCCGACCATCAGTTGTCATGAAGACAACACCATAGGGTTGTTGCAATGGTACCATCATCGGGTCATGGGTTTATACAAGAAATCAACTTTAAACCCTAAAATTGACCATTGGTTGATAGGTGCTTAGCATCATAGGTTGTCAAACCAACCTGATCCAAGTCATATTATACCTTAGAAATAATGTACACATGATCATAGGTTCATCTATAACTGAAATCAGAATAGGGAACATTATAAAAATCGAAATCCAAGTCAGGCATAGCTTTTTAGTGCATGGATCATCATTTAAAAGTAAGAACATGAGCTAGCAAGCTTATGGTAAGCAATCAACGTGGAGCAAGTTATAAAACTTTCCTATAATTCCAAGATAAACTCCCAAATAGAAGAAAACACGAGCATGTAGGGTAGACAATCCAAGCATAAGTTGTGAACTCGTCCATCTAGCACCTTTCTTCATCAAATGAGCAAACCCTAAGCATAAGGAGCAAGAAAGGTAGGGTTTTAGAGCTTTAGAGACATTTCTACCATGAAAAAGAAAGCATATGACCTGGGGAAAGGTATGAGGAAGGATAAAAAAAATAAACGGAGGAAAGAATGGGATTCTTACTCTTTTAGGTCAAGATTACTAGAAGGAAGCTTTTCAAATCCTAAAAGGAAGTCAATTGCAACCCTAGATTCTTTTTCAAAGAAATCCCCTCTTTCTTCTTCCTTGGATAGGAAATTCACAAAAGCACAAAGGGAGAATGAGGTTTGTAGAATGAGGGAATTGGTGGAGAGAAAATGGCTCATTTTGGTTCTTAGGGATAAGTATATGAAACTTTAAGATAAAGAAAAAGAAAAAGTTGAAGTTCTAGTATCTTTTCGAGTGTCCATGGCCTTAAACTATTAAGAAAATACAAGAACACACACAAGAAGCTCCCCCACAGTCCATATAGACCTGATTAGCTTTCCTTTGTCGAATTTCCAAGCCAATCAAATAATTAATTAGTTGATAGCTACTAAAGGTAGCTCATCCATAAAGGGGTAAACCCTAAAATACCCTTGAGGAAAATACCTTCAAACCAAGGTTTAAATAGGTGCCCCATGTCTCAGCAAGCTCAAGAATGATGAGTGAATTTCCAAGGAACATAGTTCAAGTGATAAATTGCAAAGAAAACCTCTCAATTGGGTTAATTATAGAAAAGTCCAAAATGTGCATAAAATTGCATAACTTTCTCAAACAGTGTCCAAATTGGACCAAATTTGAAACTTAAGCTTGTCTTATGATTTAAAAGCATATCACAAGGTTATATTAGGTTTATAAGAATTCAATTATGATAATTAAGCTTATGGAACTCATTAAGCAAGTTTAGGGGCCTTACAACTATAAACCCCTAATAGGGATTTTGCCCCTGAAATCAAGGTAAACAAAGATGGGTACTTCCTTTGCACCTCATCCTATTAATTTCACATGGTTACTTGCATATCATGGTGATGTCACATCATTCATACATATATCCTCTTGGGTCAGCACAAAAACCCCCACCTAAGAAGACATTCTCAATATGGAATGTAGAAACTCGTTGTGTCATTTGTACAACTCTAGTAGTAATGTTCAACTTTAAATTCTAGCTATCATCCTAAAATTATATCTATTGTATCAACACACTACTCAAAAGTCTTACTTGCCAATTTTTTACCAATCATGGCATGTGTCCCATACCATTCCTTGAAGCATAAAAAAAGGTGATGTATCCATCCCTTTTTTTTCTAGATACACTGACACTGGAACACTTGTCAGTTCTTTTTTAGCATCAAAAGAAATGTTGACGTTGGCACCTGCCATTCCATATAAGGAAACATCATTCCTAGTCAACCTTGTTAGGCATGAAACAACAACACTATCTTCACCTTACTAGGATTTACACAACCTACTTAGAAGACATATCATGATCCCATAAAGACACTTAATGAACCCCATCTCACACTTGTTCAACTTGTCTCATAGCTATAACTGCTTCGTCAACCCTAAGGTTTTTGAAGAAATATTGATCATATTTTTTACCATATTTGAAATACTCTGACATGTCAACATTCAAAGCTTGATATAACTTGTATGACATGCCTGGAACACTTTGTTCCTCCTATTCATAAATTCTATTTGTACATTAGTTAGTCTAAAGGACATAAATCTAAACGCATCATGGTCATGTGAATTATGTCATCCAATCTAACCCTTATGCATCGATATTTGATCATATATTTATCTTAAAGGAATATAGTATCACATATCTATTGACCAACAAACCATCTATCCTTGATAGTGGTCTTGCCCAGCTATCACTGAACCATACATAACATTATAGAATCACTTTTCTTTTTCCTTCCAAACAATATTTAGAGGGTCATCATCAACTCTCTCTCTCTAAGGGAGAGGAATACTTGGAATGTTCATTTAATAAACATATCCAACCTTCACATACTTCCCATATTGTTGATACATCTTGGATACTAGGATTCATTACCTTGGTATCCACCTCATCTGCTATAGGGAACTCACATCATTATCTCATCTACTTTTACCAACATAAAAAATATCAAGACATATAAGAGGAGTCTTCCTAATTATTGGAAGGCTCAAAAGAAAAATCATCACAAACTTTGTGATCTAGGAACCATAGTCCAAACAACCTTATGCTATAATAAGCTATCCACCCTCATGTTTATAACGAATCCACACATACCAAGGGGCAATGATCCACTTGAAAGTTGTGCCTTGGAAAGGAAAGGAAAGACACAAAGGGAAACACACTTCCCATATCATAGCAACATTGTTCAAGGGTCACTAGCAAAAAGGTAACCAATTCTGTTTTCATTATGCAGGTTACAGCTTCTTAAGTATCATTTTACCTTTTTCATTTCAGGTTTCTTGCCATTAGCATAGAAATCATCATGATTAACATATCTCATTACTCCTTCCTTTATGACTATTTATCACACTTGGGCATGTTTTCTTATTTTATTATGTTTTTCAGCCACTTACCAACATGTAAATCGTCATATTCCACATTTTCTTCATTAAACATGGACTACCTGCCTTAATTTCTTTCAAACGCCATGCTTATTTTACATTAACACTTTCTTACACACATAAGTTGGTCAGAGATTAACTCAGGTTCCACCTTATTCCTTTGTCATTGTTCTCATTTATCTTCTCATTTTATACTTATCATTGGAGTTCTCTCCATCTTATGTGGACTTCATACCTTGAATCACTTTATAATCATAGACTTATCTATCTTTTACTTTATTATATTCTTGAATCACATCTTCAAGAAGTCCTCTTTTTCTAGTTTGTATTCAGATTTAGTTTTTATGGTGTTGTATCTTTCTCTTATAGTTACCAAACATTCAAGTTTTGATAGATTATGATGCAATTCTCATCTTCTTTAAGGTAGGATTGAGATATTCATACCATGATTTCTTATTCATTATTCTCTTTAGATTGTCTCAAAATGACTACTTGATCGGAGTAATCAGAAAGATAACAATCTAAGAGTTTCATACTTACCTTTCTCCAATAATTTAATACCTAGCCAAGGCATCCAAGTACTGAGATTAGGCAGTATGTACTATGCTTTTGTGTCACGTTCCTAACTTAGACATTATCCTAGTCTTAAGTCCTAGTGTCCCTATAGACTCAGTGAACCTAAAGTTCTGATACCAACTTGTGAGAACCTGTTACACTAAACGAGATTACTCAAAACATAAAACACAATCAATCACTAATTAACCACATACCCAAAATATGGGTAAATTAAAACTGATTTCAGCGTCAGTACCTTCTCAGAAACATTTGCATAAGAGCCCAACATCTTTCTTTTATCCATACTATGACAAGAATTTGATACAAATTGTTCTATCACCTTAGCCACAACATATATACACAGGATAACAATATTTGTATATGCCACCCAAACAAGCACTAACATGCTAGCAAAATTCTGATTCGTTTGAAACACCATATACAAACTTTACCTACCTGGACCTGAGAGTACAAGGATGACTCTAGGACACACTAGACATCTAATCAACTTTCTCATAGATTCATTACTATAGCTCCTCTTTGTTGTCACATGTTTGTTTTTGTCAATTTTGATTACCTAAAAAAATGTGGCGAACCACAAGGGTGAGACCCATGTCCCAGCAAGAGATATAACCTCCAACAATGTTTATTTATTCCAACATTTTTAGGTAATGATATAGTTAAGCGGTTTAATCATATATAACAAATAAGATCAATAATATTGATGATTAACAAAATACATAAAGGAGCAGTTAATAACTATCTTCATTAGCTAGACTATTCTCATATCCCTATTAACAATATAAGAAGTCTAGCAGCATGAGCATCTCTAACATCATGAATAAATCTAGTATCATATACATAGATAATAACATCAGCATGTCTAACAGGTTGAACATATCAACATCATAAGAAGAGCTAATAATATATGCACAACTATTTGGATAAGCATAATTAGCAGTATATGCATCTCTAGTTACAAAGGCATGGCTAGCATGATAAACATACCTAACAACATGAGATAGCTAGCATCATGATTATAATCAGTAGTAGAAGTATAGTTATCAACACAAGCATAGCTATTGTATGTACGCATCTACAATCTTAATCATATCCACAACCTAAGTATATCTACTATCTCTTAATTGCACTAAGCATCATCTTTATGTAAAGATAACAAACAAGGGTTACTCCAATGTGAAACGTCGTGTATAACCCTAAACTAATATGCTACATGGTTGTATTACATCTTTTATTAAGCCTGAGGAATTTGAGGATACCACTCAAAATCCAACTGACCACTGTTAAGTCGAAATCAGTGCCATACAAGATCTAGGAAGAGCCAAACTCCTAATATCTTCTCCACCCCCCGTCAGTACGGGTCCGCCATAGCGACACATAAGGTCAAGCTACTAACAGCCTAGTCTGTCCTTGGTACAGGTCACAACACTAGTGAAAGGAGGTGGGTACGCATACCCAACCATCCAAGGTACAACCGCAGTTGTCCTCCAATCTTGTCACATATATAATCATTGAGACACGACCACAGCCGTTCTCAATCACATCAGATGTATGAGGAATGACCATAGCCATCCTCCACAACCTGCATTGTGAATAACAAGGATATATCCTCAACTTGCCACCCCACATACTCAATAGTTTCGCTCTGAGTTTCCCTTAGGAATACTCATTTCACCATCTGGAAAGTTCTAACACTCAGATGGACCTCTGGCAAAAGGCACTACATTATTAGAGTTTCACTTGATTAGTTATGCCAATTGGGTGAATTAAGGTTGCATCAAATAATTAGACATACAAAGTCTAATTCACTTCTAGCAAGCATATCAATATCAAACTTCAAAAGATATAAACTGTGTGAGACATAATTTCTCATCTCATCATCACATGATACTATTCACTTGCCATTCATGAGGCTACACTAGTCATCATACTACCACAAGATATAAATTCTTTTCACAATATCACAGGGTATCAATGCTTATCAGTACAAGAGGACTACACCTCATTCAAGGCTCAACCATGCCCAAAGGTCGTTAAGACCATCATACTATCACAAGATATAAATCCTTTTCACAATATCACAAGGTATCAACCCTTATCAACACAAGAGGATTACACCTCATTCAGGGCTCAACCATGCCCAAAGGCCTTTAAGACCATCATACTATCACAGGATATAAATCTTTTTCACAATATCACATGGTATCAACCCTTATCAACACAAGAGGATTACACCTCATTCAGGGCTCAGCCATGCCCAAAGGTCATTAAGAGCATCATACTATCACATGATATAAATCCTTTTCACAATATCACAGGGTACCAACCCTTATCAACACAAGAGGATTACACCTCATTCAGGGATCAACAATGCCCAAAGGTCATTAAGACCATCATACTATCACAAGATATAAATCCTTTTCACAATATCGCAGAGTATCAACACTTATCAACACAAGAGGATTACACCTCATTCAGGGCTCAACCATGCCCAAAGGTCATTAAGACCATCATAATATTCCCTACAAGATCATCATTATCTTTGCATGCCTTATAACAAGGCTCAACAGCATCACTTACATATAATACACCAGATCAACACAATATTCAATTAATGAGCTAGGATATATTAATAAACTATCATAGTAGGGTTATATTAACATTAAGAACATTCCTTTATTACGTCAACATGCAAGGAATCTAGATATGATTAACCATTATCATATTCATAATGCACATGTTTAGCATAAGAAAGTATCAACCATGTGGCTATGATAACCACCAATTAACATATTAAGGTTATGATCATATTAAGGAGGTTATTCTACCATCATTCCATCATATAAGAATGTTAAACATGAATACTCATCTTTATCTATTTGCATTAGAGTTAGGTTCAGCAAGATAAATTATATTAATGTTACTAATCAACACTTATACCCAAACCCTAACTCACGGCATCCCCATTGGATAATGGATGCATAAGGTGAAGCATCACCATCACATTCCATACCATTCTCAAGTATGAACCCACACATAAATCAAGGTGTAACCATTGGGTTATAACATACTAGGGTTTCAACAACAGTAATAGAGTACTCCATGATTGTATTAGTCATTCAAGGACTATTCATACCCAATTACCATCATTTAGTTATATTAAAGCTAGGTATAACAAGCTATACCTCATTAGGGTTATATATCAAAACAATATGGTTATCATCCCTTCTATTCATATGAGTGAATATGTAAGACTACCTTATTAAGGATAACTCTCCATTTGTTCCATAATCATTCAACCCATATCACCATATCACAATATCACCCAGAACCATTGGATGTTTAAAAGGTAAGACCATTGGTTGTTTACATAAGTAAACACATTGGATAAACCACCAATGAAGCCCTTGATTTGTGCTCTAGAAAGATTCACCATCTAACCCTAGACATCCCTTGATCAACAACACAAAAAGTTCCATTGAGAGTAGGGTAAAACCCACAATCGACTGTTCATTTAAAACAAGCCATCCATTGTCAGCAAGTAAGCTCCTTAAGTTGATCATATAAAGGAAACCATATAAATCACATTATTAGGACAAACATATTATATTAGCCATCATTCTACTTTATTGGAGGAATAAACATTAGATCTTGCCCATTGGATCAAGTTCATATGTTAAAACCATCAATTATAGTTTACGTCCGACCATTTCATCAAGTGACCCAAGAAACCATTGGTCTAAGGCTTAATTGATGCTACAACTATATTATTAACTCACCATAGGTCGTGGAGACCTGATCCACCATCATTAGTGACCATTAAGTCACCATAGGTTGTTAGATCAACACTATATTCATTAATCAACATCAAATATTAAGCTATTGTCATCATTGATTGATAACATCAGTAGGGTACTTAATGGTTGACCATTAAACTTGTAATTGATCCAAAACCTAACCTAAGGGGGTGACCATAGGTTGCCACCATCATCTAACACCTTTGATCCCGACCATCCATTTTCATGAAGACAACACCATAGGGTTGTTGCAATGGTACCATCATCGGGTCATGGGTTTATAGAAGAAATCAACTTTAAACCCTAAAATTGACCATTGGTTGATAGTGTTGGGTTTTAGGGGAGGCAGAGAAGGCAGCAGAAACAAAAATTTTCTCCTCCCCAAACCCAGAACAAGGAAATGCGTCAACGTCTATACAATAGGAAAGGATGGTTTGTGGAATCATACCTTGTCCCGAGGCTTGCTCGGCGACAATACCTCGCGGCTTGCACGGTCTTCACCTCCGGTCTTGGACGATGTCTGTGCAGCTCCTGTTCGCACCGAGACTGTCGACTCCTGGTCTCACCGGGACTATCGGGATTGACAACTGTCCTCTGAGCGGCAGAAATCTCCCAACTCTGAAGTAGTACACACGGACCACCTAGAACTCCAATCTCCTTGTCCCATAAGGAATTGGAAGGAGTCGCACCCTCCTATCAGCATACTAGTCACTGAAACACTCTCCTGCCACCATTCGCTTTCTGCAGTTGTCTTTCCCTTGCCGTGCCTCCCTTATCAGGTAGCACTTACTCGGGCTCTCTCGATTACCAAAACCATAGAGAACGACAACTTTATAGAGCAACTGGTCGCACTAAGTTGTACTTTGAGAAGCCCCCAATACCCCTATATATAGGAGGGTCATGGGATAGGGTTCTCTATCCCAGGCAATGTGGGACTAAAGCAGGAGTAGAAGGGTTTGAGATTTTCCACAAAAACAACCAACTACGCAACCTGAACCGATCGTTTCATTTATGAAACGGTCGGTTGGGGACTTGAGCCGGTCGGTTGACACCTCAACCGATCGGTTGGGACCCATGAAACGGTCGGTTCACTTCTAAATCGGTCGGTTTGTGGTCCTGGTCAGTTCCCGATTGACTTTTCTTCTTTTGTTTCTAATTGGTACCTAATACCAATCCTTGTTCCAATCAATTTGGGCAAGTGAAACGAAAAGAAATTTCTCACCAACCTAACTTTCCCAACTTGCTCGGTTGGACCAGTTGAATCGATCATTTCAACACTTGAACCAATCGCTTCACCTTGTCCATGAGCCGATCGACTCACCACCTGAGCTGATCAGTTCACCAAGCTGAGCCGATCGATTCATCACATGAGCCGATCGGTTGGGAGTGCATATTGTGCAGAAACAGTCAATTGCATTTTCAATCAATCTGATACTCTAATCAATCAGCCCAACACCTTGAACATTATGATACTGAGCTATCAATTGATTGAGTGTTTAATTGAACTACTAAACTCCTTTAGTAATCAATCTAAACATTGTTTGTGGACAAAACTCCTCTTCCAGGTTAAATCCTATGCGTGTGACCCTGTAGGTCCATTTCACGTTGGTAGTGAAAGTCCATAACACTTATGACTTCACAAGCAAAGAGTGGTGCCTAGGAATAATGTACACATGAACACATGCTCATCTAGAACTGAAATTAGAATAGGGAACATTATAAAAATTGAAATCCAAGTCAAGCATAGCTTTTTAGTGCATGGATCATCATTTAAAAGCAAGAACATGAGCTAGCAAGCTTATGGTAAGAAATAAACATGGAGCAAGTTATAAAACTTGCCTCTAATTAGAAGATAAACTCCCAAACAGAAGAAAACATGAGCAGGTCGGGTAGAAAATCTAAGCATAAGCTGTGAACTCATCCATCTAGCACATTTCTTCATCAAATGAGCAAACCCTAAGCATAAGGAGCAAGAAAGGTAGGGTTTTAGAGTTTTACAGAAATTTCTACCATGGAACAGAAAGGTTCCAACCTGGGGAAAGGTAGGAGGAAGGATAAAAAAGAAATAAAAGGAGGAAAGAAGGGGATTCTTACTCTTTTAGGTCAAGATCACTAGAAGGAAGCTTTTCAAACCCTAAAAGGAGGTCAATTGCAACCCTAGATTCTTTTTCCAAGGAGATCCCCTATTTCTTCTTCCTTGGATAGGAAATTCATAGCAGTACAGAGGGAGAATGAGGTTTGTAGAAGGAGGGAAGTGGTGGAGAGAAAATGGCTCATTTTGGTTCTTAAGGACAAGTATATGAAACTATAATATAAAGAAAAAGAAAAAGTTGAAGTTCTAGTATCTTTCCAAGTGTCCATGGCCTTAAACTATTAAGAATATATAAGCACACACACAAGCAGATCCCCTACCATCCATATAGACCTTCTTAGCTTTCTTTGTCGAATTTCCAAGCCAATCAAATAATTCATTAGTTGATAGCTACTAAAGGTAGCTCATCCATAAAGGGGTAAACTCTAAAATACCCTTGAGGAAAACACCTTCAAACCAAGGTTTAAATAGGTGCCCCATGGATCAACAAGATCAAGAATGATGAAAAAATATCCAAGAAACATAGTTCAAGTGATAAATTGCAAGGAAAATCTCTCAATTGGGTAAATTACAAAAAATTCCAAAATGTGTATAAAATTGCATAACTTGCTCAAACAGTGTCCAAATTGGACCAAATTTGAAAATTAAGCTTGTATTATGATTTCAAAGCATATCACAATGTTATATTAGGGTTATAAGATTTCAATTATGATAGTTAAGCTTATTGAACTCATTAAGCAAGTTTAGGGGCCTTACAATGATGATAATGACTTGGATAATGATCATAAAAATAGGGTTAACACATATGATCCTAGAAAACTTAGGTAAGTCATTCACACTCAAAAATATAATTGAAACTTGAAATAATATTGGACATATTGAAATAATAATTGATTATAAGTGAATGACCTAACCCTAAGGTTGACATAGGAAAAGTGTAACCCTAATCTCGAATATTGAAACATGATCTTCTAAACATCATGATCTTAACCCTCAATCCAATCTTGTTGATTTAGGATCTATCTTGAGGGTTAACTTATTACTTGTTGAGATCTGTACTCTAAATCTTAGTGAAAGGTAAACTATTATATCTCCTCTTTGATTGGATTGAAGATACTTTTATGTATCACTTGATTGTATACTTGACTATATACATGGTTGAGCTACTGTTCCCTGTTGATTAGGATTCCATTTTTCCTATATTATATTTTGAGACATACTTGAAAACATAAATGATATTGCCCATTATGACTGGTTGTATATTGATGTCAATAATGTTGATATTGAGTACAAGTGACCTCCTCATTCGGAGGGTGGAACTTGTACCTGTCGAATAATCTCTAATCTTGTACATGTCGATCGACCTCCTACCTCATATGGAGAGAAGGAGTCTGGTGACCTCCTTCATCTCGTTGGGGCGATGGAGCCACACAAAATATATAAGCATGCTTCTCGAAACAACATAATGGGAACTCGCAATAAAATTTGAATTGTTCGAAATAAACATCTTGTCGAATAAATATTGATTTTGGAAAATTGTTTGTTGTACTTCTTAAATGTAAGTCCTATCAAGTGTACTATTTTGTTATAAACTGTTTACTTATTTTCAATAGCGTACCATGCAATTGCATGATTGTTTCATGATTTTCTTGATTTTAGGCAAACCAATTGGAACCTTAACTAGATCGCTTCAGCACTCGATATACTCTAATGAAAATGATAAATTGGTAAAATCTCCTTTTTGGGTTGGTTTGTTCTTTAAATCTCCTGTTTATGAGTTATTATTTTTTTATTGTATATGCCCGTGTGTGAGATCATATTGGGCCACTCAGGGATGAACGTTTCAATCATTTTACCACTGTCTAGGTAGTGGGATTGGGATTGGGGTAAGAACGGTTATGTGACAGTTGGTATCAGAGCATACACACTCCCATATGCTTTAAGTAAATATTTCGAGTCTCTTGAACCCATGAAACCCTAAAGTCTATAATGGTGAAAATCGAGGTGTCTAGGCTCGGGGTTCTAGCATAATTTATCCTATCTGTCTTCACAGTGGCTGAGATTTTCCGCTCTACCTAGTCTTAATTGATCCAGAACTGAACTTAAAGGTTCTCTTGTGAAACCCTAGAGAGTCTTCTAACAGCTCATCTCCTCTTTAAGGACTATCCTAAGCTACCAAAGTAGATGATGATTAGGTAGTATTCTCATCTCCTCATGTGGTCTTTCTCATGACATTTTACCATATGATTCCTCGATTACAGGTAGAATTCCAACTAAAATAAAAACTTAAGTCACTGCTATTATGCACACTCATATTATTTAACACCCCATGCTGTGATTTTCTAAATACCGCCATTGCCTGTAGCGACACAGTATGACCCAAAATTCGACTAGGCAACCTACGGTACTACCAAACAGGTTTACCAGGTGGAGTATTGTTTAAGTTATTTGCCCTATCAGCTCACACACACTTTTATATTTGCCTTATCATTATAACTAGTTCGTCCAAAAACAATCGGAGTATATGTGTGTTTGAATTCATTGGTTGCGCATAGGGAGCGAACCAAACCCCCTATAGATGGTCTAGCCTTGGCCGCTTGCTAGCTGTCTGACCGGGTACCCGCTGGCTTTACCTTACTACCTTCTACTCCCCGCATTATCACATCACAAATCATCCCCTACCACCAACCCGTAATGTTCTCTCCGGATAGCACGCGCTGGGGCTGTGCTGGCATGGGGAATTGCGAAGCAAAGCGCCATACCATCAGCGTATGTATGATACGAAGCAAGCACGGGTTCTGATTCCATGTTACGGACTTCCTGTGACGAGTATATTGCAGCCGTAGGATCTCAAAGTTGGGAGGATTAAAGCCTAAGCCCATGTTTGGAAAGGGATTGGGATTTGTAGTCTGGACTGGATTAGACGGTGTTAGTCAAGATTCAATCTGATTCTGTTTGGCAACTCAGTCTGATTCTGTTTGGCATCTCAGTCTGATTCTGGTCAGCTAGCTGATTTGAGTCTGATTGCAGTATGATTCTGTTTGGCTACTAGGCTGGATTCAGTCTGCTTTTGTTTTGGCAACGTAGTCAGTATCAATATATGTTGATTCTGTCCTGATGTTGTAGAACTGTTTTAACAAGAGTAAGAAATGTGTAGTTGTGCTGCCGCTTAAGCAGAAGAGCAAATTTTTTTAAAATAATCAATGTAGATTTTGTGAATTTTGTGAATGTCATTTTTGTACTTAGGAAAACTAAACATAATATATGAATATGGTCATAAGTACGTGATGATTTAAAATAAACCAACTGTATTGTTGTATTCAATTGTTGTGTATGTTGTAAAATAGGTAGTATTTTACATATTTGTGGACATATTCTAATTTTCTAAATTTTAATCAGTTCGTTCTCTTTTAATTATACATTAAATTAATATGAATATTAATATGAATGCAAAGAAAATTGCGATATGTCAAGTAATGTGTGTAACACCTTGATATTATTGTTGGTTCAATAAAAGATAACATTCAAAGATAATTGCATAAAGAATATATTATATACTAAATAACAAATAAATAATATATAATGCATAATTTATGCATTTTAATTCAATGGTAGCAATAGTGCGTAACATGTCTGTAGCAGAACTTAATACCACTTAAAAAACATATAATAATTTATTGGTTCCCGGACAAATAATAACACACAAACTGAGGGACACAAAGGAGAGGTCTGCCCTGGACCTAGACATAGACACCGCTACACAATCTAAGATGGTGAGCAAGCAGCCATTGTGGGGGACAGGCTTTGATCCCAGTTAGGTACGTCCTAGTTGGCCAACTTCATGGCCTCGTCGTACTCATCCCATGACACGGGACATGCTTCGTTCAACAACTGATTGGTTTCCTGTTTGATGTCGTCTTTTGGCCACTCGAACAGCAACGACAGATGGTGAATAGGAAGAGTAACACCCTTGGCTTGTTCGTGGCTCCCATTTGTGCCCTCATCGCGTGTAGGCTCGCAACATTGTTTCTTGCAAATAAGGTTTTCTTCTACATATTTTCGAATCTTTGACGGATACATCAATAATTTTTCAAACTTTGTCCTTGCCTTTGATCGTGACCGCGATGACGACATCTATAGTTAATAAATAAATATAAGTATTAGCAAATATCAATAATAGTAAGATAACTGTGACAATATTGAATACAAATAAATGCTTCAAACAAACTTAGCTACAAACAAGTAAGAACGTGATGTATGTCTTCAATAAATAACAATAAAGTAGAAGTTTTTCAAGTGATGGTCCAAACAAAACAATGCAACACATAAGTTTTACAACTAAATGTTGTGAAGTAAACACAAACAACTACAATGTCGTGGAAATATATTACAAGTTCATGTGTTACTTTCACCGTCTAATGTGGTTGTTTGATTCACTCATCGGTGTTAATAAGGTATTCAGCAACCCCAGGTGAGTAAATGCGACGAGTCGTCACAAAGTTGCGCTGCACGACCAATGGCCGGGGGAGGCAGTAAATCTCCCAAAATAAAAAGATTGTCTCTTATGAACTCTCTCCTTATGTGTTGCCATCTCATCTGCAACTCGGTCAAAGATATGTAAGCCCCCCTAGTTATGTTTCGGAAGTCACGCCATGCCTCCATCCAAGCCTATGTAGTATATACTCCATTAACACATCTCCCCAACTCATATTGGCTTCTCATCATACCTCTGAGAACCATATCAAGCTCCGTACACCACATAAAAAAAGGCGTCGTTAGAGGCCCAACCATATTACAGATTCTGTAAGTAATACATTTTAGACTTAAGGGTGTATGGCACAATTAAGGGAATATAATATGCATATTCGGTGCTAACTAACATTCAAAAACATCACGATGAAAAAACATACACCCTCCATAAAACATACACCAACATTACGATAAATAACAAAAGCATGTTAATGTAGTACAACTGATGAATAACAACGTCTTGTTAATGTAGTACAACTGATGAATTAAGAAAGATTTAATGTTAAAAACAACAAATGGTAGACAATGTAAATCGAGAAGACAAACTAAATGTAGCTCTACCATTCAACGTTATGGCGTCACCATGGGTGAAGGAATGTCTAAAAGAAGACTACAATCTTCCTCCAGACTGGCAACATAGCGTTCGAGAACCGCATGCTCATACTTTTTTTGGGTGTATATATCATCGTAGTTGTGATGAATTTCAACAAAGTCCTTCATGTTCATTGTCTGGCCCCACAGTGACTTGCATTCGATAGTTAGTAACATAATCTCAGCTTTCAAAGAATCAATTGTTGGGGGGAGATCGACTGCCCAACGGAAGTATCTGCATCGATCTTTTCCCTAAAATGTATTATCAAGTTTAAGTGAATGACAAAGAATGTGCAGCGTACACAAGGGCAACCTATTATGTATGTATTTACTAGCGCACCTCACGAGAAGGACATATGTAATACATTTCGCCAGGCCTTTCACTCCGAATGCCAAAATCATACAACTTTGCATCCTCTGTGTTAAGCCACAAGGCTGCATCTAACCCACAATCACACCTCGGAACTTTAGATGGATTCATCGACATCTAAAACATGATTTGTGATTAGTCATATAATGTCAGGTTCGGAACATAGATTTCAAATAAAAAATTTCGAACATAAAGTAGGCCTAACTGCTTGTTCAAACATAAAAGCAAATTCAATACGAAAGGTTATTCTACATCTATGATGTATTGTATCCGTCCTCATTTGAAGAGTCGTTATTGCTCATGATCTGAAGTCGTTGGCGAAGATATTGGCACCTCTCCCGTAGAGTGGAAATATCTTGTTGGAGCCTATCGGTGTCTGCTCTTGTCGAACTGACAAAGTCACATTGTTCAGACCATAGATTGCATTCGTTGTGTGCATATGCAAGTTGTGTTAGCATAGCATCTCTAACTACAGTAAGTGTGGCAACTGTGGGTGGTACACGATGCACGGGCAATATCATCTGACATATGTTCGAAACAAGACCCCTACCACATGTAAAATACGGTTTGTGGGAGTTGTTATTTTCAAAACGTCCATTTTTCGCGTTCGCGGCATTCATATACGCACGTAAAGTGCATTGAAGGCCGCATGTACAGCAAGGCATTCCATTCTCCATTTCAAGACAACCTACTGAATCATTATGTCATATATATTATTAGGATCCAGTAAAAAGTTCGTAAAATAAACAACTAAAGGCTACAAAGTTATGTGGTGGATGATTTATCAAATAATGTCAAAGACTATTAAAAATACAATTGTACGTCAACGGGCATCCCATAGCAAATTAGAAATGGATTCACATAAACGATCGCCCTCCCTTGAATTGGCCTGAATTTTTTGTTGGAGGGAACTCAGGTCAACCCCAGAAGGGGGAATGACATATGTTGAAATGGCATCTGGGAGTTTGTCCATGATACTGTCACCATCATGTTCGCGGCGTATGAAATTGTGGAGGATATAATAAGCCATTACGAGGTGACACTACAAATGTATGGGATATGTCACCCCCTTTTTAAGGTAGGCAAACCGCCGCTTCAGCACCCCAAATGTTCTTTCTACAACATTACGTAATTGTGTGTGGTGAAGGTTGAACATCTCCTTCTTGCTGGTGTAGGCATGTCTGTTTCCTCGATACTCAGAAATATGGTAAGCCGTGTTGCGATACGGTGCAAGGAATTGCCGAGTGTTGGCATACCCTGCATCAACTAGGTAAAACTTTTCTGGCAGAACTTTAAACTTGCCCGTGGTCATCGCTGACTGTAGGACCCGTTGGTCAGCAGCCGATCCCTCCCACCCAGTTAAGACATATGTAAACTCCATGGAGAAGTCAACTACAGCCAATACATTAAGAGAGACATTCCCTTTTCTATCTCGATAGCGATTTTTCTTGTCTCGTTTAACTAAGACTGGGATGTATGTTCTGTCAATTGCCCCGATGGCATTCTATAACACCAAAATAGGTTGTAAACATACTAAATATTTCCAAATGATTAAAGATTGTAGGGGCTAACTATTACCTTGAAGTACGGGTAGAACCTTGGGGACTCCAATATATGAGAATGTGTTGTCGTGCATGTCGCTGCAGTTTGCATGGCAATGTAGTCATTGGACAACGAACACACAGCGTCCAAGACTTCGTTGAACTTTATAATGATGGTCTCACCAGAGTGAATGTAGTCCTCAACCAAAGCACGATTTGTATGTCTATGGCCAACCATTTGTAGGAAGTAGCATACAACCTCAACTGAAGTGACGCCTCTAGTACTTCGTAACAAGGCCCGACTCTCAAGCTTGTCCACAAGTGTAACATCCCTAACATGGGTTATGCTTTAACCCTAGGTGTTTTGATTAAGAAAGATGATTATATGCTTAATATTATTTTGTGAAAAGTAATTAGGGCCCATGAGAAACTTATGTTTCAATTTTGGTCCTGTTTGAACAATGTTGAAGCAATGTTTGCTTATTTTGGACTAAAGTGCAAATTACCCAAGTGGAGGGGTTAAATTGCAAATGTTGCATGATAAGATGTTTTGCATGTGTGTAAGAATCATGAGAATGAAGATGATGCAAAGGTATGGCTTGTGGTAGCCTGAGTACCAAGGAAGAGCTGATAAAGCAATGTTTGTGCATTAAAACCTAGTTTTGGTGTAAAGTGCAATTTACCCAAAACCTAGGGTTCAATATGCAAATTACCACTTCAATAAGGTCCCTAATGTTTCTTGGCATCATTTAGAACAAATAAAATGAGAGGGGCGCCTCATTTGAATTAAGTTGGAGGAGAGAGAATCTTGATATTAAAATAATCAAGATTTAATCCTAATTGAAACCCTAATTCAATTTAGGGCAAAAATAAATGTATTAATTAAAGGGCCTTCAACCAAAATTAAAATGGTTGGATTCAGATGTGTTTGGAAATCCTTGAGCCTTGCAAAGGCACGAGCATATCCTAAGAAGGTGAAACTCCACTCACCATTATTATAAGGAAAGAAATATCCACTAAGTCATGGATATTAATATAAAAAGAGTTAAGGTCCTTAATTTGCTTTGCTTTAAAATCTGGATAATTGAAGGGAATAAGAGGCCAATAGGATAGCCTCGTCTCTAAGGAAGGAGAGGGATCAATTAGGAAGGGAATTGAGAGGATAATTCCTACTTTCTCTCTCCTAATTGAATTTTTTTAATAAAATTCACGTATAAGCTCATTTATCCATAGAATGAAAGGGAATTTCGGATTTACTTCCACCCTTTGCTTGGAAAATGACCTTGGGAGCTTGGGAGCAAGAAGAGAACGACCCCCAACCTGTTGGTAAGTCCTTGACCTTCGTTCTCCTTGATTCCAAGGTGGAAATCGAAAATAAATAATTGATTTCTTCTTTTCTTCACTCCATCTTCAAACCTAGCCAATCTTTTCAACCAAAAGCTTGAGGACGAGCTGACGGGGAGTTGCAAAAGCTTCATCCACAATTTTTGGCGTGGTCTTGGAGCTTTGAAGCTCAATTGTAGGCGGGTTTTATAACTCAAACCCTTAATCATTGCTATTGCATCCATTCCTATAATAATCGTTGGTTATTCTTTTCTAATTGGTACTCTTTCGGTTCATTGCTGAAATCCCCATGAAAAATGGTTGATGTTCTTTGTTGTTCTAAGGAGGATGATGATGACATCATCATAAATGTTTATCCAAAAGAAATCCCTGTCCAAACGGTTTCATTTAATCATCTTAAACGGTTTACCAAACCGTTTGGGAGCAAACGGTTTCAAACCGTTTGAGGGGAAACAGTTTCACCAAACCGCATGAGGGCAAACAGTTTCAGACCATTTGGTGATATTGACCAGGGTTGACCATTTGGGAATTTGTTCATAATGATCTAGGTTAATCACCCATCAATTATATTTGATTATCTCCAATTGGTTCATGAGTTGAAGGTCCATCAATCACCAAAACCCTAATTGGGTTAAGTGTTGATTTCCAATTTAATTGAGTTTGATACTTGGGTTGATTGACCCAAATGGTTTCATAACCGTTTGGGGATCACCCAAACAGTCTCAAGACCCTTTTTTGGTCACCCAAGACCGTTTGGAGGTCTAGGTTTGAGTATGGTTGGGTATTTGAAGACCCAAAGGTACTAAGTTGAAGTACAATCAAATGTTGATTTGGTGATCAATCCAATGATCCAAACCCTAATTGGATGACATGAATTTGGGTGATGAGATGGGCAAACGGTCTCAAGACCGTTTGGAGGTCATCCAAACGACCTCAAGACCGTTTGGGGTCAGGACATGTTCAATTTGAATGATGGTCCAATAGTTTTAAAGCAACTAGACTCACATTGGTTAATGTTGAAGGATCATCGATTCCAAACCCTAATCCAATTGATTCAAACCCTAATTGATGATCAATTGAGGGTCAATTGAGGATCAAATAAGTTGAAGTATGACCTAATTAACTCAATTGAAGTATGATGATGGGTTCAATTGAAGGTTGGTTACATGAATTCAATGATTGAAGGAATCAACATTGAGAACCCTAAACCGATTGGTGTAGTTGAGACCATCTTTGGTCCATGCAGTTTTGAGGAGGTTTGGACCAAACGGTCTCAAGACCGTTTGGGACCAAACGGTCTCAAGACCGTTTGGGACCAAACGGTCTCAAGACCGTTTAGGACCAAACGATCCCAAACCGTTTGAGGCCCAATCGATCTCATGAGTACTTTAGCAAACGGTTTCAAGTACTTGCTTTAGCAAACGGTCTCAAGCACCATCTTTAGCAAATAGTTTCAAACCGTTTGAACTTTGAAAGACCAAGACCGTTTGGGGCTCAAGTAGTCAAAGTTGATTGAGGACTCAATTGTTTAGTCCACTTGGACACCTATTGTAATTGAAGATCCAATTGGTCAATTCATTTGGATACCTTATGTAATGGAGGTCCAATGTGATTGAATCTCTTGGGAATTAAGATGGTGAATGATCCATTGATCCAATGATGTTTAGTAATGATAATAAATAAAGGTAAAAAGGTTGAAACTCAAATAGTACCTAAGTGATTAGTGCCAATTAAGGGATGAACCCTAATTGCTTATAGGAACAATGACTTGGTATACTATGTTAATCATAGATGTATGTACTTGATCGAAGGGTTGATATGACCTAATCAAGTTGAGAAGATGATAGCATGAAATTCATACATGAATATGATTCATGAGGTGATTAAGGGTATGATCCTTAAGTAAAGAGATCATGAAACCCTAATCATGAACATAAACCCTAATTGATAAGGGCTATTGAACTCTAACCCTAATTGAGGGAAATTCTAAATGAAACCCTAATCCAGGGTGAGGATATAACCCTAATCCAGGGTGAGGATATAACCCTAATCCAGGGTGAGGATACAACCCTAATCCAGGGTGAGGATGTAACCCTAATCCAGGGTAATGATATATGAAACTCCAATATAGGGAAATGAGATGTAAAACCCTAATTGGGATGAATAGTGAATCTCTAATTATGAACAATTAAATGAAATCCTAATGGAGATGAATAGTAGACCCAAGTTGTGGGTAACCATAGTGAAACCCTAGTTAAAGGTGATTCCATGTGAAACCATAGTTGAGGGTGATTCCATGTGAAACCCTAGTTAAAGGTGATTCCATGTGAAACCTTAGTTGAAGGTGATTCCATGAGAAGCCCTAGTTAAGGGTGATTCCATGAGAAGCATTAGTTGAGAGTGATTCCATGAGAAACCCTAATTAAGAATTAACACCACATGAAGCCCTAATACTATGTTGTGATAAGAAGCCCTAAGAAGGGTGAAGGTAGGTAAGACTCTAATGTGGAGTCATAAAAACATAAAGTCCTAATCCTGGGAAATATGTCAAGAAACCCTAAACCTGATTTTAAGTAAGAGTATAAGGAAATCCTACTGATGAGATAGGAGGAATTACCTTATAAAGGTGAAATATTTCATGTGGTTGATTATAAGTAACCTTATTGTAGGCAATGCCTTAACCTGAAATGAGTCCATACCATTAAAGGTATTTGGACCATTCTTGTGTGTGACCTATGCACTTCATGATGAGAATGATAGGTTAATGACTGAAAGTATTAAGATGGGAAGTACCTTAATACAAGATAAGCTGATAACTCAAGGAAGTTAGAGGTGACGAGGAAAGTGATATACCTTGATACATTTCAAATCCAATCTTTTTGGGTAAGAAACATATGAAGTGTGTTATGTAATTGTTACAATAAAATGTAAAGAGTTTGATATACCTTGACAAGCATAGGCTAATATACCTTGAGAATAAGGGTAAGCCAAACTAATGAGTATGATGTAATCATACCATGATAAGGATGAGGAATGAACTCATACCTTGTACTGAGAATTATTTAATGATAAATGCTAAGAGTAATGAGCATGACTGAATTCTGAAGATGTGTAATGGCCTTATGAGCCATATGGATAGATGTTTCCTAGTGAGAGGTGACAAGGTGTTCTATGGGCCTTATGAACTATGAGGATGGTTGTTGCCTAGTAAGAGGTAACAAAATGTTTAAAGGTTACATAGGATTGACACAGTTCAATACCTGGAATAATATCACAGGATTGATATAGTTCAATACCTGGAATAGATGCACATGATTAGCATAGTCTAATACCTAGAATAACAACTGCACAGGATTGGCTAAATCCCAATATCTGGAATAATATTACAGGATTGACTTAGTTCAATACCTGGAATGATAACACAGGATTGGTTAAATCCCAATACCTGGAATAATAACACAGGATTGGTTAAATTCCAATACCTGGAATAATAACACAGGATTGGTTAAATCCCAATACCTGGAATAATAACACAGGATTGGTTAAATCCCAATACTTGGAATAATAACACAAGATTGGTTAAATTCCAATACCTGGAATAATAACACATGATTGGTTAAATCCCAATACCCTGATTAATAACACATGATTGGTTAAATTCCAATACCTGGAATAATGTCACATGATTAACTTAGTACAATACCTGGAATAGTTGCACAGGATTGACATAGATCAATACCTGGAATAGTTGCACAAGATTTACATAGATCAATACCTGGAATAGTTGTACAGGATTGACTTAGTTCAATACCTGGAATAGTTGCACAGGATTGAGATAGATCAATACCTGGAATAGTTGCACAAGATTGACATATTTCAATACTTGGAATGGATACACAGGAATGGTATAAGTCTAATGCTTGTACTAGTTGCACATGATTGGTGTAATCCAATGCCTAGAATATTTATATAGGATTGGTATAGACCAATGCCTAAATGAGACATGATGATGTACACTCTCATGTCCAATATAACCAAAATCTATTTGGCAGATTGGCTAAGGCCTATAAGTTGAAACAAGAATGTCTCATGGGTGACATATCAAGGTAATGAGTGTCAGAAGAGAAGTTTGACATGATTGTATAATATGAAGGATAAATGATATACATGTTCTTCCTATTCCTTATCAAGAGAATAGTTGATCTATTGTTCTATCATAAATAGTTACAATGTTTCAAGATGAGAATGATTTAAACTGCATATCCTCTGTCCAGATTTATATATTTAACTGCAATAATAATGTTTTGGCGGAGAGTTATATCTCCCCCTGGGACAATTTACAATTGTCTCACCCCCATGGGATCCAATGTTTTTAGGTGGACGTGGACAAGGAGGCGGGAAACCTTTAGCAAAGAAAGAACAGCAGCAGCATCGAGGACAGTAGTAATATCTTAGGTGGAGATACTGCCTGTCTAGTCTTATAGTTAGAAAGTCCTATGTGTCATCTTTGTACTCTCAGGTCCTCAGAGTCAGTAGTCAGTGTTTTTATTGAATCGATCTGAGATTTTGGCCTGATGCCTCGAGATTTGTATACTGTCTGTATATAATATTTATAAGGTTGTTGATGTTGTAGTCTCTGAGAAGATATGGTAGAGGTTATGTACGTTTGAACCAAAATGTAAATGTTATACAATGGTTCTTGATGGAAAAGATTTCCTATGTGTGTATCTCTTTGCAAAAAGTTTTAACTTTTAGTGATTTTCAGTAATCCGCTGCAAATGATTCGCTTCCGCTTAAGTAAATATCATTTTTATAAGTTGGATGCCACAATTTAGTGGTATCAGAGCTCTAGGTTCACTGAGTCTACAGAGACATAGGACTAAGGTATCAATTCTGTTCTAAGTGTACTTCAGTGTATCTTATAGTGTCTTCTGCTTATGCAGAAGAAGATATATAACTTAAAGATGTCTGAAGGACATGAAGAATACATTGCTGAGAGTAATGTTGCTACACCAGGGGGAGGTGTAAGGGATCAGGCAAGGGAGGAACCAATGCCTGAAAATCCCCATGTTGATGAAGTCATGAGAGGAAACCCAGATATTCATAATCTTTTTGGACAGCTCATTACCACACTAAGGTATATGGCAGACCGGATGCCAGCATCAACACCCAGGGCACCAACTCCCAATGAGGGATATGGGTCTGGTAAGACCTTTGAACGACTACGTCGTGTCAGAGCCATTGAATATGCTGGAACATCTAATCCAGCAGATGTTGATCTCTGGCTCACTGAGTTAGAAAAATCCTTTAAGATCCTTAGTATCCCAGAGACTGACAAAGTTAAACATGCGGTTTACCTTTTGAAAGGTAGTGTTGGACATTGGTGGGCTATAGAAGACATAAAAAGGAATGATGAAGAGGTTGGATGGGAGGAATTCCATCAAGAATTCATCAATAAGTATTTTCCAAAGACTTATTTAGATTAAAAGATCTCACATTTTGAGAAAATATGACAGGGAGTCATGTCAATAAGTGAATATGAGGTTAAGTTCATGGAACTTTTATGATTTTGCCCCCAGATGGATGCTACTGAGGAGGAAAAGATTCAACATTTTGAGAAGGGATTGAATGCTGAGATGTCCATTCCGGCATCTGCCCTAGAAAGTAGGGAGATGTTTGCCACATTTGTGGAGTCTATACGGAGGATAGAAAGATCTACGATAAAGAAACATGAGACAAACCTTAAAAGGAAGTCTACACAGTCACAAGGACCAATGAGTAGTGGCAGCAAACAACCAAAATCTTCACCAGTCCAACCACAATATAGTGCACCTATGTGGACAACTAGGACAAAGAAAAGTGGTCATCAAGTTGGGGTCGAGCTTGTCATAAATGTGGACAACTAGGACATTTTAGACAACAATGTCCAAGAAGAAACAGTGAGATGACCCAACAGTCAAGGCATAATCTGCAAAACCCACAAGGACCTTAGTCCAGTGGAGCAGATGGTGGAGGACGAAGAAAAGTGTCACAGTTTAGTCCATCTACTTCTGGTAGTAGAGGAAAAAGGCAATAACAAATAACAACTAAGTCCATGTTCTGGGTTAGATAAGATGCTAGTTATCTTATAAAAGGTAGACTTGTCAAGATAGAACTTTCTATTTTGAGTTACCTTCTGTTTCCTACTATAAGAAAAGTAATTGTTGTTTAGTTCATCTGTATAATCCTTTTAGGATATGAGGAAGAGATAAGAAGGATGAAAACTTATGTTCAGTTTAATATTCTCTTATATGTTTGAAAATTCCTCTTTATATGTAGAAAGGGAAAAGATGTAAAAGAAACACTCAGAGAAAATCTGAGATACCAAGTAATGAAAATTAAAGAGATGTTAAGAACATGGAACATAGTATAAAACAAATACATACTACCTAATTTCAGTTCTTGAATACCCTGGCCAGGTATTCATTTATTGAAGGCAAGGTAAGTATGACATATTTAGATTGTTATCTTTTTGACTACCCCAATCAAGTAGTCATTCTGAAACAATCTCCAGAGTTTAAAGAAGAAGGAGATGTGGCATGGATATTTCTACCACATTCTAATTGATATATGAAGGAATTTGATTTACTCTTAAATCAACTTATAAAGGAAAATGAAGATGTAATGTGTTACCAACACATGTGTAAATATTAAGGGAAGGAATTCTGGTATCTGAGAAATATCAGGCTATTTTATGATGGTTGCCTGAAAGGGTTAACTATGAAATAAGTCTAGTTACCTAATGAAGTATGAACATCACTTGTTAGGGGTTTATGCTTTGCATAAACATAACAATTGAAGATATCTTTGAGATAAGTTCTTGGTTGATATGTAACCCTTCTTTATGATAAGAGAATGTATAACTAATGAGATAATTAGTGCAAGTGATAAGGAAAGCTTGTGTTGTGTCATCAGGTAAGATGACACAATCAAAGTATGAAAATACTTATAGTTTCAAATGAATGACAGAATATAATTGTGATCTTGAAAAAAAATATTGAACTAACTAAGGAACATGGGAGTATATGTTCCATGTGAATCATTCCATGATAAACTTGTATGGAATAACTTTGTATTGATCAAAACTCTATGGTGTCTTCATAATAATGAGGTTTTATGTGAGGACATGATGATACGATGCATGGATAATATCTGTTTCCCTTTATCTGGGATTTCAGGGACGAAATCCTTGTTAGGGGTTTATAATTTGTAACATCCCTGACCTGGGTTATGCTTTAACCCTAGGTGTTTTGATTAATAAAGATGATTATATGCTTAATCTTATTTTGTGAAAAGTAATTAGTGCCCATGAGAAACTTATGTTTCAATTTTGGTCATGTTTGAACAATGTTGAAGCAATGTTTGCTTATTTTGGACTAAAGTGCAAATTACCCAAGTGGAGGGGTTAAATTGCAAATTTTGCATGATAAGATGTTCCTCATGTGTTGAAGCATCATGAAAATGAAGATGATACAAAGGTATGGCTTGTGGTAGCCTGAGTACCAAGGAAGAGCTGATAAAGCAATGTTTGTGCATTTAAACCTAGTTTTGGTGTAAAGTGCAATTTACCCAAAACCTAGGGTTCAATATGCAAATTACAACTTCAATAAGGTCCCTAATGTTTCTTGGCATCATGTAGAGCAAAGAAAATGAGAGGGGCGCCTCATTTGAATTAATTTGGATGAGAGAGAATCTTGATATTAAAATAATTAAGATTTAATCCTAATTGAAACCCTAATTCAATTTAGGGCAAAACTAAATGTATTAATTAAAGGGCCTTCAACCAAAATTAAAATGGTTGGATTCAGATGTGTGTGGACATCTTTGAGCCTTGCAAAGGCACGAGCATATCCTAAGAAGGTGAAACTCCACTCACCATTATTATAAGGAAAAGAAATATCCACTAAGTCGTGGATATTAATATAAAAAGGGTTAAGGTGCTTAATTTGCTTTTCTTTAAAATGTGGATAATTGAAGGGAATAAGAGGCCAAGAGGATAGAATCGTCTCTAAGTAAGGAGAGGGGTCAAGTGGCAAGGGAATTGAGAGGATAATTCCTACTTTCTCTCTCCTAATTGAATTTTTTTATAAAATTCACATATATTCACATATAAGCTCATTTATCCATAGAATGAAAGGGAATTTCGGATTTACTTCCACCCTTTGCTTGGAAAACGACCTTGGGAGCTTAGGAGCAAGAAGAGAACGACCCCCAACCTGTTGGTAAGTCCTTTACCTTCGTTCTCCTTGATTCCATGGTGGAAATCGAAAATAAATCATTGATTTCTTCTTTTCTTCACTCCATCTTCAACCCTAGCCAATCTTTTCAACCAAAAGCTTGAGGACGATCTTAAAGGGAGTTGCAAAAGCTTCATCCACCATTGTTGGCGTGATCTTGGAGCTTTGGAGCTCAATTGGAGGCGGGTTTTATAACTCAAACCCTTAATCATTGCTATTGCATCAATTCCTATAATAATCGTTGGTTATTCTTTTGTGATTGGTACTCTTTTGGTTCATTGTTGAAATCCCCATGAAAAATGGTTGTTGTTCTTGGTTGTTCTAAGGAGGACGATGATGAAATTATCATAAATGTTTATCCAAAAGAAATCCCTGTCCAAACGGTTTCATTTGATCATCTTAAACGGTTTCCCAAACAGTTAGGGAGCAAACGGTTTCAAACCGTTTGAGGGGAAACGGTTTCACCAAACCGCATGAGGGCAAACAATTTCAGACCATTTGGTGATGTTGACCAGGGTTGACCGTATGTGGATTTTTTCATAATGATCTAGGTTAATGACCCATCAATTATATTTGATTATCTCCAATTGGTTCATGAGTTGAAGGTCCATCAATCACCAAAACCCTAATTGGGTTAAGTGCTGATTTCCAATTTAATTGAGTTTGATACTTGGGTTGATTGACCCAAACGGTTTCAAAACCATTTGGGGATCACCCAAACAGTCTCAAGACCGTTTGGTGGTCACACAAGACCGTTTGGAGGTCTAGGGTTGAGTATGGTTGGGTATTTGAAGACCCAAAGGTACTAAGTTGAAGTACAATCAAATGTTGATTTGGTGATCAATCCAATGATCCAAACCCTAATTCGATGACATGGATTTGGGTGATGAGATGGGAAAATGGTCTCAAGACCGTTTGGATGTCATCCAAACGACCTCAAGATCATTTGGGGTCAGGACATGTTCAATTTGGATGATGGTCCAATAGTTTTAAATCAACTAGACTCACATTGGTTAATGTTGAAGGATCATCGAGTCCAAACCCTAATCCAATTGATTTAAACCCTAATTGATGATCAATTGAGGGTCAATTAGGATCAAATCAGTTGAAGGATGACCTAATTAACTCAATTGAAGTATGATGATGGGTCCAATTGAAGATTGGTTACATGAATTCAATGATTGAAGGAATCAACATTGAGAACCCTAAACCGATTGGTGTAGTTGAGACCATCTTTGGTCCATGCGGTTTTGAGGAGGTTTGGACCAAACGGTCTCAAGACCGTTTGGGACAAAACGGTCCCAAACCGTTTGAGGCCCAATCGATCTCATGAGTACTTTAGCAAACAGTTTCAAGTACTTGCTTTAGCAAACGGTCTCAAGCACCACCTTTAGCAAATGGTTTCAAACCGTTTGAACTTTGAAAGACCAAGACTGTTTGGGGCTCAAGTAGTCAAAGTTGATTGAGGACTCAATTGGTTAGTCCACTTGGACACCTATTGTAACTGAAGATCCAATTGGTCAATTCATTTGGATACCTTATGTAATGGAGGTCCAATGTGATTGAATCTCTTGGGAATTAAGATGATGAATGATCCATTGATCCAATGATGATTAGTAATGATAATCAATATAGGTACAAAGGTTGAAACTCTAATAGTACCTAAGTGATTAGTGCCAATTAAGGGATGAACCCTAATTGCTTATAGGAACAATGACTTGGTATACTATGTTAATCATAGCTATATGTACTTGATCGAAGGGTTGATATGACCTAATCAAATTGAGAAGATGATAGCATGAAATTTATACATGAATATGATTCATGAGGTGATTAAGGGTATGATCCTTAAGCAAAGAGATCATGAAACCCTAATCATGAACATAAACCCTAATTGACAAGGCTATTGAACTCTAACCCTAATTGAGGGCAATTCTAAATGAAACCCTAATCCAGGGTGAGGATATAACCCTAATCCAGGGTGAGGATATAACCCTAATCCAGGGTGAGGATGTAACCCTAATCCAGGGTAATGATATATGAAACTCCAATTTAGGGAAATGAGATGTAAAACCCTAATTGGGATGAATAGTGAATCTCTAATTATGAACAATTAAATGAAATCCTAATGGAGATGAATAGTAGACACAAGTTGTGGGTAACCATAGTGAAACCCTAGTTAAAGGTGATTCCATGTGAAACCCTAGTTGAGGGTGATTCCATGTGAAACCCTAGTTAAAGGTGATTCCATGTGAAACCTTAGTTGAAGGTGATTCCATGAGAAGCCCTAGTTAAGGGTGATTCCATGAGAAGCATTAGTTGAGAGTGATTCCATGAGAAACCCTGATTAAGAATTAACACCACACGAATCCCTAATACTATGTTGTGATAAGAAGCCCTAAGAAGGGTGAAGGTATGTAAGACTCTAATGTGGAGTCATAAAAACATAAAGTCCTAATCCTGGGAAATATGTCAAGAAACCCTAAACCTAATTTTAAGTAAGAGTATAAGGAAACCCTAATGATGAGATAGGAGGAATTACCTTATAAAGGTGAAATATTTCATGTGGTTGATTATAAGTAACCTTATTGTAGGCAATGCCTTAACCTCAAATGAGTCCATACCATTAAAGGTATTTGGACCATTCTTGTGTGTGACCTATGCACTTCATGATGAGAATGATAGGTTAATGGATGAAAGTATTAAGATGGGAAGTACCTTAGTACAAGATAAGCTGATAACTCAAGGAAGTTAGAGGTGATGAGGAAAGTGATATACCTTGATACATTTCAAATCCAATCTTTTTGGGTAAGAAACATATGAAGTGTGTTATGTAATTGTTATAATAAAATGTAAAGAGTTTGATATACCTTGACAAGCATAGGCTAATATACCTTGAGAATAAGGGTAAGCCAAACTAATGAGTATGATGTAATCATACCATGATAAGGATGAGGAATGAACTCATACCTTGTACTGAGAATTATTTAATGATAAATGTTAAGAGTAATGAACATGATTGAATTCTAATGATGTGTAATGGCCTTATGAGCCATATGGATAGATGTTGCCTAGTGAGAGGTGACAAGGTGTTCTATGGGCCTTATGAACTATGAGGATGGTTGTTGCCTAGTAAGAGGTAACAAAATGTTTTAAAGGTTACATAGGATTGACACTGTTCAATACTTGGAATAATATCACATGATTGATATAGTTCAATACCTGGAATAGATGCACAAGACTAGCATAGTCTAATACCTGGAATAACAACTGCACAGGATTGGCTAAATCCCAATACCTGGAATAATATTACAGGATTGACTTAGTTCAATACCTGGAATGATAACACAAGATTGGTTAAATCCCAATACCTAGAATAATAACACAAGATTGGTTAAATCCCAATACCTGGAATAATAACACAAGATTGGTTAAATCCCAATACCTGGAATAATAACACAGGATTGGTTAAATTCCAATACCTAGAATAATAACGTAGGATTAGTTAAATCCCAATACCCGGAATAATAACACAGGATTGGTTAAATTCCAATACCTGGAATAATGTCACAGGATTGACTTAGTGCAATACCTGGAATAGTTGCACAGGATTGACATAGATCAATACCTGGAATAGTTACACAGGATTGACTTAGTTCAATACCTGGAATAGTTGCACAGGATTGACATAGATCAATACCTGGAATAGTTGCATAAGATTGACATAGTTCAATACTTGGAATGGATACATAGGAATAATATAAGTCTAATGCTTGCACTAGTTGCACAGGATTGGTGTAATCCAATGTCTGGAATATTTATATAGGATTGGTATAGACCAATGCCTGAATGAGACATGATGATGTACACTCTCATGTCCAATATAACCAAAATCTATTTAGCAGATTGGCTAAGGCCAATAAATTGAAACAAGAATGTCTCATGGGTGACATATCAAGGTAATCAGTGTCACAAGAGAAGTTTGACATGATGGTATAATATGAAGGATAAATGATATACATGTTCTTCCTATTCCTTATCAAGAGAATAGTTGATCTATTGTTCTATCATAAATAGTTACAATGTTTCAAGATGAGAATGATTTAAACTGCATATCCTCTATCCAGATTTATATATTTAACTGCAATAATAATGTTTTGGCAGAAAGTTATATCTCCCCCCTGGGACAATTTACAATTGTCTCACCCTCGTGGGATCCAATGTTTTTAGGTGGACGTGGACAAGGAGGCAGGAAACCTTTAGCAAAGAAAGAACAGCAGCAGCATCGAGGATAATAGTAATATCTTAGGTGGAGATACTGCCTATCTAGTCTTATAGTTAGAAAGTCCTATGTGTCGTCTCTATACTCTCAGGCCCTCAGAGTCAATAGTCAGTGTTTTTATTGAATCGATCTGAGATTTTGGCTTGATGCCTCGAGATTTGTATATTGTATGTATATAATGTTTATAAGGCAACTGATGTTGTTGTAAGGACCCTGACCTGCATTTAGGGCTTACCCTGTTTGTTTTGCTTAACCTTGATGGTTTAAGGCTTGCTAATCACCTTTGAGTGGTGATTAGGGTTTGGTTGTGCTTTGTTGAGGGTTGAGGACGCTACTTGCAAATAACCCAGGTCTAGGGTTTTGTGTGCAATTTTGCCATCTTATGAGATGTTTTCCCCTCTTTGCTTCCTCTAGGGTTGAGAGGAAGGCTTGGGCTTGTGTTTGAGTCCTTTCGGACCTTTGTTGAGCTTGTTTGGGCCTTGGAGTTCCTTGTTTGGGCTTTCTTGGGCCTTGTGTTGGCCAAGTAGAGCTTGTGTCGGCCTAGGGCAGCTTGGTGTGTCACCCTAGAGCAAGTTTGGTGTGTCTCCCATGGTGCTTGGGCCAACCTTGGTCATGTTTGGAGAACACATGGTGCACATCTTGGACAAGTGTCTTATGGCTTGCATGAGTGGTGGCTTGAGTTGGTGGACATGTGTCCCTTGGGTGGACGACACCTAGCTTGAGACAACCTTGGTTTCTCCTCCTTTCTCATCTATATAGGCGGTCCCTTCCTTAGCTTGAGGTCCCTTTAGTTCCTCTCCTTCTTGTGCACGACACACTCTTCCTTTTCTTTGCTTGGTGGCCGACACACCCTTATGTGAGCAGCTTGGAGGCCGACACACCCTTGGAGAAGGAGGTGGTGGCCGATACACACCCTCTTGGAGGAGCTTTGGTGGCCGACAACCTTGGAGCTCAAAGTGCATCTTCTTCCTTGGAGCTTAAGGCGGGTTGCATGACTCTAAACCCTAACTACTCTCCTCTCTTTGCATATATGTTTGCTTTAATCTTGCCCTTGCACGTTTGGAGTTGTTCTTTAGCTATCTTGCATGTTGGCCGATCCTTGTGTTCTAGGGTTTAGGAGAGCAACACTCCTTTCTCCCCTTGGTCTAGATGAGTGAGCTTGGGCTCTAATGCCATGAGCAACACCCCTCTTTCCTACCCGATTGAGGTGAGCACATGACTTAGTGGCTTGAGCAAGACTCTCCTCTCACCTTGGGCAAGATGGTGAGCTCATTTAGATGGCTTGAACCTTGGTCGAGATGTGTGGGGAGGTGCTACCCGACAGCCCTTGCCCTAGTTCTCTCTTGCACGGTTGGAGTGAGCAAAGTTTCTCTTTTTATACCTTGGGCGGGTGAGCAACCTGATCCTGCTCGCCCTGAGCCAGCTCTGCCCGACAAGCTGCTCGCCCAGTAGCTTGGCTCGTCTAGCCTTTGTTGCTCGCTCGGTTTTCCCTTGCTCACCTGCACGCGTGTCGCCCAACACCCTGGCTTTGCTCGCCCGATACTTCTTTGGCTCGCCCAGTATCTTAGCTCACCCGATAGGCCTGCTCACCCAGTTTCCCCCTGACGCACCCTGCTCGCTCAAAGTTTTGGCTCGCCCAGCCATATCGCCCGACACAATGGCTAGCTCACCCGGTTCTATCTGGCTCGCCCGATATCAACCTGCCCGCTCAGTTGAGCTATGCTCGCCCGATGACCTTGCACGCCTGAATGGCTCGCCCTGCACCTGTGTCGACCGACACACATACACCCCTGCTCGCCCATGCTATACCCTGCTCACCCAGATAAGTCTTGTTCTGCACGCCTGTTAGGGTTGCACGCCCGATAGGGGCTGGATAGGGGTGGGTTCTGCCCGGGGTGACTTCTAGTGAGGGTTGTTGTTATCTCTTGTGAGGGCACGACCTGTTATGATGCTCTTATGACGATTCATTGCTTAATAATGAGAATTATGTTCTTGTGGCTAAAGTACATGCGTATTAATGTCACTACTCTATCTCTTTAATGACAATGTGATCTTGAGCATGCATTAGGGTTGCTCGATAGTGTGCCTACACGTGTGACCTTGAGATGAGGCATCGATATGATTATTGTTGTCATGTTGTGCTAACAATGCACTTAACCCTAATTGTCACCCTATGGTAGTAATTGTAGTCTCTTGATTATTCATCTAGTTATTGAATTATGCTAACCATGCAGGTAATGCTTAGCCCAATGAAAGGCTATGAGAATTGGGTAAGTGAACACTGTGATGACAGGTGTATGATGTTCCATGATGATGATGAAAGCCTTGAGAGGCTAAGGTACTATGTGATGAGGGATTGAGATCCCATGGTTGTGTGATGATCCTTGAGATGGATCTGGATGGTTGGCAAGAGGCCAAGTGATAACATGTGATGTGAGATCCTTGTGATGGATCAGTGTGATGTAAATTGTAGAAAATGCATAATGTTGAGTTATGTTGTTTACCTTTCTATTATATCTTGCATGTTATACAACTTGGTTGAATCTTGCAATCCATCTAAAAGATACTAAGTAATCACAGTGTAATTTATAATGTAGCTTGCCCTGGCCATAGATTCATCACCAGTCAGGATAGGGTGATGATGAAACGAGTTCTCCTGCGGGTTAACCCGAAGCACATATTTTTGAATATGTGAGGTTTCTCCTAGCCTAAAATAGAGAGGTGAAACGAGTGCATCTGCGGTTGCAGACTCATATGTGTGACGAGCATGGTGAACATGGCCCATGGCTCTAGATATGTGATATGTTGAGCATGAATGCGTTCATGGCTCTGAGCACGGTGTTTAGACACGTGGCTCAGTTTCTAGTGTTGTGACATGTACCGAGGCGGACTAGGCAGAGGGTAGCATGTGGAGCTGACCCTGTGGCTTATGACCACTTCAAGCATGAGACTGCGGTCCTGCTTTTTGTTCTCATGTACTGACCATGAGGCGGAGAAGGTCTTGGATTCTGGCTCTTCCATTGACCTTGTATGGCACCGGCTATGGGCTTCGCAGCCGAAGGTTGGATTTGAACGGTACGGTTCATTTCCTCAGGGCATAATAAAACGTAATATAGCCATTTATTATGTATTGATAAGACAAATATGAAACATTGGTTGAGGTTTTGTTTGTGTAGTTAACTTTAATTATATCGTAGTTGTTTATGCATTACCCTTTTGTGGTGAATCTCATATAATCTATCTTGTCAATCATGTTACATTGGAAAATATAGTTGTTATATGCCCTTTTGATACAGCTGGTAAGTCTGAGGATGGCTTGTTACTTATAACTGTTCTTGTTATATTCTTTATCAATAATCTGCTGAGATAAGCTTTATCTTATCTGAGGTTTTGTAGTTTTGGCGCGGAGTTATGCCTCCCGCTGGGACAATGTTCAATTATCTCACTCCGCTAGTTTTTACCCCTTTTTAGGTGGTCGAGCTTGTCGTGGTGGTGGTCGCAGAGTTGCGGCCGAGCAGCGAGAAGATCTGTAGAAGGCAAGCTTTGGAGATGCTGCTGTTTTGATGTTTTGGTGTAGAGTCTAGAGTCATCCCTGTACTCTCAGGTCCTTGGCGGTGTTTGACGTTGTTTTATGATGTACCACAGATATTGTTTGTATATCCTGCTGCTGGCCGAATGTGGGCCTTTATGTATATAACAGGTGATGAACTCATGGTTATGACAGAACAGCTGTTGCTCTAAGCTGTGGACATGAATCTGGGCTTGTGTGGATATGTATATAACATGTTTCCTTGCAGGATATGGACTGAAATGTAATATGTTTCCTAGTTTATCAGTTTTCCACAATCGGTTTTAATTAACCCGTGCTTTTTTGATAAGTTGTGGTTATGGTGATTTCCGCACGTTTTCACGTAACACCTCGTTATCTGTATGATAATGGGATGTGTTGCCACAAGTTTGGTATCAGAGCCTTAGGTTCGCTGAGTCTACAGGGATTTAGGATTAGGTTGAGTTGTTCTTATGTGTGTCCAGGTTTTCTTACAATATCTTCTGCCCTCAGCGGAAGAAAAGTCAAGATGTCTGGAAACCATGAAGAACACTCTGCTGAGTACAGTGATGCTGCATCGGTTGATGGAGCAGATGGACAGGCACAGGAATATCGGGTGCCTGAGGTCCCCCAACCTAACCCAGCCATACTTGAACATCCTGCCTACCAACAGCTTATGGGGCAGTTAATGGCTACGATGAATCTCATGGTTGAGCGATTACCAGTGCCTCCTCCGCGAGCACAGGTTCCCCATGGAGAAGCATCGGGTATTGGGAAGACCTTTGAGCGGCTTCGCCGAGTCGGAGCTTCGGAGTATGCTGGAATGGCTGATCCAGCGGATGCAGATCTGTGGCTGACAAGTCTTGAGAAGGCTTTCCGGATCCTCGACATCCCCGAAGCAGACAAAGTAAAGCATGCTGTCTACCTTCTGAAAGGTAGTGCTGGTCACTGGTGGACCATCGAGGAAGAGAAGCGGCCTGGTGAGGTGATCTGTTGGGAAGTGTTTCGACGTGAGTTCGTCGCCAGATACTTTCCCAAGACGTATCTGGATGAGAAGATCCATCAGTTTGAGAGTTTGCGACAGGGAACGATGAACATCACCGAGTATGAAGCTAAGTTTATGGATCTGTTGAGGTTTTGTCCTCACATGGTGACGACAGACGAGGAACATATCAGACGTTTCGAGAAGGGTCTGAGTGATGAGCTGATGACACCGGTCTCTGCGTTGGAGAATCGAGAACGGTTCGCTACGTTTGTGGAATCTGTTTGGAGGATCGAACAATCAGTAAGGGAGAAGAGAGAGTCTATGGCTAAGAAAAGACCTTCTCAGTTCCAGAGTCAGAGGTTTGGTGGCTTCAAGAAGCCCAGGTTTTCAGCACTGGCAGCGATGAGAGGTTCTGGTAGACCGTCTCAGTGGTCTATGAGTAGAGGAAGAGGTTATGTTTCTTTGCCTTCTAAGGCACCAAGTTCGGCTTCTGTGGCGGTGACAGGGCCATCCAGGCCTCGAGATGATGTTAGGACATGTTATGCCTGTGGTCAGATAGGGCATATCAGGTCAAGTTGTCCCTACAGCGATGTTGAAGTGACGCAGCAGCCGAGACAGAACCTTCAGGGGTCAGAGAGACCACAGCCCAGTGGTGGCAGAGGACGGGGACGCGGTCAAGCGTCTCAGGCTGGATCGTCTGCTCAAGGAAGCAGAGGTCGTGGACAGCAAGCAACGGCGTAATTCTACGCTATGAATCAGCTGGAGGCGGTAGTCAACCCGCGAGTAGTGACAGGTCAGATGGAGTTATTTCATTCTGATATCTCTTCTTTTTGCTTTATATCTGTTCTGGTTGACCCGGGTGCTACACACTCTTTTATCGCCTATAGTATGCTTGAGAACTGTCGTTTACCTGTTAGCTGTAAGAGGGATAACTTGTTGTTAGAAACCCCTCTTGATGGTTCCTCTTTGCTTTGAGAAGAGTGTCCATCTTGTGTCTTGTCTTTCTCGGGACACCGCATTCAAGTGGATCTCATACCACTTGCTATGCATGGGTTCAATGTTATCCTTGGGATGGATACCTTAGAGAGGTATAAGGTTGTCTTGGACTGTGGTTCCAAGCAGGCAGTGTTTGATGTTGCTGGAGAGAAGTGGATCTTCCAGGGAGATAGGAAGATTCTTCCGACATGTCTGGTATCAGCTATGGTGGCAGATAAGTTGTTACGACAGGGATGTGAGGCGTTCCTAGCCCACGTGATAGATACCGAAGTGGATGCCAAGGCAAAAGGTCTTAGCCTTGAGGAGGTGTCAGTTGTTCGTGAGTTTGCAGACGTGTTCCCTGAGGAGTTTCCTGGTGTTCCCCCACCCCGAGAGATTGATTTCGAGATCAATCTAGTACCAGGAATGCAGCCAGTTGCGCAGACACCGTACAAAATAGCTCACTACTACAGAAATAGCGTTCAATGTCGCTTTTCTGGGCGTCGGTTATTTCAGACAACCGACGCCTATAATATTCGGCGTCGGTTATTTATACAAACCGACGTCTATATTCGAAGACCAGTCAGACACGGGTACCGCTTTGTATTCAGCGTCGGCTGAGTGTAACCAACCGACGCCTAAAGGCGCCCGCGAAATCCAATTTTTGAGCGAAAAAAATCTGGGTCACATACAGCGTCGGTTGTTTAACAATTCACCGACGCCTATGTGAAATGAAATTTTGCGCGAAAAGTTCCACTTTCGGTGTCAGTTATCCTTGGATAACCGACGCTGATAATAGTTCCCGCCAATTAATTTGGGGTAAAGATTGTCTAATTGGACGTCGGTTATTACGATCAATCGACGCTGAAGATAATAGGTGTTGGTTGTCCTAGATAACCGACGTCGTTGACCAACTTAATAGAGGCCCGATCACCCGACTCTTCCCCCTTTCTTCCTGTTTCATCGATTCTCCTGCATGTGCACTGCTCGTCGCCGCTCTCCCAAAATCGCCGCCTGGTGCCTGGTGCCTGCTGCTTCTCGCTCGCCGCCGACGATCCCTGCTGCTGCTCTGCGTCGCCGCCGCTGCCCGCCGCCTTCCTCCTTGCGTCGTCGCCGCCCGCTCCTTCCTCCCTGCTCACGCCCTACTGCGGCGTTGTCTTCTTGCTTGCCTCCGCTGCTCACAAGGTATTAGCCATAGCACCTTCTTCCTTGTCTTCTTCCTTGCCGCCCGCTTCTCTGCTCTGCTTGCTGCTCTTCTCTGCTTGCTGTTCTACTTCTTTCACTGAGAACTAAGAAGAATGACCTACCACAGCCGTGTTTGATTTGATTTAAACCCTAATTTGATTTAAACTTGTCCATTCTAGCATCCTAATTTGATTTGATTAAACACTAACATTGATGAAACCCTAACATCAATTGTGATGAAAGCCTAACATGTACATATCTATTATTGTGTTTGTTGGCCTAGAAACCCGTCCAAGATTGACTCATTAGGAGTAAATCTTGGATAGTCCCCGGTTTGGGACTGTTCTTGAACACCTAATCTCACTTAGGATGTAAGTGTATAATGTGTATTGGGTTTTCGAGAAAATTTCGGTAGCATTTCCCTGTTTGTTCTCTAAGTACATATGTACTTAGAGAACAACGGGGAAATGCTGCCGAAATTTTCTTGAAAACCCAATACACATTATACACTTACTAGTGAGATTAGGTGTTCAAGGATGGGATAGGTGGTACACATTTATTATATATAAGAATGACATCACATGTGTTTGTTGGCCTAGAAAGTGAACAATCATTGTTCTTTATATTACTTGTACATTGGTATAAATTAGAATGAACAATCACTAAATTATATACTATTTGTATGGAGTCCGCCTTCATTGTAGATATCTATTATTGTGTTTGTTGGCCTAGAAACCTGTCCAAGATTGACTCATTAGGAGTAAATCTTGGATAGTCCCTGGTTTGGGACTGTTCTTGAACACCTAATCTCACTTAGGATGTAAGTGTATAATGTGTATTGGGTTTTCGAGAAAATTTTGGCAGCATTTCCCCATTTGTTCTCTAAGTACATATGTACTTAGAGAACAGCGGGGAAATGCTGCCGAAATTTTCTTGAAAACCCAATACACATTATACACTTACTAGTGAGATTAGGTTTTCAAGGATGGGATAGGTGGTACACATTTATTATATATAAGAATGACATCACATGTGTTTGTTGGCCTAGAAAGTGAACAATCATTGTTCTTTATATTACTTGTACATTGGTATAAATTAGAATGAACAATCACTAAATTATATACTATTTGTATAGAGTCCGACTTCATTGTAGATATCTATTATTGTGTTTGTTGGCCTAGAAACCCGTCCAAGATTGACTCATTAGGAGTAAATATTGGATAGTCCCCAGTTTGGAACTGTTCTTGAACACCTAATCTCACTTAGGATGTAAGTGTATAATGTGTATTGGGTTTTCGAGAAAATTTCGGTAGCATTTCCCCGTTTGTTCTCTAAGTACATATGTACTTAGAGAACAGCGGGGAAATGCTGTCGAAATTTTCTTGAAAACCCAATACACATTATACACTTACTAGTGAGATTAGGTGTTCAAGGATGGGATAGGTGGTACACATTTATTATATATAAGAATGACATCACATTATACACTTAGGATGTAAGTGTATACCCTAATCTTTTCCTAATATATACTTGTTTCCTAATATATACTTGTTTTCTCTGATCATAGAATGGATAGATCATGGATGTCCATTCGTAATCGTTGCACCCCAGAGTTTATATCTGGTCTTGATCAGTTTATTAGATTTGCCGAGGAACATAGGAAAAAACCTACAGATAGGTTCTACTGTCCATGTAGGCATTGCGGTAACAACTTGAAAGTCAACACTGGTGAGGAAATCAAAACTCATGTCATGTGCAACGGGATTGTACAAGGCTATACAGAATGGCACTGGCATGGAGAGATTTCAAAATCGAAACCAGTAGATGTCGATAGCAGTGCTTGGGTGGAAGAAGAAATTGCCTCTGATGACGTAAATGTGAACGAACCAGTTCCAGCAGACATCGTTGATGTGATGCTGGATAGTTGTAGGGTAGAGCACACCAATCCACCTCCTATCTTTAGAAACATTGTGCATGATGCTGAGATACCGTTATACATAGGTTGTGCTAAGTTTACGAAGCTTAGCGCTGTGTTGAGATTGTATAAGTTGAAAGCTAACAATAGATCGAGCGACAAAAGCTTCACTTCATTGTTGACTTTGTTGAAAGAAATGCTTCCTGAAGGAAACGAGCTGCCAATCTCAACATACCAGGTAAAGAAAATGTCGTGCCCAATGGGAATGGAGGCCAAGAAGATACACGCATGCCCAAATGATTGTGTATTATTTCAAAAGGACTATGTAGATTTGAAAGATTGTCCAAAATGTGGTGCGTCAAGGTATAAATTGATGACTTCGGGAGAGTCCAAAACTGGTTCTCCTGCCAAGGTGTTGTGGTATCTACCTATAATATCATGGTTTCAACGCTTGTTTGCAAATCTGAAAGATGCGAAGAATTTGAGGTGGCATGCAGATGTTAAGAAAAATAATGATGGGATCCTACGACATGCGTCTGATTCCCCACAGTGGAAGAAGATTGATCTATTGTACCCCAAATTTGGTGAAGAAGATAGGAATCTAAGACTTGGGCTTTGTACAGATGGGATGAATCCGTACGGGACATTGAGCAGCCAACATAGCACTTGGCCAGTCATGCTTGTTATATACAATCTTCCTCCCTGGATGTGTATGAAAAATAAGTACGTTATGTTGTTGTTGTTGATATCGGGCCCTAAACAACCCGGAAATGATATCGATGTTTATCTTGAACCTTTGATTGATGACTTAAAGAAACTTTGGGCTGAAGGTGTGATGACCTATGATGCTTCAGCAAGAGAGACATTTCGTTTGCACGCTATGTTGTTTTGCACTGTTAATGACTTTCCAGCATATGGGAATTTGTCTGGATATAGTGTCAAAGGAGCTAAAGTGTGTCCTATATGTGAAGAAAACACTGATTCAATAAGATTAAAACATGGCGGCAAGACTGTATATCTTGGTCATCGAAGGTTTCTTTCAAAATTCCATCCGTATCGTAGGAAGCGCAAAGCATTCAATGGATGGAATGATGAACGGAGTGCACCTAAACCTATACCAGGGGATGTTGTTTATGCAAGAGTAAAAGACATTGTCAATGAATTTGGTAAGAAATCACAATGTAGTATGGCCACACGGAGTGACAATTCTTCATTCAAGAAGAAGTCAATATTTTGGGATCTTCCTTATTGGAGTTCTTTAACAGTCAGGCATTGTATCGATGTAATGCACGTTGAGAAAAATGTCTGTGATAGCATCATTGGTACTATGTTAAATATACCAGGTAAGACTAAAGATGGGATAAAATCTAGACTGGACCTACGTGAAATGGGAATAAGGTCAGAATTAACAGAATTACGTGAAATGGGTAATAAAAGAACATACTTACCTCCCGCTTGTTACACGCTGTCTAGAAAGGAGAAGAAAACTTTTTGTGAATGCTTGGTAAATGTTAAGGTGCCACATGGTTACTCATCCAACATTCGTAGATTGGTATCAATGAAAGATCTGAAGTTGATAGGTCTTAAATCTCATGATTGTCACACTCTAATGCAACAAATATTGCCCGTGGCAATTCGATCTATATTGCCGAAGCATGTAAGGTTTGCAATTACCAGACTTTGTTTCTTTTTCAACAGTCTATGTAGCAAAGTTATTGACCCTGATACTCTCAATAATTTGCAAAGAGAAGTGGTTGTTACCCTATGTCAGCTTGAGATGTATTTCCCTCCTTCATTCTTTGATATCATGGTACATCTTGTTGTCCACTTGACTAGGGAAGTGAAAATGTTGGGACCAGTTTTCTTGCATTGGATGTATCCCTTTGAATGATACATGAGCGTTTTTAAAGGTGATGTTCGAAACCGTTATCGGCCTGAAGGGAGTATTATTGAAGGTTATGTGGCGAGATAGGTTATGGATTTTTGCAATGACTTTCTCAGTGGTAATGAAACTCCTGATAATGACAAGAATATTGAGGAGGCCAAAGGAATTTTGGGATCACGGGTGAAAGTAATCAGCCGTGAGCAGTTGGAACAAGCTCACTTGTATATTTTACACAATATGGACGAAGTGAGTGTTTATATCGAGGAACATACCAATTTCATAAAGAGACAACATCCTCGAGCAAGTTCAATGTGGGTTGCTAGAGAGCATAATAAGACTTTTACTAAGTGGTTTGAAGATAAAGTCTTACATCAACTATCTCAAACACCAAATGATATTACAGAAACTATCAAATGCCTCGCCTTTAAACCAAAACTGAATGTTATGTCTTATGAAGGGTTTGACATTAATGGATTCACATATTACACAAAGTGCCAAGATGATAAGAGTATCGTCCAAAATAGTGGGGTCACTCTTCAAGCGTCGACTATGTACTTTGCAAGTGCAAAGGATAAGAGTCCACGTGAAGCTAAAATGTCATATTACGGTGTCATTGAAGACATTTGGGAGTTTGACTACATAGATTTCAAAATTCCGCTCTTTAAATGTAATTGGGTTGATAACACCAAAGGAGTTATAGTGGATGAATTGGGTTTCACTTTGGTGAACTTTGAAAAGATTGGCGAGAAGGGTGAACCATTCATATTGGCATCACAGGCGAAACAAATATTCTATATCGATGATCCTGCAAATGATAAATGGTCGGTTGTTCTTCATGGTAAAAGACAGTTCATTGAAGATCCTATAGATGAAGAAGAGTACTATGATAAGTATGATGACTCCAGTCCATTCTCAGTTGGGTTGCCAACTCCACAAAATATTGAAGCTAATGATGACTTATATGTGCGCGGAGATCACAATGAAGGATTGTTAATTGATAAAAGATCACAATTTTAGAGACATGTATGTTTATACAAATGCTAAACGTTTGCCTTTTTCTAGTTAATACAAATGCTAAATGTTTGCCTTTTTCTAGTTAATACAAATGCTAAATGTTTGCCTTTTCTAGTTAATACAAATGCTAAATGTTTGCCTTTTTAATGACATTTTCAGATGGCTAACCATGATGAGCATGATGTCCATGATGAGCATGAAGTCCATGATGAGCATGCTGTCCATGACGAGCATGGCGAGGATACCAATGTAAGTTCTAAAAACATATCCTGTATTTCTATAAAATTCATTATCTTCTAGTTATGTCATATATCTTATATTTCTATATTGGGCTAATTCAGTGTGTTTATTTTTGTCAAATTTTAGGTTGATGATGCACATGTACCCACTGAAGCACTGGAGCAACTTGATGCGCAGCACCAAACACTTAACAAGAAAAGGGGCATCACTCTGTTGAAGAAGTTAATAGCGCTTAGTGGCAGTGGATCCAAATTGGTTGTGGAGTTTGATAATGGAGGAAATGCAATTGGAGTGAACCGCAATAATTTTGTAAACTATCTTGGGTGTACCACTCGGAGCCATTGTGGTGTTAAGTATGATAATTGGCATAAAGTTCCTCAGGGGAAAAAAGACTTGATATGGAAGGATTTATGCGTGAGTTATTATTATTTGCAATTCTATTTTGTAGATTACAAATTCTATTATTTGCAATTCTATTTTGGATACTAGTTAATAACATTTCTATTTTACAGAATCTGTTTGCATTGGATGAGAAGTTGCATCGTAAAAGTGTGATGCAACGCGCTGGAAAGATGCTTAGGAATTATAGGACAAATCTGAACAGAGAATACATAAAAAGGGTGATAAGAAAAAGAAGTCAGCCCTTGAACAATGGAACTTCTTGGACAAAGAAGATTGGGACAATTTTGTTGCTTCAAGAAAATCTAAAGAATTCAAGGTATTAGGTGTCACTCCCAATTTAATTAATATACATTGTATTCACCTATTCAAGATTAACATTTAGTGATACTAACCAAATCATTAATGTGCATACTAACTAGGCCCTCAGTGACGCACAAAAAGCAAGGCGTGCACTGAATGTGCATGACCACACTATGGGTCCAAAAAGCTATGCAAGCGTTCGCCAAAGACTACATGCAGAGTCTGTGGCTACTCAGGAGTCTGCTCCTACTCAGGAGTCTGCCACACCCATGCCTCGCCATGATATCTGGATAGCTGGGAGGCAAAACAAGAAGGGTGAAATAAAGAAGCCCGTAACTGCTGAGGCGACTGCGAAAATGGTAAAATACAACTCTTAGAGCAATCATTTGAATATTGATTATTTGTGGTGTTAACTTACCAATTTCTGTTGATGGTGATTAGCGGGAGCTGCACGAGTAGAGGAAACAAGGCACGTTCATCCCTCACGGCACAAGGGATGAATTGACAGTTGCTCTGGGTAACCCAGAGCATCCTGGATGTGTTAGGGGTGCAGGCGCAGGTGTGGGCATCAAAGCATTCTTTGGGCCATCCCAACGCAAACCCAGAGCGGGACTTTCTCAAGAAGAGGTAACCTATTCTTTTTTTAGAATGTTACTGCAAAAGGAAATTCAATAATAAGAAGCTAATGTTTCTTTTATCCATGTATAGGAGAATAAGAGAGTCAAGGATATAGTTGCTAAGAAGGTCAACGATGTAGTTGCTGAGAAGGTCAAGGAAGAATTGCTGCGGTGGCAGGCATCTCAGGCTTCCAATCAGCCTATGGCGACCCACTCTTCTCCTGATGCACAGACTGCGAGTAATCCTGGAGACCCATTGCCTAACACGTCTGCTGTAAGTATTTTTTATGACATTGTAGCTAGTCTTTTCAAGATGATATGTTTTCAAGATGATATGTATATATGTATAACATTCTTTACGTAAATTTGTAGGCATTGAAGACATGCCGCTTAAGAATACAAGACTATGTTGTTGCAGAGGCGCAGGCTTACCCGTCCCTTCCTGGGGAAAGGTTTCACGGGACTCCAATGCCACAGGGCTACGTTCATGTGGGCCCATTACGTGTGTTACCCGATTGGAGGGAAGCTACATTGCCATATCCCCACCCGGATATTGATACACTTGCTGAGGCAGAAGGCGGGGTCATATTGTGGCCCAAAGCAGATGTCGTCTACACTACTGAAATTGTAAGATAAATTTACATTGATTTAGACTGTTAATGTGTATATATGATGTCAACTGATCTGAAATTATATATGCAGGTTAAAAAGAAGACACCAAGAGCACCTAGGCCTCCACCTCCACTTCTCGCATTACCAACTTGGGTTCCAACTGACCTAACATACCCGTTAGGTCCTGCTTGTAGGGGAATGGCATGTTGGCTATGGGCACAAAATATACATTGCCCGATAATTGTTTCTTTAGATGCAGATTATGCAGGTCAATCATACGATAGCTCTTTATTTATACAAGATATTATTGAGTTATTTATGTATGATTGGCTGAATACATCAATGATAGAGACATGGATAAGGTGAGATCTTGTTTATACATCCATATACCTTGTGTAAGATCCGGTGATCTGGTTTCTTATATATTAATGCATACGTAATACATGTTTTGCAGCTACTTAGTCTAAGATCATTGCAAACAATTTGCATTTGATCATGTGGGATTTTTTATTACATCATTGATTAGTATGATAGCTAAAGACCCTGATAATGTTCAACAATAATGTATAGATGCTTTTACAATTTTTGGTCAGCAAAAGAAGACGATAATAATAGCTCCATTCAATGTCAAGTAAGTTTACTTTATTTATAATTTGGACTTAAGAAAATTCCATTTTTATTGTGCATTTTGAGTTATTAATTGCTAACTTTTTACCTCTAGTGGTAAACATTGGGAGTTACTAGTTATTGTCCCCGGGACGTTCACTGTTTATTATCTAGATCCCGCGGGAAGTACATTAAACACTAAAATTGGACATGTAATGAGAATGCCATTATTCTGGTGAGAAATATTTCATTTTTGTATTTGTTAACATCTGTTATTACATTACTATTTACTTATGTAATTTACTATGTTATATTAACATGTACGGGTTTAGATGCATTCAAAAAGGTTGTAGGAATGGTCCCAAGGAAAAAGAACCAGCCAATAAATTGGGAGAACGTACAAGTAAGTTCCCGACTCCAATGTATATATTATTGATGTGAATTGTGGTTAGTTGTATTATTTTGTATGTTTCAATTTATAGTGCGCTACACAAGACAATGGCTGGGCATGCGCATACTATCTGATGCGATTTATGCAGATGATTATCAAACATGCCGCATTGGACATCGATACCATACATGAGGTATTATATATAGTCTCATTAGTTAGTATGAAATATATCAATTTTATTTTTATATTATTACTTATATATATACATCATTCTCTTTGCAGGTGTTTAAAACTGACAACACTACAGGTAAACGCTTAAAAACTATACATGCTCCATATACGATGGAAGCATTAAATGAAATAAGAGAAGAATGGGAAAAAGCCATACAAGCAGTGGCAACTGTAAGATATAATTGGGATGTTGATAGCGATAATGAATGATACTTTGTAAATGAATATTTCTGAATGTTAATACATGTATTTGAATGTTTCTATATGTGTGAATGTGAGAATTGAATTGATGTCTGAATGTATCTACTTGTGTGAAATTTTCCTAGGGACTTTTGCAGGTTTGTGGCCTGTTTGTAGGCTGATATCAATGGATGTCGTAAACCTGCAGTTCAGAAAACTGAACTGCAGGTTCTCATCCTGCTGACCAGCCACAGCAGGCCTGCAAACTGATATGAAAAAAAAAATAGATATAGGCGTCGGTTATTTACAGAACACCGTCAGCAAAGACCTACAGTGTCAGTTATTGGATAAAAACCGACGCCTAATAGTACAAACAACTCGACCGTGCAGGAAAGCACGGCCGTGGTGGAAAAGGCGTCGGTTATTCATATAAAACCGACGCCTATAGTACTAAACACGGCCGTGCAGGGAAGCACGGCCGTGTCGTCTTGAAGTATGGCGTCGGTTTTTTATAGAAAACTGACGCCAAAAGGGTTCGCGCCACAGAAAACAACATCATCTAGGACTCTTTCTGCGTCTGTTACCAAGTAAACACCGACGCTATAGTCCATATAGGCGTCGATCTTTTAGTAGATAACCGACGTAGAATGTGTCCTAGATGACGCCGTTTTCTGTGGCGCGAACCCTTTTGGCGTCGGTTATCTACTAAAAGATCGACACCTATATGTTAAATAGGCGTCGGTTAAAAAACTGACGCCGAAGTGTTCGACCTTTAGCGGCGCCCACATAGGCGTCGCTCAGAAACTGACGCCAAAGGGGGTTAAACAACTGACGCCAAAGGATGTTTCTGTAGTAGTGGCTCCAGCAGAGATGGCAGAGTTGAAGAAGCAGTTACAGGAGTTGCTAGATAAAGGTTTTATCCAACCCAGTACGTCGCCTTGGGGTGCGCATGTGTTGTTCGTCAAGAAGAAGGACGGTTCGATGCGGTTGTGTATAGACTACCGGCAGTTGAACAAGGTCACGATCAAGAACAAGTACCTGTTGCCGAGGATAGATGATATGTTCGATCAGTTGCGTGGTGCTACAGTGTTCTTAAAGATCGATCTACGGTCCGGATATCATCAGTTGAGGATAAAGGCGGATGACATACCAAAGTCAGCCTTCTAAACAAGGTATGGTCATTATGAGTTTGTGGTTATGCCGTTTGGGTTAACCAACGCACCTGTAGCCTTCATGGACCTGATGAACAGAGTGTTCCGTCCGTTCTTAGATCATTTTTTTGTAGTCTTTATAGATGACATCTTGATCTATAGTCATGACAGACTAGAGCATGATCAGCATCTTCGTCGAGCGTTGACTCTTCTTCGTCAACATCAGTTGTATGCCAAGTTCAGTAAGTGTGAGTTCTGGCTGGATGAAGTGACCTTCTTGGGCCATGTGATATCCGCTGAAGGAGTCAAGGTAGATCCGAAGAAGGTGGAATCTGTTGCAGATTGGGAACAACCGAAGATGCCGATAGAAGTTCGTAGTTTCCTTGGTTTAGCAGGATACTACCAGAGGTTTATCAAGGACTTCAGTGTGATCATGTTACCGATGACAAAGTTGACCAGGAAAGACGTACCTTTTGTTTGGGATGACCAATGTCAGCAAGCTTTCCAGAATCTGAAGGAGAAGTTGACTAGTGCTCCAGTGTTGATCTTGCTAGAGCCTGGGAAAGGCTATGTTGTTTTCTGTGATGCTTCCAAGAAAGGTTTAGGTTGCGTGTTGATGCAGGGAGATCATGTGGTTTCTTTTGCCTCACGACAGCTCAAGAAGCATGAGGAGAACTACCCAACTCATGATTTGGAGTTGGCGGCGGTGGTTCATGCATTAAAGATTCGGAGACACTATCTGTATGGGGAAGTGTGTCAGATCTTTACGGATCATAAGAACCTGAAGTATATCTTTACGCAACACGAGTTGAATATGCGACAGCGGCGATGGATGGAGTTGATCAACGACTACGACTGCACTATCGAGTATCATCCTGGTAAGGCGAATGTGGTAGCAGATGTGCTTAGTCGAAAGTCTTCTCTTTCTTCAAAGAAGGTACAGTTAAGTTCCCTGGTTTTCCATAGGAGGGATATGCTTGTTTCCCTACAATAGATGAATGTGCAGATGGAAGTTTCTTCGTTATCTAGTCTTTTCGCACAGATGCAAGTCAAGCTACATTGAGGCAGCAGATCAAGGATGCACAGTAGACGAATGAGGCGGTACAGTTGATCAGATCAGAGTTCAGCAGCGACAAGCGTGATGGGTTTCATGAGTCTGAGGATGGGCTAGTATGCTATCGTGACAGGATGGTGGTTCCAGATGTTGATGATCTGAGGAAGTTGGTGCTTGAGGAAGCACACACGTCGATGTATGTGATGCATCCAGGTGTCACCAAGATGTATCATAGTCTGAAGGACTTGTATTGGTGGCCCGGTTTGAAGAAAGATGTGGCTGAGTTCGTGGCAAGATGTGCGGTTTGTCAGTAAGTGAAGGCTGAGCATCAGAAGCCGTCAGGTACGTTACAACCTTTGCTGATACCACAGTGGAAATGGGATCATATAACCATGAATTTCGTAGTTGGTCTGCCCAAGACAACTAGGAATCATGATTCCATTTGGGTGATAGTGGACAGATTGACGAAGTATGCCCATTTCCTGCCTGTGAAGACAACGTACATAGCGGAGAAGCTCGCTAGAGTGTATGTGGATGAGATAGTTCATTTGCATGGTGTGCCAGCAACAATAGTTTCTGACAGAGGTCCTCAGTTTACCAGTCATTTTTGGGAGCAGTTGCACAGAGCGTTGGGAACGCAGTTGAGGTTCAGTACAGCCTTTCACCCACAGACTGATGGACAGTCTGAAAGGACTATTCAGATTGTGGAGGATCTCCTTCGAGCTTGTGTTTTGCAGTTCCTAGGTAGCTGGGATGTACATCTGAGTTTGATAGAGTTTGCCTACAACAACGGTTATTAGTGAAGCATCGACATGGCTCCTTATGAGGCTCTGTATGGAAGGAAGTGCAGATCTCCTTTGTGTTGGTACGAATCAGGTGAGTATCAACTTTTGGGTCCTGAGTTAGTGCAGCAAACGACAGATAAGATCAAGGTGATACAGCAACAGTTGAAAGTGCACAAGACAGGCAGAAGTCTTATGCAGACAATCGCCGACGACCGTTGGAGTTCCAGGTAGGAGACAAAGTGTATCTTAAAGTCTCGCCGTGGAAAGGTGTGCTGAGATTTGGACGGAAGGGTAAGTTGGCACCCAGATATATGGGGCCTTACCCAGTTATAGCACGTGTTGGAAAGGTAGCCTACAAGATAGAGTTGCCTCCCGAGTTGCACAGGTTGCATCCAGTGTTTCATATCAGTATGCTGAAGAAAAGTCATCCAGACTCAGGTACAGTGATACAGCCAGTTGAGGTTGAGCTTGATGCAGATGTGACCTACGAGGAAGGTCCTGTGGCGATTCTTGACAGAAGGATCAAGAAGCTGAAAAAGAAGGACCTGGTTCTTGTGAAAGTTCTTTGGCAGCGTCGTGGCGTTAAGGAAGCCACGTGGGAGCTTGAGGAAGAGATGAGGAGGAAGTATCCCTCACTTTTCTCTTCGGATTTCGGGGACGAAATCCCTTAAAGGGGGTTAGATTGTAAGGACCCTGACCTGTGTTTAGGGCTTACCCTATTTGTTTTGCTTAACCTTGATGGTTTGAGGCTTGCTAATCACCTTTGAGTGGTGATTAGGGTTTGGTTGTGCTTTGTTGAGGGTTGAGGATGCTACTTGCAAATAACCCAGGTCTAGGGTTTTGTGTGCAAGTTTGCCATCTTATGAGATTTTTCCCCCTCTTTGCTTCCTCTAGGGTTGAGAGGAAGGCTTGGGCTTGTGTTTGAGTCCTTTCGGACCTTTGTTGAGCTTGTTTGGGCCTTGGAGTTCCTTGTTTGGGCTTGCTTGGGCCTTGTGTCGGCCACGTAGAGCTTGTGTCGGCCTAGGGCAGCTTGGTGTGTCACCCTAGAGCAAGTTTGGTGTGTCGCCCATGGTGATTGGGCCAACCTTGGTCATGTTTGGAGAACACATGGTGCACATCTTGGACAAGTGTCCTATGGCTTGCATGAGTGGTGGCTTGAGTTGGTGGACATGTGTCCCTTGGGTGGATGACACCTAGCTTGAGACAACCTTGGTTTCTCCTCCTTTCTCATCTATATAGGTGGTCCCTTCCTTAGCTTGAGGTCCCTTTAGTTCCTCTCCTTCTTGTGCACGACACACTCTTCCTTTCCTTTGCTTGGTGGCCGACACACCCTTGTGTGAGCAGCTTGGAGGCTGACACACCCTTGGAGAAGGAGGTGGTGGCCGATACACACCCTCTTGGAGGAGTTTTGGTGGCCGACAACCTTGGAGCTCAAAGTGCATCTTCTTCCTTGGAGCTTAAGGCGGGTTGCATGACTCTAAACCCTAATTACTCTCCTCTCTTTGCATATATGTTTGCTTTAATCTTGCCCTTGCACGTTTGGAGTTGTTCTTTAGCTATCTTGCATGTTGGCCGATCCTTGTGCTCTAGGGTTTAGGAGAGCAACACTCCTTTCTCCCCTTGGTCTAGATGAGTGAGCTTGAGCTCTAATGCCATGAGCAACACCCCTCTTTCCTACCCGATTGAGGTGAGAACATGACTTAGTGGCTTGAGCAAGACTCTCCTCTCACCTTGGGCAAGATGGTGAGCTCATTTAGATGGATTGAACCTTGGTCGAGATGTGTGGGGAGGTGCTGCCCGACAGCCCTTGCCCTAGTTCTCTCTTGCACGGTTGGAGTGAGCAAAGTTTCTCTTTTTATACCTTGGGCGGGTGAGCAACCTGATCCTTCTCGCCCTGAGCCAGCTCTGCCCGATAGGCTGCTCGCCCGGAGGGCTGCTCGCCCAGTAGCTTGGCTCGTCTAGCCTTTGTTGCTCACTCGGTTTTCCCTTGCTCACCTGCACGCGTGTCGCCCAACACCCTGGCTTTGCTCGCCCGATACTTCTTTGGCTCGCCCAGTAGCTTAGCTCGCCCGATAGGCCTGCTCACCCGGTTTCCCCCTGACGCGCCCTGCTCGCTCAAAGTTTTGGCTCGCCCAGCCGTATCGCCCGACACAATGGCTAGCTCACCCGGTTCTATCTGGCTCGCCCAATATCAACCTACCCACTCAGTTGATCTATGCTCGCCCGATGACCTTGCATGCCTGAATGGCTCACCCTGCACCTGTGTCGCCCGACACACATACACCCCTGCTCGCCCATGCTATACCCTGCTCACCCGGATAAGTCTTGTTCTGCACGCCTGTTAGGGCTGCACGCCCGATAGGGGCTGGATAGGGGTGGGTTCTGCCCGGGGTGACTTCTAGTGAGGGTTGTTGTTATCTCTTGTGAGGGCACAGCCTGTTATGATGCTCTTCTGACGATTCATTGCTTAATAACGAGAATTATGTTCTTGTGGCTAAAGTACATGAGTATTAATGTCACTACTCTATCTCTTTAATGACAATGTGATCTTGAGCATGCATTAGGGTTGCTCGATAGTGTGCCTACACGTGTGACTTTGAGATGAGGCATGGATATGATTATTGTTGTCATGTTGTGCTAACAATGCACTTAACCCTAATTGTCACCCTATGGTAGTAATTGTAGTCTCTTGATTATTCATCTGGTTATTGAATTATGCTAACCATGCAGGTAATGCTTAGCCCAATGAAAGGCTATGAGAATTGGGTAAATGAACACTGTGATGACAGGTGTATGATGTTCCATGATGATGATGAAAGCCTTGATAGGCTAAGGTACTATGTGATGAGGGATTGAGATCCCATGGTTGTGTGATGATCCTTGAGATGGATCTGGATGGTTGGCAAGAGGCCAAGTGATAACATGTGATGTGAGATCCTTGTGATGGATCAATGTGATGTAAATTGTAGAAAATGCATAATGTTGAGTTATGTTGTTTACCTTTCTATTATATCTTGCATGTTATACAACTTGGTTGAATCTTGCAATCCATCTAAAAGAAACTAAGTAATCACAGTGTAATTTATAATGTATCTTGCCCTGGCCATAGATTCATCACCAGTCAGGATAGGGTGATGATGAAACGGGTTCTCCTGTGGGTTAACCCGGAGCGCATATTTTTGAATATGCGAGGTTTCTCCTAGCCTAAAATAGAGAGGTGAAATGAGTGCAGCTGCGGTTGCAGACTCGGATGTGTGACGAGCATGGTGAACATGGCCCATGGCTCCAGATATGTGATATGTTGAGCATGAATGCGTTCATGGCTCTGAGCACGGTGTTTAGACACGTGGCTCAGTTTCTAGTGCCGTGACCTGTACCGAGGGGGACTAGGTAGAGGGTAGCCTGTGGAGCTGACCCTGTGGCTTATGACCACTTCAAGCACGAGACTGCGGTCCTGCTTTGTGTTCTCATGTACTGACCATGAGGCGGAGAAGGTCTTGGATTCCGGCTCTTCCATTGACCTTGTATGGCACCGGCCATGGGTTTCGCAGCCGAAGGTTGGATTTGAACGGTACGGTTCATTTCCTCAGGGCATAATAAAACGTAATACAACTGTTTAGTATGTATTGATAAGAAAAATATGAAATATTGGTTGAGGCCTTGTTTGTGTAGTTAATTTTAATTATATCATAGTTGTTTATGCATTACCCTTTTGTGGTGAATCTCATATAATCTATCTTGTCAATCATGTTCCATTGGGAAATATAGTGGTTATATGCCCTTTTGATACAGCTGGTAAGTCTGAGGATGGCTTGTTACTTATAATTGTTCTTGTTATATTCTTTATCAATAATCTGTTGAGATAAGCTTTATCTTATCTGAGGTTTTGTAGTTTTGGTGCAGAGTTATGCCTCCCGCTGGGACAATGTTCAATTGTCTCACTCCGCTAGTTTTTACCCCTTTTTAGGTGGTCGAGCTTGTCGTGGTGGTGGTCGCAGAGTTGCGGCCGAGCAGCGAGAAGATCTGTAGAAGGCAAGCTTTGGAGATGCTGCTGTTTTGATGTTTTGGTGTAGAGTCTAGAGTCATCCATGTACTCTCAGGTCCTTGGAGGTGTTTGACGTTGTTTTACGATGTACGACCGATATCGTTTGTATATCCTGCTGCTGGCCGGACGTGGGCCTTTATGTATATAACAGGTGATGAACTCATGGTTATGACAGGACAGTTGTTGCTCTAAGCTGTGGACATGAATCCGGGCTTGTGTGGATATGTATATAACATGTTTCCTTGTAGGATATGGACTGGAATGTAATATGTTTCCTAGTTTATCAGTTTTCCGCAATCGGTTTTAATTAACTCGTGTTTTTTTGATAAGCTGTGGTTATGGTGATTTCCGTACGTTTTCGCGTAACACCTCGTTATCTGTATGATAATGGGATGTGTTGCCATAGTTGTAGTCTCTGAGAAGAGATGGTACAGGTTATGTACGTTGGAACCAAAATGTAAATGTTATAAAATGGTTCTTGATGGAAAAGATTTCCTATGTGTGGATCTCTTTGCAAAAAGTTTTAACTTTTAGTGATTTTCAGTAATCCGCTGCAAATGATTCACTTCCGCTTAAGTAAATCTCATTTTTATAAGTTGGATGCCACAACAAGGGCCAATATAGAATGTGGTCTCATTCGGTATAGGTCATAAGCCCTTTGTTCATGACCATTTAAAAAATCTAAGACCTTCTGGTGGCCACTCCTAATGCTAACTGACCTAGGTATTGTAGGTGGTATGTCAGAAATGTCGTCGATGATGGAGTTTGCTATGGACTCAGCTATTGTATCAGCAATGTGATTAGCTGGACCAGACAATGTATGTAGAATATGCATGAGGAGGTTAGGTGTTTCTATTTGGTCAATGGTTGACATGATGCCTACAAGTGGAATCGTAGCAAGGTTGTCATGGCAACGACAAGGAAAAAATAACTACTCGACAATCATATGTAACCGTGGACATGTAAAATAATGGCTTGCAGGATACATAAAGAATTAGATTGAATGCAAAATAAAAGCATGGCAGTGAAATAAAATATTACAATAGTTAATCAATTTAGTTTGTGCGGTAAAATAATGTCTGGACGGGAATAAAAATATTACAACAATTCAGCAAATTAGATTATGTCGAAAGAAAATGTTTGGATGGGAAATAGATTATTACAACAATGAAAGAACTTTCTACTGATTTTCTGAGTTAAATGTCTGGCCATTAATCAAATTGATGTTCCCCCTTATGATCCAGAAGGGCAGCATCATTGGATGAAGGAAAAAATGCACGGTGAGATGACATAAACGACGATGGCATACTTGGTCTGTTGCTGAAGTTGGGTGTTGGGGATTGCGGGAAAAATGCATGGTGAGATGGCATAAACGAGGATGGCATTGAAGGTGTTGGTGTTGCATTGAAAGCTTGGGACCTTTCCCAAAGGTCTTGCAACCATATGGTTATCTTTTGAGGTGTTTCTATAAGGTTGAGGTAGATGTTGCGGTTTGTTGAGTCCTTGATGGCATTCACAAGTGTTGTAAGCACAACAGTGGGGGCATCTGGGTAAGTGTCATGGAAATATTGTAAGATGGTTGTAAACTCTTTCTTTTCAAAGGCTCTAGTTGCCACACCACTGCCTAACTCGTGAACCTTTGCATAAACCTATGTGAATTCAGATAACACTTCATTTGAAAGCCCACATCGGTCTTGAGCCATTGATGGCCGCTTCTTGCACCTAACGAAAGGAGGCCTCCCGCCAACACTTGGTGTATCTGTTCCTCCTCCCCCAATGTCTCCCTCACTTTGCATCCCATATGCGGCCATATTCAGTTCCCCTGATTGGCTTCCAGTGTTCATGGGTGTCTCTAACCCATCTAAGTCGACAGTGACATCATCCTCGGAGGCAACGTCAGAAGGGATTTGTGTGTCCATTGAAGACATTGCATGATGTCCTATAGTAATGTTCCTCCCCGCCATCATCTTGATGTCATAGTAGTGGGGAAACAGCTTGTTAAGCAACCTAGCAAGGTCCTTGTTTGCCTAAGTATACGAAAAATTTGTATTAGGAAATTTAAGTGTAAATATAGGACAGTACTTTTTTCGATTAAGGGACTGGTTATTGGATATACCGCAAAGCTCTCCCTCCATTCAGGGCTGTCGGGCAGCGTGGGCTTATGCCTAGTGTCATCCCATCCAAGGCCACTCTTATTCGTCACAAGCTTCAAAGCGGCATAGTCCCTCCTCAAGTTCTTCCACTGAGTTTTGAGCTGGTCTATATTACAGGCCGTCTTCCCCATCCTATTTTGCATTTCCACAGTTGCCTCCCTCCAAGCCTCCCTAGTGAAATGACCATCGACACACCTGCCTAGGTCATATTGTCTGCGCAACGCTGCTACTAGAGCGGCATCAGACTCTCTTGCCCAAACAATACGAAACTTGGGGTCAGCGGAAGACATACCCCCGCAGGTGCTGCAATATATTATGATACACAAATCGTTATGCTAACAAGAAAATATTGTATTGTAGTACAGACAATAAACAACCATCATACTATAAAGACTAGGTTGATATATATATGGTGAAGTTGATATAGCACTAACAGAGCTAGGTCTTGATGAATAAATGTGCATGTGGTAAATTTCATATATATATATATATATAATTACACTATGGTGAGTTGTTTTGCTTATCTCAGCCTTGCATTATATCTTTTATCTTTTCAGAGAAAGTATTTACTTAGATAGTGGCGTCTAAGCTGCAATTACATTATGAAATAACCTTGTGCATCAGTTGCATATATTTTCTCTGTATATAGTAAAATCAATGTATGCATGTGAATATAAGTATAGTAGAAACAATAGAAAAGTAGTGACAACACACTATTTTCAGCACATGTGGTACATTTTACAATAAACAGACGAGTTCCCACTCAGTATATTTACTACAGTGGAATTTGATTCATGCCATCGGATTCATCTCAAATTGTACACGTTAGCTATATTTAAAGATGTGTTTTATTTGCTCATAAGATCTCTGTCTTGCATTACTTGCTATGCTAACGAAAGCATGTACTTGAATGGTGATGGCTGAGCTGCAATTACACCAAAATTACTCTATACTCTAGCTACTCCTCTGTTGGTGTGTCCTGGAAGTATTCTGTAACTAAACTTACTCTATACACTAAAATTGATTCCATTTTTTATAGACCTAGGTATTTTGTAACATAATCATTGCTAAATTGCACATGTCTATATAAAATTGTTCTATTTGAGTGTAATGTACAGGTTTAGTGCATGGAAAGTCAACAACAAGTCATGATAGGATAATCCAAGCATATTTGTTTGATGACTTTCAAGCAAGAGAAATATTATCATATCATTTCAATGTTATAAATCATGACACATGGTAGGTATACCAAGAATACTACAAGTAATGTATAAATAAAGGTAGTTATTAGTAATCATTTTCAACCTATAATACTGCAATACTCATCAGTAGATTAAATTGATTCAATTTTTTACAGAGCTAGTTATTATGTAACAGAAACACTGCTACATTGCACATGTATCTAAAAAAGTTGTTCTATTTCAGTGTAATCTACAGGTTCAGTGCATGGAAACTCAATAAGAACCCATGACAGGACAATCCAAACATATTTGTTTGATGAGTTTCAAGCAAAAGAAATATTATCATAGAATTTAAAAGTTATATTAATCTACAGGTAGAAAGAGTATGATTATATATTAATATCACAAATGTAAAGAGATTTTAACTGCAAGTTGTTGAAATAGAGGAAGTTGGGTCACTGAAAACTATTACTAGCTATAATAATCAAGTAGGTCGACAAAATGTTTAATTTGGATTTAAATTAAATGATGCTTAAACTGAGGAATTGCCTACTGTTGTATCATATTAATAGATTGAGTAATTCATGTAATTTAGTAAAATTCCATTCTGAACCACAACATTGTATCTACATAAGAAAATTCCTACTTTCACAAACTTATCTAGTTCAATCAAAGTAGACATCACATGAACTAGGATTTTTTAGTGCACTCGTGAACCTATGCTTATGCAATAAAATCATCATAAGATTTGTCTTTCAAATACAAATCATATGTCAGAAATAAATTATGGTGATCAAATAGACTCAATGTAATTCAATCATTGTGTAGAATCGAAAATAATAATCATTTATTTTAAAGATTATCTCTTCCTAGTCAAAATTGATTCCATTTTGTACAGACCTAGGTATTCTATAATAGAAACACTGCTAAATTGCACATGTATGTATAAAATTGTTCTATTTCAGTGTAATGTACAGGTTCAGTACATGGAAAGTCAACAACAAGCCATGATAGGATAATCCAAGCATATTTGTTTGATGATTTTCAAGCAAAAGAAATGTTATGATATCATTTCAATGTTATAAATCATGACACATGGTAGGTATACCAAGAATACTACAAGTAATGTATAAATAAAGGTAGTTATTAGTACTCATTTTTGACCTATAATACTGCAATACTAATCAGTAGATTAAATTGATTCAATTTTTGACAGAGCTAGTTATTATGTAACAGAAACACTACTAAATTGCACATGTATCTAAAAAAGTTGTTCTATTTCAGTGTAATCTACAGGTTCAGTGCATGGAAACTCAACATGAACCCATGACATGACAATCCAAACATATTTGTTTGATGAGTTTCAAACAAAAGAAATATTATCATAGCATTTAAAAGTTAAATTAATGTGCAGGTAGAAAGAGTATGATTGTATATTAATATCACAAATGTAAAGAGATTTGAACTGCAAGTTGTTGAAACAGAGGAAGTTGGGTCACTGAAAACGATTACTAGCTATAATAATCAAACTAGACATCACATGAACTAGGCTTTTTTAGTGCACTCGTGAACCTATGTTTATGCAAGAAAATCATCAACAAAAGATTTGTCTTTCAAATACAAATCAAATGTCAGAAATAAATTATGGTGATCAAATAGACTCAATGTAATTCAATCATTGTGTAGAATCCAAAACAATAATAATTTATTTTACATATTATCTCTTCCTAGTCGCAACTGATTCCATTTTTTACAGACCTAGGTATTCTATAACAGAAACACTACTAAATTGCACGCATATGTAAAAAATTGTTCTATTTCAGTGTAATCTATAGGTTCAGTGCATGGAAACTCAACAAGAACCCATGATAGGATAATCCAAACATATTTGTTTGATGAGTTTCAAGCAACAAAAATATTATCATATCATTTAAAAGTTATAAAGCATGAAACATGGTACGTATACCAACAATACTACAAGTAATGTATAACTAAAGCTAGTTATAAGTACTCTTTATCATTTTATTATTCCCTAGATGCACATAATCATTTATTACAATTAATTTTTCGACAATAAAATCATTTTGGGATACTTGTGGGTACTAGATAAAGACTATCTCTTCCTAGTCCAAATTATCTCCATATAGCAAGCAACAGGAAATGAAAAAAGCATAACAACGGGAGAGAAAGAAGGAACTTTGGGGTAGATATCAATCAAAAAGGTTGTATTATTCCCTGGCCTCCTCTCTGACCATATTCAAACATGAATAATGAGATGGATATATTTGCTCCTATCCATGACAAACATTGCTTAAACTATGCCATCGACTGATAAAATGTGATTGTCATACACAACGATTAACTTGTTTGGAACCAATGTTGGCTGAATAAATACACAAATTAATGACCAATCCACCTCAGAAATGCCTGCCCTAATCGACATCACAAACAAAGTGTCGGCTACCCTATTTCGTGACCAACCTTAGCAGGAAGGGGCGACAAAGAAGAAGCACTGCGGAATCCTGGCTCTGTGTAGCGCCGCCGGAGCACTAGGGAGGAGAACTACCAGATTTCAGCCAGGGACGACCAGCTTTCGCGAACAGCTGCTCCAATAGGCGTATGTGGAAGTGAAGAACCTCGCAGCACAAGGTGAATATGAAGGCAGACATACACTTTGCCTTGGACGCGCTAGGGTTTCTTCTGTGCGTTGACAAGATGAGACAATGTCAGATTCAGATAGTCAAAGACTAGGGCAGGGTGTGGGTTACCTTGCTTTTGAGGGATGTAGCCGCCCTAGTAGATCGGCGGTTGCAGACGGTTGAATTAATTCTCCACGCGGGCACTTCGTCCGATGATGACCTATGGCCTCCATCCGCAATTTGGTCGAGGTCGCAGACATCGCTTTACTTCTCTCACACACGGACCAACAATATGCGTGCAGAGATGCGAAGCGTCGGGAGGCAGAGCGTCGAGAGGGAGAAGGCTAGGGTGAGAGGGAGAAGGCTAGGGCGAGAGGGAGGGGTGCGAGGGATCGGGATCGGGGGGTTGTGTATGGGCAGAAATCAGACTGAGATTCGCAATCCTACCTCGACCGGGACTGGGATTATGCGGATTATGAGATTCCGTTATTCCAAAATGGGGATCGAACTGGGTTGGTTTCCAAACACATTTTCGACCAAACCGGACTGAATTAGACCGTCGTGGCGCTACACGACGGGCGCTAATCCAAGCCCAGTTCGTTCCCAAACAGGGGCTAACTGAATGGGAAATGGACGGTAGTAATCTGAGCGGAACAGTGCCGCTACAGGGAGCTGGAACAATGAATTTGCTCCCAGAAAGCACACCCATCCGGTTGTGGTTGTGGTTGTGATTGTGATTGCATCTTGATCCGTTGGATCTAATCTTTGTCGATCCAAACGCCAATGATGTGGGGCCGGAGACAACTGGCGGAAGTTTTAAAAATTGTTCTTCACGATGATAACAAAGAGAGACTGTACCAGCGGGTCACCGACGGCGTATAACCCAAAAGAACGAAAAAGGACAAAAAACCAAAATAGCACACTTTAATAAAAATATGTACTCAAATAACACCAAAGCCATCTTAATTCCCGAAATAGTCCACTTTCTAAGGAAAACGCCAACACTTTTGGCGTTTTACTGTTTCCAGGACCAAAAGCACCAAAAACATGGCGTTTTCAGTTGAAAGCGCAAAAAATTAGACGTTTTCCGGTGAAAGCGCCAAATATTAGGCGTTTTCAGGTGAAAGTACCAATTTTCCGGTGTTTTACGACAAAGGCACCAACGCCAACTTTTTGGCGTTTTCAATTTGGCGCAGTTTGTTTTCCCGGTCACGATGCCTAGCTAAAGCGTCTGATGCCTGATCGTCGTTCTCCTGGTTTGTCGTTCACACGCCATGGAAAGACATGGTCACGTCTCTAATGCCGGCAGGATGATCCTGGTAGCATTTCCGCTCCAGCCACTGCACCTTGTCGACTCCCCAGTCTCTAGTGAGCAAGCATGGATAACTGACACTCAGGCAGATTCGTTGGCCAGGACAAGACGAGGCACTACGGCGGCGGAGCTCTGTCCTTCTTCCTATCTTCACAACGCCTTTCATTCATCTGCAGCACCTGCTCCTGCCAAGCCCTGTTGGTCATTGCTTGTGGTGGCGTGGAGATGGTCTGGTCAAACAGAAGATGAGGAGCACGTAGTCTGAGCAAACTGAAAGTGGAATCATGTCCTCCTTGTCCTACAAGTGAGTCTCCACGCCATGTATAGGACGAGAAGTAGTCCTCTTAATTTTTGGCTCTTTCACCTGAATACGTCTAATTTTTGGCGCTTTCAACTGAAAACGTCATGTTTTTTGCGCTTTTGGTCCCGGAAACAGTAAAACGCCAAAAATGTTGACGCTTTCCTTAGAAAGTGGGCTATTTCGAGAATTAAGATGGATTTGCTGCTATTTCAGTACATATTTTTATTAAGGTGTGCTATTTTGGTTTTTTATCCAACGAAAAATGGTTTATTGTTTTGTACTGTAGGCATAGGTTAGAGATCCCCATACCGTACTTGGTCTCTAACAAGGACGATGATGAACAACACATGCTAGGAGCGTTACATGTAACCTATTTAATAGTTTAAGCCCCATGCAGTACCGGGTCTCTAACCATCACGGCATGGTTGATATCTAATAAGTATTAGAAGGATGCTCCGTGAACCATGCTCATGTATAGAAGCGTACAAATTCGTGTCTTTCTGTAAAGTTAAAATGGAATCCAAAATGGGTCTTTTCATGAGTAGCCGATCGAGAAAATTGTACAAGTGGGAGCTGAATCAACTATATATGATATTTGTTTTAATGGGAGTTGAGTTAAAAAATATATATTGAGAGTGATATTTTTTTTCTCAACCAGCAGCATCTTTATTCATCCCACACTCCAGAGTGGGCCAACACCAAAAATGGATTACAACATCTAAGACATAAAGAGCATGCCCCCAACCTATACAGAAGAAAGGCCCATCCATCTCAACCAAAGGACGACCAACCCGTCCTACACCCCACACATCCACCCACACACATCAAAATTGAACAAAAGAAAAAGTATAGCTCCCTCCATCTGTGTATAACATACAATATTCCTTTTCTACCCAAAAGCATGAGCTCCTAGCATGTGTTGTTCATCATCAACCGTGATGGATCCCCCCAATGCTCGGGCGGCTTCATTTACCTCTGTCCGGATGATGGCGTCCCTCACTGCCTGGTCCTGGACCTTCCCCTAACGATCCTCACCACATGTTTCAACCACCACGGATGATCCTCACCCTCCCAAATTGCCCCACACCTTCTTGTTATTTAGTTCAATCTAAAAGGCATGTAGGCCATTGTTCTCCATCATCTTCAACACCAAAACAACCGCCTTCACTCTTGCCTTCATAAACCCATCCATGTTCACCCAAGTTTTGATCCTGACCACCAGTCCACCTTCTTTGTTCTTCCCCAATCCCCCATCCACCATCGGTCTTCCACCTCCCCCTTGTGATGCCTACTAAAAGTAAGGTTAACCTTGACATTTTGGATGCCAGGTGGCCTCCACCTCCAGAGACTCGCGTGCTTCATCTTGATCCTACATATTCCCAACATGCCCGCTTCCTTCTAATCCACCTCGGGGATATGTCAGACCCTCTTAAACGTATTCCTCCTACTCAAGAAACCCACCATGTCCATTATATCTTTCCACACCAAATCCAAACTTCTTGCCCTCCCTTCAAACCTAATCGAGCACCTCGGCCGCCACAGGGCCCACACCACAAGATTTGAAACCACCCTCACTAGCCATTCCCTCACTGAACCCTCCTCTACACACCCAGAAATGCTAAAGCTAGTCACCCGCTCCCCTGAAACCCCACAAATCCAAGCATACCAGCAACCTCGCTCGTCTCCGCAAGAAGTGGTTATATCACTCAAGAATTAAAAAAATGATTTGTCATTTCCTGGACCTACCTAGTGGAGCAACCACACAGGGATGCCATCAACATCCTACGTCTCATGATGGAGTCATCTGTTGGTAGAGCCTTCCTTAGTAGCTTCCATGCCGTCGCATTATCCCAGGGGTGGTTCTCCCCACACAACATGCATGTGTTCGCCAACGATGTGTCCCATGGGGTTTCCCCCCTCCGTCTTGCCACTAGCATCTTCACCGACTTCAACGAGAACACACCCGATTCTTAGAAACAAGGCAACAATAATCCAACCATCAATCTGCTTTGTAGCATATAGACATATATGTACTATCGTTACAATGATATCTTATATATAAATAAATAAATAAATAAATATATATATCTTTAATTTTGGGAGGGGGCTACAGTCCGAGTAGCTCCCCACGTCCCAATTCGCCCATATTTTCATGTATGTATAAATAAAAAAGAAGAGAAAATGTTATAATATTTTTGTTTTATACGACATCAAGATAAAAAAAATCAATTTATGTTCAATTTTAACTCTATATAACATAATGAGTTCTTCTATATGGACAAAGATATGGGATCTTTTTTCTCCTTATGCATGCATAAGAATAAAATTAAAGAGGGGAGTATAAAATTAAAGAGGGAAGTAAATTCAGCTCCCTCCTTAATTTTGTTCTTATACATGTATAAGGACAAAAAGGTCCTCAATTGAGTAACACTTTTGGTTCACATATGATTATCCTAACATAACCCTATTTGAAACAACATCCATCAAAATCTATACCCCTACCAACCCTATTTGAAACAACATCCATCAAAATTTATACCCCTACCTTGGGAATATGTGTACAGAATTGTTAGCATAGCGCATGTCGATTTTTAAAATATCCATAATTGATTTGTAGTTATAAAGAGATAGAGTAATAAATATCAGTAGATGGAGAGAGTGAAATGAAAAAAAGGGAAATAGTGGATCTAGAAGGGTTGATTATTAGAAACAAAGAAATATTGAATAGAGAGAGGGCATAACAAATAGAGAGAGTGGATGGGGAGAGAAAGTATAATAAATAAAAAAGAATGATATAATGGATGGAGAGATGGTGTATTAAATACAAAGAGATAGGTGGCAACGTAAATTCTACATGTGTTTTTGGCATTGTTTAAATATAAAGTAGATATTGTAGTATCTATCAATGAATATTATTTATTTTGAAAATATACATATTGTATTTGTACTATTTACGTATTAGCATTATTTGATTTAAAAATACTCACACACGTACATACATATATATATATATATATATATATATATATATATATATATATATATGGCCCATCTTTATTGTCCGCGTGGGTAGCTACCCGCCCACCCTTCCAACCACCTTTTTTCAAAAAAAATTCCGTAATTGCAGAGGACCATTTTGTCTAGCTCCCCAACAAATTTTATCCAAAAATAATATCATTTGCCCCCCCCAAAATCAAAAAATCCGTCCTTATATATATCTACTGTATATTTTGTACAGAGTTACTTTTTTGGTCAACAGAGTTACTTTTTTGACACCATAGTTACTTTTTTTACAGCAAAGTTACTTTCTTAGTCAGGAGAGTTATATGTACCTGACATTGCTTAATACTTATATTGGTGTAATTTTAATTTAAAATTGTAATGTTCTTAATGATTTCCATCACGTCGTCCTTTCTCATCTTAAAATCTTTCAACTTGTGACAATGTAAAAGAAAAATTCTCTCTATAGTACCAATAAGTCACTTCGTATTTAGTGTTTGTTGTGATCAAAGTCCATCTGCATGTTTGAATAGAAGAGGTGTGTTTTGTAGCTGTGCTTTTCTGAAATGACACATCTAGTCTGGTGTTAATTCAGAATAGCTAACGGACTGTACCAATAGACAACCAATTTTCTACTTTAACAGCCTAACAATTACAATGCATCCCACCTTGTTTGGGTCCGACCGACGGGAAATAGAAATGGATCTATCGTCTTCACTGCTCACCGCCCACAACACGTACGACAAGAGGCCGCACAAATCATGATGGCGGTGGTCGAGGAATTGTTCGTTAGCAGTGGCGGAGAGTTGAGTTGTTTGCTAAACAATGCACGAGAATATTTATTATTAGATCAGAGAGACAGCTCATTTGATTCGGCGGCATCTCTGCACACAGCGCGCACCAGTCACGTCCCAGTTGCGGTTGCAGTGGGACCCGTATATGGCCCCTAGACCCGGAGAGGGCCGTATACGGAAACCGGATACGGCTGTCCCGACAAGGACACGGTCACCCAACATGCAAGCTTTGGACCCCACACGCTCGGCCCTAGATTGATGACCCAGTCGGAGATCACACACACGCACCGTGCCTCTTTACTCCACCCACCGGATGGAATTGTCCTCCGACGTTGATCACCGACGAGCCTTGTCCAGGGGCCGGCCCCACGCACGCCTCTTCCTCGTCGCCCGCCCACTAGTAATTAACAACGCCATTACAGCAAGGCATGATCACCACGAGAGATCATGATTGAGAGGTCATGATTCAGTTGTTAGTAGTATCATCCCCAACTCATCAATACGCTGTCTATTCCCCATCCCCCAAATTCTAAAGCCCACTGTCAAATGATTCCGAAAGAGATTAGATCGACAAAGTATGCTCCATATCTTCCATTCATATCTATGCACGGCACTCGCCGAGGTCTTTTGAAGGCCTCTTTTTTGCCTTTGCCCTTTGTGAATTCGTTTGTCTAAGCACCAAAGACGACAAGTTCGACATCATGGGTATAGTTTCAACTTTATTGGATCATGGACTTCACCCGCCTTTTTTTCTTTTATAATCACACCAACCAATATATATCACTAGTACTAGTGGCATAGTAGCCGGATATCTCATATGTTAATCTATATCTCATCTTAATTTTTAGTACTTGTAGGGGCATTCAGGGACGAGCATCGTATTGGAGAAGTCTGATTCAACCCATCACATGTCAGAACCTGCAACCCAATCCGAGACAGGTCCATATAAATATCAATGGACTGGAATTTTGTCACATATTTTCGTATGGACCCGGTCAGGACCAAGGTAAACCCAGGTCCATAAACCTAAATATCCATATTGATTACATAAATGTGTATAAGCACATGTTTGTGTATAATGTACTTATCTTTTGTAAGGGAAAAATTCCAACAAACTTTTAAAATCACATTCGATAAAAAAAACATTTACTTGGTTATATAATAAGACTAAAAGATTTATTTTTAGGGACCAAAAAAGACAAAAAGATTTATCCACGAGAGTAAACCTAAGTTATGTGTACCATTTCATGTGTAACGTGTCCAATAAGTTACAATATAATATAATCTCGGAAGTTGGGTGTATACTGTTTATATTAGATTTAACTCAATTTGGCGTTGGTAGACCATTTTTTGAAATTCAAATGGGCATTTTTCTCATTGATTTTAACAGTAGAAATTCCATTAATAGTTGGATAATTTTTAGTTATGTCTTGTAAATAAATTGGATAAGATTGTGATTTTTAAACATGTCTGTGAAAGATTTAAGAATGATACATATATATTATATGTACATATTTATACACATATCAAAGACTCTATTAATAATATGTCCTATGTATATCTTACAGATATCTTTATTTGCTATATTATCCAAGTCGCCTTAAAGAGTCAGATCCAAAGGGAAATCATTCCCTACTTTTGATGTTTTAAAAATAACCAAAACAATGCCAACATGCATCCACAATCAGTAAGGGAAGGAGTGTCAAGCTTTTCTCAAAACTTGTATGAAATTCAAAGCATATAAGGTTATAGCTCCGGAAGAAAACTAAACTATTACAACTTCAACATATTGTTTAACATCAAGATCTATGTTGGGCATAAGGTAAACTAAAAGATATTATTATAACTAAATAGCTCTGCTACATAGATAATCTATGCATTTCAGAGTCTCTACCACTCATAACTATTAAAATAAGCTCTTCAAAGACTCCTCCTTCTAAGGCATGGTCAATAGGGTGCTCGAAAATTGGGTGGAAAGGGAATATCACTCTGAAGAGAGAAAACAAGAATATCGATCAATAAACACTTGGCATGTGTATCGAAACAACATTTCGGGCATTATAAAGATAATAAGTAGGAAATAGTATTTGCAACACCCCTGAACTGGGTTTTGAGATAACCCTAGAAGTTTTGCCTAAGTAAGTTTCTTAGAACCTTGTCCTAATCTTTGAAAAGTAATTATTACTTAAGGAGAGTTTAATTCTCAAGTTTGAGATTGTTTGCAAATTGTTTGTTCTTTATATGATAGTTTCGGTGCAAATTGCAATTTACCCAAAATGTGGGGTTGATGTGTAAATTATCACCTCTAGATTGTCCCTTCTCTCTCTTAGAATCATCTAGAGGAGAGAGAAATGAGGGGGCACCTTGTTTGAGTCTTGGCTGAGTGATAGCACTCTAGGTGGTGAAAGAACCAAAAAGTGATGAGTGTCGTGACCCTAGATGGGGTTGAGTCAAGATATGAAGTGTATATGGGAGTGCTTATCAGCTCGAAAACCATAGAGGAGGTCCCATATCAGTTTCGGTCTAAGCACCTCAATTAAGTGAATCATATAGGTTTAGATGTTCCTTGAAAAAGTTGTATCAGTTTGCATATAAAGTGATATTGGGTTGTGATATCTTATCAAGCAAGCTACCCAATAGTCGAAATATCTCATATTTGGATTATCCTCATGAATTTTGCATGTCGAGATAGTTATGGATGCATGGACACATGCCACCTAGGTGCATATGGTGGTGACACCTCATATACACTCTCTCTTATAACTCAACTATATAAGCCTCTCTTTTCACCTACTAGTGAAACCTTTCGGATCTCATATTATCCCTCTCTTGGTGGATGACCATAGAAGCTTGAGGAACATGAAGGAGTTCGAGCATCAAGCCTAAGGTGAAGTTGTGGTCATCTTAAACCTTGGGTGGACTATGCTTCTCGGAACATGGTTCCTTTCTTTCTTTACTTCTTCATCAAGTTCCTAACTATGGTATCTTCTTTCATATAGAAGTGTTGTGATTGAGTCTTAGACTTTTGATAAGTCACCTTCATCCTTGGGAACGTGAAGCTTTGGATCTTGAAGCTCTAGTGTTGAACTTGAGGGGGGATATATAACTTGAACTAAACTCTAATATTATTCACCTTTAATCATGCAATACTTGGTGATTCCTTTTCAATTTCGACTTTCCTTGGTTGAATGATGATTCTATGAGATCTAATGGATATATCAGGTTGTTGTCCATGAACTAGAGTGTTAGTGGATGAAGGGTTGGAGATTTAAGATGATGGAATCTCACATGCACAAACTGATATTGGTTTAAGAAACTCTAACCCGATATTAGGTTATGTGAGAGGTGTAACATACTAGATCTCAAATCCTACCCTAGAAGTTTGACTTGTTGGACTTATCCAAACAAGATTAAGGTTTAGACCTAAAGGATGTTTAGTATAACAATAATGAGCTAATGCATGTATAAATCACCTTAATGTCACCTAATGTTTTCACATTAGTCATAAACCAATAATAGATACATAAAATATGTCACATGAGATAATAATGAATTATATGAAATAATCACATATAACTCGTTTTGGTGATTATAGTAAGCTATGAAACATAACTAGAATGAGCAATAGTGATAATAATGAAATAATATGATAATAATGGCCACAAATATTAATTTTTTCATAAGGAAACCTCACTAGTGAAATCAGGGTTAAGAATTGTGTTCCTTGGGTCCCAATTGCCTTGGGAGTCAAGTTTCACATTATTCACATAATAATAATAATTAATTTAATTCAATTTGGAAAAGAAGATCTATATTTTCTCCATAATATAAAAAAATGACTCCAAAAGAGGAAAATAATCTTAGATTCGTAATCTACATAAGAAATATAGCCTTTGGGTGAATTTTCATATAATTTGGATAATCTTTAATATACATGTGAAATCAAGAGAGAGAAAGTGTGTAGAACCTTCAAAATATTAAATAATTGAACAAACAACTCCAACATGTAAAATTAATGACAAATTCATATCCGACACATTAAATATGACTTGTGAGTGAAGTTTCATAAAATTTAGAGAATCTTAAAGCCATTAATGTATGAGGAAAGAGAAAATATGATTTGATTTATTTAACACATAAAAAGTTCTCAAAAGGAAAATCTAATTGCATATTTAGATTCCTCATATTAAAAATAGGTCGACTGTCAAATTTGACTTAATTTGAGATTTGTTTTCACCCTCAAAAGAGGAAAGAGAAAAAGGAAAATAAATGCAATCACACTTTAGTCGGAATCATAATCGAATAGGAATTGTTTGTCACACCTCTTGTATATTATGTGCATGTTTTTAGCCATTGGATATCTAATAGGATGGCTCAAAACCCATATCCTACCTCGGGTAGGAGAGGGCACCATGAACAGTGCATAAACACTAGTATATTACGAATAACTCACTCGTTTGTTGATGGTTTTTCAAAATTTCTCGTGCATTGACTTTGTGACAAAATTCCACACCAATCAATCCTTTTCCTAATGGGGCTTCATTGCCTATAAGACCCCAATCACCCATCATCGACATCCCTCCCCTGTTTCTGATGACATTGGGTTTTCCTTGCCACCACAGGCTTCCGTTTTATTTGAAGTCACCCCCACACGTTCCTCAACCTCCCTAACACTCCAAAGGTAGCTTTTTGTCTCTGATCCCTTGCGAGAGTAGGTTCTAAACTCATGATGTCCTATGTGGCCAACTGGTCTTTGACGGTGAGGTGCACACCTCGAGCGGGTGCCCCAGCCGCCTAGAATCCTTCGTCATGACCATGTGTAGCCTCCAGACTCTTCAATTTGTTATTTGAAGGTAGTTGTGTCATTTCCCCTAAATTTTTTTTTTGTTCTAAATTCAAATTTGGGATATTTCTCAGTGAGCTTACTTTGATTTGTTATGTTACTCTCATGTTCAGCCTCACAATTGTAGTTTGGATGTTTGTATTACTTCATTTGTTGTCATTTTACCCTGGTTATGTAGTTCAGCTTCTTCGACCTCCACCGCCAGTAATTGCGGAGGGACAAGCTCTCGGTCTAGGGTACCTCCTGATTCGTTCCAAGGGTCTTTAGAATCAGGATGACTTGTAGAAGGTGTCTAGGCAATTTGTTCTCCTTGATCTGTATTGATAACAGGAAATGATTCCCAATTTGAAGCTTCGAAGCCACTGCTCGAAGCTATTCCCAATGAAGAAGATGATCGATGGCGACTGGTCTGGTCTGCCCCTCGGTTTTCTTTATCTTTTGTTTTTCATTGAGGGGCATTTTAGCCTTTTCCCCATTTTCTTTTACCTTGGTGCGCACTACGCTGGCATGGGGTTCAGGCCAGTTGGCCGCACATGATAGGTCCACCTTGGCAATGTTGACCATGTTTGACTAGGTTTTATCCTCTAACGTGGAATTTTCTTATTGGTTGAAATTTCAAAAAATAATAGTTAATTATTTAGTAATAAAAAAAATACAAATAAATAGTCATTAGATTCATAAAAATAAGATCTATCTTATGGTGTTGGTTTTGTCGCCTAAATCTAATGTTGAAAGTATGTGATCTTAATGGATTAATCTAAATAAGTAATAACTTGTAAAATTCACTAAATATATATAAGTTAGAAAATTATAATAAAATATGTTTTGAACTCAAAAAAATATAAGCTAAAACGTGGCATGGTTTTGATAACCTAATTGACTAATATAAAAAAGTGATTTTCAGGGTTTGAATAATCAATGTGGTATTGACCTAAAATCTACATATGTGATCAATAGGTCTTTGGAGGCCTAGACTTGGATCTAGAAGTGACTTGGATTTGTATAAAATCTAAAGTGAGGTATGTTTGGATCCTTGATTATTCTTTTGAGCAATTAACTTATATTTCTTCTTTCTCTTGGTCCTATAGACATTAGCCTATACACAATATCTTTTATTTTGAAATCATAGTTCTTGTGAACTATCTTATTTTGTTACTGATCTTGTGATCATGGATATTCTCTTGGACACTTTTTCATATGATTTGTGCATGTTGGACTTATTTGATTATATGTTCCCACTTTGAGGTGGATGTTTATATGTTGATATGTGCTTCTTTTCCCACCATGGTAGTGGATGTATAGATGACACATTATGTGATGGATATTTTGTTGGATGTTCTCATCCATCTTGTTCACTTATTCTCTTTTTTTCTTATTTATCTATTTTTATGCATCATGTGGTGACTACTAGTATAATGTTGAATGTGCTTTTTATGTGGATGTTAAATTCCCACATGTGAATGCAGATGTTAAATTCCTACACATATGTTAAATTCCCGCTCGGTAGATGTTGACAGACCCTTCCACCACCCTATTCTAGAGGGTATGTATATAGTTCCCCCTCTCCCTACATTTTTTGTAGATGTGTATTTCCTACCTACATGATATATTATTCTGGTTTTGTCACCAATGTAACACATGGATGCCTTGTTTAAATACTCTTTTGCTTCATTCTTATTTTGTTGTTTATATTCTTTTATGCCCGATTGGGTAGTACTTTACTCTTATATGGAAAGCCTTTTATATTTTATGTTCCTTTACTTCATAATATTGCTCAATTTCCTTTTTAGTACACACATACCAGCCTTTGATGATGTTATCTATTTTTCTCTTCTTGCTGGGGTATGCTTCCAACCCTAGGTGAAGAACTTGGATGACATGGCATGAAGACTTGAACTTAACTTAAGGAGTTAAAGCTTGAAGAAAAAATTGTTATGGTTTAGATTTCCCTCTACTAGATCCTTATGTTGTACCCTTTATGTAAACCCTTATGGGAGATGATGTTGAGATGTTTTTGTAATCTTATGATAAATTGAATATAGTTAATGTTTTTATTCCACTACTAAACTTTGGTGTTATGATACATTCATGTTGAATAAATTGATTTCATCCTTTTGACAAAAAAATTATGTTGGTTTTTGGTTTGGGATGTTGCCTTTTTATTTTAGTAGGGAGTGGTTCCCCTCTGGGATCCCACTCCTTACAAGGGGAAACTGATACACATGAGATCCTAACATATTACCAGTTTGCTACATGTGAAGGACCATCGTTCTTACAGTTATCTAACATATCACCTAAGGCTAAGGATGGGGGCAGGCCGATATCTTGAAAGTTGAGTGAAGATACGAAGTCAATAGGACTGACCTGATATGCTCTAACCCTAACAACCCGATACACCTCTAACCTGACACAAATGTGATGGGCGACACACTCCTTGGAACCTTGCCCGATGCACAAAGTAATAGTGAGGCTAATACCTTAGAGTATGTTATGGCTGACACACTAGATGATAGTATGGACGATACACCAAAGCATGGTGTGGCCGAAACAACAAAGTGAGGTGAAAATGATACACCAAGATATAGTGAAGACGATACGCCATGTTATGATTATGGCCAATATCACTCTCACCACCTCAAAACTAATATCACCTTGATGTGCCATGGGAGACACAAGTGATAGTGTCATGGGCGACACAAAGTGATAATGGTGTCTAAGTTGATACACCCCCTAACCCGATATTTGTTGATAGTGTCTAACCTGACACAAAGTGAGGAGCTTAAGCCAACACAAGTGAATGTGTCTAGGATGACACAAGGGTTAATGTGTAGGTTGATACACTTTGATAAGTGTAGGCCAATACACTGTAAAGAGGGTCAAGTCAATACAACAAGCTAAGTTGAAACCAGTATTCTAGTAAGGATGAGAGTGGAACTTGTATCACTCATGTTGATAATCAATTAATGATAATTGATGAAAGTAATTAAGTATGTATGAATACTTATGGAAATAAAATAAGCTCCTAGATATGGGGATTTATGATTTAGGGTTTCGTTATTGAATATAACCCTAGAAACCCTAATCAGTCGAAAAAGAGAAACCCTAGAAACCTTAATCAATTGAAGAGAGAAGCCCTATCCCTAATCACAAGAGAGAGAAAATTGAAATATCATGGTAATAATAATAAATGGTTACAATAATATAATGAAATATTAACCATACATATATTATGATAATAGCTAAATGAGGGCTATAGTGGTTATAATCTAATATAGCTTGAATATGCCTTATAAGGCATAAAGAATACTTGTATCGCAGGAAAGATGTGAATAGGTTTGATGACCTGGAAAAGGCATGTTGCCTAGAAGGTGATGTAGTACTCAATGGTGAGTTTAAGGGATTGATATCTCATGATAAAAATGATAGGGTAACACAGAGGTGTTCCAATTGTTAAAGAATCTTAGGCAATATGATATACCTTTCATTTTATTATACTTGCAGCTTGATTGAATGATTATCAATGATACAATTGAATGATAGGATAATAAGATGAACTCCTAGACATAAGGAGTTATGAATTAGGTTTTGGTTGTTAAACATGAACATGAAAACCCTAATCATATATAAGGGGAAAACCCTAACCCCAATTATGAGAGAGTTGTAATTTGAATGATTCTCTTCATGGCATGGTGATGATATTTAATTGATTTTATCATGAAATCCTAACCATGCAGGTATTATGAGATAATGAGCATGGTCATGTATGAGCTATGATGATAATATATAACATAGATTACATGTGACTTGTGAGCCATGTAAAATACTTGTATCACAAGTACGATATATATTTGGGTCTGATGACCTAGAAATGGTTGTTGCCTGGTAAGAGGTGACATGGTTCAATAATGAACTGAGGGGTTGATACCCCATTGCGTGTGATCATGATGATGAAGTCATTGAAGAGATGAAATTCTCAATAATATGTTTAAGGGATTGAGATCCCAGGTAAATATGATAAAGCATCAAGATATGTGCTAAATGTCATATGAATCCTTGAAGGATGTATTATGCTTTTCTTTGTATATTTATTTATACCGCATGCTTGTAAATTGATTAATTCTAAAAGATGTTGTAATGTACTTAATTCATCAAGTGGAACTAAAAATGTAGTTTTCCTAGACATAGATCCATCCAGCGTTAGAACTTGTTGAATGGTTAAATGAGTTTTACTCAGAGCGCATATTTTTTAATATGCCATGTGCAAGACAAGTATTTCCTTGCTTCCTGCAAACCTCAGGATTGGCTATAGGTCATACTCTAAAAAAAGTGTGGTTGTAGGCCGTAGCTCTAATGCAACATCGGGATTGGTAGTAAAACCATACCCTGAGAAGAGTATGGTTGCAGGCCATGACTATATGCAAGATTGATTGTAGGTCATGCCCTGGATAGAGAACAAGTTGTGACATGTATCTCTATAAAGTTGAGCCAATATACCCTGGCTAGCTAAATTGCAAGTTTGACTTATAATGTCACTGTCAGTAATCTCGAACTGACCGAGCAAGGAGAGGTCATGGAGTCTGACTCTTCCATGGACCTTGTATGGCACTGATGCTACCTAACTTAGGTCAGTTAGAGTATGAGTTTTATACCTCATCTCCTCAGGGCATAAGATTGATTGTTGAAAGATATAATCAGTCGTATAGCATATTTGGTTAAGGATCGAATATGAAAACATTATATGAGTCTACAAATGCTTTTATATGACATAGTTGTTAAATATTATACATGTTCTTCATATTCCTTCTAAAAGTGATTAGATGATCTATTGCTCAACCATAGATACCTAAATTACTTAAATGATGATGTTGCTCTACTCTACATATAATAAGTGTTTAAACTTGTTTATTTCAATAAAGGTTTCTTCTACTCTCTTTCATAAGATTTATCTGTGATAATAATAATGTTGGCAGAAAGTTATATATCTCGTTGGGATTTTTGTCTCACCTCGTGGGTTTCCACATCTTTTAGGTGGACGTGCATGAGGAGGTAGAGAGTGTGCAACAGAGAATAAACAGCAGCAACAAGCACAACAGTAGCAGATCAGGTTGAGTGTACTGCTATGTGTCTTTTAGACATAGAAGCCTAGTGTCGTCCCTGTACTCTCAGGTCCTTCGGGGGATAGTGCGTAAATAGTTTTATAATTGATCTAAAATTTTGGCTACAACACCCTTATGTATATTGTTGTGTTTGTATATATTTTGGTAAAGCAAGTGATATCACATATCACAAGAATGTGATGGAACAATATATGTAAGAAGTGAATCATGATGTATACAAGTATGACCGACTTTGGTCCTTTCTATAAAGAGTTTCCTGGCACTAGATCTCTTTGTAAAATGGTTTAAATTTTTAGTTATTTTTTAGTAATTCGCTGCTAATGGTTATTTCCATGTAGTTTTGTGTAAACTCGTTGTTTGTGTGATAACGGGTGTCACAATATTCCCATAAAAAGAGGGAACTATTTATAAATAGGTAGGCAAGTTCATGAAAGAATATACTAGAGGATAATAACCAGGAAATGAGCAACAAAAGTTGAGGCATTATTCGATTAGATAGACAGTATCACAAACATGGAATTTCTTGCATTTAATCACAAATAACAATATATAAAAGTACATGTATATTAAATAAGACTAGAATAAATGAACACAGGGCTAGGGAACCAAAAACCACTAGCCATGGAAGGAGGACTAAAACCTCAGTGTATATATATAAAATATTACAGGGGAATAAAGCATATGCATGGCAGGAGAATAAAACATAGTGCCTATAAGTATATCATTTAAGGGGAATAAAATAAAGTGCATGGTAGGATAATAAAACACAATTCCTAAAATATGGTTACACTATTATTTGATATTACTAGTTCACATGCAAATAGTATAGGCAAGATCACAATGTAATCCGGGGGATGAGAACATCTGAGCTATGATGAATTGAGTCACATGACTCATAAAACATAGTTACACTACTATTAGATATTACTCATGTCAATGATTTTGGTATAGATGTTTCAAAGTTCCTAACACAAAGAAAGATAGAACACAAGTGGACATGTCGACCCATGACTGTTGTACTTTAGGTTGTGGCGCTATATCTAAATGGTAGTTGAAATAAATATCATCATCCTCATCATCACCTAAAAATTCTGGCAAATCGATCTTCCCTTGGGGTCCCTCTAATTGACTATAGTAATGTAGCTGGCTAGGAGAGTCGTTCATTTAGTTGTGCTAGTTGTTCCTTCAATCTCTGCCCCCATGCTTCTCCATCAACTAGCAATGCTTTTTGGTCAGCTAATCTCATATGGAGGGCATCTGTCTTCTCATGTATGTTAGGGGATAATTGCTTGGACCTCTCTTCTGATTAGTGTAATTTCGAACCATTAGAGAGAATCTCTAACCAAAAACCATACTATGAAGAAAAAAACTATTTCTCAGCAACTGTGATTAACACATTATATAAAAATATTGATAAAATTTTCCTTTTCTTCATAAAACCTATAAACAATATCACGGATCTAGTTCAAATCTATTATACCAAAATCAAAATCTTATACTCATATGCGATTCGGTTTACATCAATTACATGTACATGAAATAACAAATTTAGTGTACTGCCCATCCCACGAAAGAGAGATTACAAGGACAATCTAACTTATCTAGATTTTTTTATGTATTATTTGTCATGACCTATTTGTTGGATAGCATTATATCTAAAAGTATTTGAAACAATCTCATGAGACTCATATGGAGAGCCAATGAGTGGATACCTCCCACTCAAGTTGAGTACATACACCAGTATTAGAGTAAGTATAAATTAACTTAAAAGAAACATATAGATATTGAAAGGTTTGCTAAATAGTTCTAGCATTTAGTCAAATCTAGTCTACAACAATGATCTAAATAATCAAATAATTTATTTTAATTTGTCCAACTCTAACTCTAAAAGATAAATAAGAGCATGCCTATGAACATATCAGTATAGGTTATATGTTTCATAATGAAAATTCGATTATAGGATTAACAAGTCAAGATCTAGACAATTAGAATATGATATAACAATAACATCATCTTAGTGGCATCCCACCATCTGGACCAGGAACACATCCTACAGTCTTGAAGTTGAAGTACACATAAGACATGTCTATCAAACATGACTAGTCAAATGATAAGTAAATCTAATTCATATTTAGAGTAGCATCAAATACAAGTCCACATTTAAGATCAGATTCAATTGTATGATAAATAATAATACTGAAAGCACATTGTATGATTCGTAGCATTGAACACTCCATTTAAATTAATGTCTTAAAAATAGAAAATTTTGGCTAACAGGCTTAGGTGAAAAATTGCTTCAATAAATGAAGAATTCTTTTTTCTTTGCAAAATAGTAGAAAAAATAAATACAAAAATCTTAGATAGAAAAAAAAACTAAGCTAAAAAAATATGAAACCAAATTAAAAAATAAAATCAAGCGAAAGAACATAAAAACTATGGAGTTAAAAAACCAAAAATTTCAAAAACAAACTAAGAAATTAAAAAAAAAAATAAAAATTACAAAATTAAACTAAAATTACAAAAAAAATCTAGAAAGAAAAAACCCTAACTTTATCACACTGGAATAAAAATCTAAATGGCACGTTGTCCCTGACAATGGTGCTAAAATTTAATGTGGTCGATTATAGCACACCAAATTCACATATACAGAAGTCTTATCATATTATAGCTAATGATTGAACCCAAAAGCTGAAAATTTTAAGAGCTAATTGGATTTTAATCTAGCTAAATCAAAATATTTAATAGTGATAGATCAAGTTAATGGTTTGGTTGATTAACTAAATTAATAATACAAAAACTAAAACCAAACAACTAAAGAAATAATTTTAAACACTAGAATAAAATTACTAAGGTGACATGGTTCACCATCATTGTCTAAGTAAATATTTTAAACATTGCATCATTCATTCAAATGAATCGTAAATTGGGGCCAAGTGATTTCATATCCTTTTAGAGTATAAAATCTACATGAATTGATTTTCCGTTAGGCTGACCCATCTTGTTGCCTATGGATCTTTAATCTATAGCCCTAGAGCCGGGATTCAACGATATCATTTGATGCTCTAATCTTAGATTTCAAGATCTCTTTTTGGTCAAGCAAGCATGTTACCATTTTATTCCTTAAGTGCAGGTGGGTCCCAAAACACCCCACCTGGTCCAAAACAAAAAGAATCTAGTTCATATACAGAAAGGAATAGCTAGAGCAGAGGGCTATTCACAAAATAGAAAAGAAAAGATAAGAAAAGAAAAGAATACAAGGAGTTGAGGAAAAAAGAAAAGAGATAGAGAAGAAACAAGCAAAAGAACAAGTCACTGCTCAAACATTCATGTTAGATGTTGAGTAGGAATCTCATAACCAGGTCAAGTCAGAGGAGAAAATAGAACCTTTAGTAGACCCAAAGCGGGCTTGTGAGCTCAACAGGAAGAATTGGACATGGAATCTTCAGGGCATCTTCATCACTACCTATCAGCTATTCAAAGCCAAAATAACAGAGGTAGAAACTCTCCAGGCCATCAGTTGTTAAGAAGAAGAACACCTTTATACACGTCTCAACTCTTACACAAGATTAGTCTTGAGCAGGGGTCATAGCGGTTATTTCAAAAGAACTAGACAATGACCTCTAATCATGATCTGGCAGTAGCAATCTGAGCTCACCAAGGATGACAGCCCATTAATTGTTAGGAATCAATTCACAATTCTCAAAGACCATTTTATTTCAAAACCATCAGATATAATACAAGATGCATATACTAGATTCCAAGATCTCTATGTCTAGGAATATAACAATCATGTAAGATAGATTAGCAGACTATAAAATAAACATTACACACACGATTATCAATCCATATATTTATGCAAATAATAATTAACAATGTAGAAATAAAATACGATCAGTGACGCTGATCCACATATCCCATCAAAAGATCTACTCTAATGTTGTTCATGATACAAAAAGAGAAAGAGATAAAGAAGACTCGTGGAGAAAATCGTTGTATAGAAGAGAATATCAATGATCTTATCACAACTTCCGAATGATTACTAGTGTGTATACTACCTTTAACGTCAATTAAAATGACCTTTTTACGTCGGTTTCTAAGCAACACCCAAGTGGGCAACAATAAAGGAAGAAGCCTATGGCGTCGGTTTCAAAACCAATGACACAGACCTGACCCCGATTGTAACCAAAAAAGAACTGACGTCGGTAGGATCCATAATCGTCAGTTATGTATAGAAATTAGATGCCTCTCTGGACATTGTCATCGGTTATTTATATAAAAATCGACAACTAACTCGCTTTCCAAACAAAAAGTGTTTGGTTCATAGTTGTTTGTTCTGTGTAAAACCAACAATATAGCTACAAATTATTGTCAGTTATGATTTCATAAACCGACGCCGATCTCCATACTGGAAAAAAATTGGCCCAGGTTAGGACATAGTCGTCAGTTTCTTATAAACAACCGACGACGTATACCTTCATTGACGGTTGTTATAAATAACCAATGACTAAGTGTATTTTTTTAATACCAGCTTGAAGGCTTGCTGTGTGGCTGGTCAGCAGGATGCAGAACCTAAAGTTCATATCTGAACTACAGGTTTACAACATCTTGTGATTTCTGCTTAACAACATACCACAAACCTGCAATAAAAAGATGATCAAGACTATATATATACATCATGTGATTCACAAACATGTATAAATATAATTAATTCATTCACATGATTCACACACATGTAGAAACCTACAATTCAGTTCATTCATCTATTTTCACATTTACACACATGTAGAAACCTATAGTTACATTCATTTCATCAATTTTCACATTCACACACATGTAGAAGCACATTCAACCATTCATCTTCACATTCACACACATGTATATTAATTAACACACATGTATATAGATCACATTTTAATAAGACAATTAAAAAAAGTCCTTCACAAATGTATATATAAGCACCACATATATACAGAAATAATGACACTAAAGTTTATAAATGTCATTCTTTATCATCAGTACCCCAATCATAATAAAAAAAATTGCCTCCCGCTCAAAGGCTTTTGTCCATTGTTCTCTTATGTCATCTAATTGTTCTATCATATAGGGCATATGTACATCTAATAGTTTTTCCCTTGTATTGAAGTCACTAGTTTTAAACACTAACAAAGAGAATGATGTATATATAATTAATTAGTTTGATATTTTCTATGAGAATATACTTATGATGATCAAGACTATATATTACATGTTGTATGTTTTCGATGTCTTATGCAACATATCTGACAATCATGTCCATATACCGCATCATGTAGTATGCACATGCCCGGCCGTTGTTTTGTACAACACACTATAAATTTCAACATACAAAATGTTAATAAATAAAAATAATCATAGTTCACATAAATAAAATATGTATTGGAGTCAGGAAACTACATCCACATTCTTCCAAACTATCACTTTCTTTTTCTTATCTACATTTCCTATAGTATTTTTGAAATCTTTTAAAGCCATATACATTAATGTAACACATTGAATTACATTAGTAAATAGTCATGTAATAATAGATGTTCACAGATATAAATATAAAAAATTTCTCACATGTATAATGGCATTTTTAAATTGTGTCACAAATGGTCTAATTTGTTCCCCTTAGAATCTAGATAATAACAAGTCGTCGTCTCGGGGACAACAACCAGTAACTCTCAATGCTCACCTCTAGTGATAAGAAAGTAAAAAATATATAACTCAAAATCCACAATGAAATGTAATTTTCTTAAGTAAAAAAATAAGCGAAGTAAACTTATCCAACATTATATGGAGCTATTATCACGCTCTTTTTCTTTTCACCAAAATATTTAAAAGTGATAGAGTAGTATAAGGTAACTGATGTAGGGTCTTTATTTATAAGACTGATCAAGGATGGAATTATAAATCCCACATGAGTCATTGAAAGTCTTTACAAACCCTATGTAAGTGGCCACAAAACATATATTACGTAGGTATTAATATATAAGAAAATATATCACCATATATCAAATGAGGTATATAGATATATAAATAAGATCTCACCATACCCATAGTTCTATCATAGATGAATTCAGCCAAGCATAATGAAATAAATATATTATTATCGTATGATTGGCCTACATCATCCTCCTCCATACAAACAATAATAGGTGAATTTTAGGAATGTTCACCTATCCATATTGCCATACCCCTGCATTGAGGACCTATCGATACATATAGGTCCTTTAGAAGCCATCTAGGTACTTGAGGAAGAGGTGGAGGTGGAGGAGGATGAGCTGTAGTGGGTTTCTTCTCTTTGTCCAACATATATAATTTCATATCAATTGACATGTATATAAATATACCAATTAACATAATGTAAATGTACCATACATGACATACATGATCGGTATAGATGACTCCCACTTTGGGCCACAAGACCACTCTGCCTTCTGCTTCATCAACATGTCAACATCTAGGTGGGCATATAGCAATAAATGTTACCTCCTAGTGGGAAAGACAAGCCTTGGGCTCACATGAACCGCACCATCGGGTACTGGAGTGCCATGAATTGTGTGCCCTAAAAGGCATGGGTAAGCCTCACCCTCTACAATGATAAGTTCTTTCAATTTTAGACGGCATGGCCACAACCCCTATAAATTTATGTAGAGTATGTTATATATATACCTAAATATATCATCTTGAAAATACTAGCTACTATGTCATAAAAATACTTATAGTAGACGTGCTAGGTGGCGAGTCTACATGATTACTCCCAACCACCTCTATCATAGGGGAAGAGTTGCACGTCACATGTACTATCTGAGTGGCAGCCTGAGACGCCTTCCACTTGCTCATTGCTTCCTGGAGTCTCTTAGAAATTAACCCATCTACCTATACATGGCCAAAAGAAACACTTTTTGATTCCTAAATTCCCTTTGCAATAACATTCCAAAAAAAGAATAGGTTACCTCAGCTTTTGAAAATTCCCCTTTTTGGACATGTTTGTGTTGTGATGGCCCAAAGAACTCTCTTAGGCCCACACCAGCGACTGCAGCCCTAACACATCCAGGATGCTCTCGGTCACTGAGAGCAACTGTCAATTCATCCCTTGTGCCCTCGGGGATGAACAAGCCTTGCTTCCTCTACTCGTGAAGCTCTCACTAATCGTCATCAATAGAAATTGGTAAGTAAACATAACAATCATCAATACTAATTGCTTTGAGAGTTTAATTTTACCATTTTTGTATCTGCCTCAATAGTTGTAGGGTTGGTTATATCTCCTTTTTTGTTTTGCCTCCCAGCTATCCACACATTATGGTGATGCAGAGGTGCGGGAGTAGTAGAGGACTCAATAGTCTCAGCAGTAGGAGCAGTAGGCTGCTGAATGGAAGATGTATGTAGTTTTTGGCAAAGGGTTGCATAGCCACCTAGACCCATAGTCTGGTCATGCACATTTAGTGCATGCCTTGCTCTTTGAGCATCGTCAATAGCCTTGTTAGTAAGTACATTGAATTGGCTAGTAACAATCAAGGTCAATCGTAAATAGGTGAATTCATAAGAACATATATTAATTAAATTGGGAGTGACGCTTAATACCTTGAATTCATTAGCATTTCTCTTGGAAACAAATGTCTCCCATTCATTCAGGTCCAGGTAGTTCCATTGCTCAAGGGCTGACTTCTTCCTCTTATCAGCATCTCGTATATATTGTTGGTTGAGAGCTATCTTATAGTTCCTTAGGACCCTCCCATAGTGTTGTATCACCTTTTTATAATGTATTTTTTCATCCAGTTCAAGTATACTTTGCAAAATTTCATATATTTAATAGAGTATTCTAAAAATAGAATTGTATATAACTTTAAAAATATGATTGTAAATAACTTTCAAAATATAATTGCAAATGATAATATCTCACACATAGTTCTTTCCATACTAAGTCTTTCTTCCCTTTAGGAATTGTATGCCAAGATTATGCATTTACACTATAATGGATACGAGTAAGAACCCCAAGATATGAAACAAATGAGTTGCGGTTCTTTCCAACTGGATTTCCTACATGATCAAAATCTATAACCTATTTTGGTTCATTGCCCCTTTGTTGTAGTAACTTGTTCATCATAGTGATGCCCCTGATTGTTTCAATTTTTTATGATGCTCATCAAGTGGCACAAGGTTTTTAGGGGGTACATCCTCAAGATAAAAATGACAAAAAACACATATAGGATATAACTTATAAATGGACATATAGCTGGATATATTATAAAACTTACATTGTGACGTGGCACCTCACTCTCATGGAAATCATCATCACCATCATCATACTCCTGGTCAGCCATCTAAAAAAGTGTCATATAAAAATAAAAAGCATTTAACACTTAACATTTAATGAAATTAATATAACATTTTAAAGTTCACATCAATCTAACATTCAAAAAAATAAAACATTAAAAAAATTAAAACCATGCCTCCAATATTGAGATCTTTTATCAATTAACATTCCTTTGGTGTGATCTCCACACACATATAAGCCATTGTTAGCTTCAATATATGGTGTTATCAAGCCAACTAAGAATGGACTAGAGTCATCATACTTATCATAGTATTCGTCTTCATCTATAGGATCTTCAATGAACTGTCTTTTACCATGAAGAACAACTGACCATTTTTCATTTGCAGGATCATCGATATAAAATACTTGTTTCGCCTGTGATGCCAATATGAATGGTTCACTCTTCTCACAAATATTTTTTAAATTCACCAATGTGAAACCCAATTCATCCATTATAACTCCTTTGGTGTTATCAACCCAATTGCACTTAAAGAGCAGAATTCTGAAATCTACATAGTCAAACTCCCATATGTCTTCAATGACATCATATTATGACATTTTAGCTTCACGTGGACTCTTATCTTTTGCACTAGAAAAAAATAATGAAGATGCTTGAAGGGTGACCCCACTGTTTTGGATGACGCTCTTATCATCTTAACACTTTCTGTAATATGAGAACCCATTTATGTCAAACCCTTCATAAGACATAACATTCATTTTTTGTTTAAAGGTGAGGCATTTGATATTTTCAGCAATATTATTTGGTGTTTGAGATAGTTGATGTAAGACTTTACATTCAAACCACTCAATAAATGTCTTGTTATGCTCTCTAGCAAGCCACATTGAATTGGCTCAAGGATATTGTTTCTTAATGAAATTGGTATGTTATGTGATATAAACACTCACTTAGTAGATGTTGTGTAAAATATACAAGTGATCTTATTCCCACATCTCACGACCGATTACTTTCATTCGTGCTCCTAAGTCCCCTTGCCAAAATAGTCCTCAATATTCTTGTCATTTACAGGAGCATCATTACCACTCAGAAAGTCATTGCAAAAATCCATAACCTCTCTCGCCACATAACCCTCAATAATACTCCATTCAAGCCGATAACGATTTTGAATATCACCTTTAAAAATGCTCATGTATCGTTCAAAAGGATACATCCAATACAAAAAATTGATCCTAATATTTTCATTTCCCTAGTCAAGTGGACAACAAGATGCACCATGATATCAAAGAATGAAGGAGGAAAATACATCTCAAGCTAACATAGGGTAACAACCACTTCTCTTTGCAACTTATTGAGATTCTGGGGATCAATAACTTTACTGCATAGATTATTGAAGAAGAAATAAAGTTTGGTGATTGCATACCTTACATGCTCCGACAGTATAAATTGAATTGCCACGGGCAGTATTTGTTGAATTAGAGTGTGACAGTCATGAGATTTAAGACCTATTAGCTTCAGAACTTTCATTGATACTGATCTATCAGATGTTGTAAGAGTAACCCTGTGGTACCTTAACATTAACCAAGCAATCACAAAAAGCTTTCTTCTCCTTTCTATACAATGTGTAACTAGCAGGAGGTAAAGATGTTATCCGATCACTACTAACTAATTCTATCATTTTTTTCCTTATTCCCATTTCACGTAGGTCCATTATGGATTTGATGCCATCTTTTGTCTTACCTAGTATATTCAACAGAGTACCAATGATGCTATCACAAACATTTTTCTCAACATGCATGACATCGATACAATGTCTAACTGCTAAAGAACTCCAATAAGGAAGAACCCAAAATGTTGACTTCTTCTTGAATAAAGATTTATCACTTTGTGTGAGAATGGTACATTGTGATCTCTTACCAAATTCACTGATAAAGTCTTTTACTCTTTCATAAACAACCTCCCTTGGTATAGGTTTAGGGGCACTCCATTCCTCATTCCATCTATTGAATGCTTTGTGCAACCTTTGATGCGGATGGTATTTTGGAGGAAACCTTCGATGACCAAGATATACAGTCTTGTTGTCATGTTTTAGTCGTATTGAATCAGTGCTCTCTTCACATATAGGGCATGCTTTGGATCCTTTTATATTGTATCTAGACAAATTCCCATATGCTAGAAAGTCATTAATAGTGTATAACAACATAGCATGCAAACAAAATGTCTCTCTACGTGAAGCATCATAGGTCGTCACACCTTCACCCCAGAGTTTCTTTAAGTCATCAATCAAAAGTTCAAGATAAAAATCAATATCATTTCTAGGTTGTTTAGGTCCCGATATCAACAACGAAAACATTACGTACATATTTTTCATATACAAACAGAGAGGAAGATTGTATATAACAAGTATAACATGCCATGTGCTATGTTGGCTACTCAATGTGTCGTACAGATTCATCCCATCGGTACAAAGCCCGAGTCTTAGATTCCTGAATTCTTCACCAAATTTAAGGTATAATAAACCAATCTTCTTCCACAGTGGGGAATCAAACACATGTCATAGGATCCCATCATTATTATTCTTAACCTCTGCATGCCACCTTAAATTCTCCGCATTTATCAGATTGGCAAACAAGCATTGAAATCATGGTATTATGGGTAGATACATCACCTTGGAAGGAGATCCAGTTTTAGACTTCCCCGAAGTCATCATTTTATACCTTGATGCCCCACATTTTGGACAATCTTTCAAATCCAGACAGTCCTTTTGAAATAATATACAATCCTTTAGGCATGCATGTATCTTCATAGCCTTCATTCCCATTGGGCATAATATTTTATTTAACTCGTATGTTGAGCTTGGAAGATCATTTCCTTCAGGAAGAATTTCTTTCAACAAATACAACAATGACATGAAGTTTTTGTCGATCCATCTATCGTTAGCCTTCAGATTATACAATCTCATCATAGTGCTCAGCTTTGTAAACTTAGTACAACTTGTGTATAACGGTCTCTAAGCATCATGGACAATGTTCCTAAATAAGGAAGGTGGATCGGTGTGCTCTACCCCACAATTATCCAGCATCACATTAACAATGTCTATTGGAATCAGTTCATCCACATCTACATCATCAGCGGCAATTTCTTATTCAACACAAGCACTGCTATTGACATCTACTGATCTCAGATTTGAAATTTTTCCATGCCAGTACCATTTTATATAGCCTTATACAATCTCATTGCACATGACATGACTTTTGATTTCATCACCAGTGCTAACTTTCAAGTTGATACTGCAATGCCTACATGGACAATAGAACCTATCTCCAGGTTGTTTCCAATGTTCCTCTGCAAATCTAGTAAATTGATCAAGACCATTAATAAACTCTGGGGTGCAGTGATTTGGAATGAACATCCATGATCTATCCATTCTATAATCAAAGAGAAAACACGTATTAGGGTTTAGGGTTTACATATTAAGTTAAGAATTTAAAGATTAGGGTTTAGGGTTAAAATTAGGGTTAAAAGAGTAGGGTTTAGGGTTAAAAAATTAAGGTTTAGGCTCTTATAATGAATGTTTGTGCCACCTTTCCCATTCTTGAACACCTAATCTCACTAGTAAGTGTATAATGTGTATTCGGTTTTAAAAAAAAATTAGTAGCATTTCCCCGTAGTTCTCCAAGTACACCGATGTACATGGGAAAATTCCCACCAACATATGTACTTAGAGAACAAACGGGGAAGTGTTGATGAAACCTCAAGAAAACTGAATATACATTATACACTTACATCCTAAGTGAGATTAAGTGTTCAAGAACAATCCCAAATCAGGGACTATCCAAGATTTACTCCTAATGAGTAAATATCAGACGGGTTTCTAGGCTAACGGATAATAGGAAAAGCAAGGTTAAGGTTTATCAAGACATGCTAGATCTTAGAAACAACACATATTTATTGATATCCAACATAGTTAAAAACACTAATTATTTATCGATAAAACATTAAAATTGATCAATGCACCCCAAACATACAAGCACTTATATCTAAATTGAACAATGAACCCAGATAGTTTTTTCAATTCAAAATTAAAACCCTAGTTACATTTCATCCTTCAATTTTATAAGGCATATTTATCATCAATCAAATGTGAAGAATATATTGCAAGTATCAGTGTTGATAGAGAGAGGAAAGACAATCACCTAAATCTAAGGAGAGTAGCAGAGCGACAGGGCTGAGAAGAGAGCTCCTGTTCTGGGGGAGGATGAAGGCAGTATTGGTATTGGCGAGATCCTGTCCATTGGAGTTGGGCAGTGGCCAACACAACAACTAGAGGCGGTGGAGGTAGAGAAGAGATTAGCAGTGGTGGAGGCCAACACAGCAGCTGGAGGTGGCCAACACAGCAATGGTAGCAATGGCAAAGAGTAGAAACAACAGCTCTAGCATCCTCCCAAGCTCCAACATCTTCTCAAACAAGTAAAGGACATAAACGACGACAGCGACAGATGGAGGAAGAGCGGTGGCCAGTGAGCAACAAAGCGGCGGTGGATGGAGGAAGAGCTACAGAGGGGAAAATCACCAGAGACCTAGGTGAATCATGATGAAATAGAGAATGGGGAAAGTCTATTTTGTGCGGGTGCTATTAAATTACCCATAGTCGTCGGTTGTTTAAAAAACACCAATGTATAACACTTATAGTCGTCATTACTAGTTAGAAATCGACAACTAAGTGCAAATCTAAATAAAAAAGTTGCAATCGGTTAGGGTTTTAGTCGTCGATTACTAGAGATAAAAACGGATGTCTATTTACTTATCAAAATAAAAAAATGATCTAGTGTTAGGACCATAGTTGTCGATTGTCTAATAAAAACCAATGACGAATGAGCAAATTGGGGGGAATATATTGTCATGGAGACAAGGTGCAAAAACACCTACTCGTCGGTTTCTAGTAAACAACTGACGCTATAGACCCATCCCCTTAAAATAAAGTTTGTCTTGAGAAGGGTGAGTAGTCGTCGGTTAGTTAGTAGAGCTGACAACTAATGAATGGATAAATTTTTCCACGAGGACATGGCGCTAAACATGTGTCGTTGGTTTGAAAAAAATTGATGTCGTACTAAAATTTTTAGAGGCAAATTTTTTCCCTCGAATATTGTATTTCACGGGTAATTTTAGACATCAGTTTCTTTGAAAAGAAATTGATGTTAAAGTAAAAGCGGTACCCGTGTCTTTTCTAAATCAACAAGACTTCACATATGGTGACGGTTGCCTTATATAACCGACGTCGTTATTTTTTAGCGTCAATTTTTTTATAACCATCCAGTCAAAGGTTACATTATATGTCATTTTTGTACTAGTGGATAACTTCAGTCTCCAGTAGAGATATACGACAGAGTGCATCTTTACGTTAAACAAACGACTTTCATCTCTGGCCTCTATTGGTGACAACTAGGGTTTTATGTAGGAGAAAATAGTTGTAAATCATTACCGTGGACTTCCTCCAAGGATATATATATATATATATATATATATATATATATATATATATATATATATATATATATATATATATATATATATAGTCTAAACCCATATCCACCTAAACTAATCTGAGAGTTGCTTGCATTTTACTATATATTTTAGCACTGGAGGTACATGCAAATTTCACCAGTTGCAAGTCTTGAAGCATCCTGAAAATATATGTTCATATAGATAATTAAATTCTCTTTATAGGGTTAAAGTTAGGGTTAAAAGAGTCGGGTTTAGGGTTTAAAAATTAAGGTTTAGGCTCTTATAATGAATGTTTGTGCCACCTTTCCCATTCTTGAACACCTAATCTCACTAGTAAGTGTATAATGTGTATTCGGTTTAAAAAAAAATTAGTAGCATTTCCCCGTAGTTCTCCAAGTACACCGATGTACATGGGAAAATTCCCACCAACATATGTACTTAGAGAACAAACGGGGAAGTGTTGATGAAACATCATGAAAACCAAATATACATTATACACTTACATCCTAAGTGAGATTAAGTGTTCAAGAACAATCCCAAATTAGTGACTATCCAAGATTTACTCCTAATAAGTAAATATCGGGCGGGTTTCTAGGCCAACAGATAATAGGAAAAGCAAGGTTAAGGTTTATCAAGACATGCTAGATCTTAGAAACAACACATATTTATTGATATCCAAAATAGTTAAAAACACTAATTATTTATCGATAAAAACATTAAAATTGATCAATGCACCCAAACATACAAGCACTTATATCCAAATTGAACAATGAACCCAGATAGTTTTTTCAATTCAAAATTAAAACCCTAGTTACATTTCATCCTTCAATTTTATAAGGCATATTTATCATTAATCAAATGTGAAGAATATATTGAAATTATCAGTGTTGATAGAGAGAGGAAAGACAATCACCTAAATCTAAGGAGAGTAGCAGAGCGACAGGGCTGAGAAGAGAGCTCCTATTCTGGGGGAGGATGAAGGCAGTATTAGTGTTGGCGAGATCCTATCCACTGGAGTTGGGCAGTGGCCAACACAACAACTAGAGGAGGTGGAGGTAGAGAAGAGATTAGCAGTGGTGGAGGCCAACACAGCAGCTGGAGGTGGCCAACTCAGCAACGGTAGCAATGGCAAAGAGTAGAAACAACAGCTCTGGCATCCTCCCAAGCTCCAACATCTTCTCAAACAAGTAAAGGAGAGAAACGACGACAGCGACAGATGGAGGAAGAGCGGTGGCCAGTGAGCAACAAAGTGGCGGTGGATGGAGGAAGAGCTACATAGGGGAAAATCACCAGAGACCTAGGTGAATCATGATGAAATAGAGAATGGGGAAAGTCTATTTTATGCGTGTGCTATTAAATTACCCATAGTCGTCGGTTGTTTAAAAAACACCAATGTCTAACACTTATAGTCGTCATTACTTGTTAGAAATTGCCAACTAAGTGCAAATCTAAATAAAAAAGTTGCAATCGGTTAGGGTTTTAGTCGTCGATTACTAGAGATAAAAATTGATGTCTATTTACTTATCAAAATAAAAAAAATGATCTAGTGTTAGGACCATAGTTGTCGGTTGTCTAATAAAAACCAACGACAAATGAGCAAATTGGGGGGAATATATTGTCATGGAGACAAGGTGCAAAAACACCTACTCGTCAGTTTCTAGTAAACAACTGAAGCTATAGACCCATCCCCTTAAAATAAAGTTTGTCTCGAGAAGGGTGAGTAGTCGTCGGTTAGTTGGCAGAGCTGACAACTAATGAAGGGATAAATTTTCCACGAGGACATGGCGCCAAACATGTGTCGTTGGTTTGAAAAAAATTGATGTCGTAGTAAAATTTTTAGAGGCAAATTTTTTTCCCTCGAATATTGTATTTCACAGGTAATTTTAGACATCAGTTTCTTTGAAAATAAATTGACGTTAAAGTAAAAGTGGTACTCGTGTCTTTTCTAAATCAATAAGACTTCACATATGGTGACGGTTGCCTTATATAACCGACGTCGTTATTTTTTAGCGTCAATTTTTTTATAACCATCCAGTCAAAGGTTACATTATATGTCATTTTTGTACTAGTGGATAACTTCAGTCTCCAGTACGGATATACGACAGAGTGCATCTTTACGTTAAACAAACGACTTTCATCTCTGGCCTCTATTGGTGACAACTAGGGTTTTATTTAGGAGAAAATAGTTGTAAATCCTTACCGTGGACTTCCTCCAAGGATATATATATATATATATATATATATATATATATATATATAGTCTAAACCCAGATCCACCTAAACTAATCTGAGAGTTGCTTGCATTTTACTATATATTTTAGCACTGGAGGTACATGCAAATTTCACCAGTTGCAAGTCTTGAAGCATCCTGAAAATATATGTTCATATAGATAATTAAATTCTCTTTATAATGCGTGCTTAAATACTAAATTTTGAATTTAGATGTAAAAGATATGGATGCTTTGATGTGGGATATTTATCAGGCACTACCGGAAAATCTATATGGAAATCGACTGATTGGAAAAGTCAATTGATGATTGGCCTACTGCAGAATTTGGGGGTTTTATTTCCCATTTTTTATAATTAAAATCAACCATTTGAAATAACCAATGGCCAATTGGCTTCCAGGGGAAGTATTTCTTTGTCCTAAATCATCGTATGAGGTCCTCACTCCAATTGTAAGAGTAGAGGAGTGAGGATATGTGATCTTTAGTCAACTCTTAGGCTCTTGAAGAGGGATATTTGTTTATCTCCTAAACTTCCATCAATCCCACAAATAAAACACTAAAATTTTTAAATATCAAATAAATTATATACACTTTTAAAATACTAAAAGAAGTGAAATATGGAGTGAAATGCAAGTAAACATATAAAACTAAATATATAAATGCATATTAAATTCCCCTAAAAACATGATGACTATGCATTCTTCATCAAACCCTTCTTAAAACACAGAATATTCTCTAGTTTGGATAGTGCCATGTGTAGACATAACTATAACAATTCCACAAAACAGGCTTCATACTCATCATTGACATCATCCTCTACTGGACTAGCTCACACTGTGTGATCTTCTCATCCAAGTAGGAATGTGGGAAGTACATGTTCACAAACTCCCTCTTGAACACCACCCAAGGATAATTTCTCCCTTCATCTTCATATCATCAATGGCCCACGAGTGTCCCACGTTCCTCTACAACATGTATATGACATGCTTCAACTTGTCTCCATCTAGTATGTTCAATAACTAGAAAGCCTTCTCAAGCTCTATAAGCCACATACTTACATTTGTCGGGTCTTAAGTACCAATGCACTCCATGGCACCCACCCGCTTCAGTCACTAGAATGTCTTTCTAAAACTAGCCATCTCAGTCTTTGACGACTACACTCTGGCTACCTAGATTGGGAGCATGCCTACAAACTGAGTGAATACAGACATCATCTTCCTGAACAAATAATGGAAATCTAGATAAATTGTCTTTGTCGGGTCAGATGGTGACACTTCAGGCTGCTTGGGCTATTCAGGTTCGAGTATCCTCTCCTCCGAGTTACACCACCTTTCATCATGATAGGCCCAACATTGCTTTAATAAGCATGCTCATCACGATATCCAACAATATATACACAATCATAATAAATGGTTAGATATGGTCAACTCATAAGAACAAAAATGACATTCTAACCCTATGCCCATGTAGACATAGTGAACCTAGAATCTGATACCAAAAACTTGTGATGCTCAACACCACAAGAGTGAAATTACTCAAAGCAAAACCCAAAGTTAAAACCTAAAAATGTCATTATCCAAGTAAGCCACATAGATATCTCAACATAAATGTTTTACCAAACACCATGAATAGATTCATATTAAACATATGATTCACAAAAGGATACATGAAGAAATAACACTATTGTCATAGTTTACAAGAATTTTAATTAAAAGAAAAGACTAAACATAGCAACCACAATATCTCATCAAAATAAAAATAAAAAATTAACCTTTGCATACTTTGTGTTATTACAACACTCATAACTTCAGCTTTGGAGGTCGTGCACGCATAATAAAATCTAAAACAGATAAAAGATACCACAAAAACACACCTAATTAGATATGAGGATATAAGGACATATAAAGGAGGCCACACAAGTGTCACCCACCTACGAGATCCCTTCACACAAACATCAACCACCTTTGATCTTAAATCTATATCCCTCTTTTTTGAACTCTCTTAGATGTAAGGTGAGATTCGAGGGGACGCCACTTTCTTCAACTAAGGAATGGAGAAAGATCATTGTATACATCAAAGAGATGATGAGGCAAAGAACGTTTCGTATCCTTGATGAACTTGACTTCTACAATGTGGCTCTAGAAGCGGGGGTGGGAGAACCAGTGATTAGGCTGCGGAGGATTTGTTTGGCTAAATGGGATCCGCCGGATATGGTCAACTTGAAGATGAATATTACGGTTGGTAGAGGTAGAGACCCCCATGGTCAGTTGCACATCTGGATGGCTGGCGTATTCCATAACAAACATGAGTTTGTTTGGTTGGCATTCAGAGCTTGGCTGAGAGTCGATGGTTACCTCCTTGCTTATATTCACACATGTGTGATAGGTCTGAAGATGGCAGATGATAACAATTTGACGATATCTGTTATTGAGGTGGATGATGTGAGGACATATGGTGTTATATTGAAAGGATCTTAGGAACCATGGTGTTCTAGCCCTTATATTAGGGAGTTGAGACATTTGATCCTTGAGGATGCCATTTTAGGATGGGTGATTCCTAAAGTTGTGAACTCTTTATCTAGGGAGTTGGGGAATTGGGGTAGGGCCATGATTGAGCCCTACGTTTGTGTAGATGTGAGGCTTCTTCCCTTGAAGATCAGGGGAATGGAGTCTCTTGAGAGGAGATAGGTTCCATATGTTTACCTTCAGAGGGGTTAACCTGATCTTTGTCCTGGGCGGTTGGCTATCCTATGGATGGTTTTTTCCTTTTTTTGCGAGTTGGTTGTTGTTTGGGTTTTTGACTTGCAATTTATAAGCAAGAGTTGTATTCTTTTAATGATGATTTTGCCTACATGAGGAGGGTAGGATGAATAAGAGTACATCTTGGCTTGATTTAAAAAAAACTTCCAGGGTAGTTGGGCCGGAGTTGTATTCTTTTAATGATGATTTTGCCTACACGAGGAGGGTAGGATGAATAAGAGTACATCCTGGCTTGATTTAAAAAAAAATTCTAGGGTAGTTGGGTCTCTCACCTAAAAATTGTGGAAAATATGGGGGAGGGGGTGAGATCCAAACTCCCATCGATATGATGTCACACCTATAATTTCTCTTACTTGACAAACATAATTATAAAGGAAATAGTTACATAATTAAGCATATGATTTACTTATATGCCCAAACGTATACTCTTACCCATCTACTATGACATCTAGAATACATGCATGGTTGTTAGATTGTGTAGATATATCACTAATAAGAAAAAGTAAACCATCAAAGGAGAAACCATGTTTAACGTCAACTAGACCTAGGTAGTAATACTACACAGCTGATGTATGTTTTAATTCCATAGGTTGATTGGGACTTACCACCCAACCAGGTGACTTGACACTTTTAAGCCATCCAAGTAATATGCACAAGATCTAGGAATATTCAGACTCCCCATCTCTCTCCTAGCCTAGGTCAAAACAAGGTATCAAAAAGGAAGGAGCACTTTGAGTAGCCCACAGTGGATATATGGTTAAAAGAGGATTCATCAAAATGGGCTCACTCTTGGTACACATTTCGCAATGCCACAAAAATAGGGTAAGCACCCCCAATAATGCATTTATTTCTCATACACTTCAACTAAAATATTGGCTTTCACCAAATTCACAATCTATTTAAAGATGATAGGATATCAGATCTTAATTTTCCATATACATTCACTAATACATGACTCTAAAAATCTTGTTACAATTCTTGGATGCTACAAATTAACTCTCTTCCCCATCCTTCCTATCAAACTAGGAGAATGGATTTACAGACTCATGGCTCTACTAAGATTTCCCTTGATAGTTAGGCTCATTGTTCTATGATTACATTAACTATAGTATAAGGCAACCTATCAATAGGTAATAGGTGATAAAGCATTAAATAACTATACATGATATAAAAATCAAACAACATGACCTAAATTCTCATAATAAGTTGCACATGTTTTGCTTCAAGCTAGTGTATGCATTTCACACAAATTAGTTGCTCAATGAAATAAGTATAATGGAGTTCCTAAAATCCATAAATTATCACACCCTAGCCACTCATGTCCGAATGCGAACAAGTATATATCAAACTATTAATTTAAAGGAGTCACCTTTTCGTATTCCAACAACATAGTATTGACAAAATAGCTCAAGGTATGCACTATTAAACGTCCAATAGTCATAATCAGTTCACTAGATAACATCTTTAAAGCATGCATGTCACATTTCATTATTAGGAAGAAAACCTAAGTTTTTCTTACCATCATAAGTCAATGCCTTACTAAAGAAATCAAATAACCAAATTTTTTACAATGGAAGGGTACACGCCGCACATAACTTTAACATGCAGATGCACAAACCTATCGATTAGGGCCCAAAGTACATAAAAACACCATATTTTAGCATTTAAAGGGTATATAACACCAAGATCTATAATATGCAAGCACAGAGTAGGTAACAAATGAGTCCAAGGTTATATCACTTGCCAACAATGGTAGAAATGGGTATGTGCACAAAGAGCTACTATGAAGCTCCCTACTTTACAACAAACTTTGATGTTGAAGGCAAACCCAATAAGATATGAGTTCCTCTTCGTCAACCACGCTCTACACCGTTGAACCATTACCAAGGGAAATTTAATAGGTGAGAGAAATGTGGAAACATGATGTGATATTCTACAACTGAAACCCTATATAGAAAAGCCACCTAGAAAACATTCAAGAAGGACAAGAAGCTAAAAGATCACCAGAGAATTACACAATCAAGGTTCAACTTACCTTAATCAGAGATGAGAAACCTCCAATTGACTTTCCTTACATCAATAGAGAAGGGAATGAGGTTAGATCACACCGGAACCAAGGACCAATGAAAGTAGAAATCTCGTCAATTATCATTAACCAATGGTGTCTTACTCAAAAGTGGCACTTTGATGCTTGGATACACAAGTGAGATGAGAAGGAAGTCTAATAGGATATATATATCTCAAAAAGTGAGAGAAAAGTGGTCAAATTGTCACATTATTGGTCAATGATTCCATCCATAGACAGACCCCAACTTTCCATAGGTGCAACACTGATAGTAGGCACAAGCAGAAACCATCAATTCGGCTCAATCATAAAACTTATCAGTTCAAGGTCTTTAGAAACCATCATAAAACACAATAAAAAGTACCATTGGTAGACATCTCACATAAAATCCATCAATAGCCATGGTGCAAAGTTTCAATTTGCATTCCTATTGAGGAAATCTACCAACCAACCACTTTGTCGATAGACAACTGATGGAAACACTGAAGGTCACACTATTGACCTCTTCCATTGGTTGTCAACCGATGGAATAAAACCAAAACATCGATCTTCAAATGATGAAAACCAAGCATAAACAAACCACAAAAAGGTAGAAGAGTCTCGTCGGTCCTCAACCAATAAAAGACCATGCATACTTTCATGGATCCTCTACCAATGGAATATCAGATAGCTATCATCAATTCTTGACTGACAAAACTGCGGTGAGGCTAGGTTAGACCACCTAAGTGCATCCACCTATAGCCAAGAAAAGAAAAGTAGAAGACAACCATCATTATATGTACAAATAGTAAGGAAAATGTGGCAACTCACCACTCTATAACCAAGATTACTTAAAAACAAAACACGCGGTCAACTACTAATTATCCACATATCTAGAAAAGAGGGGTGAATTAAAACTGATTTCAACACTACCATTATGTTCAAAAACATTTACATAAAGGTCCACCAACCTCCATGTCGTCGCAAATCATATCAGGTATTTACATAATTGTTTAGTGGCATCAACCACAAGCTGTATACAAAAGATTTGATTCCACATATACATGCCATGTACAAACATAGGCACACTGCCAAAAACTCAAGTAGAAGTACACATATCATCTACAAAACATCCCATGCCCAGAACTGAAAGTACATGGATGACTCTAGGACTCTACAAGAAACTGTCCAAACTTCAGCACCTACTATTCTCCAAGTTGCTCTTCTTCACCACCATGAACCTAACCAAATAGCCTGGAAACTGTGGAAACTTGCCACTGTAAATGAGATTACTCAAACCAAAATACGTTATTAACTACTAACTATCCACATAATTAGAACAGAGGGTAAATTAAAAATGATTTCAACACTACCATTATGTTCAAAAACATTTACATAAAGGTCCAACAACATGCATGTTGTCACAAACCATATCAAGTATACAAAAGATTAATTCCACATATACATTCCATATACAAAGGCACACTGCCAAAAACTCGAGTCGAAGTACACATATCATCTACAAAACATCCCCTGCGCAGACCTGAGAATACAGATGACTCTAGGACTCTACCAATAACTATCCAACCTTCATCTTCTTCTATTCTCCAAGCTCCTCTTCTTCACCACCATGAACCTGACCACATCGTTGACGGACGCCTAAAAAGATGTGGTGATCCACAAGTTGAGACCAACGTCACAGTAAGAGATATAACTCTCAACCAATGGTTATTGATTACAATAGGTTATATTATTAAATGGTAAAGCAGATTAAGTAGATTAAGCATATTAAACTAATAAGCATAGAAACATGCATGATTAATAGTTACTAAAGGAACAGATAAGGATATCATTCACCAAGAAGTTAACTACTCCTTCTGCATCATCAACAACTAGCAGTATAAGAAACAAGCAAGGGTTAATAACCAATGTGAATCATGTTTGGCCCTAAATAGATATACTACATGGTTGGATTACAGCTTTTATTAAGCCATGAGGAGTTTGAGGTATGCCACTCAGACTCCAACTGACCATTGCTAGGTTGAAAACAGTGACATACAAGATCTAGGAGAGTCGGACTCCTATGATCTCATCCGCCCTCGATCAATACGAGTCACCCGCAACAACATATAAGGTCGAACTGCAAACAGCCTAGATCCTCCCTTGGTATATAGGTCGCAGAACTAGTATACCAGGGTATCCAAAACCCTATTATATGAGGTACGACCAAATTTGTCCTCAATCAAATCATATATACAAATATCTAAGAGACGGTCGCGACCATTCTCCTATCGAGGTATGATCACAGCCATCCTCAAAAACATGCACATACTCAACATTATATGACTTTGAGCATCCATTAGAGACATATTCTCTTCACCATATTACAAATCATGTCACTGGAATGGATCTATGGCACATGACACTACATGATTAGGGTTTCACTTGATTAGTTAAGTCTATTTAGGTGATTTAAGGTTGCATCAATAAAGTTACATACAAACCTTAAATTCTACAAAAACATGGGTAGATTGCAACTTATGGAGATAAAACATATGAAACATGAATCTTATCACATCATCACATGGTATTATTTTATTGCCATACATGAGACCATATTTGTCATCCTTCCATCATAGGGTACAAATCCTTGTTATATCATGATGAGGATTATAAGAGCGGGAGTTGTATTCTTTTCTGATGATTTAGCCCACAAGAGGGGTGTGGGATGAATAAAAGCGACCCCTGGCTTCTTAAAAAAACACCTCACTAAGGGCTCAACCATGCCCAAAGGGTTAGAAGACCATTCACATCCTTCCCTACAAGAAAATCATTATGTTTCCATGCTTCATCAAAGTTTATCATACCATCACCATACTTTTGACATGTATAAGTTCAACATAACTTTGCATTTGGAACTATGATGTTCATATGACAACAAATTAGGATTACAACAACATAGAGAGAGAGAGAGAAAGTACATCCTATCATCATACAGAATCACTCAATATAGCTAAGCATGATCATCACTTACTTTCATTAGGGTTAGATTCATTAAGGATGGTTGAATTAATATTACCAATCAACACTTTACAAAACCTTAGGTTTGTATTCATTCTAGGGCAAAGGTAAGACTATTAGATCATAAGTAACCAAACACCAACAAATTAGTGTTACTTAATCAAAACTCCATCAATCATAGGCCAGGAAACATAGAAACCATAGGTAGAATACCTCATCAACCACACCAGGTAGGAACCACTTGGAGACCGTTGAAACTAGCGTTCACCATCATCGAGATCATTGAGGTTAGCCCCTTTTAGCGACCACTAAAGTCTAGAGCCTTTGGCGACCACTAGGTTTGAGTGACATTGGCAACCGATGAAGACATAAAGCATTGGAGACTGATTGGAATCACAACCCTCAATGAGCATCAAGGTGATATGACCTTCATCGTCCACATGGGTTCCATCTTAGCGACCACCTAAGATCAAACCCTTGGCGACCAGACCTAGAGCAAAACTTGGCAACCAAACATAGTTCAACAACATAGCGACCTCTATGACCAAAAGCTCATCAACCATAAGAGAGAGAGAGAAAATCTTGGCGACAATGGAGAGACTAAAAAATTATCGACCACAAGGAACCAAATAGGTTGGTCATCACCAAGAATCTGAAAGGTCATCAAGTTGCATCACTAGAGAGAAGATCAACTCAAAACCCTAATTTAGCAACCATCATTTGAGAAGGAAAAACCATCATTTCCACAAGCATGTAAGGACCAAAACTTCAATCACCAAAGAAGGTTTGTGCACAAGGGTTTAGGTTTAGTCAAAAAGATCAATTACTTAAGAACTATCATATAAACACAAACCCTAGGTCAAGATATCATCTTCCTACTTGGAACAACATTTTAGGGAAAGATCATGCACATGCAAGGTAGAAGTGTGGGTTAATCCTGGATAAAGTTATATAACTTGCTTGAAAGAATATGAAGCAACTCCAAACAACAAGGTAGCTTGAAGGGAAGAAGTTAGAAACCCTATCTTAGTACTCATTTCAGCCAAGCTAGTTCCTTCTCCAAAAAGAGAGCAAACCCTAGGTTAAGGAAGCAAGAAAAGGATGTTCTTCAAGCTCTAACTCAAGCAATACCATGGAACACGATGGGTTTGGCAAAAAATAGAAAGAAAGAGGGTAGGGAAGAAATGAAAACGAACATATATAGAGAGATATCACTTACCTAGACCAAGAGGAAGAGCAAGGAAGCACCAAATGATCACAAGAAGGGTAGATTCAAACCCTAGATCAACATGCAAGGAAGATCAACCTTCTTCAACCTTGAGCTCCTCCTTCACCACCAAGATAGAGGGAATGAGATCCAAGAACAACGAAGAAGAGGGAGGAAGCTATGTGTGTAAGGAGGTTACTTGCATGCAAGGAGGGAGGTACATATAGGGTTTAAGGAGAGAGAGGAAAGGAGAGGTTTGTTACTTTGCCTGTCGCGTGTCCAAGGTTAAAACATATCAACCATGCAAGCATCTTATCCATGGAACTAGGTTGACCTCAAAAATAAAACCAAACGACCATACTTGTTCAGTAAAAGTAAACAACCTCTAGGATCTTGGTGACTAAAAGATCAGAAATATGAAGGGTTGCTAACCCTAGGTGTGTTTGTGACCAAAGATGAGTTAGGAACTTTCATCGACCACCAAGCCTAGGTGCACAAGGAAACCTAGGAGACCCTAGAGAGAACACATACAAATTTGGCAACCACCAACACAATGGGTTCATCATTTAACACACTTCAAGGTCAACCATTGAGCTAGGGCATCCATGAGGACAAACCCTAAACTCAAGGTGAGATGTCATCACTCAAACCAAGGTGTAACAAGGCACCCCAAAGAATAACCCTATCCAAAATGATGTGAAAACATGTGAGGCACAACAATCATGTGAAAAAATTGCAAGAAAATCCCTATATGTGGGTAAATTGCAATTAGGTCCAAAACAAGCACATATAAGCATAACTAACTCAAACAATGTCCAAACTGAACCAAACTTGAGACTTAAGCTTGTCAAATGATATCGAAACACATCTTAGGGTTAGATTAAGGTTTTAAGAATATAATTATGATAAGAATTCATGTTGAAACACAAACTAAGGTTAGGGGTCTTACATCCATAAACCCCAAACAAGGATTTCACCCTTGATATCCAACGCAAACAAAGACGGGTGCTTACTACACATTTCATCCTATAACTACCAAGTGGCTTCCTCCACACCACGATGATGCCATAAAACCTTCACTAAGACTATATCCTTCTTCTTCAGCTTCTTCGCTCTCTTATTAAGGATCAAAACGGGACCCTCAACATACAACACATCCTCCTCCAACTCAACCTCCATTGGCTGCAACGTCAGCTCTGTATCAGGGTGACATTCCTCAACATAGAGACATGGAAGACTTTATGAAACCTGTGTAACTCTAGTGGTAACTCCAACTTGTAAGCCACCTTCCCAACACGTGCCACAATAGGGTAAGGTCTCATGAGCCTAGGATCCAACTTACCCTTCTTACCAAACCTCAACACACCTTTCCAAGTGGAAACCTTAAGGTACATAGGGTCTCAAACTTGGAACTCATACAGTATGTGATGGTTATTAGCATACAACTTCTATCTATCCTAGGCTGCCTTCAACTACTGTCAAATCACCTTGATCTTGTGAGTAGTTTGCTGCACTAGCTCAGGACCCAAGAGTCGGTACTCACCTGTCCAATACCAACAAAGTAGTGACCGACAACATCTTCCATACAAGGCTTCATACAGTGCCACATCTATACTCCTCTAGTAACTATTGTAGGAAAATTTTATCAAACTCATATGAACATCCCAACTACCAAGAAGATCACAAGACACATGCCCTCAATAGATCCTCCAACATCTAAATGGCCCTCTCAGACTGATTGTCTAATAGTGGGTGAAAAGTTGTGCTAAATCCTAGTTGTATCCCCATAGTTGTATACAGATGTTACCAAAAATGACTCGTGAACTATGGACCTCTATCTGATACTATGTTAACTGGAATATCATGCAAGCGAACTATCTCATCCATGTACATCTTTGCCAATTTCTCTATTATATACATCGTCTTGACTGGAAGGAAATGTATTGACTTGGTCAACCTATCAACTATCACCCATATGGAATCATGACCTTTGGTTGTCCTAGGAAGACCAACCATGAAGTCCATGGTGATATGATCCCACTTCCACTATGGTATCAACAAGGGTTGTAACATTTCTGTAGGCTTCTGATGCTCTGACTTGACCTACTGACAGACTGGACACTTAGCAACAAACTCCACCATATCACACTTCAGACCTGTCCACCAATATAGATCCTTCATGTTATGATACATCTTGGTATTGTCAGGGTGCATCACATACATCGAGGAATGAGCTTCCTCAAGAAAAATCTTCCTCAAGCCCTCAGCATCTAGAACCACTGTCCTATTATGAAAACAAAATGTCCCACCTCTGACTCATGGAAGCCATCATATTTCTTGTTGCCAAACTCTGCCCAATATTCTATATCACAGTATCATTCCGTTGTGCATTCTTAAAATGTTTTATCAATGTAGGTTTCACTTGCAACTATGCCAACAACCATACTAACATGGAGACCTCCAACTGTACACTCATCTGGCGAAGCGAAACTAACACATCCTGCTTGTCACACACGAAAGCATGTAATTGTGCCTTTTCAATAGATGATGGCAAAGATGACTTCCTGCTCAAAGCATCAACCACCACATTTGCCTTCCCTAGATGGTATTCTATCATGCAATTGTAATCCTTAATCATCTCCATCCATCTTCTCTACCGCACATTCAACTCCTATTTCAAGAAGATATACTGAAGGTTCTTGTGGTCAATGAAGATCTGACACTTCTTTCCACACAGACAGTGTCTCCAAATCTTCAAGGCATGCACCATGATTGCTAGCTCTATATCATTCGAGTAGTTCTCCTCGTGTTACAAAGCGAAAGAAATCATGTTCTTGTCCTGCATTAGCACACATCCCAAACTATTCGTTGAAGCATCACAAAAGACAATGTATTCTTTCCCTCTCTCTAGCAGAACTAACACGGGTGCACTGGTTAACTTCTCCTTCATCAACTGGAAAGAGCGTTGACACTTGTAATCCCAGGCAAAAGGTACATCCTTCCTGGTCAACTTGGCTAGGTGCAACACTACAACACTAGAACTCTTAATGAATCTCCTATAGTAACATGTTTGGCCTAGGACACTTTAGACCTCTATCGGTGTCTTGGGTTGTTCCCACTCCATAACTGATTGTATCTTCTTCAGGTCCACACAAACATCTTTAGCATATATGACATGACCAAGAAAAGATACCTCGATCAACCAGAACTCACACTTACTAAACTTAGCATACAACATGTGTTGCCTCGACAATGACAAAACCTGGAAAAGCTGTTGCTCATGTTGCTCACTATCCCTAGAGTATATCAATATATCATTTATGAACACAACCAAAAACTAACCAAGATACAACCTGAACACTCTATTCATCATATCCATAAAAGTTGTTGTCACATTGATTAACCCAAACATCATAACCACAAACTCATAGTAACCCTACCTAGTCTTAAAGGCTATCTTAGGTATGTCATCCACCTTGATCCTCAGCTGGTGATATCTTGACCTCATATCTATCTTCAAAAACACTATACAGCCTCACAACTGGTCAAATAGATCATCAATCCTTGGAAAAAGATACATGTTTTGTACTCGTGACCTTATTCAATTGTCGGTAGTCTGTCCTTATTTTTCACAAACAACATGGGAGAACCCCAAGGGGAAGTGCTCGACCTGATGAAACCCTTCTCTATCAACTCATGCAACTGTTTCTTTAACTCTTGCATCTATGTTGGTGCCATCCTGTAGGGTGAATGTGCTATGGGTTGTGTTCCAGGAACAAGATTAATCTCAAAATCAATCTCTTTAGGAGGGGGAATACCATGAAACTCTTTAGGAAAGACATCCTCAAACTCTCACAGTGCCAAAACCAATTGGATACTAGGACTCCTCACCTTGGCATCCACAACATGTGCTGAAAAGGCCTCACCCTTATCTCATCAACCTCTCCGCTATCATAGCTAACACCAAACACATAGGGAAAATCTTCCCATCTCCTTAGAAGATCGAAGAAACATATTCGTCATGGAACGTTGCCACCTTGGAACTATAGTCCAAAACAACCTTGTACTTATCTAAGGTATCCATCCCAAGGATCACATCAAATCCATGCATGTCAAATGGCACAAGTTCCACTTGAATGTTTCTTCCTGAGAAAGAAAGAACACAAGTGGACACACCTCCCACAACTCAACAGAACCAACTAAAGGGGTTTCTAATCGAAGACTATGATATCTACTACAAACAAGTAAATAACAACTATTGATCACCTCTCTGATGATAAAAGAGTGTGTTTCACCCGCGTCAAACAAAATAGATACGAAAGAAGATGCAAACAGGTCAGAATGAAAAAGTTCCATCTGACCTATCATGATATATGGGTTGACCATTCCCTCCAGCTAACTCAAGCATAGAATCTAGCCATCACGTGTTATCATCCATGCCCTCAGCTAGCTAGTCTAGACAATCCTGCATGTGATGTTTGACTGCATCCTCTGCCACCACCATTGGTAAACTGTTGCTACTGCAAACCTTACTGACCCTACCTCGACTGTTATGTCACTTCTTCATCCTTCATAGGGCAAGCCCACCTAATATGACCCACTTGTCTACACTTGTGACAAGTCCTTGAATTATATCGTGGCCTAGACGGCCCTGTCACAGACACAAACATCGTACTGCACGCTCCTAGTAGTAGAAAATTGTGACCTCTCCCCCTACTCAAGAACCATTCTGATGGAACTCATGATCCCATCTCAGAGAAAGCTGATCTCTACCATGACTAAGGTGACAAAAACCTTGTCTTCTTAAAGCCACTAGACAACTACCCCTGAAACTGAGATGGCCTCTTCTTAGCATTGGCTTCATGCTTCTTAATAGTAGACCTCTCAATCCTCCTCACAGATTCCACAAAGGTAGAGAGCCTCTCTCTATTCAGTAAGATAGATGTTGTTGTAGACAACTCTATACTCAGGCCCTTCTCAAACATGTAGATCCTTTCCTTACCCATTGCTACCATATGAGGATAGAACCTCAGAAGCTCCATAAACTTTGCATCATACTTATTGATGGTCATGAACGTTGGTGTACCTTCTCAAACTGGGCTACCTTCTCATCTAGATATGTTTGGGGGGAGTATCAGCTCACAAACTCTCACAAAAACTCTTCACAACCAATGAAAACTCTAGGTCTCTTCTCCTCCTCAATGGCCCACCAGTGGCCAACACTGCCCTTCAACAGATAAAAAATAAGCTTCATGTAACATAATGAATCTTAGATGTAATCTCCATGTAAACCTTTTTCCCAAGTTTCCCTTTCATTTCTATCCTTTATGTCGTTCATGTTTAATTAGTGGAATTTATAGTGGTTTAGTGAACATTTATTCACTAATTATACCAATATAAGGGTTTATGCACAAATACCTCAGTGAAAGCTTAATTACCATAATTAAGTGCTCTAAACCTTAATTTAACTGTTTATGTGATTTTAAAACATAAAATGAGCTTAAGTTTCAAATTTGGTTTGATTTGGATGTTGTTTGTGCAAGTTATGCAATTTTAGGTACATACTGGACTTTTATGCAATTTACCCAATGGGGGGGTTCTTTGCAAATTATCACCCGGATTTTAATTCTTAGATATCCCCTTACCGTTCTCAAGATTTTGAACCATGGGGCACCTGGTTGCACCTTGGTTTGAAGGTGTTTCTCTCCAAGGGTATTATAGGGATTACCCTCTTTATAAATGAGTTTATCTTTAAAAGCTATCAACCAATGGGGTTATTTCTTTGATTGGAGGATGGTGGGTATGGCCTAGAAGCCTCCATGGGATTTTAGGACCGACCTTGGATATACAAGAAGTCTCTATGAGTTGTCCTCTTGCATGGCCATGAAGCCTTAGCCTAAGGACACATGGAAAGTCCTATAGACACCTCATGCTTACCCCCTTCTTTATAAAGCCATGCCTACCCCTTCCCACCTCCCAATCCAAGAAGAAATCCTCTCCTTCTCTTTCCTCCATCTTAGATCATCGTCCCTTCTATGTTTGTCCATGAAGTTATTGTCCCAAGGTAAAGGAGGGTGCCTACCTTGGTGAAGAAGGCTCCTAGGGTTCCAAATTTCTCTATTTAGGATTTCTTAAGCTCCTCCTTGGTGATTTTGACCAAAACTAGTAAGTATCCTCCTTTCCTTTCCTATTTTCATGTTGTTAGTATTCCTCCCACCTTATTCCATGTCGGAACCATGGCCTTCCATGGTAAAACACCTCCTAGAACCCTAAAACATCTCATCTCCATACTCTTTTGATAGGGTTTACACCTCTAAAGTGGAGAAGGTGATCTTTTATCAAGAAAGGAGCTTGTCTTGGAACAACCAGACCTTCTAATCTCATGATCCTTGCTATTTGGACCTTCTTACCTTTTTAGAGGTGAGTTTTGTCAACCCCCTTCTCATATATTACTTACTACATGCTTAAAACGCATGCTTCTATGTTTAAAATCGATGATTTCCATCTCTTTTTACCATGTTCTTCTAGGGTTTTGGTTTCTTGTTGTTTTACCTTCTCTAGATGCTCTAGTTTGGTTACCTATGCAACTTCACTCTTGATCTTGGGTCAAATGGTATTTTCTCCCTCTCCCTCTCTCTTCAATTATCTCGATCGGTTTGATGATGTGGCAATTTCCTGTTGGGATAATTGCAACCAAATCCTATATTTCCCTAATGAGGCTTAAATGAACCCTAATATTCTATTCTTGAATGCTAATGTTGTTCATGCCTCAAATCAGATTATCATTTCTTCTTGTTTGGGTCTTATACCCCACTGCCATGCTTATTGAATATTATGACTACTCTTGTCATGACTACTTTTCTAACATGTAGAGTATGTTCTATTTAATTTAAAGTAGTGGTACTTATGTACAACCACCCACAGAGGGCATGTATTTAATCGCACTGGGGAATGTTTTTATTCTCCCCTATATAATTGTGTAGGTGACTGGGAATGTCTTATTCTCCCCTAACCTATAGGTTAGAGGTCCGGTAGGTGCCCCAACCCTACTTAGTTAGGTAGACATAATTATCTTACATGCAAATCCTTTTTAATATAATTGTTAATGGCAAGTTTCTTTTGAATATATCCCCATACTCGTGTTAACTTCATATTATGATGAACCCTAGCATATTCTTATTTGTTTTACTTATCTTGTTATCCTAGACTAGTTTTGTGACACATACCTTGTTTTCTTTCCCCTTTTGCTGGGTACTTTCCCAACCATCCAGATGCTAGTGCTGAGCAAGGAGAAGAACAAGTTTGAAGGAAGTCATCTCAGGAGTATATCTCAAGCTATTTGAAAGGATGTCTAGGTTGCTATAGCTAGATCCTTTTCTCTTATATTTTTATTTTGGGAACAATCATGTAATGAACAATCATGTAATAGGCTTAGTACTTTTATTTCCGCTTCTATTGACATTTTATAATGTATCTGGTGCATGCTTATTTACTTGGAATATTATACATGCATCCCTCAATATCTTTTGTCTTTCTAAAAAGATGGATGTTTTGTACTTTCTTTAAATTTTAGCAAGGAGGTGATCTCGCCTCTTTACACTTCACCTTGTCCTACTGTGGATAGTGAGGATCTTGAACACTTTCTCAAGATCCGTCAACCACATATATGCATCTGTTGGATTTGTTTTGCCTGCGTACTCGGTCACTCCAACATGTCTCAGCCTCTCAAATGTCTTCCTAGAACCCTAGGATTCCACATTAGGGACAACTGCCCTAGCTTGATGTATGAGTGCTCTATCTACTATATGTGTAATCGTCACCATCAACTATCCAAACATGGACTGGAAGGCGAGATTGGAAATGGCTACATGGTCGAACTGAGGCACCGAGGACAGCTTTGGCCCTGACTCAAGCACTCTCTCATCATGTTCCTACCTCCTAGTGCCACCTCGTGGAACGACGTAGCCACTCTTAGCATGTACTTCACGTTCTCAAGACATATCTACATAATCATAAGATATAATCAGGTATGTTGGAGTTCACAAGAACAGACACAAACCTAAGTCATATGCCATGTAGACTCAGTGAACCTAAAGCTCTGATACCAGCCTAATATGGGGCAACCCGCCACTCTAAATGAGATTACTCAAAAATAAAACACGTGATCAACTACGAATTATCCACATAACTAGAAAAGAGGGTAAACTAAACCCGATTTCAACACTACCATAATGTTCAGAAACATTTACGTAAAGGTTCAACAACCTACATATCATCACATACCATATCAGGTATTTACATGACTCTCTAGTGGAATCATCCACAACATGTATACTAAAGATATGATTCCACATATACATGCCTTATACAAACATAGGCACACTACCAAAAACTCGAGTAGAAGTGTGCAAATTATCTACAAAACATCCCCTACCCAGACCTGACAGTACATGGATGACTCTAGGAATCTACTAACAACTGTCTAACCTTCAACTCCTACTATTGTCCAAGTTGATCTTCTTCACTACCATGAACCTAACCACGTTGATGACGATCATATAAAAAGATGTGGTGACCCACGAGATGAGACCAACGTCCCAACAAGAGGTATAACTATCAACCAACAATTATTTTTTATAGTAGGTTATATTATTAAATGGTAAATTAGATTAGGAAAGTTAAACCGATAAGCATAGCATCATGCATGATTAATAGTATCTACAGGAATAAATAAGGCTATCATTCACTAAGTAGTTAACTACTCCTACTGCAACATCAACAACTAGCAGTATAAGAAACAAGAAAGGGTTAACAACCAATGTAAATTGTGTTTGGCCCTAATTAGATATACTACACAGCTGGATTACATCTTTTATTAATCCCTAAGGAGTCTGAGGTATGCCACTCAGACTCCAACTGACCATTTCTAAGTCAAAATCAATGACATACAAGATCTAGGAGAGATGTACTCCTATGATCTCATCCACCCTCAGTTAATATTGTTGCTATGTATGCCCAGAGAGCCAATCATATGATGATTGTGATGTGGCATTAGATACCTGATTTGATAATAATAAAGGTAATTTTTCCTATTATGTTTGTCTCATTCATGATCTTATGACACATACATAGTAGATGTCTAAAGAATGATGTTACTCAATGTCATATGTCTTCAAGTACATGACTTGAACAATGAGATCATACGAATGTTAAGAGTGCATACATTCTTGTTATGTCCCTAGTAAGATATTACCGTGGAAGCAAAATAGACAAAAAAAATTACATAAAACTAGAGTTTGTGTTGACTGATGATAGAGTCTCATTAGTCATGATATGTGATATCAAGTCAAGCACACATGTACATGTTAGAGAATAGTGTATCAGACAGACCCACCATGAGAGTGATACATGGAGACCATGGAATGGTAGTCAGAATCATCTCTCATAGTGATAGTGGTTATTGTAGTTCTTAGACTTGAAGTCACTACATTCATCACATGTCGTTCGGTATACTTTGACATCATCCAATGTAACCCTGAATAAGGATTGCCATAACGATGATGATTGGGTAGTTGTGACACATGGGGACTGAGTGGGAGTGATGTAGATGGGATTTTTCCCTCCTACAGGAGTTTGATATACAGGTCTCTTGGTATGAGAGACTGAGTATTGTACGGTTGTACTCATGTGATTCAATATGTGATATATGAACTCACATGCATCTCAAACAATATGTTCTAGTTCAAGGAACATGGATTGAATGTTGAGAGGACGATGATTCCATGCCTCGAGTTCAATCTGGATATTAGAGAGAAAGGAACTATACGATCACAGTAACACTAATCAGGGATTGTAGGTTGTTCTCCAATTTTTTGAATTACTTGGGTAACAATGATGTGTGACTAGGCACTACTCTTTGCTTGTGATGTCATAATTGGTTATGGACATTCACGACCAATGTAATTCTAAACCTATAGGGTCACACAAATAGGATACACTTGTATTAAAGGAGTTTATTCAAGAATGATGTTTATATTGATTGCTAAAGGTGTTTAGGTATTCAGTTAAACAACGGAGGTTCCAAATTGACTGACTGGACTCTGAACTAACTGATTCAAGTGTTGAATTGATCGGTTGGAGTGTTAGGTCAATTGGAGTCAATATTGGTTGAACTTTTTCTGAACTAGACAAGTGAAATGACCATTTCACTTGTAAAATAGATGTTTCACAATGTGAAACGATTGTTTCACTATGTGAGATGACTGGTTCTCCCTCTTGGTTGCCCGGTTTAGTTTCCAATTCAATTAGAACAAGGATTGATGTTGATGTTGTGTTTAGCATTAATTGAGCATTGAATACCAATGTGATTTAGAACAAAAAACTGCATGAACCGACCGACTCATGCACCAACCGACTGGTTGGGTGTGTGAACTGACTGGTTTTCCATTTGCATGTTCTACAAAATTCATGATTTTGGACCCTTCTACTCCCACACAGACTGGGAGCCTGACCCTGTTCTCTACTATAAATAGAGGAGTATTTGGGGGCTTCCCAACATACAAGATTGAGAATCAGTTGTTTTGACAATTGATGTCCTCTTTGGTTTAACTAATAGAGAGCCCAAGCAAGCCATACCCAATAAAGGGAGGGATAGCGAGGGAGAGAACAACTGAGAACAATTGTGGAAGAGCATGTCAGTGACTAGTACGCCAACAGAAGGGGACAACTCCTTCCCATTGGCTCTAGTAGTACAATGTGGAGTTCCAGGTGGTCCCCTTGTACTACTCTAGAGGCGGGAGACTATTTTTTACCACTAGGAGGACATCGTCAATTGTTGTCTATGGTGTTGCACCAGGAGGGCGGTGGAGACGACTATTTGAGTGTTGTTGCTACTGAAGGTTAAACTAATAATTCCCAATGTCTAGCTCTGAGTAAGAATAAAATAAACATTAAAATAAAGAAATTTATTCATTATTAAAATTATATTGAATAATAATACTTACTTGACGTTAAAAGGAATTAGGATAATTTCCTTCCCCACACTAGCAAAATATTTGAATGCAGTACAGAAGTATTCATTCACATCCTCAATGTGTGTCTCCACTTGACTAGTGATTGAAGGAACTAAGAATCCAACATTCCTTATATCAAAGTTTATCGTCTCGGTATATAAATGGTTGTAAAACATTTGTAATCACTTCATATATTAGAAATAAGCTAAAAATGTATATTGGAGTTTTCTATATTGATGAATCCTTACCTTATCCATACTTCTAATATCGAAGTATTTAGCGAATCATACTGGAACAAATATTGACAACATCAATTAGAGGTTGAAGGTAAACATCAATATCATTTCCAGGTTGCTTGGGCCCTGATATCAATATTGACAACATCACATACTTATTTTTCATACACAACCAAAGAGGAAGATTGTATATAACAATCATAACAGGCCACATGCTATGTTGGCTGCTTAATGTACCATAGGTATTCATTCCATCTGTATAGAGTCCAAGTCTTAAGTTTCTTGGTTCTTTACCAAATTGTGGGTATAATAAATCAATTTTCTTCCATTGTGGTGAATCAGATGCATGTCATAGGATGCCATCATCATTGGCCTTTAACTCCCCATGCCAAGACAAATTTTGCACATCTTCTGTATTAGCAAATAAGATTTGAAATCATGGTATTATTGATAGATACTCACATATATACCCAGAGAACAAATGAGGAAATACTACTAAAATTTTCTTCAAAACTAAACATACATTATATAGTTACATCCTAAGTGAGAATCAATATCCAAAAACAGTCCCAAATCGGGGACTATCCAAAATTTACTCCTAATGAGTAAATTTTGAACGGGTTTCTAAGTTGAGAAATAAATGTATTATTGTCATATTTATATATTAAGTTAAACATCATGCATCGATGATCTCATCTATAAACCCTAAAGTGTCAATCTGAGACTACACAATGTCTACCCTCATATTTCTAGAATGTATATAATGATTATATATGTGATTGATAACAAAATGTAGATATGAAAGAATATATATTTTTATTATTGGTTGATTAACTAGTCAAATAAAATGGCACATTGGGAGAGTGAGAATATTATACCTCACTTGTAGGCTGAAGAAGAAATATATGCAAGTCAACAACAAGTCAATAGCACCTGCAACAACACAAATGCATCATTCAATTCTATTATAATGTATTAATTAGGGGTCAATATATATCAATTTTAGAGGAGCAGTAAGAATTAACAAATGCAAAATTGACAAATTTTGAAGTTTCTACAACTCAGCCAACACGGCCGTGCTGCCAAGCACGGCCATGCTACCTAGTCAGTTGCATGTCAGTAAGAAGAAAATGGAGGAGTGAGGCGACAGAGACAACCGTGCTACCTTGAGAAGAATTGGACGGTGGGGGAGCTTGTGCGGGAGAAGAACTAGAGAGAGAAGGTGTGCGACCCTTGCAACGTCGTAGGTGTCGTCGTCGTTCAAGGAAGAAAGTGGATGGGCATCGTCGTCCAAAGTGCACGGTGCCGGAGATGGTGGTCAATCTGGAGGCGTCGGTGCCATCCAAAGAAGCAAACGGCGACTGGGCGTCGTCGTCCAAGAAGGGGTGTCGATTTGCCTCTCTTCGGGCGTGGAGATGGTTGGGAAGGTGACCTTGGAAGTGGCGGCGATTTGCTTCTCTTCAGGCGCGGGAGCAGGAATGGGGAGACGAACAAAATGGACTAAAACACACTAAAACGCGGCTCGGCTTTGGTCTAATATCAGCCCGAACTCTAGGGTCGGTTATCTCAAAAAACCGACGCTATAGGTCAGGTCTATAGGGTCGGTTATTTGAAAAAACTGACCCTAGAGACTAAGTGGTGCCCGAAATTTTTGAGACCATCTATAAGGTCGGGTATTTAAAAAACCCGACCCTAGAGGTCAGGGTCTATAGGGTCGGTTATTTGAAAAAAAACCGACCCTATAGTTCCAAAGTGATGCCCGCGTTTTTTGTTGACCCTATAACATCGGTCATTTGGAAAAACTGATCCTATAGAGCGAGGCGTGAAGCCAAAATCGCGTGAATTTTCGTCACAGGAAACATGTAAGGTCGGTTTTTATGATAAAGTTGATGCAATAGTCTATTAGGTCGGTTATTCTAGTAAAAATGATGCTATGAGCAACGACGTTACTGGACAAATATATATATATATATATATATATATATATATATATATATATATATATATATATATATATAGGGCCAAAGCCACTCCAGATGGCTCACTCCTAAATCTTGGTGGTATAACCTTTATGGTCTCGATCCACACTCCAAAAATCCTTCTCATAATTCATCAATTACTAAAAGGATATCTATTTTGTTTCCCCAGTGTGGTCTTCGGGTGAAACTCACGGTGTTCAGGGCACCTAACTAGATGTTCCATCATTTCACTTATTATTAATCTCTTTTACTCATCTTACAAGAATTCAAAACATCATATATCAAACTTGTGTATTCTCACATAACTAGAATAATATGAAACATATCAAGTTTATCAATAAGGACAATGATCAAAGCAAGAAGCACAATAAATCTGTATATTACAACACATATGATTATTTATATCTTCTACTTCATCTCATAGCAATCATCAACAGTGGACTTTCTGCCATAGACATAATCTTATTGTCCAACATTTACCCATCAGATTTTTATCATCATCAGTGGACTTTCAACCCTAGACATGATATCATTATGCAATATTTACCCTTATCATGGTTTCTCAATATGTAAGGAGTGCATATTAAATTCAATTTCAACATATTCCTTATCAATTCATTATATATCACAGTTCTTAACAAATATTAGCATAGGCATTAGAACTAGAAACAATAAAAGCATATAGACATCATGTATCATTCATCATATTCAGAATAGATTTATCATAAAACATATGCTTGTTCCATCCAATCTCAATAGATGCAAATAAATTTCATGCATATACATGCATAACAGACTTAGTTCTCTTCTTCTTTTATTTTACATTCTTCATATGGGTTACTAATCAACACATGTTGATTATCATTTGAATTCCATCAAAATAGTTCATTCTTGTAGTACAAGTATTCTATCAAACAATCACAATACATGAACACATTCTTGTAAATCAATTCAAATACTTGAGTTTCATCTTTTCATTGAATTAAACTACAATTATGTACATTCCTTAATCCCTCATTTGAGATTGTTATTCATTAGCACCATCTAGCTCAACATTTTAGGGTTAGAGTTTTTTTCTTAAATTTTTCTACTAATTCTCATCTTTTTCCTTCAATTTCATATTCATTAATTTCAACTTTTCTCATGTCATGTTCATTAAATTACTGGAACCAATCATTTTTAACTCACTTGACATACAATACTTCTATTTTCATTGATATCCATCAAAGTCTAGTTTTAGTATGTTTCATTCAATTTGGATTAAGCCACATGTAATTAAAACAAAAGATTAAAGACTTCATCATAATAACTTCATTAGTTTCATCTTTAACTTTCCATCACCATCAATACATTTTTTTTCTTCATAACATTTCTTATATTTAGATAAGTGTACCATGTCATTAACTTCTTATGTCATTCCCATAATCAACTATGATCATTCTTTATTATACTAAAACAAATGCATTATACTTAGACGATATTAATAAGACTCATCATATTCAATTGAAGTATTAATACTTTTAACTTCAACATTTGATCACATTTACAACATCATATACAAGTTCTAGCTTTATCACTCATAATATTCTTAATAATAAACTTTTAGGGTTTTCAAGAAGTCATTCCTTAGTTCAACATATCATAAGAATCATATAATTTGGTAATCCAATCATGACTCAAGGGTTCATTAGGGCTATTCACAAACATGGAAACCCTAGTTTCCATTTTCACACGTTTCATTCTTCAATCATAAGTATACATTGATCAATTGACTCATTTGATTCACCCTCAACACAAATCCTAATCAGTATATGTGGTCATTCAAATCCATTAACATTCAACAATACACTTGTATAATATGATCTAAAACAATTCAAATATGAATCTATCCATGTTAATTCAATTCCAAGCATATCAGCCATTAGGCTGACATTTAGGCAAAATTCGCATGAAATAGAATTTTCATCTATCCATAGGATTCTACATGGATCCTCAATCAATATATCAGGAACTAATCAAGTTTTAATCAATCAAAAATAATCAAAATCAGTAGAAGTTGATCCCCTAATATCTTTCCCAAATCAAATCCAGTCACATACATATACAAACAGGGTTTCTGATTGTTTTATCCAGATGGAATTAGGCTTTCAACATGAATACAAATCTTAGGAGGGAGAAAAACACTCACCTCAGGTGCCAAGAACCTTAAAAACGTAGGTCGGCCTCTGAATTTTTGGAAACCCAATCAAACTCTTGCAAAAGAACCCAATTCTTTCTCCTCTCAACTTGGAAACCCTAGAAATGGGGATTAGAAGAGAAAGAGTGAGAAAAGGGGGAGATTTGATGTGATTTCAAATTAAATCAGAGGAGGGACGAAATCTTGACATGTGAGAGAAGATTCACCATAAATTCTATGCAAAGAAGCTAAACTTACTTGATTTCATCATATCTTGGATAGAGAAACCCTAGGTCAACATCTCCACCACTTTCTCTACTCAAAACCCTAGCTCTCCTCTCTCTCAAGAATTTCATTTCTTTGATAGGAATGATGAGTTATGAGAGCTCCTTGTGTGTTAGGTTAGTCATATAGATGAATTGAGGTGCTTAGAACATTTGCAAACAAGCCCCTCAATGTATTTTTATTTTGCTCATACTGGTTGGTCGACTGAGTTATAAACTCGACCGAAACCACACATTTTAGAACTAAAACCTCATCAAAAAATTATAAAACTTTAACCTAATATATGAAATGGAGTTTATAATAAACAATAAAATTTTTAGGACATTTATTGTTACCAATAAATAATTATAAATCAAATACGACACTGCTATATTACAGTCAGCAGCATGGTCGGTCGAGTTTGTCCTTCACAAAACTTGACCAACACCCCTCTCTGTAGAGATCAAAAATCATCTAAAAATTACACCAATTTAATAGGGTGTCTATAATGGAGTTTAAAACTACATTTAAACTTTGAGATCAATTGGATACACCAATAAAAAGATAAAATTCAATTTCCACATTGCTATATCAATCTGAAAATATGATTGGTCGAGTTTGAAACTTGACCGACAAACAGACAGAACATTCTTCAAAAATTCAGATATTTTTCAAGAGTGTTCACATTTGATATATACAAATCATATCCAAATTTGAATTAAATCAGATTTACCCATAAAATACTAAAAACTATTTAGTGAGACACTATATTTATCAAATAATGTATTCATATGTCATCAAAACCCCAATTTGGGTCGATTAGGGTTTCCAAATCTTAATCCTAATTATGTGAATCAAATTATGATTAAAACTTCTTGTTTTATTTAAAACGTAAAAACATAACTGCCATCATTAATCAAGGTTTAAACAATGATCAACTTAATTAGGCATACAATCATCCAAGTAAGCCCTAATTAGATGACTAATTTGAAAACGGGTCATTACAAATTCTCCCCTCCTTTTAGGATTTCATCCTGAAATCCAAGAAAGGATACAAAAGAATATCATATCATCTAATCATTCATCTCTCTCAACATCCAGTTAGAAAGTATTCCATTTTATCTTTCTTTCATATGACATCTTTTTTTTGTATTAGATGGATATTTCATCCTATGTCCTCATCATATCTCTCCTTCAGTATTCTAAACATTTGAATCACTAATATTAATAATACATCATTTATCAGGATCTGATTCACATCACCTTTCACATCCTTTTTTTTAATTTGATTGTGTGTCTCATGGATTAAGATTATGACTCATTCACATATTATCATCTACATTCATAATTTTCCTTTATAAAGAAGATCATCTAGCGTGCATCTTAGTTCATAGCTTTTCTCACAATTTTAGATTTCATACTCAGACTCAAACTCATTAGAGATTATGTTCATAATCCATTAAGCTTTCATCTTTCTTATATGAAATTTTATGTTTTCCATAGGTTCCATATTGAATTATAAAACCTTTTTCTCTTTCACCATTTTATCACCATTTTTATGCATCTTATTATACTACCAAACTATGTTCATCTAGATACTTGGTCAGGGCATCCAGAAGAAGTACAGTCGATAGTTCCATACTAGCTTATCTCAATACCCAAATACTTGACCAGAGTATCTGGATACTGAATTCAGCCATATGCACATCATTCAAGTTATATTCAACATCCATATTATCATTTAGTCCTAGATCCTATTGTCCCTGCAAACTCATTTAACCTAGGCTCTGATACCATGCTTGTTGGGACCCACTCTTTTGATCAGTATAAATATCAATCATTAGAGATAATCCCAAAACCTAAACCCAGATTATGAAATAAAACAATGAATTCTTGACAAAGACGAATAAACAATATACGAAAAACACAGATAAATTTTTCCTTTTTCTTTGTTCACAAACTCACAAATCAATGTCACATCAAGGACATCACATTCAGATATCACAAATCATATTCAACTCCATTAAATCCAGAATCAAATCTTGTTCTCATATGCGTTCAGTTTACATCAGATACATGTACATTGATGAACAAACTTAATCTACAACCCATCCCGGGACAGAGAGAGTACAAGGACATTTTAATCTATCTAGATTATGCTATTTATATCTTCTTTTTCATGACCTCTCTGCTGGATAGTTTTATACCTAAAAACATTTGAAACAACCTCATGAGACTCATATAGAGCCCCAGTGAGTGGATACCTCCCACTCAAGCTAGGTACATGCATCAGCATCAGATTAAGTATAATAAACTTAACAGAAACATGTAGATATTGAAAAGTCTAGCAGATAGTTCTATCATGAGTCAAATCTATCTTACAATGGTAATCTAATCCAATGGATATAATAATCACTTAAACCAATTTAACTTTGAAACAACTTTTTAGAGCATGGCTATGAATAAATCAACAGATACTTCTTAGTTCAAATTAAGAATCCTACTGCATGAGAAATAAGTCAATCTCTAAGCATTTTGAATCAATACATAACAATAACATTTTCTTTGTGACACTTCACCATTTGGACCAAGAACACATCATGTAGTCCTGAAGCTGAAGTACACATAAATATATCTACCAAACAATACTATCAAATAGCAAGCAATCCAACTCATATTCAGAATGTATATAAATCCCAACATTTATAACTTGTCAACATGACAGATCATAATATGAAAATATCCATAGAAACATGATTAATTTCTACAACAAGAAGCATAATAAACAATGACAAATCATCAAGTAGATGTACAAGGAATGTAACAACAATTCAAATCATGTTCTACACGGCTTATCATCTTTTATTCGTTTTCCCTGAAACTACTTGGCTTGTACCTCACCAAGTAGAAGTCGCCATGCCTGATTCTCGTGTCAATGACTCACCATCACTATCTTAGGGTTTAGCTGGCCACCCTAAGACATCAACAACAAACCCTGACCACCTCAGGGTTGCCTAAATAGGCCCACATACTCATCTCGGGTACATGAGATAGGAACCAACAAAATAGTATATCACATATCACAATATTTCACATATTTTTCATTTCAAATTTCACATATTTCATTTCAACATAGTATATTCCATCTGGACATAAACTTTCAAAGTAAGGATATAGGGCCAGAGCCACTCGAGATGACTCACTCCTAAATCCTAGTGGTCTAACCTTTAAGGTCTCAATCCACACTCCATCAATCCTTCTCATAATTCATCGATTACTACAAGGAGATTCGTTCTGTTTCCCCAGTGTGGTCCTTGGGGGAAACTCACAGTGTTCAGGGAACCTAACTAGATGTACCATCATTTCACGTATTATTAATCTCTTTTACTCATCTTACAAAAATTCAAAACATCATATATCATATCTGTATATTCTCACGTAACTAGAATAACATGAAACATATCAATTTTATCAATAAGGACAATGATCAAAGCAAGAAGCACAATAAATATATATATTACAACACATATGATTATTTATATCTTCTACTTCATCTCATAGCAATCATCAACAATGGACTTTCTTCCATAGACATAATCTTATTGTCCAGCATTTACCCCATCAGGGTTTTATCATCATCAGTGGGTTTTCAACCCTAGACATGATCTCATTATGAAATATTTACCCTTATCATGGTTTCTCAATATGTAAGGAGTGCATATTAAATTCAATTTCAACATATTCCTTATCAATTCATTGTATATCACAGTTCTTAACAAATATTAAAAGAGGCATTAGAACTAGCAACAGTAAAAGCATATAGACATCATGTATCATTCATCACATTCATAATAGATTTATCATACAACATATGCTTGTTCCATCCAATCTCAACAGATGCAAATAAATTTCATGCATATACATGCATAACAAACTTAGTTCTCTTCTTCTTTTATTTCACATTCTTCATATGGGTTACTAATCAACACATGTTGATTATCATTTGAATTCCATCAAAATAGTTCATTCTCGTAGTACAAGTATTCTACCAAACAATCACAATACAAGAACACATTCTTGTAAATCAATTCAAATACTTGAGTTTCATCTTTTAGTTGAATTAAACTACAATTATGTACATTCCTTAAAACCTCATTTGAGATTGTTATTCATTAGCACCATCTAGCTCAACATTTTAGGGTTAGAATTTGTTTCTTAAATTCGTCAACTAATTCTCATCTTTTTCCTTCAATTTCATATTCATTAATCTCAACTTCTCTCATGTCATGTTCATTAAATTACTAGAACCAATCATTTTTAACTCACTTGACATACAATACTTCTATTTTCATTAGTATCCATCAAAGTCTAGTTTTAGTATGTTTCATTCAATTTGGATTAAGCCACATTTATTAAAACAAAGGATTAAAGACTTCATCATAATAACTTCATTAGTTTCATCTTTAACTTGCTATCACCATCAATACATTTTTTTCTTCATATCATTTCTCATATTTATATAAGTGTACCATGTCATTGACTTCTAATGTCATTCCCATAATCAACAATGATCATTCTTTATTATACTAAAACAAATTCATTAGACTTAGATGATATTAATAAGACTCATCATATTCAATTAAAGTAATAATACTTTCAACTTCAACATTTCATCACATTTACAACATCATATAAAAGTTCTAGCTTTATCACTCATAATATTCTTAATAATAAACTTTTAGGATTTTCAAGAATTCATTCCTTAGTTCAACATATCATAAGAATCATATCATTCAGTAATCCAATCATGACTCAGGGGTTCATTAGGGTTATTCACAAACATGGAAACCCTAGTTTCCATTTTCACACATTTCATTCATCAATCATAAGTATACATTGATCAATTGACTCATTTGATTCACTTACTCAATACAAATCCTAATTAGGATATGTGGTCATTCAAATCCATTAACATTCAACAATACACTTGTATAATTCGATCTAATACAATTCAAATATGAATCTATCCATGTTAATTCAATTCCAAGCATATCAACCATTAGGCTGACATTTAGGCAAAATTTTCATGAAATAGAATTTTCATCTATCCGTAGGATTCTACATGGATCCTCAATCAATATATCAGGAACTAATCAACTTTTAATCAATGAGAAATAATCAAAATAGAATTTTCATCTATCTGTAGGATTCTACATGGATCCTCAATCAATATATCAGGAACTAATCAACTTTTAATCAATGAGAAATAATCAAAATCAATCAATATATTTGAGTAGGGAATGCCGTGTCTATTTCATCAGATTTCTGGAGCTCATCAAACTTTGAGCAATGGATTAGCAAGGGGCTCTGATCAAGCGAGGCCACCAGAACAATTTTTCTCATAGCATGTTGGGTTATTTGGAAACAACGCAACTTGGAGGTCTTTGAAGCTAAAGACACCCCTGCGCTACAACAGGTGAACAGAATTTTGTTGGAATATAAAAGAACAGCCGCAGCCTGGGACAAAGAGGAAGCTGACAAGAACTCAGCTAAAATGGCGCAACAGGATCTTAACTTGAGCGGACAGCTCTTGATGCATGTGGACGCCGCCTGGAAGAAGGGCAAAGGCGCCATTGCTGTGATTGTTCAGGATTGTAACAATCAGTGGAAAGGAGGGGTAGGCCAGCTGATCTCAGCGAACAACCCTCTACAGGCTGAACTTATGGCCATTGGCCTCACTGCTAAAATTATCAAATCCAGCAGATTGCAAGGCACTGTTGTGATCACTGACTGTTTGACGGCCATGAAGATGTTACAAGATGACTATCACAAACATCCTCGATATGCTAGTATTATAAGGGGAATCCAGTTGATTTTGGGAGACAATGCGGCTATTCACCATGTGGAGAGGAAGCAAAATGGACCAAATGATGCTTTGACTAAGGCACATTTACAAAAAACCTGTCGAATCAAGTACTATGATGTCCCCCCCAAGGATGTCATTGATACTGGACAAATCTTTGCTTGTAATGGTAGTAGTACTACCATATTTAATTCTATGCAAATAACTCATATATGTAATTTGCCATTGAATATGCTTGCACGAGGTGAGCAAGATGAATAAAATTATCGCCTGACTTCCCTAAAAAAAATAATCAAAATCAATAGATGTGGATCCCCTAATATCTTTCCCAAATCAAATCCAGTCACATACATATACAAGTAGGGTTTCTGATTGTTTTAGTCGGATGAAATTAGGCTTTCAACATGAATACAAAGCTTAGGAGGGAGAAACACACTCACCTTAGGTGCCAAGCACCTTAAAAACATAGGTCAACCTCTGAATCTTTGGAAACCCAATCAAACTCTCGCAAAAGAACCCAGTTCTTTCTCCTCTCAACTCGGAAACCCTAGAAATGGGGATTAAAAGAGAAAGAGTGAGAAAAGGGGGAGATTTGATGTGATTTCGAATCAAATCAGAGGAAGGATAGAATCTTGACATGTGAGAGAAGATTCACCATGAAATGCTATGCAAAGAAGCTAAACCTACTTGATTTCATCATATCTAGGATAGATAAACCCTAGGTCAACATCTCCACCACTTTCTCTACTCAAAAACCTAGCTCTCCTCTCTCTCAAGAATTTCATTTCTTTGACAGGAATGACGAGTTATGAGAGCTCCTTGTGTGTTAGGTTAGTCATATAGATGAATTGAGGTGGATTAGAACATTTGGAAACAAGCACCTCAATGTATTTTTATTTTGCTCAGACTGGTTGGTCGACTAAGTTATAAACTCGACCGAAACCACATGTTTCAGAACTAAAACCTCATCCAAAAATTATAAATATTTAACCCAATGTATAAAATTGATTTTATAAGAAACATAAAAAAAATAAGATAATTTAGTGTTACCAATAAATAATTAAAAATCAAATACTACACTACTATATTGCAGTCAGCAGCATGGTCGGTCGAGTATGTCCTTCACAGAACTTGAGTGACACCCCTATCTGTAGAGATAAAAAATCATCTACAAATTACACCAATTTAATAGGGTTTCTATAATGGAGTTTAACAACTATAGTTAAAATTTGAGATCAATTGGATATACCAATAAAAAGATAAAATTCAATTTCCACACTGCTATATCAATCTAAAAATATGATTGGTCGAGTTTGAAACTCGAACGACAAACAAGTCAGAAGATTCTTTAAAAATTCTGATATTTTTCAAGATTTTCACATTTGATATATACAAATCATATCCAAATTTGAATTAAATCAGAGTTACACATAAAATACTAAAAATCATTTAGTGAGACACTATATTTATCAAATGATGTATTCATATGTCATCAAAACTCTAATTTGGGCTGATTAAGGTTTCCAAATCTTAACCCTAATTATGTCAATCAAAGTATGATTAAACCTTCTTGTTGTATTTTAAACATAAAAACTTAACTACCATCATTAATCAAGGTTTAAACAATGATCAACTTAATTAAGCATACAATCATCCAAGTAAACCCTAATTAGATGACTAATTTGAAAACGGGTCATTACAATAAAGGTGTTGAGTTGATCATAGATGATGAATTAACAACCTATCTAGATGCTATTGAGGAACCAGAATCCAAATCATGGTGTGAGGCCATGAGATCCAAGATGGACTCCATGTAAACCGACAAGGTATGACCTTGATGGATCTAGTTGAAGGGGTAAAACCCGTAAGGTGCGTTTAGTCTTTAAGAACAGACCAACATGGAAGGGTATATTGGTTATAATGAGCTTCAAACAAGTTCAAGGTGTTGAACATGATGAAGTCTTTCACCAATTACCATGGTTAAATCCATCGTGATCATGCTTGTTGTTGCAACTTATTATGACTAAGTGATTTGGCATATGGATGTTAAAACCACATTCCTTAACTGGAATAATTATAAGGATGTGTACGTGATACAACCTAGAGGTTTTATAGATCAAATAATTCAAATAAATTCTATAAGTTACAAAGGCCAATCTATGAATTGAAGCAAGCATCTTAGAGCTAGAATATTCTATTTGATAAGATAGTCAAACAGTTTGACTTGAGTCAAAATGAAGATGAAATAAGTGATTACAATAGATTTAGTGGAAGCATATTTATGTTCCACATGATGATGGGGAATAGCATCCTTATCCTGTAAATGTTAAAACCGAGTAAGGAAAGTACCTTTATATGAAGGTCTTAGGCGAAGGTTCCTATATGATAGGGATTGAGATCTATAGAAATAGATATGGAAAGCTTCTTGACCTAAGTAAGAGAACGCACATTGGCAAGATGTTGAAGGGTTTAGCATGCAAGACTCAATGAGAAAGAACTTGTCCATGTTTCATGGAGTTAGTCTCTCCGAAGTCTAGTGTCCCACTTCTTGTGAAGAACAGGAACACATGAAATAGATGCCATATGCATTCACAATTGATCTTGAATGCAATTTTATCTACTTATCCCGTCATCTCGTATGTATTGGACATGACGAGAGGATATCCAATTATCTCGTATGTATTGGACATGATGAGAGGATATCCAGTCATCACATATGTATTGGACATGATGAGAGGATATATATATATATATGGACAAGTTCTTATAACATGTATTGAACATGATGAGAGGGTTAATGTCAGATGCCAGTGAGAGTAACTAGACTACCATAAAGAACATTCTTAGGTTCTTGTGAAGCACTAAAAGGATCAGTTTCTTGGTTATAGTAGTAATAAGGAAAAGTTGGGTGTAAAGGGTTACACCGATGCAAACTTCTAAAATTACAAGTAAAATTAATGATAACAATATAAATTTATGTTTGATTCTAAAACAAAACTGTAAGCCGAAAAGCATTCCAAGCTAAATATAGTGTTTGAATCTACAATAGAAGTTGAGTATCTTTGTGTTATAAGAACAACAGAGGATACTGTATGAATCAAGAAGTTCATATGGGTGAACTTGTGTGAGGTTCCAACCATTGATGACATAGTAGAAATACTGACAACAATATTGCAGTTACTAGTTAGGCAAGGAATACAGATAACATACTATGACACTTCCATCTCATGTGAAAAGTCACACAACGATGAGACGCAAAACTTGCAAAATACCATCTTGAAGCAAATGTTGCTAACCCTCTATACAAGTGCTTGTGTAGAAAACACATGATGAACATGTTAAGATCACTTGAAATAAGATTCATGGATGATTGGCTCTAAGTGAAAGTGGGACTATGTTGGTGTGTGCTAGAGAGCCAATCATATGATGATTGGGATGTGGTACTAGATACTTGATTTGATAATAATAATAAAGGTCATTGTGTCTATTATGTTTGTCTTAGTCATGATATGATGACACATACATAGTAGATGTCTAAATAATGATGTTACTCGATGTTGTATGTCTTCAAGTACATGACTTGAACAATGAGATCATATGAATGTTAAGAGTACATACATTCTTGTTATGTCCCTAGTCGAATATTACTTTGGAAGCAAAATAGACAACAATAATACATAAGACTAGAGTGTGTGTTGACTAATGACAATGTCTCATTAGTCATGATATGTGATATCAAGTCAAGCACACAAGTACATGTTATAGAATATTGTATCAGACAACCCACCATGAGAGTGATACATGGAGACTATGGAATTGTTACAACCCCAATTTTTTGGGTTCTTTTGGTGAGAAATGTAATTTCTCCTATTAAAGATATTTGAACAAATAATGATATAATTCGTTTTGAATAAATTAATTTCGTTTACAATAGCCTTGTTGGTTGTTTTCTGGGCTTTATTGGCTATTGGGCCCAATAACAAGGATAAGACAAAAGAAACTCCATTATTAATAAGAGATGGAGAAAAGAAATATGTAGAAACATCTAGAAGGAAAAAGTATACAATCCAAAGGTGGATTTAGTGCCTCTTGGGTTCCTTGGGTTCCAAGGAGTCCAAAGTTGCAAGGATAATGCAACAAGAAAAGAAAAGATCAATTAAATATTCCCTTACTAAGGAAGAAATTGAAAACAATAATAAAATGTGGGAAATAAGTGGAAAGATGTATAATTGAGTTATCCTTGATCGATTTTCATATCCATAAGGTTTCTAATATTAAAAGGAATTCCAATAAGGAAAATAAAAAGAGAGATAAAGAGAAATTCCTCAAAAAGAGATATTTTAATAAAGAAATAAGTAAGATAATGAGGAATTGTAACATACTCGATTCCAGACACATAGGCTAATCCACCGTTCTTCTAGGCCCTACTCGATTATATTGTTATCCAATAGCCCTCTTTCATTCCACTTGATTTTTGTTTCAAATAGGTACCTTTTAGTGTACATAATTCCCTAAATCTATGATAGATTATACATTGTTGAGAACTAATAGCCTAATTGACTCAATTGAATCCCATGGACATAAATCTTAGGATGTTTTAGCCCTAATGATGAATTATGGGAGATTGGGGTATAGTGATACCACATTATTGTTCCGACATGGATTTAATACCATAGTGTGACGTTTAGATATTGAGTGAGAGAACTGAATACATCTACAAAGGGTTTACTCAATTTGACCTTTAGTATAAGTTTAAAACCCTAATTAGATAGCTCTTGACCATCAAACCCTAGATTGACTCAAGTTGGGATCCATAAAGTTGAAGTCATGTGAATTTGCTATCTTAATACCTCAAATAGCTAGCTTATAAGAAATAATGATGATCTATATCTCTTTACCCTAGATTTGTGAACTAGGATAGACCTGGGTATCATATAGGTCAATAATTGAGTTTAGATGGAAGGTTTGAACTTCTTTGACATTTAGACTTAGTTCATTTCATTAATTGAATGACTAATGTGTACAGGTTAAATTATAGATGTAGTAACCTCAAAATACAAATCTAAGCTCATAATTGAGTTCCTCACACCTTAATTAGTTAACCTTCAAATTTTGGAGTCTTTTGGACATCATATGCACCCTTATTTAGACCCTAATAGCTTTTATAAGCTTTTACCCTAACTTTTGGTCGTTTTTTGGTTTATTTTTTTTTGTCATGGCCGGACCAAGCCTCTGGGCCGGGTTTAATTCCAGTTCCCTTGCCCTGGGTAGCGGGACCTGGTCGTCCCCTACCTTCTGCTTCTCGCTCGCGTGAGATGAGCAACGACAGGGCATTTTCGATGGCTGCTCTCGCACGTTGGGATGATCTTTTCAACACGGTTTCTTCGCCAACAAACTCCATGTGTCCTCGCGAGCCATCTTATCCCTTATTCGACCCCCATCGAACCCTAGGGCAAAAACGCCTATTTATACTCCCCGAGCAGCTACCACTGTCCCTTTCCGTGCTCACCAAAGCCCCAACTCTAGTGCCTTCACCTCACCTCTTCCGTTCCAGAATCCATCTCAAGCACCTCCTCATTAGTTCCCTGTGGCTAGTGGATCGTATTGGCGCTTTGGAGCTACCGCCGATGTTGGTCCCTTTCTCCGGCAAGAACGGTGGATAGCTGCTGAGATCCTCCTTCTCGGTCCAATTGGTCGAGAGGTAACCATCTTAGGCCATTACTCTTTGTTCATGTGCTTTTACCTTGCTGTGATTTCGTATCGTCTGTTCGATCGACAAAATGCTTTTACCTTCCCCTGTTTTGGCCGTCGCCCATTTGATGGTGATCGGCACTCGGCCCTTTGCGACTGCTTTCTTTGCGGACCACTTCGTAAGGTGCCTCCCTGCCGAACCTGAGCCTTGTAGGCTAATGGCCTTGGTTCTGATCGCGCCCTTGGATTGCAGCCACCCCAGGACTGGAGTAGTGACTCTGCAGGTCCAGGGCAAAGCTGCAATGCCAGCTTGCTTCCTCGTGACCATCTCGTCATAGTGGTCAGCGGCTAGGCGACCCTGGTGACCCCCCTGATCCCTTGTTGGGAGTTGTCGAGCTCACAGTGAACACCCGGACATGGAGGCACCTGGGTATTGAACACCCCTAACCCTGCTTGACCTGAGTTCTTGCGAAGCTATGGTGCGAGAGACAGGGAAGTCAATCCCTGGGGGTAAAAACCCAGTCTCGGCCATGGGTGTACATCTATACTGTCTCGCCCAGTAAGGGGCAATTATGGAATTTCAAGACTTCTTTGACTGGTTGACCCCGTGAAAACTATTTCTCGGCTATAGTTTGTGATGCATCACGCACTGTATTCTCATGATTCCAGTCGAGGGTATTAATGTCTTTTCACAAATCGATTTTATTTTTGGAGTAACTTGTAAAATTCATTATAAATCGTTCCTGTATCCAAATCCCACATATAGATATGTTTTTGAAATGAGAAAAATCCAACGGATTTAATGGGATAGGTCTGGAGACCTGATTCGGAACCTACTGATAGGTCATTTTTTTATTATTAAGGATTTAAGGAATTATTTATTGATGTAGCACACACTTATTATGTTTAGATGATAAAAGACCTGAATCTGAGCCTAAAGAACATTATTGAGTGTTAGGATCTGACTTTAAGGTATGTACACTCTCTATTTTTATTTTGGGCATTAAATGACTGAAATCCATGTATCTTTTAATGAGGCATCTCTTGAATGGTAAATTCTTTTTAAAATCCAAATACTTGGACATTTATTGCTCCTGATATGAATTCCTTTTGTTTCTGTGATATTTAAATTGCTATGTTCCTATGGGTCTTTGGGCCCCTCTTGCCTTGTTGTCTTTTATTTGAAATTGACTAAAAGGATAGTCTTGCCACTCTATTTTATGCATGCTACATGTTTGACTAGAATATCTAGAATAGCGGTACTTATGTACAACCATATTTATATAGGGCGTGCGTATTCCGCCTGGGGTGTGCGTTTCCACCCTTGTTTATTTTTAGGCCATGATCCTATGGTGTTATGGCCCTGTTTTAGGTATATTTAGTCTACATTGTTATGCATGCAAATATTTATTGATTTAATGTGAATCTGTGGTTGATTGATATGGCAAGACACTCTTTTATTATCATGCTTGTAATCTGAATTTAATATGCCTCATTTCTTTTGCTTCATTTCTTTTGTTACTTTTCTCTTGAACATACCTAATTGCAATTAGCCCCCTTTTCTTGTGGGAACATCTCTTTTTATACTTTTAACCCTATATAATGCCTAAAGTGTTTTATATATGTACATACTCAGCCTTTGCTGACCTCTTTGTTGTTTCCTATGTTCTGGGTGATGTTCCCTTCCACCCAGGTTTAGGTACATTGGAAGAAAAGATCTCAAAAAGATCACCAACATGACATGGACTTAAGGATAGCTTGGAATGGCTGGGTTACCCTCTGCTACTGGCTTTAAGTGTACCTAGTTCAAGTTTGTGTAAAATCACCTATTATGGTGAGGAACAATTGTATTAATGAATCATGAAGTAACTTTGTAATAGTTTTGGATTCCGCTGCTTTATTATTACATGACTCTTGTATTATATCATGAAGAGTGGATCCCCTATCGGGTCTCACTCTTTACAAAATGGTATCAGAGCCAAAAGTAGTCGGTAACTTAACTATTTCAAGTTATCCAATATTGTTCCTTGATTAGGTACGTAGGAGACCCTCTACATATAGTTGACATACCTAATCTTGAGTAGTGGGGATACCAAATAGGGTTCAATCTATGTCTAATTTAGTGATTTCCACTCCCCAAATCATGTGTGGTCAAGACTTAATTTTGGGAACTCTAGTTAGTCCTACGTTCTTTACAGGGTACATAATTTCCCTACATAGGGGTTGATAATCCTAGTCATTAGATTCTATTTGCCTACCTTATGGGAGGATAGTTCACAACTAAAATATAGGTTTGCTTGGACACTTATAGGATCAACCCAATTCCCATTTGGGACATTCCCTTATTGTTTCACTAGCATGCCTCAGATACGACTACTAGGAGGACTAAGCTTGTATGGATGCTAAGCATAGAACTCAGACATAAGTTGATGAACGGTGATGTTTTACTTGATGCTATGTGATTGAATTAATTAGATATATTAGAATTAGGCATGTCTTTCCTTCAAAATAGAGTATGTCCACATAGCTCAACCTAAATTCATTTAAGAATTGGATACCATCTTCATTGAGCTTGTCATGCCTCATATTTATAGTTTACTAAGAAAGCTACAAGTTTTAGTAGATACCCATGGGTAATCATCTCTCTCATATCCCATAGTGTGATTCATTTATTTAATGATTGAAGATGAGTAGCTTGGCTGCGTAGGGTTACATTATCTTCAGAAGGCACTATATATGTAAACCAACTAGTATTGGGAAAATCTCAATTTTATTCCTATAATGGATGGATAACCTTATGACTCCCTTAGGTCTTGTGATGAGGTTGTGTCAGTTATGCTTAAGAATGACATGGGGAATGGTGGAATGTCATGCTTTCATAGATTTTGTTTGGGGTTGACCGTGAGTAATAAGAAACCCTTCTCTCTCTCACGCTTACATATTAGAGAATAGTCGTATGATCCTTTTGGAGATAGGAGGATCAGACCCTTTTGGAGGAGGAATTGATGATAGATAGTAGTGTATGTGTCAGGTTGTGATAGGTGGTTGACTTGGTTCCCCGATTGATTTTGGCGCCAATTTTGGATTTTTCACCGCAAGTTTTGCATCGTCAAACTTATTTTCATTATCAATTTATATGTACAAAAGAAAAGTTTTCAGATTTTATCGATGGTTTTTGGAACCAAGTCGCCATCCCAAGGAAGTTGAGATAGAGGATCTCTTTAGTTAAGTACCCTTGGTTGGTATGTTCAACCCTAATACCCTAGGCCTAAGACTGACATAGTTAGTTTCAAACATATATATCAGACCTAGTGGATCCACCCTTTTCCCCCTCTAGGATTATGCACTAAGTTATAGTTTAAACCTTTTAAGGGGTGGAGTTCCATATTGTTTATTCATTAGGAATCGAAATAACTTAATGTATAATTACGATTAATAGCATCTACAATAAGTAAAACCTGGACAACTCCTAGTAGTAATGTGAAACATATGTATAGGCTACTGAATCAGGAATTTAGATGAATCTTTCTAACCACCATCATAAATGTTACTTTGGTGATTAAAATAGATTTTTAAATTTTTTTTTTCTTGAGTTATCCTTGTAGGATGTTTTTATAACAAATAGGGGTAAAAGAGAAATTACACTTAGAAGCTCAAATTAATATCCTATACCCCAAATTGCTATTAATAAAATGGTAAGGATGACCGTATAATATAGGCTAGGGTGAACATACTCAGTATGGTGGAATTCCTGAGTTTTTCCCATGTGACCATTTTAAATAATAACATGTTAATGATGTTGATGAGGATGAGGAAGAGTAGGTGATGATGTCGATGATGTTAATGATGAGGATGGCGATGATGACGATGATGATGATGATAATGACGATCACAATGATCACGATGATGATGATGGGTATATGAGAAGATGATGACCCTGATGATGAGGAAGATGAGGATCTGTAGGACAGATTAGCACTCAGATCTAGCGGTGGATGGATTTCGGGGACAAAATCCTCTTTAAGAGGTGCAGTGTTGTAACATACTCGATTCCAGACACATAGGCTAATCCACCGTTCTTCTAGGCCCTACTCGATTATATTGTTATCCAATAGCCCTCTTTCATTCCACTTGATTTTTGTTTCAAATAGGTACCTTTTAGTCTACATAATTCCCTAAATCTATGATAGATTATACATTGTTGAGAACTAATAGCCTAATTGACTCAATTGAATCCCATGGACATAAATCTTAGGATGTTTTAGCCCTAATGATGAATTATGGGAGATGGGGGTATAGTGATACCACATTATTGTTCCGACATGGATTTAATACCATAGTGTGACATTTAGATATTGAGTGAGAGAACTGAATACATCTACAAAGGGTTTACTCAATTTGACCTTTAGTATAAGTTTAAAACCCTAATTAGATAGCTCTTGACCATCAAACCCTAGATTGACTCAAGTTGGGATCCATAAAGTTGAAGTCATGTGAATTTGCTATCTTAATACCTCAAATAGCTAGCTTATAAGAAATAATGATGATCTATATCTCTTTACCCTAGATTTGTGAACTAGGATAGACCTGGGTATCATATAGGTCAATAATTGAGTTTATATGGAAGGTTTGACCTTCTTTGACATTTAGACTTAGTTCATTTCATTAATTGAATGACTAATGTGCACAGGTTAAATTATAGATGTAGTAACCTCAAAATACAAATCTAAGCTCATAATTGAGTTCCTCACACCTTAATTAGTTAACCTTCAAATTTTGGAGTCTTTTGGACATCATATGCACCCTTATTTAGACCCTAATAGCTTTTATAAGCTTTTACCCTAACTTTTGGTCGTTTTTTGGTTTATTTTTTTGTCACGGCCGGACCAAGCCTCTGGGCCGGGTTTAATTCCGGTTCCCTTGCCCTGGGTAGCGGGACCTAGTCGTCCCCTACCTTCCGCTTCTCACTCGCGTGAGATGAGCAACGACAGGGCATTTTCGATGGCTGCTCTCGCACGTTGGGATGATCTTTTCAACGCGGTTTCTTCGCCAACAAACTCCACGCGTCCTCGCGAGCCAGCCTATCCCTTATTCGACCCCCATCGAACCCTAGGGCGAAAATGCCTATTTATACTCCCCAAGCAGCTGCCACTGTCCCTTTCCGAGCTCACCAAAGCCCCAACTCTGGTGCCTTCACCTCACCTCTTCCATTCCAGAATCCATCTCCGGTGCCTCCTCATTAGTTCCCTGCGGCTAGTGGATCGTATTGGCGCTTTGGAGCTACCGCCGGTGCTGGTCCCTTTCTCCGGCAAGAACGGTGGATAGCTGCTGAGATCCTCCTTCTCGGTCCAATTGGTCGAGAGGTAACCATCTTAGGCCATTACTCTTTGTTCCTGTGCTTTTACCTTGCCATGATTTCGTCTCGTCTGTTCGATCGACAAAATGCTTTTACCTTCCCCTGTTTTGGCCGTCGCCCATTTGATGGTGATCGACACTCGTCCCTTTGCGACTGCTTTCTTCGCGGACCACTTCGTAAGGTGCCTCCCTGCCGAACCTGAGCCTCGTAGGCTAATGGCCTTGGTTTTGATCGCGCCCTTGGATTGCAGCCACCCCAGGACTGGAGCAGTGACTCTGCAGGTCCAGGGCAAAGCTGCAATGCCAGCTTGCTTCCTCGTGACCATCTCGTCATAGTGGTCAGCGGCTAGGCGACCCTGGTGACCCCCTGATCCCTTGTTGGGAGTTGCCGAGATCACAGTGAACACCCGGACATGGAGGCACCTGGGTATTGAACACCCCTAACCCTGCTTGACCTGAGTTCTTGCGAAGCTATGGTGCGAGAGACAGGGAAGTCAATCCCTGGGGGTAAAAACCCAGTCTCGGCCATGGGTGTACATCTATACTGTCTCGCCCAGTAAGGGGCAATTATGGAATTTCAAGACTTCTTTGACTGGTTGACCCCGTGAAAACTATTTCTCGGCTATAGTTTGCGATGCATCGCGAACTGTATTCTCATGATTCCAGTCAAGGGTATTAATGTCTTTTCACAAATCGATTTTATTTTTGGAGTAACTTGTAAAATTCATTATAAATCGTTCCTGTATCCAAATCCCACATATAGGTATGTTTTTGAAATGAGAAAAATCCAACGGATTTAATGGGATAGGTATGGAGACCTGATTCAGAACCTACTGATAGGTCATTTTTTTATTATTAAGGATTTAAGGAATTATTTATTGATGTAGCACACACTTATTATGTTTAGGTGATAAAAGACCTGAATCTGAGCCTAAAGAACATTATTGAGTGTTAGGATCTGACTTTAAGGTATGTACACTCTCTATTTTTATTTTGGGCATTAAATGAATGAAATCCATATATCTTTTAATGAGGCATCTCTTGAATGGTAAATTCTTTTTAAAATCCAAATACTTGGACATTTATTGCTCCTGATATGAATTCCTTTTGTTTCTGTGATATTTAAATTGCTATGTTCCTATGGGTCTTTGGGCCCCTCTTGCCTTGTTGTCTTTTATTTGAAATTGACTAAAAGGATAGTCTTGCCACTCTATTTTATGCATGCTACATGTTTGACTAGAATATCTAGAATAGCGGTACTTATGTACAACCATATTTATATAGGGCGTGCGTATTCCGCCCGGGGTGTGCGTTTCCACCCTTGTTTATTTTTAGGCCATGATCCTATGGTGTTATGGCCCTGTTTTAGGTATATTTAGTCTACATTGTTATTCATGCAAATATTTATTGATTTAATGTGAATCTGTGGTTGATTGATATGGCAAGACACTCTTTTATTATCATGCTTGTAATCTAAATTTAATATGCCTCATTTCTTTTGCTTCATTTCTTTTGTTACTTTTCTCTTGAACATACCTAATTGCAATTAGCCCCCTTTTCTTATGGGAACATCTCTTTTTATACTTTTAACCCTATATAATGCCTAAAGTGTTTTATATATGTACATACTCAGCCTTTGCTGACCTCTTTATTGTTTCCTATGTTCTGGGTGATGTTCCCTTCCACCCAGGTTTAGGTACATTGGAAGAAAAGATCTCAAAAAGATCACCAACATGACATGGACTTAAGGATAGCTTGGAATGGCTGGGTTACCCTCTGCTACTGGCTTTAAGTGTACCTAGTTCAAGTTTGTGTAAAATCACCTATTATGGTGAGGAACAATTGTATTAATGAATCATGAAGTAACTTTGTAATAGTTTTGGATTCCGCTGCTTTATTATTACATGACTCTTGTATTATATCATGAAGAGTGGATCCCCTATCGGGTCTCACTCTTTACAGGAATAATGGATATAGATGCATCTAGAAGGATAATGAGTATCCACTAAAAAGGATTTCAAAATATTAGAGTTTCTTGGGGTCTAAGGAGCCCCAATGAATAAAAAGAAAGAGAAAATACCCATAATACAAAATAAGAGGATAATGTGATACATAATTAATGAATTTTGTAGTATTGTTAAAAAGGAGGTATTTTCTACTAAAAGAAAATATAATTTCGTGCCAATAGGTTAAAAGCCAAGCACAAAGAGATTAAAAGATGTAATTTTCGGATTTCCCTTTGGGAAAATAGATTCCTTAATAACCAAAGAATACTAATAAATAAGGAATAGATTAAGAGCGAGAAGTTATATCTCAAACAAGGAAAGTTTGGTGACCATGGTTGATGAGGAACTTGTTTTCCTCATAGATAGGCATGCTAAGGTAGTGCTATCTATCCCTATAAAAGGCCTAGACCCATAGCCTCGAATGGAAGAGGGTCTCAAGTATCCCCCATCTTTTCCAAACCTTGCAGCCATCTTGGCCCTAACAGTAGGGAAAAGTGCGATCCTTGGAGTGAGGAGGAGCCAGGGACGAGAGTAAGAAGGGCGCACGACGTTCCCACGCCGACCGGAAAGGAGTTTGGCTGTCTCTGACCCCTGTGCGACGCCTACAGCAGGTTAGCAAGATCGGTCGCATGTCCAGGGCTCGGCAAGCTGGAACAGGTCGTCTTGGCCGCAAACCAGAGGCGCCCCACACAAGAAAGAGCACGGTGAAGGTAGGGGAGGTGTCCCTAGTGGACGACGAGGCCTGGGGAGGGGCGGCAAGGTCACACCTGCACCTTGCTGTTGCGGCAATGCTAGGGCGCGCGGGAGGAAGGAGAAGGGTGTGTGTTGGACGGAAATGTCCCTCCACAGGCTGAAACACCAAACACTTATGCGGGGGCAGACTCTTCATTTAATTATATTCCCAAAACAAACGACGTTGCATGGAAGGGGCGACGTGGCGGCCTGCCATTGGTCCAAGTAAGTTAATCTTGTGAAATTTGTATCTTTTTATTGGTAGCTCAGATAGATGCATATAAAACATGAAAATTGCTCAGAAAAATGAGAGGAATCCATTAAAAATAGTGTTAGAAGATAATTCCTCTTACAATTTGAAAAGTAGTAGAAGTTATCAACTTCAATGCTTTAATGATTACGAAACCCTAATTTGAGATGATTAATGTATTAAGAAGGGTTTTATGGATGATTAAAGTTGGTATTAACCTGTTAATTATGAAAAGGTACATTAAGAACAAAAAGGATGAACTTTGCACGTAATTGGTTTAATTTAGAATTCCATGTGCATAAACGAGCTTTAATGGGCCTTGAAACCCTAATGTTAGTAATTGTGACTCTTAATGGCTTTAATTGTTCAAATTCATGAATAAAGCTGAGATATGATGGTTCTAAGCTATTTTGAATACAAAGGTTCCTAATTGTGGATAAATACCCTTAATATGGAAATTAGGGTTTTCTAATTGATAAAGGTGGAATTAATGATAAATAGAGTTCATATGTGAATTAGATCATAATGAACTATGAGTTGTTAATCTGGAAGGAACCAAAGATGATAATTAGGCCTAATGATCTTATCATAAATTAAAAGGACAAAAATGGTAGTTTTAATGTAAAAGAGACATAATAGACTTAATGGACATTTAATTGTGCCCTTAATCCTAAATTTGGGTTATATGTTGTTAAAATGTAACCTTAATATCTTTCGTGAAGAATAAATGAGATAATTGGGGTTTGTGAGTAACTGTATAAAATTAGGGTTTAAAATAGTATAAATGAAGTGAAACCCTAATTGCAATGGAAACCCTAAAAGTTGACTAGAAACCCTAGGAAGCGAGCTAGGTTTAATAGATCTTGATGGCATGATCAATGATAGGAAATTGGATGCATATTTCAGGATCATCTTGTGTGCTTGCTTGTTACTGGATTACTTGCTTAGTTGGATTATTTCTGCACTCAAGTCAGCCTGACAGGTATGTGGTTATGCTTATGGTTAATCTCTTTAGTTTCACAGTGATTCTCAGATGTTTTATCAGTTGCCTAAAAATAACTGCTTGGATGACTTTTATTTCATGCAACTATAGAGTGGCTGTGATTATCACAATTATAATAGAAGTGTGTATTCTCACACCTACATGTCACCCTGATGGATGATGCCAAAAGGTCAAGTCCAGGAGGGAAGACCCATGGGCACCATGAGTGGTGACCCCAGACACCAAGCTCGGGATTGAGAATGTGGTCTTTATTGAATGACTTACGGGCACCATGAGAGGTGACCCCAGGCACAAAGCTTGGGAATGAGAAGGTGGCCTTAAGTCATTGGCAAAAGAGAAACCCTAAGGTGGGTATGCCAGGGTTAGGGAAAAAGCGGTGGAGAATGTCACATTGAAAGCGTAAATTGGTTTGTTAATTAACTTGATTGTGATATTTAGATTGTTAGCCATATTTGTGAAATTTTGGTTGTCCCCACATATCGACATATTTCGATATGCTGACAGACATTTTGTTTGTCGGTGTTTTAGGTACAAAGTTGAAAAGGACAAACAGTAAAGTGACATATTGTGAAAGTAAGAATTAAAGTGCACGGAGGATTAGTTAGAATAGACTCCAACTAGGGATAGAAGTAGATAACCAAGTTTTTGAAAAAGGTATGCAAAGTTTTATTTTATACCAGCTCTTAGTATAGTTTTGTAGAATTGTATGATTATTATTGATTATTTATCGAACCTTTGATCCTATTAGTTGGGATAACGACTCTGGCCTATGGGTCTCCCTTAATTGGGGGTTACCGGGAGGCGGGGTCATTATAGGAATGGTTGTCAGAATCATATCTCATAGTGATAACGGTGATTGTGGTTCTTTGATATGAAGTCACTACATTCATCACATGTCGTTTGGTATACTTTGACATCATACAACGTAACCCTAAATAAAGATTGCCATAACGATGATGATTGAGTAGTTGTGACACATAGGGACTGAGTGTGAGTGATGTAGATTGAATTTGTCCCTCCTACATGAGTTTGATATCCAAGCCTCTTGATAAGCGAGACAGAGTAATGTATGGTTGTACTCATGTGATTCAATATGTGATATGTGAACTCACTTGCATCTCAGACAGTCTGCTCTAGTTCAAGGAACATGGGATGAATGTTGAGAGGATGATGATTCCATGCCTCTAGTTTAATGTGGATATTAGAGAGAAAGGAACTATACAATCACGGTAACACTAATAATGGATTGTAGGTTGAAATTGTTCTCTGACTTTCTGAATTACTTGGGTAGCAATGATGTATGAATAGGCACCGTTCTTAGCTTGTGATGTCATAATTGGTTATGAACATTCATTGCCAACATAATTCTCGACCTATAGAGTCACAAACATAGGATACACTTGGATTAAAGGATTTTATTCATGAATGATGTTAATATTGATTAATAAAGGTGTTTAGGTATTCAATTAAACAACTGAGGTTCAAAATTGACTGACTAGACTCTGAACTGACCAGTTTAAGTTTTGAATCGATCAGATGGAGTGTTAGGTCAATTGGAATAAATATTGGTTGAACTTTTCCTGAACTGGACAAGTGAAACGGCCATTTCACTTGTGAAATGACCATTTCACTATGTGAGATGACCAGCTTAGTTACCAATTTGATTGGAACAATGATTGATGTTGATGTCATGTTTAGCATTAATCGAGCATTGAATACCAATGTGATTCAGAATAGGAAACTGCACGAACTGACTGGTTCACTTAGTGAACCGACTGGCTCATGCATCAACCAAGCGGTTGGGGGTGTGAATCGACTAGTTCATCATTTGTAGGTTCCAAAAAATTCATAATTCCTAACCCTTCTACTCCTACACAGACTGGGAACCCTAACTCTAGCCTCAACTATGAATTGAGGGGTATTGGAGGCTTCCCAACAAACATAATTGAGAATTAGTTGCTTTGACCATTGTTGTCCTCTCTGGTTGTGGTAACCAATAGAGAGTCCGAGCAAGTCCTACCCATTGAATGGAGGAAGAACGGGAGAGATAACAATTGTGGAAGAGCATGATGGTGACTAGTACGCCAATAGAAGGGGACAACTCCTTCTCGTTGGCTCTGGTAGAGCATGTTCCCGATGGTCCGCATGGACTACTATAGAGGCAGGAGGCCGTTGTCTACTGCTAGGAGGACATCATCAACTGTTGTCTGTGGTGCTGCACCAGGAGGCCAGTGGAGATAACTGTTCAAGAGATGCTATTGCTGAAGGAGTGTGTTGCTGCCTGAAGAAGAAGCACAATTCTACTACAAGGGTAATGTCACAGGACTTGCTCCAGGACCAAGTATAACCTTGCGAGCCCTTCCTTCCTAGATACATTATTGTTGATGCGATCTTGTGTTTTAGAAAATTTGAATTTTTTATTTCACTGCCTATATCTGCGCCTGATTTCCCTACAAGTATGAGTTAGAAACAGTGACATATAAAGTCAAGCTACAAATAGCTTATTCTTCCCTTGGTATATAGGTCATGACACTAGTACACCAGGGTATCCAAAGACCCTATTATCCAAGGTACGACCGTAGATGTCCTCAATCACATCATATATAGATATATTTAAGATACAACCACATTTGTTCTCCTGTCCAGGTATGACCGCAACCATCCTCAAAAACATGCATATACTCAATAATATACGACTGTAAGCATCCATCAAAGGAATACTAGTTTCACCATCCAGCAAATCCTGACACTGGAATGGATATATGGCACAAGGAACTACATGATTAGAGTTTCACTTATTTAGTTAAGTCCATTTAGGGTATTTAAGGATGTGTCAATCAAGTTATATACAAACTCTAACAATGTTCTACAAAAACATGGGTAGATTGCAACTTCATAGAGTATAAAGTATATGAAACATAAATCTTATTGTAACACCCCTGACTTGGGTTTTGGGATAACCCTAGAAGCTTTGCTTAAGTAAGTTGCTTAGAACCTTGTTTTAATCACTTGAAAAGTAATTAAGACTTGAAAAGAGTTTATTTCTCAATTTTGAACTTATTTGCAAATTGTTTGTGCCTAATATGATAACTTTGGTAAGATTTGCAATTTACCCAATTGAGGGGTCTTTGTGCAAATTATCATCTCTAGAATGTTTCTTCTCTCTCTCTTTCTTAGTATCAATTAGAGGAAAGAGAAATAAGGGGGTGCCTTGTTTGAGTCTTGGTTGAATGATAACACTCTTTGTGGTGAAAGAACCAAAGAAGTGTTGAGTACCTTGAACCCTGGATGAGGTTCTTTCAAGTTTTAAAGTGTACATGGGAGTGCCTATCAGCTTGGAAGCCATAGAGGAGGTCCCATATCGGTTTTTTAACCTTTTAATGAGGTTGTGATGGGCTAAGAAACTCAAGTAGGTGAAGCCTATCGGTTTGCAAGTTCCTTGCAAAAGTGGTATCAGTTTGCACATAAAGTAAGATTGGGTGATGATATCTTGTCAAGAAAGATACCCAAATGGCCGAGATATTATCCATGAATTATCCTCAAGAGTTTTGCATGGCAAGATCATTATGGTTGCATGAAGTTACCATGCATGGACATGTGTCACTCAAGTGCACATAGTAATGACACCTTATACACACTCTCTTTCATGAACCTCAATTATATATACCTCTCTTGTTACCTCCTAGTAAACCTTTCAATTCCTTACTATCTCTTTCTTAGAGGGCAATCCTAGGAGCTAAAGGAACAAAGTGAAGTCCGATCATCTTGCCTAAAGTGAATCCATGATCGTCTTCAACCTTGGAAAGATTATACTCCTTGGATCATTATTCTTTCCTTCTCTTCTTTCTTCAACAAATTCTTAACTATGGTACCCTTTCCATAGAGAAGTGTTGTTATAGAGTCTTGGACTCTTGATAAGTCATATTCAACCTTGGGAATGTGGAACTTTGAAGCTTGGAGCTTTTGAGTTGTTCTTGAGGCAAGTTATATAACTTGAACCCAATTTTATTATTATTCACCTTCTATCATGCAATACTTGGTGATTCCTTTTCTACTTCAACTTTTGTTGTTTGAATCAAGGTTCTATGAGTTCTAATAAATATATAGGATTGTTGTCCATGGACTAGAGTAGTTATGGACGAAGATCTTGAGCTTGAATATGATGAAACTGATATGCACAAACTGATATTGGTTTGTGGGAAACCCTAACCTGAAACAAGGGTATAAGTCAGGAAACCAATACATATGAACCATATTCTTTTGGAATTGATTTCTAGAGTAGAAATATTGTTCTCTTAAGTGTGTTATATTCCATATAAATGCTAAAAATATGGAAGGCCGATATCTATAAGATATCCAAGTTAACACCTATGTTAGCTCCACAACATGGATGGTCGTCATGACTTGAGATATTCTCAACGATATGTTGCTAATATGACATGACCAAGAGGGAGCTACACCAATATGCTAGACTCTATAAGCTGATATGCCTTAAAGGCATTATCTTGTTATGATCAAGAGATTTCTAGTGAAGATAGAATAACAAATATTGATGCTTTATTTGAGTGTAGAGGTCGACATGGTCTACTCTAACCCTAGCAATCGGATACACTGATAATCCGACACTATTTGAGTGAGGAGGTTGTACCCTAATTAAAGGTGAGTCCAATATCTGAGTAGAAGTTGAGGCCAATATCCTTGTTTATGGTATGGCCAATACCCTAGTCCATGATCTAGTCTTCACACTAGTAGATAGAGTGGCTGATACCCTAAATTGAAGGGGTGGCCATTACTCAAGTTGATGTTGAGTGATCGATACCCTAAGTTGAAGGGGTGGCCGATACTCAAGTTAATGTTGAGTGGATAATACCCTAAGTTGAAGGGGTGGTCGTTACTCAAGTTGATGTTAAGTGGTCGATACCCTAAGTTGAAGGGGTGGTTGATACCTTAGATGATGTTGGATGGCCAATATCCATGTTGATGTTGGGTGGCTGACACATAAAATTATAGTATGGGCAATACACACAAGTATGTCCTATGGCCGATACACCTCAAGCACCTTACAAATGATACATTAAGGCCTAGTTTGGGATTGGAATTTCAAAACGCGGCATTTATATACTGCGGCAATAGTAGTATAATTATTAGGTGGTAATAATGAATGCCGCATTGTTCAGATTTAGTAGCATTTTGATCACCGCATACGACATTTATAAAACACGTCAAAATGGACGGCCATTTTGATCACCGTGTTTCTTCCGTGACGAGACTAGACACATGAGTTGGGACACAACAAGTGTGTAAAAAAAGTTAACTAATCAGGCAGCTGAATCACGGGCCGTGAAAAGTTTATGCGTTAAATACCGGTAGTGTGAAATTTTGAACGCAAACGACCCCTAAGCATCTCTAAAACGATAGCATTTGACATGCTTTGGCTGACACAAGTATATGTGTCTAGGTCGACACAAGTAATGAGTCTAGGCCGATGCACCTTATAGAGTGTAGGCCGATACATCTTGTAAGAGTGAAGGTCGATACACCTTGAAGAGTGTAGGCTGATACACCTTGAAGAGTGTAGGTCGATACACCTTGTAGAGTGTAGGCTGATACACCTTGAAGAGTGTAGGCTGATACAACTTGAATATAATCAATGAGTGTATCATGAATGTAATGAGATGAATATACTTTAATAAGTGTATGTTGATAACCCTAAAGAAGGATAAATCAATATAATGAGTATGAAGTCTATATCCTAGTAAGGATGAGAAAGAAACTTGTACTTCATGTTGATAATCAATTGATGATATTTGATGAAGTATTCTTAAACATTTATGGCAATAAAGAAGATCTTATAATGTGAATAAGGGTTTTGATTGATAAATATGCACTTGGAAACCCTAATTCAGTTGCAAAGGAGACCCTAGCCCTAATCATGAGAGGGTTGCAATTAGAATGATTCTTCTTAGGACGTGGTCATGATATTTGATGATATTGCATTTTTCTATGAATCCTAACCATGCAGGTATTATGAGATGATGAACACAACCAGGTATGAGCTATGATGATTTAGTATAATACAAATTATATAAGGCCTTGTGAGCCATGTGAGATACGTGTATAACAAGTGTGATTTATATATGGGTATGATGACCTAGAGCTGGTTATTGCCCACTGAGGTGATACTATTCAATAATGATCTTAGGGTTTGATACCCATGCCTTTGATCATGACAATGATGATGGTGAAGGGATGAGATTTCCAATAAAGTATTCTGGGGATTGAGATCCCAAGATATGTACCAACTAATATTAGATCTCTCAAAAATATGTTACACCTTTCTATATAGCATTTATCTATAATTCATGCTTGTAACTTGATTGATGCTAAAAGATGTTTCAATGCACTTAATCTATCAAGTGAACTAAAAATATAGTTATTGTGATCATAGAATCATTCACTGTCAGGATCTCCTGAATGATGAAACGAGTTTTACTCAGAGCACATGTTTTTGAATATACAAGGGTGCAATATGAGTATTACCTTGCTTCCTTCAAACCCCAAGATTTGGCCTTGAGCCATTTTCCAAAAAAGAGTGCGGTTAGGCATAGTTCCATTGCAACATCTAGATTAGTGATAAAGCCATACACCAAAAGAGTATGACTACAGGCCATGACTCAACACATATAAGTAGGATTGACTGTAGGTCATACCCTAAATAGAGAACATGCTACACGTTGTATCTCTACAATGAAGAGACTTTATACGCCAGGCTAGCTACAATGCAAAATGACTATTGATGTCACTGCTGCTCTCATACTGACCAAGAAAGGAGAGGTCATGGATTCCGACTCTTCCAAGACCTATATGGTACTGATGCTAACTTCGCAGTGGTTAGTTGGAGATGGAAGGTATATTCACATATCCACAGGGCATATTAAGATGGAATGTTTAAAGATGTAATCAGTCGTATAGAATATTTGTTTAAGGACCAAATACAGAAACATCGGTTGATGCCTTATTATGATTTTATACTATTCAGTTTATAACAGTTATACATGTTCTTCATATTCCTTTTAAAAATGAATAAATGATCTACTTTCTCAGTTGTAGATATTTGAACTGATAAGAAGATAAGATTGCTCTTCTCTGTATATAATCAATATTTATACTTATTTAATTCAATATCGGTTCCTTATGCTCTCATTCATTAAAGTCTAATTGTCATAATAATACTATTGGCGGAGAGTTATATCTCTCACTAGGACAAGTTGTCTCACCCTGTGGGTTCCACAACATTTTGGGTGGACATGCACGAAAGGGTAAAGAGCGTGCTACAGAGAGTGGGCAACCACAACTAGAACAGTAGTAACAACTTAGGTTGATTGCGTTGCTATGCGTGTCTTGTAGATATAAAGTCCTATGTGTTGTCCATGTACTCTCAGGTCCTTTGGGAGATAGTACGTAAACAGTTTTATAATTGATATGAGATTTTGGCTAGTACGCCTCGATGCATGATGTTGCTTTTGTGTATGTTTTGATAAAGCAAATGTTATCTCATTCCTTGCAAGATGATGAAACAATGTATGTACAAGTGAACCATGATGAATATATATATATGGGTTGGTTCTTTATGAAAAGAGTTTCTTAGTAATGGATCTCTTGGCAAAAAGGTTTTAATTTTTAGTGATTTTCAGTAATCCGATGTTAATGATTATTTCCACTTAGTTTTGTACGATTAAGCTGTCAGTGTGATAGTGGTTGTCACAATTTTATTTCCACTTAGTTTTGTGTGATTAAGATGTCAGTGTGATAGCGGTCATCACAATTTTTTTCATATCAGAGCCTTAGGTTCACTGAGTCTATAGGGACATAGGATTAAGGTCGTTGAGTCCATTCTAGTGTCCTCTAGTTTATCTTATAGTGACTACTGCTTATATAGAAGAAGAAGTAAAGCTCTAATATGTCTGGAGAATACGAAGAACATGTTGTTGAGAGCAACATTTCTACACCAGGAAGAGGTGCAAGGGAATAGGCAAGAGAAGAACAAGTGCCTGAGAATCCCCAGGTGGATCAGACTATGTTGGTGAACCCTGCCTTCTATGATGTATTTGAGCAGTTCATGACAATAGTAACACATATGGCAGACAAGATACCAGTACCACCCTTAGGGCACCAGTTCCTAATGAAGCTTCAAGTTCTAGTAAGACTTTTAAATGACTACGTCGTGTGTGAGCCATAGAATATGTTGGAACAGCTGACCCAACAGATGCAGATATGTGTCTCATTGAGTTAGAAAAATCCTTTAAGATCCTCAGCATCCCAGAAACTAATAAAGTTAGGCATGTTTTGTACCTATTAAAAGTAAGTGCTGGCCAGTGGTGGGCCATCAAAGGAGAAAAGGCCTAATGTTGAGGTCGGATGGGAGAAATTCCGACGTGAGTTCACCAATAGGTACTTTCCTCGTGTGTACCTAGATGAAAATAACACATTTTGAACAGATTAGGCAAGGGCCTATGAAGATAAATGAGTTTGAAGCCAAGTTCATGGAGCTTTTACAGTTTTATCCACATATGAATACTACATACCAGAACAGGATTCAACCTTTTGAAAAGGGTCTGAACGTTGAATCGACTACACCTGTAGCTGCTCTGGAGAATAGAGAGATCTTTGCTATGTTTGTGGAATCAGTTAGGAGGATAGAAAGGTCAGTAACCGATAAATGTGAGGCCAATTTTAGGAAAGGACCTACTCAATTCCAAGAATAGAGGTTCGAAAGACCATCAACATCACAGAGGTTTAGTACCCGGACGCAGTGGACATCAAGTAAGGGTAGAGGCTATAATTTTCCACCTTCTAGAGCCCAAAATACAGTGTCAATGTTAGTGAAAGGTCTAGGCCACAACAAGAAACTAGAATCTGCTACAAGTGTGGGCAGACATGACATTTGAAGATAGAGTGTCCAGTAAGAGATACTGAAGTAACTCAACAATCGAGGCAGATCCAACAAGGCTCTCAGAGGCAATAATTTGGTAGAGATGTAGGAGGACAAGGATTTGGATAGGCGTCTCAAGTAGGTTCATCTGCATAAGGTAACAAATGATGTGGTCGGCAACAAGCAACAATGAGATTCTATGCTATGAGTCAGCCAGAAGCAGTAGTCAACCCACCAGTTGTGACAGTTCAGATGGAATTATTTCATTTTGATATGTCTTCATCTTGTTTCATATTTGTTTTGATTGATCTGGGTGCTACACATTCCTTTATCACTCAAGAAGTGATTCACAACTATCTTTTACCTGTTAGTCGTAGAACGAATAACTTGTTGTCAGAAGCTCTATTAGTTGGTTCCGTAGTGTTACGAGAGGTATGTTCCCCCTTTGTTCTTTCTTTCTCAGAACACAACATTCAAGTGGATCTTATACCACTTGTGATGCATGGATTTGATGTAATCCTTGGGATGGACACCTTGGAAAAGTATAAGGTAGTCTTGGATTGTGGTTCCAAGCAAGCTATGTTCACATATGGTGGTAAGACATGGACCTTTTAGGGAGACAGGTAGATTCTTCCAACATGTATAGTATCAACAATGGTAGATGAGAGATTGTTGTGACATGGATGTGAGGCATTCTTAGCATATGTGGTGGATACCAAGGTAGAAAGTCCTAGTATTCCAGAAGTGCCACTTTTCAGGGAGTTTAAGGATGTGTTTCCTGAGGAATTTCCTAATGTTCCTCCACCTTGCGAGATTGATTTCGAGATAAATCTAGTTCTCGGTACGCAACTAATATCTCAAACACCTTATAGAATGACACATGCTGAGATGGAAAAATTAAAGAAACAGTTGTAAGATTTACTTGACAAAAGTTTTATATGGCCAAGTACATTGTCGTGGGGTGCTCCGGTACTTTTTGTAAAGAAAAAGGATGGGTATATGAGACTATGTATAGACTATAGACAGTCGAATAAGGTGATAATAAAGAAGAAATATCCTATGCCAAGGATAGTTGATTTGTTTGGCCGTTTGTGAGGTGCAATAGTGTTTTCTAAGACAGCCTTGAGGTCAGGCATCATTAATTATGAATTAAGGAAGATGACATACCCAAGTCAGCCTTTAGGACAATGTATGGTCATTATGAGTTTATAGTTATGTCATTTGGACTAACTAATGCACCTACAACATTCATAGATCTAATGAATAGAGTATCCTGACCATTATTTGATCAGTTCATAGTGGTCTTCATAGATGACATTTTAATATACAGTCAAAGTAGCCAACACCATGAACAACATCTTCATCAAGCATTGACTTTGTTGAGACAACACAAGGTATATGCTAAGTTTAGCAAGTGTGAGTTTTGGTGTCAAAAGTATCTTTTCTAGGAAATATTATATCTGCTAAAGGTATTTGTGTTGATCCTAAAAAGGTAGAGTCTGTTCTAGAATGGGAACAACCCAAGACACCAACAGAGATTCGTAGTTTCCTAGGTTTGACAGGTTACAACAAAATATTTATCAAAGACTTTAGTTCTATAGCATTACCCTTAACTAGGTTAACCAGGAAGGATGTTCCTTTTGTCTGGAATGACAAGTGTCGACGTTCTTTCTAGTTGTTGAAGGAAAAGTTGACCAGTGCACCAGTGATAGTGTTACCTATGCAAGGGAAGGGATACATTCTCTTTTGTGATGCTTCAAAGAATGGTTTGGGATGTGTACTGACATAGGATAAATGAGTAATTTCTCTTACCTATTGAAAGCTAAAGAAACATGAGGAGAATTATCCTACACATGATTTGGAATTAGCTACAGTAATTCATGCCTGGAAAATATAGAGACATTACCTGTATGGGGAGAAGTGTCTGATTTTCACAGACCATAAGAATTTGAAGTATGCCTTTTCACAGCAAGAATTAAACATGAGACAACATCACTGGATGGAACTAATCAAAGGTTATGATTGTACAATTGATTACCATCCATGAAAGGCTAATGTGTGCAGATGTGCTAAGCAGAAAGTCATCACCTTCACTCACAAATAAAGTACAGTTGAATTCTTTGGTGTGTCATAAGTGGGATATGCTAGTTTCCTTAAGAAAGATGAATGTACAGCTGGAAGTATCCTTATTAGCTGGATTATTAGCTCAGATGCAAGTTAAACCTACACTGAGACAACATATGAAAGAAGCACAACATGATGATATTGTGGTTCAGCGGATTAGGTCAGAATATGGCAGTGAGAAGCGGGATGGATTTCATGAGTCAGAAGATGAAATAGTTTGTTACCATGGTAGAATCATGGTACCTGATCTTAATGACTTAAGGAAGATAGTTATGGAATAAGCTCACTCATCTATGTATGATATGCATCCAGGAAGTACCAAGATGTATCACAATATAAAGGATATGTATTGGTGGCCTGGTTTGAAGAAGGATGTAGCTGAGTTTGTTATGTGGTGTCCAGTGTGTCTGCAAGTTAAGGCTGAGAACCAGAAGCCAGCAGGAATGTTACAACCATTACCTATACCATAGTGGAAGTGGGATCACCTGACAATGGATTTCGTAGTTGGTTTGCCTAGAACAGCCAAGGATTACGATTCCATTTGGGTGATTGTTGATAGGTTGACAAATTCGGCACATTTTCTTCCTGTTAAGACAACATACACTGCTAAGAAACTTGCACATGTTTATGTAGAGGAGATATTACAGTTGCATGGAGTCCCAACAATAATTGTGTTGGACAGAGGTCCTCAGTTTACAGGTCGCTTTTGAAAGTGGTTACATATAACACTGGGTACACAGTTGAAGTTTAGCATTGCTTTCCACCCACAAACACATTGTCAATCTGAAAGGACTATACAGACTTTGGAAGACTTGCTTAGAGCATGTGTTCTTAAGTTTGTAGGTAGCTGGGATATACATTTGAGCTTGATAGAGTTGGTTTATAATAGCAGTTATCAAACATCATTGATATGGCACCATAAGAAGCATTATATGGTAGACATTGTAGATCTCCATTATGTTGGTATGAAACAAGAGAATACCAAATTCTTGGCCCTGAACTTGTACAACAGACAATAGAAAAGATTAAACTAATACAACAATAGTTGAAAGCTGCACAGGTCAAATAGAAATCATATGTTGATAATTGTCGTAGACCTTTAGAATTCCAAGTTGGAGACATAGTGTATCTCAAGGTCTCTCCTTGGAAAGGTGTTCTCAGATTTGGGATAAAGGGTAAGTTGGCTCCTAGATTTATGGGACCTTATCCGGTGATAGCATGTGTTGAAAGGTAGCCTATAAGTTGGAACTTCCACCCGAGTTGCATAGACTACATCCAATATTTCATGTATCTATGTTGAGAAAATGTCACCCTAATACAGTGTGTGTATTACAACATGTAGAGTTAGAACTAGATGAGGATATATCCTATGTGGAAGGTCCACTGTTAATTCTTGATAGGAGAATCAAGAAGTTGAAAAAGAAAGACATAATGCTTGTAAAAGTTCCTTGGCATCATTGCGGCATTAAAGAAGCCACATGGGAGCTGGAGGAAGAGATGAGGAGGAAGTACCCTTCTCTTTTCTCTTGATATTTCGGGGACAAAACCCTTGTTAGGGATTGATAAATTGTAACACCCTTGACTTGGGTTTTGGAATAACCCTAGAAGCTTTGCTTAAGTAAGTTTCTTAGAACCTTGTTTTAATCTATTGAAAAGTAATTAAGACTTGAAAAGAGTTTATTTCTCAATTTTGAACTTATATACAAATTGTTTGTGCCTTATATGATAACTTTGGTAAGATTTGCAATTTACCCAATTGAGGGGTCTTTGTGCAAATTATCATCTCTAGAATGTTTCTTCTCTCTCTTAGTATCAATTAGAGGAAAGAGAAAGAAGGGGCACCTTGTTTGAGTCTTGGTTGAATGATAACACTCATTGTGGTGAAAGAACTAAAGAAGTGTTAAGAGTGAAAGAACCAAAGAAGTGTTGAGTACCTTGAACCCTAGATGAGGTTATATCAAGTTTTAAAGTGTATATGGGAGTGCCTATCGGCTTGGAAGCCATAGAGGAGGTCCCATATGGATTTGTTAACCTTTGAAGGAGATCATGACGGGCTAAGAACCTCATGTAGGTGAAGCCTATTGGTTTACAAGTGCCTTGCAAAAGTGGTATCAGTTTGTACATAAAGCAAGATTGGGTGATGATATCTTGTCAAGCAAGATACCCAAATGGCCAAGATCTTATCCATGAATTATCCTCAAGAGTTTTGCATGGCAAGATAATTATGGTTGCATGAAGTTACCATGCATGGGAACGTGTCACTCAAGTGTACATAGTGATGACACCTTATACACACTCTCTTTCATGAACCTCAACTATATATACCTCTCTTATTACCTCCTAGTAAGCCTTTCGATTCCTTACTATCTCTTGCTTGGAGGATGATCATAGGATCTCAAGGAATAAAGAGAAGGCTGAGCATCTTGCCTAATGTGAATCTATGATCCTCGTCAACCTTGGAAAGATTATACTCCTTGGATCATGATTCTTTCCTTCTCTTCTTTCTTCAACAAATTATTAACTATGGTACCTTCTTTCATAGATAAGTGTTGTGATCGAGTCTTGGACTTTTGATAAGTCATCTTCAACCTTGGGAATGTGGAGCTTTGAAGCTTGGAGATTTTGAGTTGTTCTTGAGGCGGTTTATATAACGTGGACCCAATTTTATTATTATTCACCTTCTATCCACTACTACAGAAATGGCTTATAACGTCACATTTATAGGTGTCAGTTGTATACAAAAAATCGACGCCTAAAGCATACAACATCGGTTGAATACAAAAACTAACATCTATCTGTGAAGAACGGCCAGATACGGGTATCACTTTTTATTTAGCGTCGGTTCCTTAATAACCAACCGATGCCTAAAATCGACCGCCAAATCTAAATTTTCCAGTGAAAAAAATTCCTCCAAAATTTAACATAAGGCGTCGGTTGTTAACAAAGCAACCAACGACTAAAGGTTTTTCGCGAGACAGAAATTTGGCTCATTTTTATCGTTGGTTATCTTACAATAACTGACACCGATGTGTTTTCGCGCGTTGTCCCTGTGAAAATTTTCACCCCCTTTGGCATCGGTTATTCTACAGAAACCGACGACTATGGTCATAATTTGAGAACTTTTTTTTGTCAACATATGTAGATAGACGTCGATTTTTCTAGTTAGAACTGACGACTATCATTGAAGATAGGTGTCGGTTTTTTGGTGGGAACTGACGCCTATTGTTTTAAGCGTCGGTAGTTTTTAATAACCGACGCCTATTGTTAACTTAATAGTACCCCCGTGAGCCACATACTCTTCCCCTTTCTCTATTTGACTGCCGATTTCAAGTTAGGTCTCTCTGGCAATTCTCTCCGCCACAATTGCTGCTGTCGCCTGCCGCTCCTACCGCCGCCACCTGCTGCCGCGCGCACCATTGATCCTCTTCTTCCCATTGCCACCAGTCGTTGCACTGCCGCCTATCGACACCTTTTCTGCCACTCCTGCTCGATCGCCATCTCCCTACTCACCGTCGCCGCTCCTCCCAACTGTGACCTGCTCGCCGCCACCACGCCGCTCATCTTCTTGATCAAAAGGTATGCTTCCTCCACTGTCGCCGCCTACTTCTCCACTGCATCCGCTGTCTAGTTAGGCCTCTGGGCAGCCTGGGTGTGGACTGGGTGGATGCTTGGGCGGCGCGAAGGCACGCCTAGACTGCTGCTGAGTGTTTTTTATTTTTAATTAAGTTATTTACTTATTTGTGTTTATTTATGTATTGATTTTGTTATTATTTAATCATCTACTTATTTAACTTTATTTATCAACTAATTTAACTTTATTTATCAATTGATCTTTATTTATTCATCTAATGTTTGTATTTATTTATGTACTGATTTAGGAATTAATTGATCATCTACTAATTTATATTAGTTTATCAACAGATTTGTATTTGTTCATCTACTTATTTGTATTTTTTTGTCTACTATTTTTTATTTAGTTATCTACTCATTTGAATTTATTTGTGTATTTATTTTGAAATTATATAATCATCTAGTGATGTAACTTTATCACAGGCTCATTATGAACCATTAGATCTAGATCTTAGCTAGGGTATCTCTACCGTCCTAACTATGAAATTGGTAACTTGTTTCGTTGTTGAGTATATTGAGAATCCTAATCACCCTTCTTACTTAATGATGGACTCTAATGCACACACGTGACATGCTTGGAATGTAAATGATGAACTTTTCCCTAGATTGCCAATCATGCTTCTAAAGACACCAATAATCACCCTAACTTGAAGAACTAGGATATGAATGATGAAACTAGGATTGTAGGTATAAGAATGACAACACATGTATTTGTTGGCCTAGAAACCCGTCCAAGATTTACTCATTAGGAGTAAATCTTGGATAGTCCCCAGTTTGGGGCTGTTCTTGAACACCTAATCTCACTTAGGATGTAAGTGTATAATGTGTATTGGGTTTTCAAGAAAATTTTGGTAGCATTTCCCCATTTGTTCTCTAAGTACATATGTACTTGGAGAACAACGGGGAAATGCTGCCGAAATTTTCTTGAAAACCCAATACACATTATATACTTACTAGTGAGATTAGGTGTTCAAGAATGGGATAGGTGGTACACATTTATTACATATAAGAATGACAACACATGTATTTGTTGGCCTAGAAAGCAGTCCAGAATTTACTCATTAGGAGTAAATTTTGGATAGTCCCCGGTTTGGGACTGTTCTTGAACACTTAATCTCACTTAGGAAGTTTTAACCATTTATTATATATAAGACCTTAAACCCTAAAGTTTTAACCATAAACCGTAATCTTTTAACCCTAGACCCAAATCTTGTTCTAATATATACTTGTTTTCTCTTTGATCATAGAATGGATAGATCATGTGTAAAAGAGTGAAATCACCCCTTTACCAAAAATTTGAAGAATTGTCATCCATTCCAAACACTCTCGGAGGTATGATGGAATGGGCATAAATTTTCCAAACTTATTAAACATTGGTATACAAAAGACCATTAGAAAGCAGTGGAATAAAAAATAACTGACTATATTCAATTTCATAAAAGGTTTACAAAAATACATCAAATTCTCCCATTAGGGTTTACACTAAGACACACAATCAGGATCTAGATAGAGGGAAGTCTAAACTACTACAATCTTGTCTCCAAGCAACATCTCCATCAACCGAGTCCAAGCCAAAAGCTAAGATCTTCCTTGTCTTATGCATCACCTTGCTCAGCACCTGGGTGGTTGGGAAAGGCACCCAGCAAAAAGGGAAAGGGAAGAAAAGTATGTGTCACAAAACTAATCTAGGATATCAAGATAAGTACAACAAATAAAAACAGGCTAGGTTTCATCATATGATGAAGATGACAAGAGTATGAGGCTATATTCAAAAGAAACTCGCCATTAACAATTATATGAAAAAGGATTTGCATGTAAGGTAATTATGTCTACCTAACCAAGTAGGGTTGAGGCACCTACCGGACCTCTAACCATAGGTGAGGGGAAAATAAGACATTCCCAGTCACCTACAATATTATGGGGAGAATAAGACATTCCCCAGGGCGATGATTATTTACATGCCCTCTGTGGGTGGTTGTACATAAGTACCGCTACTTTAAATTAAATAGAACATAAATTCACATGCTAGAAAAGTAGTCATGGCAAGAGTAGTCATAATATTCAATAAGCATGGCAGTGGGGTATAAGACCCAACAAGAAGAAATTATAATCTGATTTGAGGCATGAACAACATTAGGATTCAATAATAGAAGATTTAAGGTTCATTTAAGGAATGCACATACCTCTCTTAAGGTTCATTTAAGGAATGCACATACCTCATTAGGGAAATATAGGGTTTGGCTGCAATTATCCCAACATAGGGTTTAAGAAATGCACATACCTCTCTTACTGATATCAATTACTAACTTTCACCACTTTAATTGAGTCCAAGTTCCACTTTGCCTATTTTCAATGTATTAACATGTATTAGAGTACATAGTGCACATTAATATATAGAAACCCTATTTTTAGAGATTTTTAGCAAAATTCGGATTTAGCTTTTGAAAATATCACCAATGAACTTATTAGGTTTTCCTTATCAAGAAAACATATTTTTATGTTAATTTTGGAGTTATGATGATTAATATGTAATTTTTATGGATTTTATGCATTAAATTCGTTTTACAAAAATCACCCTTCGTCAAACCATAAAATCAGACCTTTAAAATATTTTTATTAGATAGAGATTCATTTTCCAATTCCAAAACATATTTATTTGTCAAATTTGGATTAGCGGTTTAGAAGATATGAATTTTTCAATACTGACCAATAGGAAATTGCCACATCATCAAACTGATCGAGATAATTAAAGAGAGAGGGAGAGGGAGAAAACACCATTTGACCCAATATCAGGTTTGAAGTTTCTTAGATAACCAAACTAGAGATTCTAGAGAAGATAACACTTTAGAGGTGCAAACCCTAACAAAAGAGCATGGAGATGAGATGTTTTAGGGTTTTTAGGTGGAGTTTTACCATGTATGGTCATGGTTATGACCTAGAAGAAGGTGTAAGGAAGAATAACTGTATGAAAATAGGGAAGGATGGGAGGAAACTTACTAGTTTTGGTCAAAATTACCAAGGAGGAGCTTTAGAAACCCTAATATAGCAATTTGGAAGCCCTAGGAGCCTTCTTCACCAAGGTAGGCTCCCTCTATTACCTTAGGACAGAAAATTCGTGCCAAATACAGAAGGAACTATTAAATAAGCTATAGGAAAGAAAATGGGAGAAAGAGTTTTCGAATTGTGAGTTGGGAAGGGGTATACATGGCTATATATAGAAAGAGGTGAAGCATGAGGTGTCATAAGGGACTTTCCATGTGTCTTTAGCCTAGGGCTTGATGGTCATGCAAAAGGTCAGCTCATGGACTCTTATTGGATATCAAAACTTGATCCTAAGAGCCCACAGATCTTTCAAGGCCATCCCCACCGTTTTTTAAGAAAGAAATAACCTCATTGGTTGATAACTTTTAAAGATAAGCACCTTTATAAAGAGGGTAATCCTTATAATCCCCTTGGAAAGAAATACCATCAAACCAAGGTGAAACTAGGATGTCCAATGGTTTAAAATCTCATTAATGGTAAGGGAATATCTAAGGATTAAAATCCAGGTGATAATTTGCAAAGAGAACCTCCCAATTGGGTAAATTACAAAAAAGTTCAGAATGTACCTAAAATTGCATAACTTGTACAAACAACATCCAAATCGAACCAAATTTGAAACTTAGCCTCATTTTATGTTTTAAAATCATATCAAAAAGTTATATTAAGTTTTAGAGTACTTAATTATGGTAACTAAGCCTTCACTGAGGTATTTGTGCATAAACCCTTATATTGGTACAATTAGTGCATAAATGTTCACTAAACCACTATAAATTCCACTAATTAAATAGAAAGGCCAATAAGGATAGAAATGAAAGGAAAAGATGGGAAAGAGGGTCAAAAGACAAAATTTCAAAATTTGGTATGTTACATCATGGATGTCCATTCCAAATCGATGTACCCCAGAGTTTATTTCTGGTCTTGATCAGTTTATTAGATTTGTCGAGGAACATAGAAAACAACCTGGAGATAGGTTATACTGTCCATGTAGGCATGCAGTAGCAACTTGAAAGTCAATATTGGTGACAAAATCAAAAGTCATGTCATGTGCAATGGGATTGTACAAGGCTATGAATCCTAATCATGTAGGTATTATGAGATGATGAACACCGCCAGGTACGAGCTATGATGATTTAGTATAATAAAGATTATATAAGGCCTTGTGATCCATGTGAGATACATGTACAACAAATGTGATTTATATATGGGTCTGATGACCTAGAGCTGGTTATTACCTAATGAGAGGTGATACTATTCAATAATGATCTCAGGGTTTGATACCCGTGCCTTTGATCATGATAATGATGATGGTGAAGGGATGAGATTCCCAATAAAGTATTCAAGGGATTGAGATCCCAAGATAAGTGTAACAAGATATGTACCAATTGATATATGATCTCTTGAAAATATGTTACACCTTTCTATATAGCATTTATCTATAATTCATCCTTGTAACTTGATTAATGCTAAAAGATGTTGTAATGCACTTAATCTATCAAGTGAACTAAAAATGTAGTTGCCCTAACTATAGAATCATTCAATGTCAAGATCTGCTGAATGATGAAATGAGTTTTACTCAGAGCACATATTTTTAAATATGTGAGGGTGCAAGACGAGTATTACCTTGCTTCCTTCAAACCATAAGATTTGGCCTTGAGCCATTTTCATAAAAAGAGTGTGGTTGTAGGACGTAGCTCCATTGCAACATCAAGATTGGCGGTAAATCCATACCATAGAAGAGTATGGCTACAGTCCATGACTCAACACATATCAGCAAGATTGACTATAGGTCATACCATGAACAGAGAACATGCTACATGCTGTATCTCTATAGAAAAGAGCCTCTATACGCCAGGCTAGCTACAATGCATAATGACTCTTGATGTCACTGTCACTCTCGTACTGACCCAGAAAGGAGAGGTTGTGGATTCCAGCTCTTCCATAGACCTATACGGTACTGATGCTAACTTTGTAGTGGTCAATTGGAGATGGAAGGTATATTCCCATCTCCGTAAGGCATATTAAGATGGAATGTTTAAAGATGTAATCAGTCGTGTAGCATATTTGTTTAAGGACCAAATACAAAAACATTGGTTGATGCCTTACTATGATTTTATACTGTTCAATTTATAATAGTTATACATGTTCTTCGTATTCCTTTTAAAAATGAATAAATGATCTACCGCTCAGTTGTAGATATCTGAACTGATAATAAGATAAGATTGCTCTACTCTGCATATATAATCAACAATTATACTTGTTTAATTCAATATAGGTTCCTTCTATTCTCATTCATAAAAGTCTAATTGTGATAATAATACTGTTGGCGGAGAGTTATATCTCTCGCTGGGACAAGTTATCTTACCCCGTGGGCTTCACAACTTTTTAGGTAGATGTGTACGAAAGGATAAAGAGCGTGTTATAGATGTAACATCCCTGACCTGGGTTATGTATTAACCCTAGATGTTTTGCCTAATAAGGTTGAGTAGATGCTTAATATTCTCTTGGGAAAAGTAATTAGGGCTCATGAGAAACTTATGTTTCAATTTTGGTCTTGTTTGAACAATGTTGAAGCAATGTTTGCTTATTTTGGACTAAAGTGCAAATTACCCAAGTTGAGGGGTTAACTTGCAAATTGTACATGATAATATGTTCCTATGATGTTGAGACATCATAAGAATGAATATGATGTAGTGGTATGGTTTTCACAAGCTTGGGCACCAAGATTAAGCTTGTAAAGCAATCCTTGTGCATTAAAACCTAGTTTTGGTGTAAAGTGCAATTTACCCAAAACCTAGGGTTCAATATGAAAATTACCACTTCAATAAGGTCCCTAATGTTTATTGGAATCATTTAGAGCAAAGCAAATGAGATGGGTGCCTCATTTGAATTAAGTTGGAGGAGAGAGAATCTTGATATTAAAATAATCAAGATTTAATCCTAAGTGAAACCCTAATTCAATTTAGGGCAAAAATGAATGTATTAATTAAAGGGCTTTCAACAAAAATTAAAATAGTTGAATTCAGATGTGTATGGATGAGCTTAAAGCCTTGCAAAGGCATGACATATCCTAAGGAGGTGAAATTCCACTCACCATTATAATAAGAAAAAAAATTTCCACTCAAATATGGATATTCTAATTATAAGGGTTAAGGTGCTTAATTTCTTTTCCCTTAATTCATGTATAATGGAAGGGATCTCGGTGGGGATAGAGATTTACTTGCTTGCAAGAAACCAAGGGGGAAGTGGTGGCAACAATTTTGGAATTAAAAGACTTTTATAAAGTATTTCTCTCTCATCAATTTTCTTATAAAAGTACCCTTTCCAAGCCAAAATAAAGCCTTTTTCGGATTTCTTTCTTTCCCCTTTCTTGTAAAACGACCAAGGAGATGTGTAGGAGCAGGAGGACGACCCCCAACCTGTTGGTAAGGTTCTTGACCTCCTTTCACCTTGAATCCATGGTGAAAATCAAAAATCAATGCATGAATTCTTCATAACTCGATTCCCTCTTCAATTCTAGCCAATTCTTTTCACTCAAAGCTTGAGGAAGACCCTTGGAATAGTGAAAGGATTTGCATCCACCATTGTTTCCGTGAGCTTGGAGCTCAATTGGAGGCGGGTTTTATAACTTGAACCCTTAATTTTATTATTGCAATCAATTCCTTATCAATTTGTGATCATTTCTACATTTCTAAAATTAAGTTTGGTTGATTGATGCAATATCCATGGAAATCACAGTAGACTTCGTGATTTTGGAGCTTGATGATGATGACATCATCATGAGCACACACCTCCCCAAATATCTAGGGCAAACGGTTTCAATGTTGGGACCAAACGGTTTTGGGTTCCAAACCGTTTGGTGGTTTGGGTTCCAAACCGTTTGGAATGGTTGACCATTTGAAATGGTTGACCGTTTGAATATATATGCTGTGGTACTTGGATCTTGATCCAATGGTTTCAATTGGTTTGATCTTGAAGGTTTCAATGGTGAATGATTCCTTAATTGCAAACCCTAATCGGCTAAGTGCTGATTTTGAAATTGATTGAGATGATGTTTTGGGTTGATTGACCCAAACGGTTTCAAAACCGTTTGGGGATCACCCAAACGGTCTCAAGACCGTTTGGGGGTCACCCAAGACCGTTTGGAGGTCTAGGGTTAAGTATGGCTAAGTGTTTGAAGGTCCAAAGGTACCAAATTGAATTGCAACTAAGTGCTGATTTGATAATCAATCCAATGGTCCAAAACCCTAATTGGACGTCATGGTTTTTTATGATGTAATGGGAAAACGGTCTCAAGACCATTTGGAGATCAACCAAATGGTCTCAAGACCGTTTTGTGGTCATCCAAGACCATTTGAGGTCAGGTTATATCATGTGATGATGATAGTTTATTGATTTCAATCGATTTGATTCCACAATGTCAACCATTGATGGATCCTCGATTTCAAACCCTAAGTGATGGTTTCTTGATAATAAAACCTAGTTCAATTGGGTTCAAAACCCTAAATTTAAGGTCTAATTGAATGGTGATTCATTGGTCCAATTGATGAATACTTTAGTGGTTCAATTTGTAATTGGTCCATGGATTGAAACATTGAGTTGATTGAGTGTTGAAGTGCCTTTTTGGTCCATGCGGTTTTGAGAAGGTTTGGACCAATGGTCTCAAGACCATTTGGGTCCAAACAGTCTCAAGACCATTTGGGACCAAACGATCTCAAACCGTTTGGAGACCCAAAGTGCAAACGGTTTCAACACCTACTTTGTCCAATTAGTTTTAAGTATAACTTGTTCAATTGGTTTTTAACCAGTTGATGTATGAGAACCAAGATCATTGAGAGTCTAAGTAATTAACTTTGTGAAGATCATCATGGTTAACCTATTTGAATATCTCATGTAATTGAAGGTCCAGTATGGTGAACCTATTTAGATACTTAATGCAATTGAAGATTTCAATGGTTAACCCAATTGATCACTTTGTGGAATTGAAAGTTTAATTGGTCAATCCTTTTGAATTATTTATATAATTGATGGTTTAAATGATTAGACCATTTGGACATCTAATATGATCAAAGTTCAATCAGCTATGTGATTATTAATGATGTAAACCCATGATGATTATGAAGGTTAACCCTAGCTTTGTGTACTCAAGTAAAGAGTTGACTTAAATTAATCTTGGGATAAGTTAACATCCTAGAGAGGATGAGAGGGAGAGTGAATGGGAGAGATGATTGCTTACTTAATTAAGCCCTAATTCTCTTATTGTGAATAAATGTGTAATCGGGGTTTTATTCATATTATGAGATCATAAAATCTTCATTGAAAAGATTGATGTACCTTGATCCTAAACTAGAGCAAGGTTATGTGGAACCTTAATTTAAGGGCAAAGCTCAGTGAAACCATAATCTAGGGTGATGATGTAACCCTAACTTAGTGTCACAATGCAAGAAACCCTAATTTAATGGGAATTGTATATCCTAACCCTAATTTGGGTATGAGGAAAGAGAAACCCCACTTGGATGTGAATGGTAAACCATAATCCATAAAATGGGATAAAGGTATATGAAACCCTAATATAGGGAAGTGCCATTAATGCTAATGTGAAGCCTTAACACTGGGTGATGTGTTGTGAAATCTTAATTTCATATAATACTAGGTGAAACCCTGATATAGAAGAATGTTATGTGAAACTTTAATGATGAGTGATTCTAGGTGAAATCTATATATGTTTGTGAGATGCTAAGTGAACCTCAAATTATAATTATGGAAATCCTATTCCTATTTATGGAATAGTGATTAATGTTTTGATAAATGAAATACCTAGAGGGGTTGATTATGAATATCCTTGTATAAATAGCCCCTGACTCAAGGGTGAGTCCATATCTTTGGCAATGGTTGTGTTTTCTAAAATAGATGAATCATGACCAATACATTGCATAATGAATGTAATGATCTAGTGCATAAGTATTAGGATGGGAAATACCCTAATACAAGCCAAGTGAATAAACTCAGGTAAGATGAAGGTGTTGAGGGAAGTGATACATCAAGATATAATAGGTATCACATCCAACACCCCAATTCTGATATACCATGATGTGTTATAAGTTCATTATAATTGGAATAGATGACACATGAAATGTGTCATGACAATTGTTACATTGAGATGTAATGCACTTTGTTAAGTGTAGGCTAACATGCCTTATGAAAAGGTTAATCCAAATCAATAGACTATGGTACAATCATATTCTGATAAAGATGAGAAAGAAACTCATACTTTGTGTTGATAATACATTCAATGATGAATAATGAGGATATATAAGTATTTTTGAATACTTATGATATCTATTTGTGGTTTCTAGCTTTGAGAAGCAATGGAATAGGGCTGATGATTAATAATATGATCTTAAGAACCCAAGTGATTATTTATGGAACACCCTAATGAAGGGTGCTGATATAAAAGAGAAACCATGAACCCTAAAGAGGGAATAGTGGTATTACTTAGTGTTGTATGGTACTGATGTGAAAGAGAAATCATGAACCCTAAAAAGGGCTGATACTACTTAGTTTTGTATGATACTGATATGAAAGCATTATGATTGTTACCATGAATATTAATCATACAGGGATGATGAGATGAGAAGCATAGCCAGGTATGGGCTATGATGCTTGTTTATTGAAAATATATTATAGGCTTTATAAGCCTTCATATGCTTTGTGTAGTAAGAATCAATGAGCCGTGTGTATTATGTAAAATACATTATATAGCAAGAATTATGATGTTTTTGGTCAGATGATCTGAAGGTAAAAACATTACCTAACAAGTGGTAATAAGTATCCTATGGTGAGTTATGGGTTCAAATACCCAGATGCTATAATCATGATGATGAACTTGTTAAGAAGAGGAAATGTACTTGGTGAGTTGAGGGATTAAGATCCCAACACTTTATGAAAAAGAGTATGGCTACAGGCCATGACTCCACAATGACAATGCCAGGTAGTAGATATATGATCTAAGCCTGAAGATAGTTAATGTTGTGGTAATGATGTTGTAGTGAATAAATGTTATACATGTTCTTCATATTCCTTAATGAATAAGTGACATGTGGCTCTTTCAAGTTATAGCTGCAATGTTTTAGATAAGAATAACATTCTAATCTGTTAGATATTGAATTAGCTGTTGTTAATCAAATATGATTCCTCTGTGCATATTTATATTCTTAAGCTGTAATAATTATGTTTCTGGAGGAGAGTTATATCTCTCGCTGGGGCAATTTACAATTGTCTCACCCCCATGGGAACTACATTTTTAGGTGGACGCGGACGAGGAGACAAGAATCCTTCAGTAGGAGAAGGACACCAACAACAACATCAGGGACAACAGTGAAGTCTCAGGTGGAGACACTGGCTGTTATGCCTTGTATAGATGTAGATAGAGTCCTATGTGTCATCTCTGTACTCTTAGGTCCTCGGAGTAATAGTTAGTGCTTTCGAGATTTTGGCTCAGTGCCTCGAGATTTTATACTGCATGTGTTTAGCTTGACAGGACAATTAATGCTTGTAATTCTCAAAAGGAGATGATACATAATATGTACATTTGAACAAGAATGTAAATGTGTTACTTTGGTTCTTTGTGAGAAAGTTTTCCTTTAATGAATCTCTTGATAAAAAGGTTTTCATTTTTAGTGATTTTTGGTAATCTGATGCTTAGTGAACGCTTCCACATTAGTTAATCTTGTTTTCGTGAGACAGACGTTACAATTAAGTGGTATCAGAGCTCTAGGTTCGCTGAGTCTACAAAGACATAGGACTAAGGTTGTAGAGTCTGTTCTAAGTGTCTTCCAGTTTATCTGATAGTATCTTCTGCTCAAATAGGAGAAGAAGAACTTGAAGATGTCTGGACAACATAAAGAACATGTTGTTGAGGGTAGCACTGCTGCACCAAGAGGAGGTGCAAGAGACCAGAATAGGGGAGGGCATGTACCTGAACAGCCCCAGATTGACCCATCTGTGATAGAAAATCCAGCTCTCCATGCTCTATTTGAGAAATTCCTGACAGCCATGACACATATGGCAGACAGGATGCCACCACCTGCACCTAGGGTACCATCCCATCATGAGGGTTATGGAGCCGACAAGACTTTCGAGAGACTTCGTCGGGTTGGAGCCATAGACTATGCTGGTACATCTGATCCAGTAGATGATGATCTGTGGCTGACAGAGCTAGAAAAGGCTTTTAGGATCCTTGATATTCCTGAAGCTGAAATGGTAAGACATGATGTATACCTCCTAAAAGGAAGTGTTGGTCATTGGTGGATGATAGAGGAAGATAAGAGACCAGGTGGAGAAATTGGATGGGAGGTTTTTCGATGAGAGTTCGTCAGTAGATACTTCCCTAAGACTTATTTAGATGAGAAAATATCTCAATTTGAGAGGATCAAACAAGTACAGGTGAACGTTAGTGAATATGAAGCTAAGTTCATGGAGTTGTTATGGTTTTTTCCACAAATGGCAGTTAGTGATGAGGAAAGAATTCGGCATTTTGAGAAGGGGTTGAACGCTGAACTAACCACTCCTGTATCTGCTTTAGAGAACAGGGAGAGGTTTGCCACCTTTGTGGAGTCGGTAAGGAGGATAGAGAGGTCTGAAATTGAGAAACGACAGACTAGTGGTAAGAAGGTGTACACCCAGACTCAAGAACAAAGGTCCGAAAGTTTTAAGAAACTGAGATTTTCTGCAACGGAAGCATCATCGAGATTCCATACCCAGACACAATGGATGTCAAGTAGGGATAGGGATCATAGTAATGTTCCAAATAGAGCCTCCGACATAGCATCAACATCGGTGACTGGGTCTCGTAGACATTTTGTGCCCATAATATGTTACCAATGTAGACAACCGGGACATCTGGCAAAGGATTGTCCAAGCGGGAATACGATGATGACTCAACCTCAAGGACCGAGTCAACAAGGCCCACAAAGGAGGCAATTTTCTAGTAACAATAGAGGACGTGGATAGACGTCCCAGACAGGTCAGATAAAATAGTTTTGTTTTGATACTTCATATCAAGATTCTATGTGTTAAAGATATGAAAGTAGTTGTTTTTGAATTCCTTTGACTAGTCCTATAAGGACACAAGGGAGATGAGAACTTATATCTTATTCAGTGTTCCTTAAAATGTTTTATAATCTCCCTTATCTGTGTGCTGAAAGATGAGATATAGAAGTGATGCCTGAAGAGAATTCAAGAATGGAAAATCTTGTGTGTATCATGATATGAAAAGTGAGGAATATGATAGTAAATAAAGTGCATACTACCTAATCTTAATACTTGTATACCCTGGTCAGGTATATGATTATTGTAGATAAGGCAAGTATGAAACTCTTCGATTGTTATCTTTTTTATTACTCTGATCAAGTAGTCATTCTGAAACAATCTAGAGAGTATAATGAAATTAAATAGGAAGAGCTAAGTGAAATTTTTCCAAAACAAATTACTTAGTGAACATTCTCAGTGAACCTTCTTAGTGAATTCTTCCAAAAGAAATTACTTAGTGAACATTCTCAGTGAACATACTCAGTGAACCTTCTTAGTGAATTTTTCCAAAACAAATTACTTAGTGAACATACTTAGTGAATATACTCAGTGAACGTACTCAGTGAACTTGCTTAGTGAATATTTTCAAAACAACATTCTTAGTGAACATACTTAGTGAATACACTCAGTGAACATACTCAGTGAACTTGCTTAGTGAATATTTTCAAAACAACATTCTTAGTGAACATACTTAGTGAATATACTCAGTGAACATACTCAGTGAACTTGCTTAGTGAATATTTTCAAAACAACATTCTTAGTGAACATACTCAGTGAATTTGCTTAGTGAATATCTTCAAAACAAAATACTCAGTGAACATACTCAGTGAACTTTCTTAGTGAATATTTTCAAAACAACATTCTTAGTGAACATACTCAGTGAATTTGCTCAGTGAATATCTTCAAAACAAAATACTCAGTGAACATACTCAGTGAATTTGCTTAGTGAATATTTTCAAAACAACATTCTTAGTGAACATACTTAGTGAATTTGCTCAGTGAATATCTTCAAAACAAAATACTCAGTGATCATACTTAGTGAACTTGCTCAGTGGATATTTTCAAAAACAAATTACTCAGTGAACATACTTAGTGAACTTACTTAGTGAATTTTTTCCAAGACAAACTGCTCAGTGAACCTTCTCAGTGAATGTTTCTAAATTAATTGCTTAGTGAGCTTTCTCAATGAACTTTCCCAAACAAATAAAGTATTACTGAGTGAGTTATCTGTGTTAGATATGTATATGTTTCTCTTTTGGTAAATATTCTGGGGTGATGATAGAAGTATGTTCTTTTATGCTTCTTCTTTTCAATAGTATGGACATCACATGTTAGGGGTTTATGCTCTGCATAAACATAAACAGTGATAATGAGGAATTAATGAAAGGAACTTTGTGTGAATTACAGATCCATGGTATCTCCATAATATTAAGATGATATGTGGAGACTTGAGGGCATGATTAGTGAATAATCTGTCCCTCCCTTTTTCCTGGGATTTCGGGGACAAAATCCTTGTTAGGGGTTTATAATTTGTAACATCCCTGACCTGGGTTATGTATTAACCCTAAATGTTTTGCCTAATAAGGTTGAGTAGATGATTAATCTTATCTTGGGAAAAGTAATTAGGGCTCATGAGAAACTTATGTTTCAATGTTGGTCCTGTTTGAACAATGTTGAAGCAATGTTTGCTTATTTTGGACTAAAGTGCAAATTACCCAAGTTGAGGGGTTAACTTGCAAATTGTACATGATAATGTGTTCCTATGATGTTGATACATCATAATAATGAATATGATATAGTGGTATGGTTTTCAAAAGCTTGGGCACCAAGATTAAGCTTGTAAAGCAATCCTTGTGCATTAAAGCCTAGTTTTGGTGTAAAGTGCAATTTACCCAAAAAAATAGGGTTCAATATGCAAATTACCACTTAAATAATGTCCCTAATGTTTATTGGAATCATTTAGAGCAAAGAAAATGAGAGGGGCGCCTCATTTGAATTAAGTTGGAGGAGAGAGAATCTTGATATTAAAATAATCAAGATTTAATCCTAAGTGAAACCCTAATTTAATTTAGGGAAAAAATGAATGTATTAATTAAAGGGCTTTCAACCAAAATTAAAATGGTTGAATTCAGATATGTATGGATGAGCTTAAATCCTTGCAAAGGGACGAGAATATACTAAGGAGGTGAAATTCCACTCACCATTATAATAAGAAAAAGAATTTCCACTCAAATATGGATATTCTTATTATAAGGGTTAAGGTGCTTAATTTCTTTTCCCTTAATTCATGGATAATGGAAGGGATCTCGGTGGGGATAGAGATGTCCTTGCATGCAAGAAACCAAGGGGGAAGTGGTGGCAACAATTTTGGAATTAAAAGACTTTTATAAAGTATTTCTCTCTCTTCAATTTTCTTATAAAAGTACCCTTTCCAAGCCAAAATAAAGGCTTTTTTGGATTTCTTTCTTTCCCCTTGCTTTTAAAACGACCAAGGAGATGTATAGGAGCAGGAGGACGACCCCCAACCTGTTGGTAAGGTTCTTGACCTCCTTTCACCTTGAATCCATGGTGAAAATAAAAAATCAATGCATGAATTCTTCATAACTCGATTCCCTCTTCAATTCTAGCCAATTCTTTTCACTCAAAGCTTGAGGAAGACCCTTGGAATAGTGAAAGGAGTTGCATCCACCATTCTTTCTGTGAGCTTGGAGATTTGGATCTCAATTGGAGGCGGGTTTTATAACTTGAACCCTTTATTTTATTATTGCAATCAATTCCTTATCAATTGGTGATCATTTCTACATTTCCAAAATTAAGTTTGGTTGATTGATGAAATCTCCATGGAAATAACAGTAGACTTCGTGAGTTTGGAGCTTGATGATGATGACATCATAATGAGCACACACCTCCCCAAATATCTTGGGCAAACGGTTTCAATGTTGAGACCAAACGGTTTCACCTGACCAAACGATTTGCAAACCATTTGGTGGTTTGGGTTCCAAACCGTTTGGAATGGTTGACCGCTTGAAATGGTTGACCATTTGAAGATATATGCTGTGGTACGTGGATCTTGATCCAATGGTTTCAATTGGTTTGATCTTGAAGGTTTCAATGGTGAATGATTCCTTAATTGCAAACCCTAATCGGCTAAGTGCTGATTTTGAAATTGATTGAGATGATGGTTTGGGTTGATTGACCCAAATGGTTTCAAAACCATTTGTGGATCACCCAAATGGTCTCAAGACCGTTTGGGGGTCACCCAAGACCATTTGGAGGTCTAGGGTCAAGTATGGCTAAGTGTTTGAAGGTCCAAAGATACCAAATTGAATTGCAACTAAGTGTTGATTTGATAATCAATCCAATGGTCCAAAACCCTAATTGGATGTAATGTTTTTGATGATGGAATGGGAAAACGGTCTCAAGACCATTTGGAGATCAACCAAACAGTCTCAAGATCGTTTTGTGGTCATCCAAGACCGTTTGAGGTCAGGTTAAATCATGTGATGATGATAGTTTATTGATTTCAATCGATTTGATTCCATAATGTCAACCATTGATGGATCCTCGATTTCAAACCCTAAGTGATGGTTTCTTGATTATCAAACCTAGTTCAATTGGGTTCAAAACCCTAAATTTAAGGTCTAATTGAATGGTGATTCATTGGTCCAATTGATGAATACTTTCGTGGTTCAATTTGTACTTGGTCCATGGATTGAAACATTGAGTCGATTGAGTGTTGAAGTGCCTTTTTGGTCCATGCGGTTTTGAGAAGGTTTGGACCAAACGGTCTCAAGACCATTTGGGTCCAAATGGTCTCAAGACCGTTTGGGACCAAACAGTCTCAAGACCATTTGGGACCAAACGATCTCAAACCATTTGGAGACCCAAAGTGCAAACGGTTTCAACACCTACTTTGTCCAATTAGTTTCAAGTATAACTTGTTCAATTGGGTTTCAACCAAATGATGTATGAGAACCAAGATCATTGAGAGTCTAAGTAATTAACTTTGTGAAGATCAACATGGTTAACCTATTTGAATATCTCATGTAATTGAAGGTCCAGTATGGTGAACCTATTTAGATACTTAATGCAATTGAAGATTTCAATGGTTAACCCAACTGATCACTTTGTGGAATTGAAAGTTTAATCGGTCAATCCTTTTGAATTATTTATATAATTTATGGTTTAATTGATTAGACCATTTGGACATCTAATATGATCAAAGGTCAATCAGCTATGTGATTATTAATGATGTAGACCCATGATGATTATGAAGGTTAACCCTAGCTTTGTGTACTCAAGTAAAGAGTTGACTTAAATTAATCTTGGGATAAGTTAACATCCTAGAGAGGATGAGAGGGAGAGTGAATGGGAGAGATGATTGCTTACTTAATTAAGCCCTAATTCTCTTATTGTGAATAAATGTGTAATCAGGGTTTGATTCATATTATGAGATCATAAAATCTTCATTGAAAAGATTGATGTACCTTGATCCTAAACTAGAGCAAGGTTATGTGAAACCTTAATTTAAGGGCAAAGCTCAGTGAAACCATAATCTAGGGTGATGATGTAACCCTAACTTAGTGTCACAATGCAAGAAACCCTAATTTAATGGGAATTGTATATCCTAACCCTAATTTGGGTATGAGGAAAGAGAAACCCCACTTGGATGTGAATGGTAAACCATAATCCCTAAAATGGGAGAAAGGTATATGAAACCCTAATATAGGGAAGTGCCATTAATGCTAATGTGAATCCTTAACACTGGGTGATGTGTTGTGAAATCTTAATTTCACATAATACTAGGTGAAACCCTGATATAGAAGAATGTTATGTGAAACTTTAATGATGAGTGATTCTAGGTGAAATCTATATATGTTTGTGAGATGCTAAGTGAACCTCAAATTATAATTATGGAAATCCTATTCCTATTGATGGAATAGTGATTAATGTTTTGACAAATGAAATACCTAGAGGGTTTGATTATGAATATCCTTGTATAAATAGTCCCTGACTCAAGGGTGAGTCCATATCTTTGGCAATGGTTGTGTTTTCTAAAATGATGAATCATGACCAATACATTGCATAATGAATGTAATGATCTAGTGCATAAGTATTAGGATGGGAAATACCCTAATACAAGCTAAGTGAATAAACTCAGGTAAGATGAATGTGTTTAGGGAAGTGATACATCAGGATATAATAGGTATCACATCCAACACCCCAATTCTGATATACCATGATGTGTTATAAGTTCATTATAATTGGAATAGATGACACATGAAATGTAACATCCCTGACCTGGGTTATGTGTTAACCCTAGATGTTTTGCCTAATAAGGATGAGTAAATGCTTAATATTATCTTGGGAAAAGTAATTAGGGCTCATGAGAAACTTATGTTTCAATTTTGGTCCTAATTGAGCAATGTTGAAGCAATGTTTGCTTATTTTGGACTAAAGTGCAAATTACCCAAGTTGAGGGGTTAAATTGCAAATGTTGTATGATAAGATGTTCCTCTGATGTTGAGACATCATAAGAATGAATATGATGTAGTTGTATGGTTTTCACAAGCTTGGGCACCAAGATTAAGCTTGTAAAGCAATCTTTGTGCATTAAAACATGTTTTGGTGTAAAGTGTAATTTACCCAAATACCTAGGGTTCAATATAAAAATTACCACTTCAATAAGGTCCCTAATATTTCTTGGCATCATGTAGAGCAAAGAAAATTAGAAGGGCACCTCATTTGAATTACTTGATATTAAAATAATCAAGATTTAATCCTAAGTGAAACCCTAATTCAATTTAGGGCAAAAATGTATGTATTAATTAAAGGGCCTTCAACCAAAATTAAAATGGTTGGATCCAGATGTTTGTGGATGAGCTTAAAGCCTTGCAAAGGCAAGAGCATATCCTAAGGAGGTGAAATTCCACTCACCATTATTATAAGAAAAAGAAATATCCACTCACATATGGATATTAATATAATATGATTTAAGGTGCTTGATTTGTTTTTCTTTAAATCATGGATAATTGAGAGGAATAAGAGGCAAACAAGATAGCATCGTCCCTAAGGAAGATGAGGGGGAAGAGGCAGCCATCGTTTTGGGATTAAATGAATTTTTATAAGGCACTTTCTCTCTCCTTGAATTTCTTATAAAAGACCCTTTACAAGCCAAATGAAAGGCTTTTTCATTTGCACTTCTTTTCCCTTGCTTGGAAAACGACCAAGGAGCTGTGGAGGATCAGGAGGACGACCCCCAACCTGTTGGTAAGGTTCTTGACCTCCTTTCACCTTGAATCCATGGTGAAAATAAAAAATCAATGCATGAATTCTTCATATCTCGACCTCCTCTTCAATTCTAACCAATTCTTTTCACTCAAAGCTTGAGGACGACCCTTGGAATAGTGAAAGGAGTTTCATCCACCATTGTTGAAGTGAGCTTGGAGCTTTGGAGCTCAATTGGAGGCGGGTTTTATAACTTGAACCCTTAATTTTATTATTGCAATCAATTCCTTATCAATTGGTGATCATTTCTACATTTCCAAAATTAAGTTTGGTTGATTGATGCAATTTCCATGGAAATCACAGTAGATTTCATGAGTTTGGAGCTTGATGATGACGACATCATCATAAGCACACACCTCCCCAAATATCTAGACCAAACGGTTTCAACATGTTTGCCCATTCGGTTTCACCAAACTGTTTGAGAGCAAACGATTTGAGACCATTTGAGAGCAAACGGTTTCAAAACTATTTTAAAGAGTTGACCAAGGGTTGACCGTTTGAGAATCCTGTTCCTAATTATGTTGGTTGATAACCCACCAAATTTGATGGATTAGTTCCAAAGGAATCATGAGTTGAAGGCTAATCAATTAGGCAAACCCTAATTGGATTAAGTGCTGATTTTCAACTTGATTGATTTGACTTTTTGGGTTAATTAGCCCAAACGGTTTCAAAACTGTTTGGGAATCACCCAAACAGTCTCAAGACCGTTTTGAGGTCAAACAAGACCATTTGGAGGTCCAGGGTTGTGTATGTTTAAGTATTTGAAGATTCAAACATATGGTATAAACCCTAATCGGCTAACGGCTGATTTTGCAATTGAATGAGTTGATACTTTGGGTTGATTGGCCCAAACGGTTTCAAAACCATTTGGGGATCACCCAAACAGTCTCAAGACCATTTGGGGATTACCCAAGACCGTTTGGAGGTCTAGGGTTAAGTGTGGTTGACCAATTGAAGGTCTAAAGGTACCAAATCACTTTGCAATTAAGTGCTGATTTGATGATCAACTCAATAGCTCAAACCCTAATGATTTTTCACTAGAATTCAAGGGTTGGATGAGCCAAACGGTCTCAAGACCATTTGGAGCTCATCCAAATGGTCTCAATACTGTTTGGAGGTCACCCAAGACCGTTTGTAAGTCTAGGGTTGAGTATGGTTAAGCAATTAAAGATCCAAAGATACTAAGTTGGAGTGTAATCAATTGTTGATTTGGTGATCAATCCAATGATCCAACCCTAATGGGTTGACTTGGATTTTGATTATGTGATGGTCAAATGGTATCAAGACCGTTTGGAGGTCATCCAAACGATCCCAAGACCGTTTGGGGCCAGGTCATGTCCAAATTGGATGATGGTTCAATGGGTTCAAATCAATTCGACTCACATTGAAATATGTTGAAGGGTTATTGATTCCAAACCCTAAACCAATTGATTCAAGCCTTAATTGATGATCAATTGAGGATCAATTGAGGGTCAATTCAGTTGAAGGTTGACCTAATTAACTCAATTGATGATTGGCTAACATGTATAAGATCGATTGAGGGGATCAACATTGGAAACCCTGATACAATTGAAGTGGTTGAGACACTTTTTGGTCCATGCGGTTTTGAGGAGGTTTGGACCAAACGGTCTCAAGACCGTTTGGAGACCCAAAGTGCAAATAGTTTCAATACCTACTTTTTCTAATTGATTTCAAGTACAACTTGTTCAAATGGTTTTCAACCAATTGATGTATGAGAACCAAGATCATTGAGGGTCTAAGTAATTAACTTTGTGAAGATCAACATGGTTAATCCATTTGAGTATCTTATGTAATTGAAGGTCCAATATGGTGAACCTATTTGGATACTTAATGTAATTGAAGATTTCAATGGTTAACCCAATTGATCACCTTGTGGAATTGAAAGTTTAATTGGTCAATTCTTTTGAATTCCTTATATAATTGATTAGACCATTTGGACATCTAATATGATCAAAGGTCAATTAGCTATGTGATTATTAAAGATGTAGACCCATGATGATTGTGAAGGTTAACCCTAGCTATGTGTACTCAAGTGAAGAGTTGACCTAGTTTAATCTTGGTGTAGTCAATATCCTAAAGAGGATGAGAGAGGGAATGAGAGAGATGAATGCTTATATAATTAAGCCCTAATTCTCTCATTATGAGTAAACTATGTGATAAGGGTTGATCCATAATAATGAGATCATGAAACCCTAATCAATGAGCCCTAACCCTAATTTGGGAATGAAGAAAGAGAAACCCCATTTAAAGGTAAATAGAAAACCTTAATCCCTAAAATGGGGTAAGGTGTATGGAACCCTAATATAGGGTAGTGCCACTAATCCTATGTGAAGATTTAGCACTGGGTGATGTGTTGTGAAATCCATAAATATATGGAATATGCTATGTGAATCCTCAAATTATAAGTATGGAGAATATTATTCCTAATAGTGGAATAGTGATTAATGTTATGACAAATGTGATGAACTGGTGCATAAAGTATTAGGATGGGAAATACCCTAATACCAGCTAAGTGTATGAACTCAAGTAAGATAAAGGTGTTGAGGGGAGTGATATATCAAGATATAATAGATATCACATCCAATACCCCAATACTGGTATACCTTGATGTGTTATAGGTCCAACATAATTGGATGAATGACACATGAGATGTGTCATGTCAATGGTTACATTGAGATGTAATGCACACTGTTGAATGCAGGCTAACATGCCTTATGAAAAGGTTAATCAAAACCTATAAACTATGATGTAATCATATTCTGGAAAAGATGAGAGAAATTCATGTTGTGTGTTGATAATACATTCAATGATGAATGATGAGAATAAATAAGTATGATTGAATACTTATGTTATCCATATTGATTCCTTGCTATGTGAAGTTCTAACACAGAGTAATCATATGTGAAGCTCAAATATAGACTAATGGGTTATGAATGTAATAAGATAACCCTTGTATTGCATAGTTCTAATATGTAATGGTATCATGATCACTAATCATGTAGATATGTTGAGATGATGAGCATAGCCAGATATGAGATATGATGTTCTGTATACTGAAAATGTTCTATAGGCATTATAAGCCTTCATATGCTTTGTTGCTTATTGAGAGGTAACTTACAATTAATAAGTCCTGTGTGTCACATGATGTGCTAATTATTTTAGATTGTTTATGAGCTTTGTGAACTATGTGCAATGCTTTGTGTAGCAAGAATTATAATGACCCTGGGTCAGATGATATGAAGGTATGAAGTTACCTAATAAGTGGAAATAAGTGTTCTATGGTGAGTTATTGGTTCAAATACCCAGATTCTATAATCATGATAATGAACTTATTAAAAGTGGAAAAGTACTTGATGAGTTGAGGGACTAAGATCCCAACACTTTCTGAAAAGAGTATGGCTACAGGCCATGACTCCCCAATGACAATGCCATGCATTAGATATATGATCTAAGCCTGAAGAGAGTTAATGTTGTGGTGATGATTCTATAGTGAATAAATGTTATACATGTTCTTCATATTCCTTAAAGGATAAGTGACATGTTATTCTATCAAATTATAGCTGAATTGCTTTTGATAAGAATGATGTTCTAATCTGTTAGACATTGAATTAACTGCTACCAAACAAATATAATTCCTTTGTGTATATTTATCTTCTTAAGATGCAATAATAATGTTTCTGGCAGAGAGTTATATCTCTCACTGGGGCAATTTACAATTATCTCACCCCCGTGGGAATCACATTTTTTAGGTGGACGTGGACGAGGAGGCAGGAATCCTTCAGTAGGTGAAGGGCAGCAACAACAACAGCAGGGACAACAGTGAAGTCTCAGGTGGAGACACTGGCTGTTATGTCTTTTATAGATGTAAATAGAGTCCTATGTGTCGTCTTTGTACTCTCAGGTCCTCGGAGTAGTAGTTAGTGCTTTCGAGATTTTGGCTCAGTGCCTCAAGATTTCATACTGCCTGTGTTTAGTTTAACAGGACAACTGATGCTTGTAATTCACAGAAAGAGATGATACAAGTTATGTACTTTTGAAAAACAGAATGTAAATGTGTTACTTTTGTTCTATGTGAGAAAGTTTTTACTTGATGAATCTTTTGATGAAAAGGTTTTAATTTTTAGTGATTTTTGGTAATCCGCTGCTTAATGAACGCTTCCACATTAGTTAATTATGTTTTCATGAGTTGTATGCCACATGAAATGTGTCATGACAATTGTTACATTGAGATGTAATGCACTTTGTTAAGTGTAGGCTAACATGCCTTATGAAAAGGTTAATCCAAATCAATAGACTATGATACAATCATATTCTGATAAAGATGAGAAAGAAACTCATACTTAGTGTTGATAATACATTCAATGATGAATGATGAGGATATATAAGTATGTTTGAATACTTATGATATCTATTTGTGGTTTCTAGCTTTGAGAAGCAATGGAATAGGGCTGATAATTAATAATATGATCTTAAGAACCCAAGTGATTATTTATGGAACACCCTAATGAAGGGTGCTGATATAAAAGAGAAACCATGAACCCTAAAGAGGGAACAATGGTATTACTTAGTGTTGTATGGTACTGATGTGATAGAGAAATCATGAACACTAAAAAGGGTTGATACTACTTAGTTTTGTATGATATTGATATGAAAGCATTATGATTGTTACCATGAATATTAATCATGAAGGGATGATGAGATGAGAAGCATAACCAGGTATGGGCTATGATGCTTGTTTATTGAGAATATATTATAGGCTTTATAAGCCTTCATATGCTTTGTGTAGTAAGAATCAATGAGCTGTGTGTATTATGTAAAATACATTGTATAGAAAGAATTATGATGTTTTTGGTCAGATGATCTGAAGGTAAAAAAATTACCTAACAAGTGGTAATAAGTATCCTATGGTGAGTTATGGGTTCAAATACCCAGATGCTATAATCATGATGATGAACTTGTTAAGAAGAGGAAATGTACTTGGTGAGTTGAGGGATTAAGATCCCAACACTTTGTGAAAAAGAGTATGGCTACAGGCCATGACTCCACAATGACAATGCCAGGTAGTAGATATATGATCTAAGCCTGAAGATAATTAATGTTGTGGTAATGATGTTGTAGTGAATAAATGTTATACATGTTCTTCATATTCCTTAATGAATAAGTGACATGTGGCTCTTTCAAGTTATAGCTGCAATGTTTTAGATAAGAATAACATTCTAATATGTTAGATATTGAATTAGCTGCTGTTAATCAAATATGATTCCTCTGTGCATATTTATCTTCTTAAGTTGCAATAATAATGTTACTGGAGGAGAGTTATATCTCTCACTGGGGCAATTTACAATTGTCTCACCCCCATGGGAACTACATTTTTAGGTGGACGCGGACGAGGAGATAGGAATCCTTCAGTAGGAGAAGGACAACAACAACAACAGTAGGGACAACAGTGAAGTCTCAGGTGGAGACACTGGCTGTTATGCCTTGTATAGATGTAGATAGAGTCCTATGTGTCGTCTCTGTACTCTCAGGTCCTCGGAGTAATAGTTAGTGCTTTCGAGATTTTGGCTCAGTGCCTTGAGATTTTATACTACTTGTGTTTAGATTGACAAGACAGTTAATGCTTGTAATTCTCAAAAGGAGATGATACAGAATATGTACCTTTGAACAAGAATGTAAATGTGTCACTTTGGTTCTTTGTGAGAAAGTTTTCCTTTGATGGATCTCTTGATAAAAATGTTTTAATTTTTAGTGATTTTTGGTAATCCACTGCTTAGTGAACGCTTCCGCATTAGTTAATCTTATTTTTGTGAGACAGACGTTATAATGGAGAGTGGGCAACATCATCCAGAATAGTAGTAACAACTCAGGTTGAGTGTGCTGCTATGTGTCTTGTAGATATAAAGTCTTATGTGTTGTCCCTGTACTTTCAGGTCTTTTGGGAGATAGTACGTAAATAGTTTTATAATCGATTTGAGATTTTGACTAGTATGCCTCGATGCATGATGTTGCTTTTGTGTATGTTTTGATAAAACAACTATTATCTCAATCCTTGCGAGATGATGAAACAATGTATGTACAAGTGAACCATGACGAATATATATATATATATATATATATATATATATATATATATATATATATATATATATATATATATATATATGGGTTGGTTCTTTATGAAAAGAGTTTCCTGGTAATGGATCTCTTGGCAAAAAGGTTTTATTTTTAGTGATTTTCAGTAATCCGCTGTTAATGATTATTTCCACTTAGTTTTGTGTGATTAAGCCGTCATGTGTGATAGCGGTCATCACACTTATCACATCATCACATGGTATTATTTTATTGCCATACATTAGACCATACTTATCATCATTCCATCATAGGGTACAAATACTTGTTATATCACGAGGAGGAATTCACCTCACTAAGGGCTCAACCATGCCCTAAGGGTCACAAGACTATTCACATCATTCCCTACAAGAACATCATTATCATTCCATGCTTCATTAAAGCTTATCATATCACCATTCTACAATAATATTAGAGGTTAATTCATGATCTGTACAAGATTTTTTGCTTGTTGTTCGTTGTTGTATCCTCTTTAATGGCTAAGAGTTTTGGTGTTTAAATGACCAGTAGTCGTAGTTTGGTAAGAAATGCATCACATATTCTCTCGTGTACCTTATGTGTGCAAAACTCTCCCCTCAAATGTTGGTATCTATGTTTGTAGCATATGGCACTACATGCCTAAGCTCTTTTATGAGTTAATAGAAGGTGGTTGAATCTAGTCAATAGTTCTTTATATTTCATTTGGTTTCATTAACATTCATGTATGTTCCTTGTATCTTTCTTTTTGTGATTTGGTGTAGCACCATCAATGGGACCGTTGAGGATGAAGAATGCCTTGGATGATGATGCTAACTCTTGATCCAAACGTATGAGCATCATGATTATTCCACATAACAAACTACTCAAATGAAGAAAACAACAATGCCTTCAATATGCAATAGTAGGCTCACGACGTGGAAGGAATGAAGGAGCTTTAGAAAACCAATATCTCTTGGTGGGATGTATAGAAGTCAGTCATCTCATGACAAAAGTTTGGATGACCTTATAACTTGAATAAAGGTCTAAAGATAGCCAACATTATTCAGAGTGAGAATATTGAGGTTCTCATCTTCATATTATTCTTTGCATCCTATCACCTGCAACCTTCACATTCCTTTGCTCCGTACAATTCAATTAAGGTTGCTATATTATCTTCAAAAATATGTTTTTCCCTAGATAACATAAGATGAAAAATATTTGACACCATAAATAATATATATATATATATATATATATATATATATATAGAGTCAGGATAGAATACACTCTAGTGTACAGATCGCACGAATACACTCAAGTGTGTTTACATATGAAGACTATTTTTTGCAAAATGTAAACCATTGATCTTCACCGTCATACTATAATTAGGCTACATGCAAATTTTTAGCCCATTTGGATGAGTGTAAATCACTCATCTGAGGGCAACAAAATCGACGCACGAAACTAATTTGAAATGCATAATTTTTGCGGTCTTTATAACATGACCTATAAATGTCCAAATGAGCTCAAATTTTGCATATGAGCTATTCACATGATGTTTAAGAAGATCAACAGATTAGATTTTTCAAAAAAATATTGCATCATGGAAAACTAATTGAGTGTATTCTGCTCCGGATACACTCGAGTGTATTCTAGCCTAGGGGTGAGCATTTGGTTAATTCGGTCGGTTACGGTTAATTCGGTTCGGTTAAACGGTTAATTTGTGGTTTGAGATTTTAACCATTAACCTAACCAAATTGAGTCGGTTAATTCGGTTATTGTCCAATCGGTTAATGGTTAATTCGGTCGGTTAATTTGGTTAACCAAATAACACTCGTGTAATAATATTATTTGAAATACTCATAGAATTTGGGACAATTGTTATATTATAGTAGTATTGTTGTAAATTTAATTCTATATGGCTCCTAAAAACTTGATTACTATACATATGGGGAAGTATTTTGAAATAAAAGTACAACTATATATGTACATATGCATGTGTAGGGTATTATTTATGAATAAATTCTGACTATTCGGTTAATTCGGTTAACCAAACCAAAAATATCTTTAACCATCAAATTAACCATTTAACCAATTAACCGAAATAAATTAACCAAATTAACCAAATTAACCAAATTGACCCAATAAAATTAACCATTCAGAATTAACCGTTCGGTTAATCGGTTATTAACCAAATTCAGCTCACCCCTATTCTAGCCTAACTCTCTCTCTCTCTCTCTCTATATATATATATATATATATATATATATATAGAGTCAGGCTAGAATACACTCGAGTGTATCCGGAGCGGAATACACTCAAGTAGTTTTCCATGATGCAATATTTTTTTTGAAAATATAATCCATTGATCTTCTTAAACATCTCGTGAACAACTCATACGCAAAATTTGAGCACATTTGGATATGTATAGCTCATGTTATTAAGACCGCAAAATCTATGCATTTCAAATTAGTTTCGCGCGTCGATTTTGTTGCCCTTGGATGAGTGACTTACACTCATCCAAATGGGCTCAAAATTTGTATGTAGCCTAGTTATAGTATGACGGTGAAGATCAACGGTTTACATTTTGCAAAAACTAGTCTTGATATGCAAACACACTTGAGTGTATTCGTGCGATCCGTACACTCGAGTGTATTCTAGCCTGACTCTATATATATATATATATATATGACTTATAATGTAAACATGTTTAGTATGATTTTGTTATACTTCGGCAAGCACTAATATACAATCTTTGCTAGACGTGTTCTTCGAGCCATTTTTGTGTATGCAACCATGTGCCATTACTCCTTCATGGCAAAAGCATATGATATGTTGTAACACTTGATTTTCAAATCATTACCATGTAATTAATTTTTATTATAGGTCAGAATGTAAGAGATGACCCATGCAGCCACGTCAACACCACCATAGACGCATCAATTTCTAGTGGCTATGCGTCCAGCTTGGCCCGGACAAATATTGTTTTCTCCTAATAATAGTACATCTAAGATACTATTGGTCAGCCTCGACGGCACCCGTTTCTTCGATCCATTGGGACCTGGACAGTGGTCCCCGCCATCCGATAGAAAAACCACCCGCCTCGTGGCCCTCGTCTGTCCCCCGCACCAGCTACCCCCCACGTTGCTCAGCTGCGCCAACCGCCAAACACCCCATGCTCCCTGTAGTTAATCTCATTGTTCACATCACTTCAGCTCCTCTCTCTCTTTTCCTTCTCTCCATTCTCGGTCTTGCTCCGCACCCGCCCTTGCTTCCTCCGCCTCTCACCGTCTCAGATCCGCCCCATCCGCAACCCTAAACTCTCCAGCAAAAGCTGCCTTCCCGCCAGCACTTGGCCGGCGGCGAGGTCGTACGCTTGGAGGTCGGTCCGACTCGGCCCGCCAGTCGCCTATGCCGCCGAAATGTAGCATCGATGGACGAGCCGAATGGATTGCTCCTGCGCCCGTGCCCACGGGCGCGTTCAGCTAGGTTGTTCGTGAATCGGAAAGCCAGCTCCAAGTAGAAGAGCTGTTCTGGCATCCGGTTGGTTCAACCTTGCTTCTTGCTGCTGAGTAGGGGTTGTAGAGCTTGTGTGGAAGTGAAGTTCAACTTGGAGGTGTTCTCCCAACAGGAAACAGACGGAAGTTCCCCTCTTTTTTTTACTTCCTCTCCGTTCATGGAGGTAGTGTAAAGTCCGGAGTCTCACAGCTGTTCCTCTCCGCTCGTGGTCTATATCGCTAGGGATAACACAATTATTGTGCAAGCTCATTGGCTGCGTTCCCCATTCCTCAACCACTTTTAATAGACCTCTTTTTTGGAGTTGTTCCTGGGAAACGGATCGTTACTGATACCCACCACACCGCAGCATACAAACTACACCACTGCTGTCGGCTTCTCTCATTCATACATTCATTCATTCCCAACGCCAAATTCTTCTTCTCCGGCTAACCGCCCGCCGGGGAAAGATCCGTTCACAGCGCCTCGCCGCACTCTGATGATCAGTGGTGAGGATGTGGATCGGAACCCTGCTGCATATCCGGGACTGCTTCGGTGGCCATTCCGCTCCCTACCGTGTGCCCGTCCGCCTCGAGCGCCGCCTCTCCCTTGGGGAGTACAAGAAGGCCGTGTCGTGGTCTAAGTATTTAGTTTCCTCGGGCGCGAGGATCAAGGGGGTTGGGGATGGTGAGGATTGGGAGCAGGATGAGGATGACTGGAGCGCTGACATGTCGCAGCTGTACATTGGGGCGAAGTTCGCTTCCGGGAGGCACAGCCAGGTGTACCATGGCATGTACAAGCGCAGGCAGGTCGCGATCAAGCTCGTCAGCCAGCCTGAGGAGGACGCCGAGCTGGCTGCGGCACTAGAGAAGCAGTTCACTTCTGAAGTCACGCTCCTTCTTAGGCTCAGGCATCCCAATATCATCACGGTACTGCGTTAAACTGTTTTTTCGCCTCCATTCATTTGATTCTGCTACATTTTCTTTAAGAAGTGGGATCCCTCGAATCAGACACACTGTGTTCATTTGAAAACGTATCTTTAGGCAACAACAACAACACACACACACACCCAAAAAAAAGCGCTTTAGCCTCTAGGTGCGCTACCTAAGGATTTTCTTCTGCTGTGTTTGACCATCGTTTATTTATGGAAAAACTGTTAAGTCTGTGTTTGTTTCAGCTTTTAATGGTAAATCAAATGTAAAAAATAAGAGAAATATGTGGATCTTTTCTAGCATCTTGTTGAACTAGGAAAAATTTATTGAAACCAAGTCTTTACTTCTTATCATTGTTGATTATGGACTGCCTATGTTTCTTCATGCACATATCAGTATGGCAGCTGTTTTATGACTTTATATTAATTTCCATAGAAGAGCAGTCCTCGATCCCTGGTTTAACTCTTGCTTGAGACAGAGTTAAAGACAAAAGAAATTATCAATGAAGAAGTGAGACCTCCTTGATATATATCCGCTTCCACAGTAGGTTACATTTATGTTAAATTTGATGTGGTAATATTGCCCACTGTTGATCAGTTCAAGTTGACTGCTATTGTAACTGTTGGGTGGCGGTATAGCTGTCAGCTGATATCTTTGTCGGCACAGAAATGGTGTTTACAGAGGAGATTCGTTGCTGATATTTCATACGTTCTTGTCCTTGTAACCCCCAAATAATCCCGTAACAACTAACAATACGGCTACCCTCCACCTCTCTTGGACTGTAGTTCCAGCCTTGGATATGGTGGTGTAATTTTGGATGATAGCTAACTAACTAGGACCCCGCTGTGAGAATCTTTATGACCCCTTTCATAGGTATTGGAGTATAGGCATAAGCTATGGCCGAAGTCAACTTACCGTGATAGTTTAGTCTTATTCTCTTCTACTTGGGCCGTCCCTCTTTAATTGTCAAGTATGAATCGTAGCTCGTCAGTGTCATTTATGACTAATATAGCGTGTTAATTGACTAATTTGGTGTGCTAATTGACTAATATAGCGTGTTTATCCTTGTTTCTGCTGCTTCTTTCTCCCTGCCACTTCCAGATTTGCCAATATGTTGCTAAGGGGTTAAACCTGCTCTCTTTTTTGAATATTTTGTTCAATATGGCCTACAAGTTGGATCGAACTCATGACTTTTTATGTTTTCTGTTGTGCAGTTTGTTGCGGCGTGCAAGAAGCCTCCAGTATTCTGCATCATGACGGAGTACGTAGAGGGTGGCTCCCTCCGGAAATACCTGAACAAACAAGAACCCTATTCTCTCCCTCTTACGCTGGTGCTGAAGCTGGCCCTCGACATCGCAAAGGGCATGAACTACCTCCACTCGCTGGGTATTCTGCACCGAGATCTGAAATCTGAGAACCTGCTGCTTGGGGAAGGAATGTGTGTGCAGGTGGCGGATTTCGGGATCTCCTGCCTGGAGTCACAGTCGGGAAGCCCCAAGGGGTTCACGGGGACGTATAGGTGGATGGCGCCAGAGATGATCAAGGAGAAGCAGCACACGAGAAAAGTCGATGTGTATAGCTTCGCGATCGTCCTGTGGGAACTGCTGACGGCGTTGACCCCGTTCCATGACATGACGCCCGAACAAGCTGCTTTTGCTGTTGCCCAAAAGGTTAAACTGATTTTGTTTGTCAACCCTCGTGAAACCGTATTCATCATCTTGTAGTTGTTTGTGAGTTTAGAAATCTTGCTTTGGTTGGCATTCTCCATCCATAAATCATCGATTGCATCTGAATGCAACATTAATAGTTGCATTTATCAAATTTAACTTTGGTATCAGTATAGTTGTAGCTAACTAGTTTTCAATCGTTTCATGATTCATAGTATCTGGAGCGGTAAGGACTCATATTATGATATTTAATACTGACCAGTTGTGCTTGTCGAAAAGGTGCCATCAAAGTTTCCTCATAAAGATGACGTACAGGGTCCTCTAGATTAACATATGAAAACTAGTAGTAACTAATGAAGCTTGTTTGATTGCTGTCACATATAACTTTTGTTGCTAGGACTTGTCTCTCTGCAATTATTTGCTGCAAAAGTGATCACATGTATTTTTGGCATGCACGGTTGGGTGAGAGGTGCTGTGGAAGTTTTGCAACTATGGTTTGTTGTGCAAATGTTAAAAGAATTAGGATAAGCTTACAGACTCCGTACTTTCATGAGACTTATACGCATATACTATAGTGTTTTCACCTCAACCTATCACAAGAAGTCTCCGATCGCTCTTTTCAGAGTTTTCTATCCGAAAGCTAGCAAGAAAACCATCTTGGGTTCTCAGGGATTACATTAGCTTTTAAAACGGCTGAAGTAAACTTATGCCAGAAAAAAACTACTGTCTAAAGCCGTCTGGGGTTGGTCCTTATGGAGTTTCTTTCCTGTATTGGTTCACTCGCTACCCCTTTGGTCTATCATCTCGGTTTTCATGAACCAAAGGTTAAGGAAAGAAGGGTTGAGGAATCCTGTGCAATATTCTTTCTAGGTACCTATAAGCATATAGTGGGTAATTTGTTCTTAGCATGTGACAAGATCACAAGAAGTCTCACAATATACTTCTTTCAGTCTTCTATCGCAAAAGATAACATGTTAAATTCTGGAATAAAGAGATAATCACGCTCATGTTTTTCCGCATTCAGACGAAGCATATGTATCCGTTCGGCATGGAAGGCCTTCACTGATTGATTGCCTTGTTTCTCTTCTGCAGAATGCTAGACCTCCGTTGCCTGCAACTTGCCCTCCGGCGTTCAGCCGCCTCATCAACCAGTGCTGGTCAGGTGAGCCGGAGAAACGCCCACACTTTGATGAGATCGTCACGATCCTGGAGAGTTACTCCGAGTCCCTGGAGGAAGACCCGGAGTTCTTCTCCCACTACATCCTGCCAGAGCAGAACGCCCTGGTCCGGTGTTTTCCTGGATGCATCCCCATTAGATCATCCAGCTCCTTGTCAAAATAGGAAATCTCAATTCAGTTGCTGGTGGTGGGGGTAAAAGTTATGTAATATATGTGTAATGTTCCACGGGGCGGGTTCGAGGTGTAGGTGTGATATTATGGTTTGCCTTAATTCTTATGCCACCGTAAGGTGGGAATTAGGCCTTTTGCTTTCTGCTAGAAGGAAGTGAAAAATTGTTGTGATTCTTATATTCGTTGACGTGTCAGGCTAGAAGTAAATTATTTGATTGTGCTTCTAATCGACAGGTCAAAATCTTTGTATTGTTTGTCATATAAACTGGTAGTGTTGTAGTACGTTGCCTCTTTGAGTGGAAGGTGGGATCAACTCATGCAGTGTCTTACCCTTATTATAGAATGCTAATGGTGCTAACTCTCTCTCTCTCTCTCTCTCTCTCACGTCTCAACTGGATTTGGTCTTAACTCAATCATGACCGTGTTGTTTGGCTGTTGTCCCGTAATTCTTTTGAAAACGAGAGGACGGCCACCCCACCTCGCCTATTTATAGGGTTATTGACAAAGGTGGACTGAGTTCAGTTTTTAGCTAACAAACAGGCCGGGTGATCTTCTCTAGGCATATTGATTGGAGAAGTGTGCTGCTGAGGCTATTCACTTTCCTAAAATTACGGCCAGTTTGGATTGGGCTGGCCCAACAGTTCTTGTGGTCCATTTCTCTTAACTTTTTAAAATACACGAGGCTAGTTACACTGCCCATGCACTTAATTGTTTCTTTCCTATTTAGATTTATTAATCTTAATTGAAAAATGTCTCTTTTGCGGATTTTTTCGTAATATGTACAAGAGCAACCGAGTGGTCGTGTCTTAACGGGAATATGATTAGTGAGGTGTGTAAGGTTATAAATAGACCTTCGGTCATTAAGGTTAAAACATCTCTTTCGAACACATCCGTCGGCCGTTCATGCGAGTGTTTAGCGAGTCCTAATCCTGAAGTCTGTCGTCGTCGCTCCTGCTGTCGTTTGGAGATTTCTCTTCTGAAAACAACAAAGTTGTTCATCCTCTTCCTTCAAGACGTAACCTGTCCGGCGGTAGTTCCTGCGGTTGCTAGGCTGCACTGGTGGTAATGCATCTGTTTGTGCTTACCTTTAGGTTCGTGATTGGGTAAACTGGGAGAACAACGCCTGTCCCGGAGGATTGAACGACATTGATTTCTTTAAGTAAAACATCTTTGTTTTTCAACCAACGGTCTAGTTAGGTCCTAACTCAGTTTATTTTCTCCTACATTGTTTATTCTTCTGTTTCTTATCTGGATCTAGCATGTAATCGTGAATTCATTGCACCTGTTGCTTGCATGTAACAACGTAAAATACTAAATTTTATTCAACAATCTTAAAGAAATTAATTTCTGTCATTAATTAACAATGACCGGTCAGGGTGGTTCGGGAAATAAAATTGATACCAGCAGTATGTCTGAAAAATTTACTGTTACCAACTTTGCCCGTTGGCAGAGTCCGATGCAAATTTGGCTGAATATTGCGGGTTTTGATAAGTACTTAGAAGAGACCGAACCTAAATATGATGATACTAATTGAAAGAAGAGTGACAACACGTGCCACAGTTTGATTCTGTTTGGTTTAAATAACAAACTGTATGACTCTTACTCAAAGCAACCTGTCACTACATTCAAAGTTTTGTGGGAATCATTAATTAAGATTTTTATTACTGAAAACCAAGGTGTTGAAAAATACGGTGTATCTAAATTTCTTAAGTTTCAGATGGTAGAGGGTAAGTCTGTTTCTGATTAAACACACGATCTTCAACTCCTAGTTCATGAACTCTCAGATACCAAGATGGTATTGCCTGAGAAGTTCGTTGTTATGTCTATCATAGAAAAGTTTCGTAAGTCATGGGAATCGTTTGATATGTCTCTAAAGCACCACAAAGGGATACATACAAAGGAAGAACTAATGATGGATATAAACATACAAGAAGAACACTTAAAGGAGAAGACAGTCAAGGTACCTACTGATGCATACCCTACTATTAATTTTACTACTGCTAAAACTACCAAAGATAAGAAATCTAAGAATGCACATAAACCTAAGGCCAAGATCCAGAAGAAACTGAAGAACAAACCTTGTTGGACTTGTGGACAGGTTGACCACTGGAACAAGGATTGTCCTTCTAAGAAGGCAAAGAAATCTGCCACATCTGGAACTGAGGAAGCCGTGGTCAACATGATGACTACATCCTTGAACCTCAATGATGGGTACATGTTTATTAAACTTAAAATCCTTTCTATTTTTGAATCACTTTATTGGATAATTGACACTGGGGCTAATGTACATGTGTGTGCTGACAAGTCCCTATTTGTGTCTTACCAGGCCTCTCGAGGTCGGTCTGTGACTTTGGGCGATTCCAGCTCTGCAGAAGTCAAAGGCGAATGACGGGTGGACTTGAAGTTCTCTTCGGGAAAGGTGTTGACTCTTCACAGGGTCATACATGTTCCAACCATTCGGCGCAATATCCTTAGTGATGTAATTTTAGTTAGGCAATGTTATATAGTAGACTACAAATATAATAAAGCTATTATTACATGACTTTGTGATTCTTTATTTTTTAGCAAGGGATATTTATGTGACGTGGAAAACTTATTTAAGATTCATGTTGAACCTGTTTCAAATTCTATTTTAAATTTGAATGATTATAGTTCTGTATGTATGAATCTTGTATCATCCGACATTTGGCATTCACGTTTGGGACATGTTAATGTTGCCTCAATGAAGCGTATGATGAATCTAAATTTAATCCCTAAATCTGAAATTAGCAATAATAAATGTGAAATCTGTGTGCAAGATAAACTGCTTAGGAAGCCTTTTCATTCTCTGAATAGGAATTCTGAAATTTTGAATTTAGTGCATACATATATCTTTGAATTTAATGGAATTGCTCCTAGGGATCAAAAACATTATTTTATAACTTTTATTGAAGATGCAAGTAGATACTGTTATGTCTTTTTACTTAGAAGTAAAGATGAGACATTGGATAAATTTAAAATTTATAAGAAAGAAGCTAAAACTCAAATCGACAAAATACTTAAACGATTAAAGTCTGATAGGGGAGGAGAACACACCTTGAACTTATTTTTGGAATTTTTCCAATTACATGGTATAGTTCATGAGTTTACCGCTCCTTATTCACCACACTCTAATGGGATAGTTGAACGTAAAAATCGAACCCTAATAGATATGGTTAACTCTTTAATCCAGACCTCAGGTCTACCCAACTTCATGCGGGGGAAAGCTTTGAATATGGCTTGCCATATTCTGAATAGAGTTCCTCATAAATATGTAGAGAGTAGTCCGTTTGAGTTATGAAGAGGAAGAAAACCAAGGCTTAAATATCTTCAAGTGTGGGGGTGCCTTGCTAAGGTACTTGTCCCTGAACACAAAAGGAAGAAATTGGGACAAAAAATGGTTGATGCCATATTCTTGGGGTATGTGGAGACAAGTTATGCCTACAGACTCTTGATTGTAAAATATGATATATCTGGCATTGAGGTCAATACAATTGTGGAATTACGTGATGCTACATTCTTTAAGGATGTATTTCCCATGAAATTTGGTGTGCCTAATGAAGTATCTCACGAGGATTCATTCACCACAGGTTCCATTCCCGAGTACGTAGAAAGGATGACAAATGTGGGGGGCGACTCAGAACAAGCTATTTCTGAATTTGATGATTATGAAGAAATAGTTGAACCAAGGAGAAGTAAACGGTCTAGGACATCCAAGGACTTTGGAAGTGAGTTTCTCACTTACAATGTTGAGGATGATCCTGTCACTTTCAAACAAGCTATGGAATCTCCAAAAGCTAAGTTTTGGAAAGAAGCCGTTAATGATAAAATCCAATGAATTCTCTCGAATGGAACTTGGGAATTGGTGGATTTACCTCCTGGTTGTTCTATAGTTGGTTGCAAATGGATCTTTAAGAAGAAACTTAATGCAGAAGAGACAATCAATAAGTATAAGTCTAGATTAGTTGCTAAGGGTTACACATAAAGGGAAGGAATATATTATTTTGATACCTATTCACCTATTTCCCGTATGACCACAATCTAAGTGCTTATAGCATTGGCTTCCATTTATAATCTCTATATCCATCAGATGGATGTGAAGACTGCATTCTTACACGGTGATCTTCAGGAATAGATATATATGGAACAACTTGAGGGATTTGTAGGTTGTGGGAATGAGTCCAAAGTGTGTACACTTGTTAAGTCATTATATGGCTTGAAACAAGCCCCTAAGCAATGGCATGATAAGTTTGATTTTGTGATATCATCGTTCGGATTTGTTTCTAATGAATTTGATAAGTGTCTCTACTGCAAAATTGTCAATGATGGATTCATTTTGTTATGCTTATACATCGATGATATCCTACTTTTTAGTTTTGATATGAAAGTAGTAAATGAGACAAATTCATTCTTGTGTAGCAAGTTTGAGATGAAGGATATATGTGTCGCTGATGTGATTTTAGGGCTTAAAATCATTAGGTCTACTGATGGTATAACTCTCTCACAATCTCACTATGTTGAGAAGATATTGGAGAGGTTTGAGTACACATCACGTAAACTTGTTAAGACTCCATACGACTCATCCAAGGCCTTGTTCAAAATGAGACTGGGGTTCCAGTGTCTGAATTATGATACTCTCAGATTATCAGAAGTTTGATATATCTTATGAACTGCACACGTCCATACATTGCGTTTGTCGTGAGCAAGTTAAGTAGATACACCAGTTGTCTCGACAAGACCCATTGGAAAGCTATTGATAGAGTTTTGAGGTATATCAAGGAAACTTATTCCCTTAGGATGCATTATGGTAAACATCCTTCTGTAGTCGAAGGATATAGTGATGCAAGCTGGATTGCCGCGAACTCTGGGAGTAATGATGTCTCAGGATATGTATTCCTGTTGGGAGGAGTTGTTTCCTGGAGGTCTAAGAAACATACCATATTGTCACGGTCCACTTTTGAAGCGGAGTTGTGTGCTTTAGATGAAGCTGGATTGGAAGATGAATGGATACATGGACTTATGTCCAGTTTACCTATGGTAATGAAGCCGCTTCTTGCAATTTTAGTTCACTGTGATAGCACTACAACTATTGCTAAGATAGATAGTTGCAAGTACAATAAAAAACAGCGTAGACACATCCAAGTCAGATTGAAATCTGTAAGGGAGTTAGTCAACCCAACCCCTATAGATTTGTAGGCAATGACAACTCAACTCAAAAGAGTGGAGGCAATGACAACTCTTTAGTGGAAACTCAGATTGAAACCCCTTAGCTTTGTACAAGAGCAATCGAGTGGTCACGTCTTAATGAGAATAAGATTAGTGGGGCGTGTAAGGTTATAAATAGACCTCCGATCATTAGGGTTAAACACATATTTTTCAAACACAGCCGTCATTCGTTCCTGTGAGTGTTTAGCGAGCCCTAATCCCGAAGTCTGTCGCCGTTTCTCCTACTGTCGCTTGGAGATATCTCTCCTGAAAGTGACAAAGTCGTTCATCTTCTTCCTTCAAGACGCAACCTATCAGGCAGTGGTTCCTGTGGTTGCTGGGCTACACTGGTGATAGTGCATCTGTTCGTGCTTCCTTTCAGGTTTGTGACCGGGTAAACTGGGAGAACAACGTCTGTCCTGGAGGACTACACGACGTTGATTTCTTTAAGTAAAACGTGTTTGTTTTTCAACAAACAATCTGGTCAGGTTCCTACCTTAGTTTATTTTCTCCTGCATTGTTTATTCTTCTGCTTCTTATCTGGATCTGGCCTTTAATCGTTAATTCATTGCACCTATTGCTGTTACATATAATGACGTAAAATACTAAATTTTATTCAACACTAACTGATACACAAATTCCTGAGATTTAAAGAATGTGCAGCCAAACTAGGCCTAAGCCTCCTTTTCAGGGTGCTGTAGAAGGATGTCGAACCTGTGACATGTGGTTAGGCTTATCAGTTGAACCAGTTAACAAATCCACGCTTGAATCAAAATGACCCCATTAGTCACAAAAAGAATTTGATTTTACTACTAAGACTTTGAAGTTGAGTTTTAATTCAAACGAAGCTAGTGACACATGTTGGTAATTTTATTGTCATATACCCTGATGTCAGTGGACTGCACCCCATTCTCCCCTCCACATGGTGAAGAAAGCAACCATGGCAATCTCTAGCTTACAGACTTGTTGGCAATTGCCTCCATTGTGTCCTCATCTTTGTTGCTAGGATTAACTTTCAACCTAAGAGGACTCCTTTGTCAACAAAAATTGAGCTATGCTCTGATTACATGTACTCATCTTTCACCCTTATTCTGTGTAGTTAAGTCCTACATTTCCCCATACCTTATCTGATTACCCCATGTAAACCCTAATTCCCCTATGTCGTTCCCTATCATGATGTATTCTCTATGTTGTACATCTCACATACTAACTTGAAATTGTCATGTATTTTTCTAGGGAAAATTGCTACAATGAGAAATTCATAGCACAATCCATTCTATATTTGGATGTGACTTTGGCTTTCTTACGAGCCATGCCAATACTTCGTTACATATTGAAGGAGTTGGTGCTCCACCTTCTGCTTTACCTTACTATTTTTCTCCTTCTTCAATAAAAAAATATATGTTGTTGTGACTGAAGATCCTCAAGAATTAGTGCCCACAGATCTAGATGAGACTCCTTGTGAAGGTTAGAACCTATTCCATGTATTTTTGTTTCATTCAATTCATAAGTTTATGATAATATTGTCATTGATTTTTGGTTGTTTAACACATGTTCCTCCTCACCTTGTTTATTGTTGAATGTTCATGCTATGGTCCATTTGGCATCTCAATCATGTAATACAACATGTTTGCTAATATTTTCTTGTTGTGTTTCTTATGGTGTATGATTAGCACATTACAATTATTTCCAAAGCCAACCTTGAACACCATAATATATTAGCACATATGACGAGTTAGCTTTGAGCAATATATGTGATCCATATTAGATTTATATTACTTTATTGCACTACCTATGATTCTAGTGATGCCACAACTATTTTAGTTTGTCGATGTTGGTTTTCTTTGGTTTGTTAATTACATATTGATGATTTGTAATATATTACAATTAGCAAGTTAATTAAATGTCTTTATTCATGACACACACATTAGTTTGATTATCATGCAATAAAATCTCAAAATTTGATATGAAATGTTAATTTGATGCTTACTTAATATGATTTTTATTTGCATCTTAGACAAGGGTTTTAGTGTGACAAGCTCTAATTTGTGTCCCTTGTGTGTCAGGATCACCACAAGTATTGTAAGGAGTGGGACCCGAGAAAGGACCCACTCTTCAATAGATAGAGAAATATAAAACCATCCTATTCTCAAAGTTGGAGGAAAGGATAAATTTGATTATCTTCCAAATGGTATATATACATATTAAGATTGTAAATAAGAAGTGAAAAACAAATTATTAAAAATTTACATGATAATTCATATATAATTCTTCCTCAACATAAAAGCTTACATGAAAAAATAAAAAGGTAAAAGTCTTATAGCATGTAAGGCTAATCATAGAGGACAACACAGTTGTTCCAATCTATCCTTAAGTCCATGTCTTGCAATTAATCTTATCGAGTCATTGTTTTCTAATGTATCTACACTTAGGTGGAAGTAAAACATCACTAAAAAATAGGAAACAAAGGCATTATCAGTAAACATCGAGTATGTGCAGATAAACAACATTTGAGCATCATGTTAGATTACAAATATAAGAAGGATGTTCCCATGAAAAAGGAGTCATATAAAATTAAGTAAGTTTTACAGGAATCAAATTAAAAGATTGAGGCATAATATTCATGAAGAGCAATATTTGAGATAAATAAAACATCTTAACATAATGAACATTCACAATTTCCAAATAAATAAAAACTTTACATGCATAAATAACGTAGAATAAATATACCTAAAATAGGGCCATAACTCCATAGGCTCATGGCCTAAAAAGTAAGAGTGAAAACACACAAGCCTGACACAATATGTGCACCCTTTATAAGTACGATTATACATAAGTATTATTATTCTAGACATTCTAGTCAAACATTTAGCATGAACAAATAGAGTGGCAAGACTAGCATTCCAGTCATTATTCACAACATGTATGAAAAGCTTAAACAAGAGGGGTCAAAAGACCCATAAAAATGATAGTTTAATATTCAAAATACTTTAGATGGTATCAATTCAGGTAGAACTTCAGTTCAAAAATAAAAAAGAGCAATGCTCAACAATGTACCTCAATATAGGATATTAGGAATTATAATAAAGTTAAACACTCAAACATAAATATGAATTTACACATTACCTAATCTTAACAACTAATGGTTCACTCAATTGATATACTTGGTATCCAAAGTCGATGATTCATCATAGGAACACATTTTACATGTTAGTCAAACCAAAACTTACATGTGTATACCTCTCATTATATATTTCTATATTGTTCTCATCTTAGTTCTGATCACCTAATGATACATTAGGGGTTTTAATATTATAGAGAGAATATGTGACCCATTTTAATATCTATTTTAGTTCCAAGGTTTATCTTTAGTCACATAAGTTTAAACATGTCTAGGTTACATATGTGTGTGAGTAATAATACACATTCTTCTAGTTGATTTCTTGTAATATCATTCTCTATATACTATGTGAATCCTTACTATTCCTATCATCAAAATTATAATGGATATTGGTGGGTATGTACTCTCTATTATCTAATTATTGAATTCGTCATGAATACTAGTATTCATTACATGCATGGCTGATTCTAATATAGTCTAAATCAACATGCCATACATACTTAGAATTAAAAAGAAACCTTCTTAAGAATATTGTGTCTCTCATCTTAAATTACATTCTACATAGGTCAACTTGAATATATGTATTTTCCATGCCAATATGCATCTCTAAACATTGTAAAAATATATAAGTATATGAGCATCTAGGGCTTTTAACTCGTGGAAATAATGATTATATACTAGATTTTCTTATAAACTAATAAAATTGTTAACTTAGTTTTCAACTATTGAAATTATATATGTCAAACTTAAGTATATTGATTCCTTCATATGTATGCCCATGTACATTCATCAATCATTAATGATCGTAACTAACTAGGATCAATTATAGCTTACTAATTTAGTTACATATTTTTATATTTTAATACGTTGGTATTTACCCTAATACTGCGTGCAAGGCTTCTAGATTGGCTATTATAACTAAGTGGTGTAATTATTATATATTTATAATAGTTATGTCTCATCTAATTGATTATCGAAATCAAATTCACAAAAGAAATACTGACCTTTAGTTTGCAAGGTCCCTACAGAACCTTTGATAGATTGGTTCTTTCCATGAAATGATGGTAGTAGATGCAAAATTTAACTGGGTAGGAAGCTATGTCGATCAATCCAGGACATGCTCTATAATGACAAGGCATATTAGGATCTCTTCCTGAACGTCACAGGTCTTTGCACGGTTCACCACTATCTTGGAGTTGCAACTTCCGTGGTAGATGACTAGAAGAAGGAGATCTTATCCTCATTCTCAAACTTCTTCTAACCTTGGTGAAGAAGATGATAGGGAGGAGGAGGTTGTCATGGTGGCTACATTCTGGATGGGGAACTATCTCGTCAGTGGCATCTTCACCAGAGGTGGTGCTAATGCTGGTATGGGGATCAAAGGTTGTTTCATCATCATAGACAACTTCGACGATCACTACCATAGGTAGTAGTGTATCTTACCAACAAGGAAGATAGACACAAGAAGAGAGGGGAGTGGGGCGGAAAATACGAGACTAGAATTTCTACATTGCACAAAGATGAAGATTGCAATAGCCATCATGGACCTTATTTGCAGGCGGAAATTTTGTTACTATTTGGTATCTGGGCACATACTGGTGAAGGTGACGACGGATAGGGTGTAGGGATAGGATACAAGGATGAAGGGAGGAAGAAGATGTCACCACCAAGGTTAATAGGCTAGAGATCTCATTGCTGGCATGTAACTTGCAACACATGTCGTAGCATCCTGTGATAACCAACACAAGGAAGGTTGTAAACGGATGAGATCTGGGTTTTGGTTTGCCTGTTGATGAGAGCAAGGAGAAGAAGATTGGGAAGTGGGTGGATACATAGAGAAAAGGTGGGGAGAGGATGGATGAAGATGATCCAAAGCTGTAGTTGGCCAAGGTGGTGGAGAGTGAAGGAGATCTGAATGCCACTAGATCTTCAGTAGGTCAGAAAGGTGGAAGACAATTCATCTGTCACGGATAAGTGCAATGGGTGTGATGGTGAAGAGGCGTCTAGGATTTTCTATCATGAAAAGGCTACAAAAAGAGAAGGAGATGAAGAAGTAGAGGGAAAGATATAGGAAGGGAATAAAAAGAGGAGGGAGGAAAAGAAGTAGAGAGAAATGACATTACTTATGGTCAAGCGATTGTTTGTGGATGAAAAGGTCAGAGGGATACACAAGGGAAGGAGAGAGGAAGACACATGAATAGTAGGCATTACAGGGTGAAGAATAAAACTGACCAATCTTAAGTAATTAAATGATATAAATGAAAATTTTAAACATGTAACTTCATTTACTTAAATGTAAGGGTAACCAGGTCCCTTTGTCCTAAAATTTGGCATTTTGGCAGCTATACATGACATGATAAATTTAATTTTGGCACCAATTTCATATTTTGAAAATGTTTAATATTAAATTTTATTAATTGTATACTAAACATTCATTACATATATTTAATCCTCCTTATGAATTAATGATGACACACTACTTCTTATTAAATTAATTTCTTTTATCATTTAATCCTACAAGATTCTAGAGGGTCAAATTGGAGTCAAAAATATTGACTTGTGTATTCATATATTGAATTATATTACAAATTTAGTTTGGCTATGTCATCTTAATATCTCATATGCAAATAGTTTTTCAACTATGATATGTTTATTTGATTATAATTACCCCTAATATATTCTAATTAAGGGGAAATCAACTTAATATTATCCTAACTGAATATGGGTCTAGGTAAAGGGTGGATTAAAATGTGAACCTAGATTCAGGTATGTTACAAATATTCTTGGTCCAGACAAGGGGGATGACACGTGTGAAGTTTGCTTATTAGTTTTCCTTTTGGCTGATCTTATATTACTTGGATCGTTAACTTAGTTTAATAAAGACACTTTCATAGTTTTACTATTAGTTAGAAACTATTTTCAAATATTGACATTACACATCTATTTGGTTTTAAAATTAAGCCATGCATATGTTCATATAAATCTAATGATATGCATGTGAGTGTATTATTCTTTAATTTCACTTTCCTTGTTTGGTTTTATGAATGCACATGAGTGACATTACTTTATCCATGATCATGTTTTATCTGGAATCCACTCATCAACATAGTGTGGCATACTACATTACATCATGTCTACTTGATTGGTTTTGTGAAACATATTAGTAGAAAAATGAGGTTGCTCATTAAACCAATCAATCACATTTGCATATTATTACCCCCTTGTTCCAGCTAGATATACGTTTCTTTGCTTAAGTATACATTATCTGGTATCAACTAGCCTAATCTAATACGAATACTAATGGGACCTTATTTTCTTGTCATCTTCCATTGAGTAAGCAAGAATGGCCACAATTCATATGAAATTCCATATTTTCATTACCATGTGTTATATATTCTTTATGTTTTAAATTATGGAATATAAGTTCTTATACCATTTTGGGGTGTTCCGATCACATATTACAATCTCAATAAATCTTATTGCATATATATATGGTGTTAGTTGGGATTAATTAATCAATGTAGTATGACCTAACCTAGTACAGATTATATTTTGAGTCCATATAATATCCTACAATTTCTCATTAAGAACATGTGTCATATATTCATATCTAGCCATTAAATATTTACTAGGTTTTGAAATATAAGCTTTTCATACCTACAGGTCCCCTAGTCCAAATGTATGCAATTCATTTCTATCCAACCTACCCTGATGTTAATTTGATGATGTTCATGTCAACTCTTAAACTATTCTTGTGTGAAATTATCACACATTATAATTGTGGAAAATAAGGTGGGAGCTAATGGGATATTTTCTTATTGATAGATGGAAAACTCCCCTCCTATATATAGGAAAGGATGAAATTACAAGAAAATTGAACATAATGCTAATAAACCAAGACAATTAGGCCCATATGAAATAATAAACTAATTAACAATAATTATAACACTCCTCCTCAAGTTGGAGTATGGGTGAAACACATATCTATGCAGGACTAATAAGACCCAGTTACACGATACAAAAAATAAAAAGTATAATTTCCATACAAGATTTTCACTCTCCCTTAAACATGACTCTCGAACAAATAATTTTTTTGATGATTCCACCTTTGAAGGTATGTCATGAAGCTGGAAATAATTGATCTTTGGAGAAGGTCTTCTGAAGTGTATGCAGAACACCACCATCGATCTTAGAGTAAATAATCAAAAGCACTACAACCATACCATCTTCACTAGAGAGGAATGAGTGAGTGATATGAGCGCAATCAACACATCCCACATACATAATGCAATACGAATGCAGAGGCACAATATCAATGTTGAAGTACATATATCTTCAAATTATATGAACCGACTACAATTAGCACAGAAGATCACAAACATGCATAATGTGCACAAAGATGAATTGTACAAGGTGTTGATAACTGTAGCTGGATCCATATGGTGTGTGACTTTCGGGGGCTTGATGGGAATGAAAGATATCATCAAGGAAAGTGCAAGTAGATTACTAGAAGAACCATCTTGGCAGATGCAGCTTCGAGAAGACATGAACAAAATTGCTCGATGATAATAAAATCTGGATGGATCAATAACCTTACATGTATATAACAATGTCAGGGCTAAAAATTGACAAGCTTCTAAGAAGTCTAATATGAAGAAGCAACCATGTATCTCATGAAAATACAACGAGAATGATCAACTGAAACATCCTTAACACCAAAGGGAACTAGAGGCTAGAATGAGCACAATAAGCTCTGTCCTAACATAGATAATACGGTACAAACACAAAAAGCTTGGTGTCAATGCTCAACTGAGATCCTTCATCACATGAAAGTATTAGCCATCTGGAACAAGGAATCACATATAGCCAACCTACACACATATTATGGCACAAACACAAAGAAGTACACTGACATTGGGAAATAGATACACCAATTGTGCAATGAAACCATAATGATTTCTGGGAATGAATCACCAAAAAAATATGAAGATGGATGTACTCAATAATAAGAAGCTTGATAAAACTAGTTAAGCATGGATCGATACATATAATCTCTCTCATACTCCCTCTTCATGCATTCTCTCTTTATACTTTGTTTCTCTCTCTACTCATACTCTCTCTCACTCCTCTATATCCTGAACGCACATCAAAATACAAAGTGAATGGATCATTTGTATAAAAAATAAATAATATCCCTTCCATGTGAAAAAAGATTTACACATGAGGCATGGTAAGGGATGAATAAAAATGTAAAGAGGAATAAAAGAAACATTGTCTCCCATTTTTGGCACTTTATGAACTTAGCATTGGGTCTTTTATTTGAGGAGGGGGTTAGAGTTCTTCTTTTTCTCTTATCTTCTCTTATTTTTTATTCCATCATCATTTCCATTCCGCTTCAATTGTGTTTCGTTTCCAATTCCCCCCCCCCTTCCATTTTTATTTATTTATTTATGTAACGATGACCCCAATTCTCTTTTTCTTTTTGCAATCAACAAGAACCAACAAAGTAGTATATAATGAAAGAAAAGTAAGGACCAAAGAAACATATATAAAATCCCACAGTTTCCTATGATCATGGAAATTAATACCAAAATAACATGTATGAAACTGCCAAGGTTTCCTGTAATCATAAAAAAGAAGAAAGGTCTCACAGAAAAGGAATGTTGCCAAGAAATTAATTGAAAACAAAGGAACAAGGGAGGGGGGACATAACTAGGAGGAATTTAACTTGGGAAAATGGAACATATCCCTAATGGACCGAAACAGTTAGGCACATATGTCGTAATAAACTAAATAATGATAAATTTAACAGTAATTTTAGTAAAACTTATTGCATCGGTGTTCGGTGTTAGTTGGGATGGATTTGTGTTTTGAATTGTATTAGGAGGAATATGAGGTTGGACATTCAACCAAACCAAAAATTTTACATATTATTATCCCTTATTCCAGTTATGGGTGGGTTACTTAGCTTTAGTATATGCAATCATGTATCAACTGGCTTAATCTAATATGAGTTCTAATGGGACTATTTATTGTCCTGCCATTTTCATAGTGATATAGGCATTAATGACCACATTTGTATCATGTGTCCATGTATTACATATTTATTATTTTTTGGTTTTACACAGAGCTTGACAGTTCTTATACCATCTTCTTATAAATGAATGATTATTCTAATTTTAGTAAAGCCTATGTATTTGTATCATGTGTCAGTTGGGATTAATTCATCAACACAATGAGGCCTAATCTATTATGAATTTAGTTTATACCCATGTAATATCCTACTATTTTTCATTAAGAAAGTTACATTAGTTGCCACCATTATCTCATGTGTCATATTTTTCCCATCCAAGCATTACATATTTATAAGGTTTTAAAATGTTGCATATCAATTTGTTCTCATTTTAGTTGTATGAATCTGGTTTTCAATCCAATATGTCATATATGTTAATCTACTGATGTTCGTGTGAGTTCTTAATCATGATAGATTATAATTTTGGTAAAGATTTCTACATTTGTATCCAATGTCAGTTGGGATGGCTATATTTTACTATTCACATAGAAGAAAAATCAGATTGTCTACTCAATTAATCAATAGATTTGACATAGTTGTTCCCCTTATACTATTTTCTTGTGAATGGATCACATTATCATTTCAATGAAGCCTGTTACATTGGTACAATTATTAGTTGAGATTAATTCATCAATAAAGTGAGGCCTAATGCAATATGGATTTCATTGGGACCATGCAATATCATGTAATGTTTTGTATGAAAACATGCATTAATTGCCACCATAGGTCCCATTTATCATATTTTCATACCCAAGCATTATAGCTTATTAGGTTCTAAATTATAAGCCTTGCATACTTAGGGTACTTTATTTCAATTATAGGAAAGCATTTCCTCCCCACTGATTATGTTAATATAACTAAGCTCATGTCAGTTCTTGAACCATATATGTGTGAAGGAGTCACATATTATAATGTCAATAAATCCGACTACATTTGTATCATGTACTACTTGACATGGATTGGTTGTGTGGCTCAAATTAGGAGTAAAATCAGATTGTCCATTCAACCAACTAATCAATTTTGGATATTATCTCCTCTTATTCTAGTTAGGTGTAGGTATCTTAGATTAACTATAAGCATTCACGTGTCAACTGCACTAATCTAATATGCATTTAGTTGCATGCATTTATTACCCTACCAATTTTCATGAAAAAGATAGGCATTAATGAACACCATTTATACAGAGAGGTATATTGCATTTAGATCATGTGTTACTTTTTTTGATTGGATTGGTTTTGTGATCTTATAATGAGAAACTCAGGTTGACCATCCAACTAGTCATTTTTGCATATTATTACCCATTATCATGTTTTATTTGGAATTTACTTATCAATACATTAAGGTCTATTGAATTTACATCATGTATTACATGAGGTCTATTGTGAATCGTATCTAGAGAAAAGCCATGTTGTCTAATCACCCAACGAATTAAATATTGCATATTCTGTTACCTACTTCCACTTATGTATAGCTTGCTTAGGCTAATTATATGCATTCATATGTCATATGGTCTAATCTAATATGAACTCAATTATATTGATATATTATCCTCTCATTTTTGTTAGAGAAACATGCATCGATTTCCACAATTTTACTATGCCATATTTTCACATAAAAACATCTAATATTATTATGTTTTAAAATATGCTATGACAGTTTGTATGACATTTTCATGTGAATGGGTCACATATTATTATTTAATTGAAGCCTACTACATTTGTATCATTTGTGAGTTGAGATTAGTTTGTCAATACTGTGAGGCCAAATATGATATGTATTTAGTTGGTAGTCAGTAGTATGCTGCCATTTTTATCATAAAATGTGCATTTATTTCCACCATCCAACGTTGGTGTCATAATCTATACCATGTGTTTATATTTATGAGGTTTTAAAATAGAAGCCTTGTATATTCAGGGATGTTTAGTATTAGTTGTATGCATATTCAGATATATTTAATATTAATTCATGTCAGTTTCTAAGCTGTATTATTATGAAGGGATTACATATAATAATTTTTGTAAATCAACTTCATCTATATACGGAGTAAGTTGGGATTGATTGGTAGCTTGGGTCATATTAGGAGCAAAATTAGATGAGATGCATTCAATTTTGTGTATTGTTTCCCCTTGTTCCAATTAGGTATATGTTTCTTAGATTAACTATATGCATTCAGATGTCAAATGGCCTAATATTATATGAATCGGTTCAATACATTTATTGTCACACCATTTTTTCTAGACAAAAAATGAATTAATGTTCATAATTTACGTAATGTTTCATATTTTTTAGACATGCACGCAATTTCTCATGTCATTTTTTTGTGAATGGATCACATATTATGATTTCAGTAAAGCCTACTACTTTATTTATCATATGTCAGTTGGCATCAATTCACCAATATAGTGCAGCCTAATCTAATATGAGTTTAGTTGGGACCATGTGATATCCTACTAAATTTTATAAAGAAATAGGCATTAGTGGCCACCTTTGTCTTGCATGTCATATCTTTATTTCCAAGCATTACATATTTATTAGTTTTTAGAACATAACTCTTACATTATTTCAATTTTTTATTTTTTAGTCGTATGCAGTTCCTTTTCCACCAAAGTGCTCATTATACTAATCTAATGATGTTCATGTCAGATATTAAACCATTTTCTTGTGTAGGGTTCACATTTTAGAAATTTAAAAAGTTAATGCACTTGTATTGTGTGTTAGTTAGGATTTGTGGGCTCACATTAGGAGCAAAATCAGTTTGGTCATTCAACCAACCAATTGTTGATAATGTTTCCTATTTTACCAATTAGGTGTACTAACTATCTACATTTTAGTTGTCAACTAGACTAATTTAATATAAATTCAATTGAATCCATTTATTACCCTAGCATTTTTATTGAGAAATATGCATTAACAACCACCAATTTTAGAGATGCATATTGCTTTACATTGTATATCACTCGATTGGTTTTGTCGATCATCTTGTGAACAAAACCAGTTTGTCTATCTAACCAAACAACTCTGCATATTATTACCCATTAGCATGTTTTATTTAGAATATACTCATCAATACACCGAGGCCTACTAAAATTGCAATATGCCTTACATGATTGGTTATTGAATCATATTTGGAGAAAAATCAGATAGCGCAACCATCCATCTAATCAATTTTGTGTATTCCATCCTATAATATAGTTATGTATAGGTTTCTTAGCGAACTATACACATTCAAGTGTCAGCTTGCATCTTTTAGTTTTAGTTCATTCACACCTCAGACACTCCAACAGTTGATCACAAATAAAATTAACCATTTTGAATTATCACTAGAGTCATGTACGCCATAACACAGATATTATGAACATCAAGGTCAACATATTCAAGTAGGTCTTTGGACCATTGAATCTAATAGACAGTCTCAGAATCATGAGGCCTTGTGTTAGTGAATATCCTCAAAGGTTTCTTAGGGGAAGAATGAAAGCAATAGATTCATTTCTCATATGTGTAGGAGATGAAGCATGTTGCCATAGTTTCCAACAACACATTATCAAGAGAGGGTTTAGAAAAAATCCCAATAGGAATGTAATCACCAAATATTTTATCATTACCCTTAGAAGATCCAAGGTGTAATGGAATGAGAATATCACCACATATAATAAGGATACCAACGATATGAGAACCAAAAGTCACATTATGAGAACTTGTGAAATTCTTCTCTTTGTAAATAATGGATTCACGACTAAATGATCCACATGAGCTACATTTGAGAAAAACTCATATGTATTTTAACTTAGTATAAAATGGTTTCCCCTTATGATATCTCATTGCCACCTCTTCATAGAAATGCAAATAACAATCCACAAGAACACTTAGCGGAACAAAGTCTAGGTACATGCAAGAATTAATTAGACAAACCATATCTAGGGCTCTTCCATTATAACTGTCAACTCCAACAAACATCTTCTCTTTGCACAATTGTAAAGGAACCCTAGAAAGTTAAATCCAAATAAAAACATTCATCAGTTTTCCTTTTTTGTAGGTTAAGCTTGCTCCATTTCTTGAGAAGAATTAGTTTAACTTTGAAAAACCACATGCCTATCTTCAAGGCAAAGTTCAAATCAACAATTCACATAATGTGAAGACTAATCAATCTAATTCCCCATCAATTGCTTGAATAATACTTTACAGATTCCATATATTGTACATAAATCATTCTAAAGTTAGTAGACGACGGTCAAGGCCGATGATGTTTCTTTTTAAGGCATTAATACATTTGGTTTAATTTTTATTGGATTCTTCATACAGAATGCTACTTTTCCCATATCAATATTTACATCTTTGAGCCATAGGTCATGTCATCCATGATTTTGTGTAAAGAGATCACATGACATATTGGTAATCACCACTACCACAACTTTTTATGAGTATCTACCCACTGCAAAATGTGCTTGAACCTAGGGTTGACTTACAAAAAATGGATCAAAGTGGTCACCTTCCAATTATCCCTCTAGCCTTATGTTGTGAATTTTCATTCAAAACTGATCTACTCATGCTTTACAAGTCATCTCTTTGTTAAGAGTTCGATATCCACCAAATTCATATTATCTAATTCGCTAGTAAAATTCTTCCAATTCATGTTGAAACACTATTTTAGACTTGAACTACATCTCGTGAAATCAAAATGTGAATAATTACCATCTATTTTCAAATATGCAAAAGCCTAACTATAAAGAAAAAAATATTTCCTATATTATCTTTCTTCACGATTAATGTTTTACTTAACCATAGTTAAATTACTCCACCACTTTTAGTAGTTTAAAATCACATTATATTACCTTATTAAGTGTCGAGTTATGACACCTTGACCTAAATATACAATTTAGAAGGTTCCTAATATGTATTGATCATAGTTAAATCATGGTCTCCCTCAATTGTTGATCTACATATTTATTCTCCTTATTCAAGCTAGTACTGAGACAATGGAAAAACCAAAAAAGTTTCTAGGTGAATGTTCTATTTATCTAGATAGAACTACTATATTAAAAGAATTACACTTTATTCTCATTATAAATATTGATTTAGTTAAGCAATGTCAATGTCTTCCTTCTATGCTTAATATTTGAATCCATTTTCTTTGTAATGAGATGGCAAACATGATAGTTAACTTTTCTTTGCAAATTCATTCCATTGTCATTTATTTGTTCATGCATATGACCTCATATTAGATGTGTTATACAATTTGTACTTGAATGACTTTGTAAGAACAAAACTTTAAAACTATATGTGTGTGTATATATATAAATAATGGGGCCTACAACAACATTTTTTTCCCTTTTCTCTCTCTTATACTATAATGATATCTTTCTACCAAAGGGTGATATTGTGCCACTTGCCACCCCTCCCCATGATCTTCTCTAGAATCTTGGATCCCATATTTTTATTTTCTCTTCTTTAGTTGTTGACATGTTTTTGTCGGAGTTGATGTTGCTGGCCTAGCAAGTGTAGTGTGTCATTCTAAAAAAGGGGACATTTTCCTCTATATTCAATCATAGCATAGATATGGTTCTTACCTTGACTCGAGATTGTCTTGAGATGTCTCACCTTGCTTTAGGATGAAGGCTTTTCGCTACTTATGTGGTATTGGGATCAATGTACTATGGTTGTTAAGTAAGGATGGTGTGTCATGCTTTTTTGGTCATGCACATGACATTCCTCATGCTTTTTGGCCCTCTACCATCTAGTGTTGGTATAATGCTAAGTGCAATTTTATTGGTTCCTCATGCTTTGTTGTATCCTCCGTCGTCTAGTATTGGTATAATGCTCAATGTAGTTTGTTGGTGAAAGTAATAGACTTGTTATGCTTATTCTTTTCATTGTTTGTCTTGCTCTCTACACCCATGTTTTCTCATCATGAATCTATTCCCTATCAATTCAATACATCCTAACATCTTGCATCAATTTCCATTGCCTCCTTTCCTATATGCACTAGCTCCTTCGAGCTTTGGACAAATGTCTAAAATTCTTATTGAGGCTTTTATGGGCCATTTGGGTGTTCATTTTTCCAGTTCTAACCTACTATATGTTACTTGTGGCTCACTCTCCTTTGGCTTGTTGACAATCCTATTTTTTGGTGTTTGATGCTCGATGATGGTTATTTTTATTTATATTGGTCTTTGGTTGTCTACCTTATAACAATCATTGCTCCTAACACGACTAGGTATGGATAACCTTTTAGGTCTTAGTCAGTCTAGTTCTAGTGGTACCGATCTTGGTTTAGTTAAATGTAGCTATTTGTAATTCCTTTCTGATTGTTGGTACCACTGGTTGTGGCTATTACAATGCAACTTTACTTACCCTTGGCTTCTAGGGTAAGTGGTATTGGGGCAATTGAGAGCCAAGGGTAGAAATAGGAGTAGAGATGAGAGTTTTTCACCTCATGCCACTAGCCATCTAGCCTTTAGAAAGCTCTAGGCAATTGCACTAATCACACTTACACTAGCTACTTAGATCTCACAATCACTTATAGAAGGAGGGATATGTAGGACAAAAACCAAAATAGCACACTTTAATAAAAATATGTACTGAAATAGCACCAAAGTCATCTTAATTCTCAAAATAGCCCACTTTCTAAGGAAAGCACCAACACTTTTGGGTTTTCGGGACCAAAAGCGCAAAAAAATATGACATTTTCAGTTGAAAGCGCCCAAAACTAGGCGTTTTCAGGTGAAAGCGTAAAAAATAAATTAGGCGTTTTCAGGTGAAAGCGCGAAACAGTAGGCGTTTTCAGGTGAAAGCGCGAAACAGTAGGCGTTTTGGTCAGAAAGCGCCATTTTTCCGACGTTTTAGAACAAAGGCGCCAACTTTTTGGCGTTTTCAGACTTAGGCTACACTGTTGATGCCATTCTCAATTGAAAATCACGTCCTTATTCCAAGTGCAAAAACTATCCATGATATGATATTTTTCAGGCGTCACCTAGAGAGATGTCTAAAAAGTGATTCCACGTAGCAGAATTTCCAAATCTTAGGCAGCTCGAACGGGAAAAAGCCCTAGCTTACAGCGTTTCCAGCTCCCCTGGCGACGACACAGAACACGACCAGGTTGTGCTCCTACTGATGGCGCACGGAGGGTATGCCGGGCGCAGGGATGCTGAGCGAAGGCCTGTCAGCCGCCGAGGGAAGGGGCCCAGGGTGGACAAAGGTAGCAGAAAAATAAAAAAGAAACAGAAGAAGCAAAAAATCGTGTCGCTGGAGAACCAAATACGGTCCATGGAACGCATGCTCCGAAAGGCGAGGGTCGGGGCTCTACTCCAAAAATGGTTGATACATGGTTGATCACTGTCCAGGTCTTCCTCTGCCTGACGCCTCTACTCGCCATTCTGCTCTCACAACACACTACGCCTCTGTTCTCAAACTCCAGCTTCTGCTCTTCCTGCCCCCGCTTGGTGCTGCTCCTCCGTGCAAGACATGTCCTGAAGAGGTAAAAAAGATGAATCTTGAAACCGGCTCGGGGACGAGATGTGCCAGACACCCGTCCCGCACGTTCACAGGCTTCTGCCCCGTTTGTCTGTCTGAGAGGTGTCTGAGAGGTTGGCTCGGGTCAACAAGGCCGAGAGAGTCGTGCTTAAGCACAACTCCTATGGTCTTCCTGGAGATGATGGGAGGGGGACTCTGTCGCCTCCTGGTGCGGCTGATGGTTTTGAGGAAGATTAGTCTGAAAATGCCAAAAAGTTGGCTCTAAGTATGAAAAATCTAAAAAGTTGGCGCCTTGGTTCTAAAACGCCGGAAAATTGGCGCTTTCCGACCAAAACACCGGCGCTTTCACCTGAAAACGCCTAATTTTTGGGCGCTTTCAACTGAAAACGTCATGTTTTTGGTCCCAGAAACAGTAAAACGCCAAAAGTGTTGGCGCAGTGGGCTATTTTGGGAATTAAGATGGCTTTGGTTCTATTTTAGTACATATTTTTATTAAAGTGTGCTATTTTGGTTTTTTGTCCGGATATGTATGTAGGAACAAAGGGGGCTAGCTAGGGATCCACTAATTGGACCTATGAGTCATTCCTAAGATTGCTACATACACTCCAATTTCTCTTAGAAGCTAAGTGTCATCAAACATCTCAAAACAAGCAATCCATGTTAAAAGCATAAATCACATGCAATAAAATAGGAAATGAGATAGAAGCAAGAGGCAATAATCATAGATAGAAATCATGTTCATTACAAGTTATTTCCCCCCAATATGGTATCAAAGTCACATTTTTATCCCAAACAACCCATCACTAGGGGCTTAACTAGACATAATCAAAGAAATAGCAAAAGAAAGGGGAAGAAGGGGATATGACTCCATGAAGCTCAGGATAGATCTTCCTTCCTCACCTCCTAGCAGCTTGGGGACGACCTGTCTTTTCCAATGGTACAGATGGACATGAGAATATGGGGTATTATGGAGGAAAACCTAGAAATCTAGGTTTCCAAGGTGGAAATAGTGGGTGGAGAGCATAAATGCAAGAGAAGTGCAATGAATGCTCAAGGAGTGGGTGGAGAAAAGTACTGACAGCTAACCTAATGATGTGGCTGCCACCCATGTATATATAGGTAGTGGTGGAAACACTAGGGAAAGTAGGGACATTGTTGGAAAAACAATACAAAAAGTGGTAGGGTTTATGTGGTAGAATAGTGATTATTAACAAGAAATCATATCACTAATTTTATTTCTAACTGGCATTACACGTACTAGAAATCTGTGAGTATATTACCATTGGTTTAATACTTTTTTAAAACAATCTTTTATCAATTTGACCGCAACCAAACAATGTTGTTGTAGATCTACACCAACAAAATTTGATTTTATGCAAACCTCCGCTTGCTTGCATTTTTCTCTTATTTAATTAAGGTCCCTTTATTAGATCATGAAGTGTTGAATGCCATGAGCTTAAGGGACTATGTTGGTACTACTACAACAAATTATACCTTCTTTTGGTTTCTCAAACTCAAGAAACTCTAACGTTTAGTGTGCTTGGCTGGAAGAAATTTTGGTATGCTTTGACTTATCAAGAAGTTTTATGAAGTAGAGGATGCAGAATAAGTAGGCTCGTGGCAAGTTGTTAGCGTCATGTTGGGACATTTCAGATGTAACAAATTATGGTCTTAGATTAATAGCTCCTGACCCTACTTGCATTGTGGTAGAAAGCGCAAACTAGTATATAAAGTACTCTTTACAATGGCGAAGCTCTAATATAAATGTTAAAATAAAAGTAAAGAAAATGACACGTTGGTTATCAAGTTGTCCAGGTGCCTCTTAACCCATGAACCTACCTGGTCTAGCCAAAATATTTTGGTTTTGGATTATGATTTTGTTAATTTGCTTTGTTTTGCGTTTGGAAGTTGATGCCCAACCTGGGACATGATCAGTTTCACGATAAAGAAAAAATTGAACATTAGAGTTCTAAGAAACATGCAAATCAATATATATTAGGAATCATTGATACTTCATTAGAAATGTACATTATCTAACTCGAGAAAAATAATTATATTAAGAACATCACATTAACATTTGTGTTTATTTAATATCGGTAAATAATTAGTAAAACAAGTAGAGATAAAATTCAAGTTTGATTTCGGTTTAGACTTATAAACCACGGTCTAGTTTCGAGTTTAGCACTTCGCCAAAAATCCTAATTTGAATTTGGCACTTTTGCATTCTCCCCGATGAGAAACCAGTTCAGAACCTGCCCAAAACTAACTTTTTAAACCCATATTGATCACTTTTCAGAGGTAAATGAGGCTGTGAAATTGGTTTAACCGTGTGCTTGGGTTTTGATGTTTAGAACTAGACATACAATATCTATTCCAATCAGCTTTAAACTCTATAAACAATTTCAGTTTGATACTTTTGATATTCATTTAAAGGACGTGATTCACAGTTCTTAAACATACGCGTAGTAGGACATGATTGTCGCTTTCCGACTCCTTTTCCTAATGCACCAATAGGTTGGAACACAGAACCCATGCTACAACCAATGGCAGGCTTTGCCAACTATTAATCACATTTCAATTTGATACTATGGGACATGTGCCTTACCTTAGCTCCCCACTTGGCTTTGTCAACTGTTCTACAATGTGATTTTCCCAATGAATGGGACATAAATGGTCTATTAAATATTTCTTATCCATGAGGATCGGTCAAGGAAATTCTTGGAATAAAGTAGAACAGGTTTAAGCTATAGGATATACCCGACATATGTGTACTCTTCTCTCTATGGCGCTTTCAAGCACGAGAGTGAATACTAGACTACGAAAACTACAATACATTAGTTTACTTATATAATGAATTACATCGATTAATTATAAATGAAATCTTTCTGATATAGTGATTGTTGCCATTTACCCATGACAATAAAATAATATAAAACAATAAACATCCAATTGAGTTGCCTATAAATAAGATGGTTCACCAGAGACAAGATTTAAACCCCAATGTAATAAGATGTCACTTATTAATTAAGTTGTCATTCACACGAATCAAACCCTCAATTCACGGTTGGAAAAAGAGATTACTAGTCTATGACATGACAACAGAAATATGACTGTTAGGCAATATAAATAGCAAATGAAGAAAGTTAACCGTTTATATTCAGATTAAGAAGCGAATATAGGGGGCAATGGCTTTCTGCCCTCGTAAATTTAAATGCGGTCTAGTTTGTATCTATCATAATTGTTTCGGTGAACCCAATTTTTCCCCCATATCTGGCATCAAAGAGCAACATCTGACGCCTAAGAGAAGTCGATAAAGGATCCAGCTCTAAATCTCAAAGAAAGAAAGAAAGAAATCGTATAGATAGGCGCATCATGGCAGAGAGAACAGTCGAATGTAGCTCCAATCCTCCACTGTATAGGTTTCATATACAATTTTAAACAGAATTCCAAAGCCAGACAGACAATCTTTCCCGATTTCTCAGTCTTGACACTTTTAAAAAGGGCATGCTAAAAGAAGACATGGCCGTTACCAAAATAAGACATTCTATTAGGAAATTTTAATTATTTTCCTTTGAAAGAACTACACCCAGTATCCTGTCTTCTTAGGTTCACGCTCAATTACTGGCTCTATCATAGTATAATACACCAAATTTAATCAAGAAGGACAAGCTAAGGAACACCCTACAGCAATCCGTAGGCCAGGAATGTTACTAGCAAGAAAAGCAGCCTCCTGGAAGGCCCTGGCAGATGGGCATTTACATCCTTGCTTGGGGACCTTCTGGCAACCTCAAAAACCACTGCCTTTGTCAGCAACCCCTGATCATGAAAACAACCTCCTGGAAGGCTCTGGCAGATGGACATTTTGCATCCTTGCTTGGCAAACCTTCTAGCAACTTCAAAAACGACTGCCCTTGTCAGCAACCCCTGATCATGAAAACAAGCAAGAGCAACAGGTCCACGACATAAGAGGAACATGGGCATGCTGGGATAAAGAGAGGCATTCTCTTATCCTCTCCCACGCCCGTGGTGGAGGCCGAACGCCCGGGAGGGTGGTAAACCAAGGCTGCAACTGGGATTCGAATCCGAGTCTCATTGTTAGGTACATGGGCATGCTCCATCCACTGAATTGTGTTTTCTAGTGACGTCTAAGGGTTTGATCTTGTTGTCCAATTGTTGCAAGGAATTGCTAGGTTGTTGGTATGGACCATTTCGGCACTTTGATACTGTCTGACTCTTTCATCCATCCAGGCTCAACTTTCTTAACGGCACCCTACAATCCCTGTTGGATGCCAAGTTTTGTGATCTCCCAAGAGATGCCCATGTCCTCATGGTGGAAAAGAGTCACGTCATGTGAAGTTAACTGGCGGACTCCCTTTTTTGACTCACAAATACAATAAAAGATAATTACAACAGGAAACATATAGAAATGTGGACATTACCAGCAAGAATACACCAACTTGAATCGTATAGGTCAACACGGCATGGCTTGTTTTTCCTGGGTAGAGATGGGTATGGCACACCCTAATAACAAGTTGAACAAACAGAATCACAAAGAAGACATAAAAACAGAGCACTACAAACCAATAATACATATAATTGGCTCTATACAACATTGGGGATGCCTTCAATGAAGGCCTGTGTTACACTAAGATTTCAAAATAGATCCTTTTAAACTGCAGGATATTGCATGATCCCGAACTAAGGCCAATTGATAACATAAAATTGTATACAAATGTTTATGGTTTCTTACAGTCCGACAAGTTCCCTTGTTAAGTCAGACAGAAAATTGCATAATCCCTGAAATTTCATGCCAAAATTCTCTCCCGAAAGAGAAAATTTTATAAGCTACAATTATGCAAGTTTTTCTATAAAATATAATGTTTCCTGAATTATGAACACCAAGGTATGAAATTCCATAAATATCTGAAAGTTGGCAAAGGAAACACCGGTACAAGTAAAATTGTAATCAAATTTCCACGTTGTCTCTCAAATTTCATAGATTTCCACCTCCCTTTCCAACAACTTGATATCTACCCAACTTGAGTTTACATTCAAGAACGGTAAGCTTCACATATTCCATACATCAAAATCTCACAATCTAAAACGCATCCACACAATTCTAAGGTCTTAACAAATAGGAATTCCGCAATAAAAACTGCAATCTTAATTGCAATTGATGGGGTTTTCACTTGACTTTTCATCATTTCTTTCAGTTTGCTTGGTTGCTCTGGTACCAGCATGGTCAAAATCCTATAGTGGGTGGTAAAAGCTGTCGTACTGATAGACATGAGCAACCATTTAAGTATTTAACCATATCTACCTATCTATCATTTTAGCAATAACCACACACGAACATGACTGTCTTTCAGTAAAAAGTAAGGTGTTAGAGACCAGAGCAACAAACGAGAGTATTACTGGTTTACTAGCACAAATCCCCCTTGCACAAAACAATGATGCATACATCAGAGGAAAAGAATGCAGAAAGTAGATAGTAAAATTTACAAACCTCAGTGTTACCTCGGTCAGACAGACATAATAAGATACATTGCAACTCCAGATTTGCCTTCCAGTTCAGCCGAAGAATCTCAGATTTGAACACAGAAGCATGCCACAGTCAAGCTACAAAAATACGAATGAGAGGATGGAGGAGAGAAGCTGTTGTCCCCCTCACGTTGTGGGGCCAGTGGACTATCATGGTCCTGATGATGGTAGACCATTCTTGCCGCATCTCATGGTAATTGAGCATGTTGTACCAAGCTCATATTGATACTAGTTGTCTTAGAAGAAATCCCTGTCCCTGTCTGGCAAAGCATCCTCAACAATTGTTCTACTAACCCCGGTGTTGCAGAGGGGCCAGTCTGGGGAAGAAGGTTGCGAATTTTGGTAAAGGAAAAATTAGAGGGGAAGTAAAGGAAGATGAAGAAGATTCAAAAGCAAAAATTGTGGGGGAGACTTGTGGCAATGGCGATGCCATGGAGGAAGAGTGATGTATCAAGGTACAAGATGGCAAGCACAGAGGTAAGGTCAGGGAGAAAGAGGAATTACTTGCAAGAGCCTCCCACTGGAACCAGCCTCACGCACCCCACCCCAAACCACAACACGTCATCCCAGAAGACATCCCTGATCATAGCATAGCATAGCATTGCATCCTCGACATGCAAAATTTTGAAAGGGAAAAAGGTGCCGAGATAAACGCTAAAGAAAGATGAAGAGAAAAAACAAGGATTGAGGTGAGGAATGAAGGCAAGGCAACAATGGGGGAAGGGACAAGTGGAAGTGCCAAGCAAGTTGGCAAACACATAGGTGATATCAGAAGAAAGAGGACGAGCGGGTATGAGGAAGAGCCACCCACTTCCATACTAATAATTTCGCCAACATCGGGAAAATTTTCACTGATGTTGTCTACGTCCACTATCAATGAAATAAAAATGGGTAAACTTCTATATTCAAAACTTCAACGACATTTCTACCAACATCGACATTGTCGACCTAAATGTCAACAATGCCAGTTTAACCGAATAGAAAATTAGGAAAAGTTATGACTTACCAAGATGTCGGACCAACTTCATCGACATGGTTGTTATAGTGCAATAGCTCTCATTTTGCTTGTAACGTGTCAAAAAAAAATTGGAGCTTATCTTTAGTTTTATTTACGAGATAAAAACTACTAAATCTACATATCCTCTACCAGATCTACCTTCTATTTATAAAGATTGGTGTAAATCTAAGTCGTTGTTTAGGAAAGCGGTATGCAGTATACGGGCAAGAGGGCACCACATAGAGTATATGCAGTATGTGGAAAGTATACATGGTTTTGGATTTTTCAATACACTAATTATATATAGTTATTAAATGATATGTTAAGCTCATAAATAAAAAATAAAAAATAAAAATAAAAATAAAATAGACAATAGTATATATTTATATATAAACATATTAATTTGTATGTATGACATGTATATATATTTATATATGTATATATATGTCTATAAATGGACTTTGTTTGTAATATATGTACAAATAGTAACATCTATTTATGTAAATGTACTAATATGTGTAGAGTGTGCGTATAAATGTTAATAAATCAAATTATATACATAGATATACAAAATGTGTGTATTTGTAGGTATATTATATATGTATGTATACTTATGTATATGTCAAAAGGTATTCATATAAATGTACAAAGGTGTGTGTGGAAATCATTATATATATAAAAATGTATGCATAAAATATATATAAATATATAGTGAAACATGTGTGTATATGTATCCATGTACGTACGTCATGCATGAGCACAAGTTGTGGGCTTTTTAAAAAGTGAAGTTTAATCAGCCGCTTAATCGGCCAAGTGGGAGTATGCTTGGCCATGACCGCTTATTGGACCAATTAGCAATATGTGGTGTGATAGGGTTACCAAATAGGCATAAGTGGGAGTATATGCGATCGTGCAAACCAATTTCCCAAATAGTGATCTAAGTCATACAACACTATTTCATCTCTCCTATTTCTTCTCATTTTACCCAAATGCAATTTTTTTTATTGTATTCATGTGTTGTGTTTCTAGAATCTAATACTACGATTTATGTAGATGTACCATGCCAACCACTAATTTGTGTTTATCTTCACAAATATGGTAAATTGCTATATGCATTGTGATTCCTTTAATAAGTGATACAATCAAATACTAGAATGTGATTAAAAATTGGGTAAAAATTAAGGATTTGAGTGCAAATACTGATATATAATTTATCTTGTATTTTGAACTATTTAGTTTTGTTGGTTAATGGTTATTGGGCTTAGGGCCATTGCAATTAGTATTATGTTTTCTATTTATCCATGAGCACACTTAAGTGGATAAGAGGATCCAAACTTAAGTGTAGCAAGGAATAAGTAGGAAACATAACACTAACTAGTGACAATGGGCCTAACCTCAAAAACCTCTTACAACGACGCTCCCCCTCAAGCTGGAGACTGTACATTGTGTAGTCCCATTTTGACACCCATATGTTGAAAACGAGACAGACTTAGTGATTTTGTCAGAATATTGGCAATCTGATCCCCCTTTTGCATGTTAGGAGTCACAATCATTTTAGCTTTAACTAGGTCCCTGATAAAGTGGAAATCCACCTTAAAGTGTTTTGTGTGTTCATGGAAGACTAGATGAGGTGTAACACGACATGTGGAAGTGTTGCAGCAAGCTACGATCTCACTTTACAAGACTTAGAGTAGACCTAGGGACTCTAAGTCTACTAACTAGCTATCGGGTCTACAATGGGCCTTGCCGTGTCTGGCCTCAACGGATAATGGTAGTAGCTGAATTATCTAGACTCCTCTTTGAAACCTAAGTACACAAGAAGAGAGTCAAAGTACTTTGGCTTAACTATCAGCATCAGTGGTTCGATAAGGGCAACCCAACTGACTAGTATTACAATTCGTTACACTAAACTGAGTACCACATGAACCTTCTATAAATGTTGGGTACTCCACTATTATAAGGAGTCATTCCTCACTGGGCTTAAACTCCCGTACCCCTCTAGTACAGTTTGACTACCTCATCCTGAACTCTTCTGGTTGGCATGCACATTTTTTCCTTCATGGTGCGGACCTCTGTGATAGATTCTATAGTATTTAGTGCATCTAAAGGCTAGTGATTATTTAGTTTCATAGGAAATAATGTATTATTTGATAGTCCTTATCTTAAACCTATTCTTTGTACATGCTAAATTATGGCATCAAATAAATTTCTACACTGATAGAAAAGTAAGCTTAAATTGGTAACCAAACATATTGAAATATTGGTGAGATATCATGTTCATTGTAGTTCATATACTTTGACTAGCAATAATCATCAATCAAGTCATTAATTCACAAGTTTATAAGTTAGGACAAATCATGCATTTCTGATGCCTCTTATTGTACTCTTATAACTTACCATGTCTCATGACATATTATTATAGGGCTAAAATCATCTATAATACATCTCAAATAGGATGTATCAATCAATATTATAATTGAGATTTAGCAATTAGTACCAATAAAATTCATGATATAAATCACCAAGTCTAATACTACAATAATCATATGTTATTTGACATTATTTCTAACAATTCAAGGTTTGGAGGTGATTTTCTATTCAGATGAATCTGATCCTAGGTCACTAATATCTAATCTAAGATTGGTAAGTCCATCTTCTTGGTCTATTGAGCTTAGATTCGATCTTATAGCTTCAAAATCCACCTTCTAATGACTGATAAAATATGTGTTGCTCTGGAATTGGGACTTCATGATTGATTCACCTATAGTCATCGGTTTCCCCCTATTCTTGGCGTTATTTCAGAAGATCACCCTAAAAATTTCCTCTTATTTCCCCTCTTTAGTGGTTAGGGCTCTAGTTATGTTGTCAATTGAAATATGAATCCAACAAGACAAATCTTGTTAGGTTTAGATATGTATAGTAAAAGTAATGGTTATTTTATTGTTTGGCGACCTTGGGGGTAACACGGTTGAATTTCGTCGGTCTACTTGGTCGTTGATCTACGAGGTCGTTAGTCTGTGTGGTTGTTGGTTTGCATGGTCATGGGTTTATATGGACTTCAATCTATGTGGTCGTTGGTCTATGTGGCTTGTCAGTCTGTGCGGTCATCATTCTTTGTGGGCGTCATTTTGCCTGGCTCGTCGGTCTGTGTGGCCGTCAGTCTGATGAAAGTATAGACTAAAGTTAGTTTTGTACTTGTTTACTAAAACTATCATAATTATATCATCTCAACTCCAATTTGATTTATTGTTTTTGTATTGGATTCATAATTGAATCATCTACAACCCTACAATATTAATTTGATAAAATTCTCAGATGATAATTTCAATATAATTATTTTCTCAAATATTTATAGTTTTCTTCCCTTATATAACTATGGGCACTATATTAACTGGAACCAAGATCCCTTAATTTTCTCAATCATCATTTTTACCTTATCAAAACAAAGGCTTAAGTTAACTAATGGTAATATTAAGCACAAGGTAATTATAGTACTGATAAAAGTGTAATTAACATTAAGGTTTTCTTCAACCTAAAACTACCAGTAAGGAGAGTTATGGGTTGTAACATTTAGGTACCCCTGAAAAGAGTATGTAATGCCCTTTTATGAAGTTCTTTTGAGATTACAATTAACTAGACTGATTGCACTCCTGGTGACCTAAATGTGATTTGTCCATTATTCGACTAACATGCTAGTCATGAATTCAATATCTAGTTGATTAATTGTAAGATGAATGTGTTTTCTAACCAATATTTTTATTGACATGAATCTATAAGGAGTTCCCACTGATCTTGTATAATTCGATTTTAAGGTCCATGAATGAATCTATAGATTATGATTCTAATCATGTTAGTTTCCTTGAGAAGATGAATAACATACTTGTTTTGAGAGATAAAAATTACATACTTGGACCTCACCACTTCAATACCTCAAAAGCATTTAATAAGGATGAAATATTTGGTTTAAATTTTCTTGAAGAACCTATTTGAGATACATAAGGATTTTTTGACCATCACTTGTAATACAATATCATCTATGTAGACAACAAGGACAATATATCTGGAAGATAGAAAGATCCATATTGATTGATTGACATCCCAAATCAATGTTGGGGTGACAACTGGAGGCCATATAGAGAATTATGAAGCTAGAAAACTAGGTGAGACTCTAGACGAGCAACAATCCTAAGTGATTGCTCCATATAAACATCCTCATATTAGTCTTCATGAATAAATGCATTCTTGGCGTCGAGCTAATGCAAGGGCCAGAAGAAGTGAGTGAAAAAGGAAATGTACAATTCGACAGACATTCATTTTTTGAGGAGAATCTTTCCAAGTAAATATGTTCACAGACTGGTGTGTATCCATTTTCCACAAGCCTAGATTTCAACATGTCTCTTATGTAAAGGAGCTCCTACTAATCTTGTACAACTCAACTTCAAGGTGCATGGGTGAATCTACATATTTTGATTCATATATGTCAGTTTCTTTAAGAATATTAAAGAACATGCTTATTTTGTGAAATAACAGCCACATCCTTGGATCTCACCACTTCAAAACCTAAGTAGTATTTAAGAGGACCAAAATATTTAATTTAATTTTTCTTTGAAGAAACTATTTGAGCCACATAATTCTTTATTGATTGTCATATTTAATAACAATATCAACTACATAGACAACAAGGAGAATATATCTAGATGATATGTGCTAACAAAAGACAATATGGTCCATATTTGATCCATTAGACATCCCAAACCATGCCTAGTTTGACTATGGAGGCCATATAGAGAATTATGAAGCTAACAAACTAGGTGAGACTCTCCCCATGAAACAATCCCACGTGATTGATCTACACAAATATCCTCATATTAGTCTTCATTAATATTGCATTTTTGGCATCGAGCTAATGCACCGTTCAGGAAAGTGAGTGAAAAAAGAAATGGAGATTTAAAAATTCATTTTGGTCATTGAGGATAAACTCTACAAGTAATTATCTCCACAAACATGTGTGTAACTTTTTCCACAGTGCTAGCTTTTATCCTGTCAAATCTATAAGGAACTTCCCCTTATCTTATAAAACTCGACTTTATGGCAATGGATGATCTACAAATTCTAGTTCTAACATGTCAGCTTCTTTAAGAAGATCAAGAACATACTTGTGTATAGAAATAACAATTTAATCCTTAGACCTCACCACTTTCAATACTTAGAAAGCATTTAAGAAGGTTGAAATCTTTGGTTAAATTTGCTTTAAAGAGACTATTTGAACCACATAGTGGTTTGTTGATCGTCACCTATAATAACAATATCATCTATGTAGACAACAAGGAGAATACATATATAATATCCATGCTTATAGAACATAGAATGGTCCATATTTGATCGACTAAACATCACAAACCATGCTTGATGTGACTATTGGAGGCAATATAGTGAATTATGATGTTGATGAACTAGGTGACACTCTTCGTGAGCAACAATATGAGGTGATTTCTCCATAAAACATCCTTACATTGATCTTCATGAATAAAGGCATGCTTGGCATCCAGATAATGCAAGGAACAATAGAAGTGAGTGAAAAAGGAAACAGACAATCTAAAAAACATTCATTTTGGTCATTCTGGAGAATCTCTCCAAATAATTATCCCCATAGACTGATACATAATCTTTTTCCACAAGCCTAGATTTTGGCATGTCAATATTCCCATATAAACCACCTTGAAAGAGAAGACCCATGTGCAACAAAGCACTACTTTGTTTTAGGGGTAGTCATCTCATCTTCTATAGCTTATGTCAACTTGGGTGACTTAGAGAAATAATACAACATGAGATTTTGGATAAATAATAGATTGAAGATAAAGGAAACATAAGAAGGTGACAAGTATTCATAAAAAAGTTAGAGATATGGTGTAAAGTATATGATAGCTTTAATTTACATATATAATTGGGCTATCATCTAGTTAGGAAGAACCTTAGTGTCTCTATGACTAGAAAAGATGGAGGAAAGTTGTGTCATGCCATGTCATATTATATCTATGTAAAATTATCTTGAAAACTTGTAGTGTCATGGTCATGATGAGTAGGTTCAAAGTCTATTGGATGGTGATGGTGTGGGTGTAGGAGTACAAATGACAATCACGGGAAAAGGAAGAGAATCACAAATTCATGTATATCCTGAGGAACGCTTAAACATTTTTTGAAATATAGAGCATCTTCAGAAAAGATGACATCAATGGGAACAATAAAATGATCTCCATAAGGGTACTGATAAACTTTTTATGTTTTGGAATTACCTAAGAGACACACACTTCACTACTCACCAAGTTCATGGACAAAACTAATGCACCCAAAAGTCTTTGAAGAAACAATGTATACAGAGTGTTTAGGATACAAAATCTAAAACACAGTTTGATTGTTAAAAACAAATGAATGGATGTGATTGATCAAGTTTGTAGTTCTGAGGACATCACCCCCCCAAAAAAAATATTTATGCACGTACATATGGTGGACAAGTGCTCCATATATATTAATAATATGTCCAATATTCCTTTCACCGATGCCATTTTTCTTTGGGTGTATGAGGACAAGACAATTGATAAATATTTGTTTATTAGATAGAAACAAAGTAATCACATGATAAAAATACTCATTAGTATTATTTATACCAAAAATACGAAATTTTATGCAAATTGTGCTTCCATTTCTAGAAAATCTTATTCAAAAAATAAAAAATAATGTAGAGTGATATTTAGTAATAAGAGCCCAGTTGTCCTTAAAAAATCATCAATTTAAGTAACAAAATAATGGAATCCAAGTTTTACCCCGAATATAGAGTTTGAACAATATGAAAAACAATATCAACATGCATATGGTCTTGTGTCCAAAAAGTAGATCTATGGTGCTTTTCTAACTAAAAGGTCCTCATATTTAGGTTTAGATAAACTATAAAAGTAAGGGTGTACAACTCTTAGTTTCTCAATAGATTACTCATCTAGATAATTATAACATACTGAACTCGAGATATACTTTTCAACACTTTCTTTCTTATTCCTTTTCCTCTAGGCTAGTTTTGAATCCCTTTAGACATGAAGTAGATAGTGATATGTGTCCTGATATTAATCTAAAGCCCATATAGCATATAATACATGCCAATGTATATATATTGACTTAAATTTGTTAGTAATACATGGATATAAATAAACATGTTTAAATATTTAGTATTTCTTAGAAAATACCTAAAATATCTAGAGAGATAATTATTCAATAATTTCATTCTTTAAGAGACCATAAACACTTTGTTGAACCGATATCAAATAGACCTTAGAGTAGATATTGGTTTAATAAACAATTTTATTTATGTATAAAAATAATTATATTTGTCTCAATATAGTCATCATAATTAATTATAATAAATTGATTAACATTTAACATACATTCAACTCATATACCACCTTTAGTTTACACATGGAATGGCCTTTTTTCCCTACTGTACTTAAGTTTTTAATTAACTTAAAACCCCAATGGTATATATTATTTATATCATATAATGTCTAATTTTCTCTTTCAAAAATTTTGGATTCCAAAATATTTCTAGATGATTAAAATTTTAAGAAATGGCTTAGTTATGCCATTTTTATAAATCATGATGTCTAAATTTGTGAATAAAGTATATTTTTAGATTTAGAAATAATAATAGAGAATTATTATAATTTTACACCATTATTAATGCCTAAAATGATAAAATTATCTAATCTATTTTGTGATCCTAATTTGTCCATAATGAAGAATTATCATTTTAGTGTGATACACAACTTAATACACCAATTTCCAAACTCTAGTCTCAATTGAACTTCATTTGATCATCCATTCAGTTACGTGTATCTACAAGTTAAATATATGCATTACTATCATTCATTAACGCCTTTTAGATAAGTTCTTTCTAGCTATTCATAGCTTGTGGATTTTTTCCTTTGACACATTATGCGTCTTCCTCAACCAAAGTGACGGTCTATAGCTATCATATGCTTATATCATCATACTCTTCTCCTTCTCTTATCTCCCTCCCTCATCTCTCTATTTAATCCTCTCTATTTCTTTTCCTCATTGTCTACAAAACCCCAGATGTTTGTTCCTCCTTTACCTTGTGCCACTAGGTGCAGTGACAAAGAACCATTAATGTTGTTATAGTGGTTGCCATTAGCTCCAATAGCCATCACATAACAACATATCACCACCATCCTACACCTTGTAGTTTACCTTTAGGAAGGTCTATAGATCCACCAATTATAGAGGATGATAATGGCTTTGAAGGTTTAAAACCATCATTATTTTCTCTGGTTCTTATTATCTCTTAAGAAGCCACCATCATCAGGAGTTCTCTTAGCCTCCTTGTTTCTCCTTTGGCCCGCTTGGATGTCGTGATATAGAAGACCATAATTATCACTCAAACTTACCTACCTAGATGTACACCCTCACTTAGTCTCCTACCTTTACTCCCTAAACTGACATGATATCATGGAAAACCTTGAGATCATTGGCTAATAGTCAATGCCAATCTATAGCTAGAGTTTGACCACCATATCTGATTTAGAAACACCTTTATCCACCATGCAACCTCCATGATGACAATAAAAAAATATAAATCCATACATGACTGTTGGGTTTTAGGGGAGGCAGAGAAGGCAGCGGAAACAAATATTTTTCTCCTCCCCAAACCTAGAACAAGGAAACACGTCAACGTCTATACAATAGGAAAGGATGGTTTGTGGAATCATACCTTGTCCCGAGGCTTGCTCGGCGACAATACCTCACGGCTTGCGCGGTCTTCACCTCCAGTCTTGGACGGTGTTTGTGCAGCTCCTGGTCGTACCGGGACTGACGACTCCTGGTCTCACCGGAACTGTCGGGATTGACAGTTGTCCTCTGAGCGGCAGAAATCTCCCGCCTCTGAAGTAGTCCACACAGATCACTTGGAACTCCAATCTCCTTGTCTCACAAGGAATTGGAAGGAGTCGCACCCTCTTGTCAGTGTACTAGTCACTGACACACTCTCCTGCCACCAGTCGCTTTCTGCAGTTATCTTTCCCTTGCTGTGCCTCCCTTATCGGGTAGCACTTGCTCGGGCTCTCTCAGTTACCAAAACCAAAGAGAACGACAACTTTACAGAGCAACTGGTTGCACTGAGTTGTACTTTGAGAAGCCCCCAGTACCCCTATATATAGTAGGGTCATGGGACAGGGTTCTCTATCTCGGGCAATGTGGGACTAAAGCAGGAGTAGAAGGGTTCGAGATTTTCCACAAAAACAGCCAACTCGCAACCTGAACCGATCGTTTCATTTCTGAAACGGTCGGTTGGGGACCTGAGCCGGTCGGTTGACACCTCAATCGATCGGTTGGGACCCATGAAACGGTCGGTTCATTTCTGAACCGATCGGTTTGTGGTCCTGATCAGTTCCCGATTGACTTTCCTTCTTTTATTTCTAATTGGTATCAAATACCAATCCTTGTTCCAATCAAATTGGGCAAGTGAAACGAAAAGAAATTTCTCACCAACCTGACTTTCCCAACTTGCTCGGTTGCACCAGTTGAACCGATCGTTTCAACACTTGAGCAATCGTTTCACCATGTCCATGAGCCGATCGACTCACCACCTGAGCCGATCGGTTCACCAAGCTCAGCCGATCGCTTCATCACATGAGCCGATCGGTTGGGAATGCAGATTGTGCAGAATCAGTCAATTGCAGTTTCAATCAATCTGATACTCCAATCAATATGTCCAACACCTTGAACATTATGTCATTGAGCTATCAATTAATTGAGTGTTTAATTGAACTACTAAACTCCTTTAGTAATCAATCTAAACATTGTTTGTGGACAAAACTCCTCTTCCAGGTTAAATCCTATGTGTGTGACCCTGTAGGTCCATTTCACGTTGGTAGTGAAAGTCCATAACACTTATGACTTTACAAGCAAAGAGCGGTGCCTAGTCACACATAAGTGCTACCCAAGTGAAAAAGAAAGTTGGAGAACAACTTTCAATCCTACAATCCGTGAATGGTGTTACAATGAATGTATAATTCCTTTGTCACTGATATCCTGAATGAACTCGAGGCATGGAACAATCATCCTGTAAACGTTCATTCACTTTCTTGATCTCAGAGTAGATTGGAAGAGATATGTATGACATCAATATGACATACTGATTCACACATGCATGCACGCCTTTCTCAATCCTACTCATCAAGTGGCCATGGATATCAAACTCCCTCAGGAGGGACAAATCCCATATCTATCACTCACCCCTTAAAAGCCCCATGTGTCAAAGCCACCCAATCATCACCTTTATAACAACCCATGTTTCAGGAATGCGTTTGATGATGTCAAAGTGTGCCCAACGACATGTGTTGAGTGTAGTGATTTCAGGTCAAAGAATCACACTCACCACCATCACTGTGAGTACTGACTATGACTACCATGTCATGGTTCCATGTGTCAAACTCACGGTGGGTCTGTTCGGTACACTTGTTCTCTAACAAGTACCTATGTGTTTGGTTTGATATCTCAATATCATGACTAATGAGATTCTGTCATCAACCAACACCACAATCTAGTCTTGTGTGTCATTGCTGTCTATCTACCTTCCACAATGACATCTGACTAGGGACATAACAAGAATGTACAAACTCTTAGCATCCGTATGATCTCATCATTCAGGTCCTCAACCGGAAAGCATACATCATTGAGTACTGCCATTCTCTAGACATTCAACCTGTTCTATCACTATCTCATATGACTGAACCAGAAAGAATTGGAAGCTTGCCTTTGATTTTTATCAAATCAATCTTAAGGTATCCCACCAATCATCCCATGATTGGCTCTCAGGGCATACATACTAACAGACTCCCACTTGCACTGCGAGCCAATCTCCCTTGAATCATATTCATAGTGATCTTCAAACATGTCCCACATGTTACTTTGCTCTAGTGCGAACATAGTGAGTTATGGCAACACCTTGCCAAAGTCAGTATCAATTGCATGTCTCACATCTCTTCATTGTACGTCACACGTATGAGATGGAGTTGCCGTAATATGCGATATAGTATTCCTTTGCTAACCTTTAGTCACATTGCATGATCAAGGATTCCATACTTGTCATCAATGAGAGGAATATCTATAAGTTCATCTCATGAACTTCCAGATCCATATAGTATCTATTGTTGTTCTCTAACGCATAGATACTCGACATTTCCTTTTAAATGGTTTTATTGGAACACTTACAATTATCAACAAACTTTCACTTTTATATATCCTATATATGTTTTGCGATTAATTTTCTGTCATTTCGGACGTTCGCATCAATGTAACTCTTTACATTGAACTCTTCCTTATCTCCATAGAACTAGTACTTCCCAAGTACTTATCAAGTTCTCATGGCATTCCAGTAACCCTTACTGGAAGTAGACAGACATCCACTCGTCATGTCCCACATACGAGTTATCAGGATGAGCACATCATATTGTCATGTCCTACATACAAGATGATGAATGCATTTTATTCTTTCCATGCAAGATAATGGGATGATTACATACATGATAGATCCACATCTATTCTTAGTGTTCCCATTCTTAATAAGAATTGGACACTTGGCCTTGGGATACTAACTCCATGTAACATGGACAAGTTTTCTCCCACTGAATCTGTGCATACTGAACCCTTCAATACAGATTGCCAATGTATGTTTTCTCCTCTTTTAGGTCAAGAGGTTTTCGAGAACTATATCTATAGATCTCTATTCCTATCACATAGGAAACATCTCTATCTTCCTTAAAGATAATTTCCACTTTTGGATTTCCATTCTAGAACATTTCCATTTCACATCAGCATGTGGAATGTGAACACGCTCCCACTAAATCACAGATCCTTCTTTATCTTTGACATATCAGTCAAACCCTTTGACTATATCATCAAAGTAAAGATCCAATTCTGAGTTGCTTGTACTCAATCAATCACATTGATTAGTCCATTGTAACTTATAGACTTCATTTGCATTAGTGGATTCATAAAACTTGTAGGTTGTGTCACGTACACATCCTTGTTTTATTCCTCATAGGAATGCAGTTTTAGTATCCATATGCCAACTGTCTTAGTCATTAAGTTGCAATCAACAAGCATCATCCTTCTCAAAATGTTATCCACGTGTCTTAACACTTAAGACTCATTTGCACTTATGGATTTCATTCCAATGGGTGCTACCATCAAGGTCATACCTTATGGTTCCCATGGATGTCATTTAGGATGTAGTGGTCATAAACCATAACTCAAAATTTGGTTCCTCATATTCATCTGGATAGTTGACTCATCACATGAACAACTCATCACATAGATAATTGAGGTGTATCTGTTAAGGATATAAGAACTCACAACCCTTGTGATTCTTAATTTCTTTTATTAGTGAGGGGTATTCTTTTATTAATAAGAATTCAGTTATTTGATAATCATTCTATAACTCCTTAGAGTATGATTTCTTCTTGATTTAGACATCACCATGCCTTAATCATGAGTTCACTATGATACACTATCATAATTACTCATAAGGATCTCAAACATTTGGTCCAAGTATTTCATTCATTGATCTCATCAAGAATTAACACTTTACCAAATTTGCACTTCATCTATGATAATCTTGAACACTTCAAGATATTCATATTGGTATTTCTCTAAACACCATTTGAAGTATTAGCATTTGTTCCAATAGGTATGTAAATACATCACATGTATTATACCTAATAGGATAATCATTCTCCCACTACCATTAGTGAATATTGATTAATCATGTTCAAGATATTCATGTCTCTTACTGGTTCTCTAACCAAAAGAGTCTAGATTTATCCATCACATGGAAACTAGAAATGAATTTCTCATGATTGATGCTAATTTGATTGTTTGAGTTATCTATAACTTTTAGGTATCATTTTATCTTATGCATATAAAATACCACAAGATAAACAAGGCATTGCCACAAAGATCATATCTTTAGAAATGGAAACATCTCTTTATTGATTGCAATCATTGTCATACAATATGCAAAAATAAAGTGTTTCTATCTATTGGCAAATATGAAATAGCAGTTCATAACTGTATTACATGCCTTTTAGGCTGAAAATAAACTAAAGTACTCCTATCTATGGCGGCAACACTTGCCCCATTTATTGAGTGCTTTACACTTTACATCTTGGTATCATATACCTCAAAAGTGTTACAAGTTTACTTTCATGACACCTTTAAGTAGAGACGTCTATCGCCTCCTTCTTCTTTTGTTCTTCCAGATAGAGAGGACAATTCCTTTTTCAATGTCTTGGCTTTTGACAATGTTGGCAATTGCCTTTCTTGGTCACGCCTCCCTTGGCCTTGAGAGTTGAAGACGACTTGGGCTCCTGGCTAGCATCAGAACCTTTCTTAGCTTTTCCCTTGCCCTTGCGCTTGCCTTTCTTGCTCGTGATCACCATCACAAACTTAGGCTTGTCTTTCTTCATTTGTGTCTCGGCTGTCCTCAAAATGCCCAACAACTCTGACAGTGGCCTATCAAAGTTGTTCATGTTGTAGTTCATCACAAACTGACTGTAGGATTCTGGCAACGATTGTAGTATCACGTCAGTAGCCAACTCTTGGCTCAGTGGAAATCCCAGTCTTGTCAGGTTCTCCACATACCCAATCATCTTGAGTATGTGAGGACCAACTGGATCTCCTTCTGTCATGACGCACTTGAACAGTGCCCTTGAGACATCGTATCTCTCTTGCCGTGCTTGATCTTCATACATGTTCCTGAGATGTTGAATCATCTCAATGACACCCATGTTCTCATGTTGTCTCTGCAACTCGTGGTTCATTGAGCACAACATCAAGCACTTTGCATCAATGACATCATCAGAATGCTTCTTGTAAGCATCCCTTTTTGCCTTTGGTGCATTAGGAGCAGGTTCCTCTGGAATTGGAGTATCCAGGACATAGAGCTTTCGCTCTTGAGTAAGAATAATTATCAATGTCATATACCGGTTTTCGAAGTTTGTCCCATTTAGCCTATCCTTTTCAAGGACCGATCGCAAAGAAAAGTGATTGTTGTTTGTTGTCATTTGTACTACAAAAGGAAATATGCAATTTTAGTCCAAAAACTCATTTTTGACTATTTGATTGATTTGAAAAGTTGACTATATAATTTGGCCTTTAATTACTTATCGCTCCCACTATTTTAGTTCAAATTGATAGCCCTCACCATCAATTTGGAAGATTGCAGCGTACAACCTTCTAGTGGGCAAGATCCTGAAATCCTCTAAGTCATGGACCAGCTAGGGTTGTCACCCACAACATAGATCTCTCAGGTAGGCAACTCTTGCCAATTGCATCATATGCAACTCTTGATAAGATGTCATATGCAACTCCTTGCCATGATCATCTCCATGCCTGAAGGTACTAGATCCCATCTAGATCACCTTGTTAAGTCCGACGCAAAGCAAACACGATGAATATGCACCCTGCTAGGGCAGACCCACATATCCATCCTTCACGCTTCCACGAGATAGACGGTGCACCACGCTAGGGCGTGCCCACACTTGGTCGATCAAGATTTTCACATGTGTCGCATTTGGAAGGCATCTAAAACTTAATATTTAATGAGGGATTTGGTTTTATATACATATACATATCCAATTACCACAATATATAGTACGTATCATATACATGCTATATCCCACAAAAAACATGCAAAATGATAAAAGCGATGATTATGGCCATCCTAATGTGATTCCTCGAGCCAAGAGGAATCACGGTCATCTAGGTCTACATCACATGCAACCTTTACAAGATGAACTCTGTGCTTTTCCTTTGTGGGTTTGATCAACTCATCACATGAATGATCGGCTCACCATCAGACTGGTCGGCTGGGTGCCACCAGGCGATCAGTTGGCTCCTCCAACCGATCGGTTCACCTGGTCGTCATGCATCTCATCATGGCCGCCACCCGCTCGTCTCGCTCCTCGAATCGGTCATCAGCGGATCAGCTCACTCCTTGAACCGATCATCTCGAACGTCAACCGATCAGTTCACTCCTTGAACCGATCATCTCAGCTGTCATCAGGATGTCCTACGTTCTTTGACATAACAAGAAATAAAATTCTATCCTGTTTTACATTGTAAAAAGAGAAACCTCGAGTTACATTCTGTTGGTATGTATGCCCTGAGAGCCAATCATAGGATGATTGGTGGGATACATTAAGATTGATTTGATAAACATCAAAGGCAAGCTTCCAATTCTTTCTGGTTCAGCCATATCAGATAGTGATAGAACAGATTGAATGTCTAGAGAATGACAATACTCAATGACGTATGCTTTCAGGTTAAGGACCTAAACGATGAGATCATACAGATGCTAAGAGTTTGTACATTCTCATTATGTCCCTAGTCGGATGTCATTGTGGAAGGTAGATAGACAATAATGACACACAAGACTAGATTGTGGTGTTGGTTGATGACATAATCTCATTAGTCATGATATAGAGATATCAAACCAAACACATAGGTACTTGTTAGAGAACAAGTGTACCAGACAGACCCACCGTGAGTTTGACACATGGAACCATGACATGGTAGTCACAGTCAGTATTCACAGTGATGGTGGTGAGTGTGATTCTTTGACCTAAAATCACTACACTCAACACATGTCGTTGGGCACACTTTGACATCATCAAACGCAGTCCTGAAACATGAGTTGTTATAAAGGTGATGATTGGGTGGCTTTGACACATGGGGCTTTTGAGGGGTTTGTGATAGATATGGGATTTGTCCCTCCTGAGGGAGTTTGATATCCATGGCCACTTGATGAGTAGGATTGAGAAAGGCGTGCATGCATGTGTGAATCAGTATGTGATATTGATGTCATACATATATCTTCCAATCTACTCTGAGATCAAGAAAGTGAATGAATGTTGACAGGATGACTGTTCCATGCCTCGAATTCATTCGGGATATCAGTGATAAAGGAATTATACATTCACTGTAACACCATTCATGGATTGTAGGAATGAAAGTTGTTCTCCAACTTTCTATTTCATTTGGGTAGCACTGATGTGTGACTAGGCACCGCTCTTTGCTTGTGAAGTCATAACTGTTATGGACTTTCACTGCCAACGTGAAATGGACCTGCAGGGTCACACACATAGGATTTAACCTGGAAGAGGAGTTTTGTCCACAAAAAATGTTTAGATTGATTACTAAAGGAGTTTAGTAGTTCAATTAAACACTCAATTAATTGATATCTCAATGTCATAATGTTCAAGGTGTTGGACACATTGATTGGAGTATCGGATTGATTGAAACTACAATTGACTAATTATGCACAATCTGCACTCCCAACTGATCGGCTCATGTGATGAACCGATCGGCTGAGCTTGGTGAACCGATCGGTTTAGATGGTACGTCGATCGGCTCATGGACAGGGTGAAACGATCGCTTCAAGTTTTGAAACGATCGGTTCAACTGATGCAACCGAGCAAGTTGGAAAAGTAGGATTGGTGAGAAATTTCCTTTCGTTTCACTTGCCCAATTTGATTGGAACAAGGATTGGTATTTGATACCAATTAGAAACAAAACAAGGAAAGTCAATCGGGAACTGATCAGGACCATGAACCGACCGTTTCATGGGTCCCAACCAATCGGTTGAGGTGTCAACCGACCGGCTCAGGTCCCCAACCGACCATTTCAGAAATGAAACGATCGGTTCAGGTTGCGAGTTGGTTGTTTTGTGGAAAATCTTGAACCCTTCTACTCTTGCTTTAGTCCCACATTGTCCGGGATAGAGAACCATGTCCCATGACCCTCCTATATATATAGGGGTATTGGGGGCTTCTCAAAGAACAACACAGTGCAACCAGTTGCTCTGTAAAGTTGTCGTTCTCTCTAGTTTTGGTAACCGAGAGAGCCCGAGCAAGTGCTACCCGATAAGGGAGGCACAACAAGGGAAAGACAACTACAGAAAGCGACTGGTGGCAGGAGAGTGTGTCGGTGACTAGTACGCTGATAGGAGGGTGTGACGCCTTCCGATTCCTTGTGAGACAAGGAGATTGAAGTTACAGGTGGTCCGTGTGGACTACTTCAGAGGCTGGAGATTTCTGTCGCTCGGAGGACAACTGTCAATCCCGACAGTCTCGGTGAGACCAGGAGTCGTCAGTCCTGGTGCGACCAGGAGCTGCACAGACACCGTCCAAGACCGGAGGTGAAGACTGCGCAAGCCACGAGGTATTGTCACTGAGCAAGCCTCGGGACAAGGTATGATTCCACAAACCATCCCTTCCTATTGTATAGACGTTGACGTGTTTCCTTGTTCTGGGTTTGGGGAGGAAAATTTTTGTTTCCGCTGCCTTCTCTGCCTCCCCTAAAACTCAACAGTGGTATCAGAGCCACGTCAACTACTCTATACTTTAGGATTATCAATATGATCGATTTTGGTTTGTCGCCTTTATTTATTGCATACGATGCGAATAAAATTGGCTTTATGCATGTCCAATCCTAAATCCACAAATCCCAATTTACATATATGATAATGCACTCGATACGCATCGCCCTTAAACGAGTTTTGTGGTGGATGTATAGCGTGGTTATGGCCAATAAACCCTATCTGTGTATGGTTGTATGTGGTTGCTCACATCTCATTCTGCGCACTGATCTTCCTTCTCCTATTCCTGATAAAACTCAAAATAATTCGAGATTTCTTTAATACCTTTGCTCCCCTCGAATGTAACTCGAGGTTTCTCTTTTTACAATGTAAAATAGGATAGAATTTTATTTCCTATTATGTCAAAGAACGGAGGACATCTTGACGACAGCTGAGACGATTGGTTCAAGGCGTGAACCGATCGGTTGACGTTCGAGACGATAGGTTCAAGGAGTGAGCCGATTGATTGATGACCGGTTCGAGGAGCAAGACGAGCGGATGGCGGCCATGATGAGATGCACGACGACCAGGCGAACCGATCGATTGGAGGAGCCAACCGATCGGTTGGTGGCACCCAGCCAACCGACCTGATGGTGAGTCGATCAGTCATGTGATGAGTTGATCAAACCCAGAAAGGCAAAGCACAGAGTTCATCTTGTACATGTTGCATGTGATGTAGACCTAGATGACCGTGATTCCTCTTGGCTCGAGGAATCACATTAGGATGGCCATAATCATCGCTTTTATCGTTTCACATGTTTTCTGTGGGATATAGCATGTATATGATACATACTATGTATTGTGGTGATTGGATATGTATATGTATATAAAACCAAATCCCTCATTAAATATTAATGTTTTAGATGCCTTCCAAATGTGACACACATGAAAAGCTTGATCAACCGAGTGTGGGCATGCCCAAGTGTGGTGCACCGTCTATCTCGTGGAAGCGTGAAGGATGGATATGTGGGTCTGCCCAAGCAGGGTGCATATGCATCGCGTTGGCTTTGGGTCGGACTTAACAAGGTGACCTAGATAGGATCTAGCACCTTGAGGCATGGAGATGATCATGGAAAGGAGTTGCATATGACATCTTATCAGGAGTTGCATATGATGCAATTGGCAAGAGTTGCCTACCTGAGAGATCTAAGTTGTGGGTGACAACCCAAGCTGGTCCATGACTTAGAGGATTTCAGGATCTTACCCACTAGAAGGTTGTACGCTGCAATCTTCCAAATTGATGGTGAGGGCTATCAATTTGAAGTAAAATAGTGGGAGCGATAATTAATTAAAGGCCTAATTATATCGTCAACTTTTCAAATCAATCAAATAAGTCAAAAATGAGTTTTGGACTAAAATTGCATATTTTCCTTTTGTAGTACAAATGACAACAAACAACAATCACTTTTCTTTGCGATCGGTCCTTGAAAAGGACAAGCTAAATGGGACAAACTTCCACGACTGGTACAGGACATTGAGAATTGTTCTCACTCAAGAGCGAAAGCTCTATGTCCTGGATACTCCAATTCCAGAGGAACCTGCTCCAAATGCACGAAAGGTAGAAAGGGATGCTTACAAGAAGCATTCTGATGATGCCATTGATGCAAAGTGCTTGATGTTGTTCTCTATGAACCACGAGTTGCAGAGACAACATGAGAACATGGGTTTCATTGAGATGATTCACCATCTCAGGAACATGTATGAAGATCAAGCACGACAAGAGAGATATAATGTCTCAAGGGCACTGTTCAAGTGTGTCATGACAGAAGGAGATCCAGTTGGTCCTCACACACTCAAGATGATTGGGTATGTGGAGAACCTGACAAGACTGGGATTTCCACTGAGCCAAGAGTTGGCTACTGACGTGATACTACAATCGTTGCCAGAATCCTACATTCAGTTTGTGATGAACTACAAAATGAACAATTTTGATAGGCCACTGTCAGAGTTGTTGGGCATGTTGAGGACAACCGAGATACAGATGAAGAAGGACAAGCCTAAGTCTGTGATGGTGATCACGAGAAAGAAAGGCAAGTCCAAGCGCAAGGGCAAGGGCAAAGCTAAGAAAGGTTCTGATGCTAGCCAGGAGCCCAAGTCGTCTTCAGCTCTCAAGGCCAAGGGAGGCGTGACCAAGAAAGGCAATTGCCACCATTGTCAAAAGCCAGGACATTGGAAAAGGAATTGTCCTCTCTATCTGGAAGAACAAAAGAAGAAGGAGGCGATATACGTCTCTACTTAAAGGTGTCATGAAAGTAAACTTGTAACACTTTTGAGGTATATGATACCAAGATGTAAAGTGTAAAGCACTCAATAAATGGGGAAAGTGTTGCCACCATAGATAGGAGTACTTTAGTATATTTTCAGCCTAAAGGCATGTAATACAATTATGAACTGCTATTTCATATTTGCCAATAGATATAAACACTTTATTTTTGCATATTGTATGACAATGATGGCAATTAATAAAGTTGATCTCAAAGATATGATCTTTATGGCAATGCCTTGCTTATCTTGTGGTATTGGATATGCATAAGATAAAATGACACCTAAAGTTATAGATAACTCAAACAATCAAATTAGCATCAATCATGAGAAATTCATTTCTAGTTTCCATATGATGGATAAATCTAGACTCTTTTGGTTAGAGAACCAGTAAGAGACATGAATATCTTGGACATGATTAATCAATCTTCACTAATGGTAGTGGGAGAATGATTATCCTATTAGGTATAATACATGTGATGTATTTACGTACCTATTGGAACAAATGCTAATACTTCAAATGGTGTTTAGAGAAATACCAATATGAATATCTTGAAGTGTTCAAGATTATCATAGATGAAGTGCAAATTTGGTAAAGTGTTAATTCTTGATGAGATCAATGAATGAAATACTTGGACCAAATGTTTGAGATCCTTATGAGTGATTATGATAGTGTATATCATAGTGAACTCATGATTAAGGCATGGTGATTTCTAAATCAATAAGGAATCATACTCTAAGGAGTTATAGAATGATTATCAAATAATTGAATTCTTCTTAATAAAGAATACGCTTCACTAATAAAAGAAATTAAGAATCACAAGGGTTGTGAGTTCTTATATCCTTAACAGATACACCTCAATTATCTATATGATGAGTTGTTCATGTGATGAGTCAACTATCTAGATGAATATGAGGAACCAAATTTTGAGTTATGGTTTACGACCATTACATCCTAAATGAAATCCATGTGAACCATAAGGTATGACCTTGATGGTAGCACCCATTGGATGAAATCCATAAGTGCAAATGAATCTTAAGTGTTAAGACACATGGATAACATTTTGAGAAGGATGATGCTTGTTGATTGCAACTTAATGACGAAGCATTTGGCATATGGATACTAAAACCACATTCCTATGAGGAATAAAACAAGGATGTGTACGTGACACAACCTATAAGGTTTATGAATCCACTAATGCAAATGAAGTCTATAAGTTACAATGGACTAATCAATGTGATTGATTGAGTACAAGTAACTCAGAATTGGATCTTTACTTTGATAATATAGTCAAAGGTTTTGACTGATATGTCAAAGATAAAGAAGGGATCTGTGATTTAGTGGGAGTGTATTCACATTCCACATGTTGATGTGAAATGGAAATGTTCTAGAATGGAAATCCAAAAGTGGAAATTATCTTTAAGGAAGATAGATATGTTTCCTATGTGATAGGAATAGAGATCTATAGAGATAGTTCTTGAAAAACCTCTTGACCTGAAAAGAGAAAGCATACATTGGCAATATGTACTGAAGGGTTTAGTATGCACAAATTCAGTGGGAGAAAACTTGTCCATGTTACATGGAGTTAGTATCCCAAGGCCAAGTGTCCAATTCTTATGAAGAATGGGAACACTAAGAATAGATGTGGATCTATCATGTATGTAATCATCCCATTATCTAGCATGGCAAGAACAAAATGCATTCATCATCTTGTATGTATGACATGGCAATATGATGTGCTCATCCTGATAACTCGTATGTGAGACATGACGAGTGGATGTCTGTCTACTTCCACTAAGGGTTACTGGAATACCATGAGAACTTGATAAGTACTTGAGAAGTATTAGTTCTATGGAGATAAGGAAGAGTTCAATGTAAAGAGTTACATTGATGCGAACTTCTGAAAGGACAGAAAATTAATCGCAAGTTATATATAAGATATATAAAAGTGAAAGTTTGTTGATAATTGGAAGTGTTCCAATAAAACTATTTAAAGGGAAATGTCGAGTATCCGTGTGTTAGAGAACAACAATGGATACTATATGGATCTGGAAGTTCATGAGATGAACTTATAGATATTCCGCTCATTGATAACAAGTATGGAATCCTTGATCATGCAATGTGGCTAAAGGTTAGCAAAGGAATACTAGATCGCATATTATGGCAACTCCATCTCATGCGTGTGACGTACAATGAAGAGATGTGAGACATGCAATTTATACTGACTTTGGCAAGGTGTTGACATAACTCACTATGTTCGCACTAGAGCAGAGTAACATGTGGGACATGTTTGAAGATCACTATGAATATGATTCAAGGGTGACTGGCTCGCAGTGCAAGTGGGAGTCTGTTGGTATGTATGCCCTGAGAGCCAATCATAGGATGATTGGTAGGATACATTAAGATTGATTTGATAAACATCAAAGGCAAGCTTCCAATTCTTTCTGGTTCAGTCATATGAGATAGTGATAGAACAGATTGAATGTCTAGAGAATGACAGTACTCAATGACGTATGCATTTAGGTTAAGGACCTGAACGATGAGATCATACGGATGCTAAGAGTTTGTACATTCTCATTATGTCCCTAGTCGGATGTCATTGTGGAAGGTAGATAGACAACAATGACACACAAGACTAGATTGTGGTGTTGGTTGATAACAGAATCTCATTAGTCATGATATAGAGATATCAAACCAAACACATAGGTACTTGTTAGAGAACAAGTGTACCGGACAGACCCACCGTGAGTTTGACACATGGAACCATGACATGGTAGTCACAATCAGTACTCATAGTGATGGTGGTGAGTGTGATTCTTTGACCTAAAATCACTACACTCAACACATGTCGTTGGGCACACTTTGACATCATCAAACGCAGTCCTGAAACATGGGTTGTTATAAAGGTAATGATTGGGTGGCTTTGACACATGGGGCTTTTGAGGGGTGAGTTATAGATATGGGATTTGTCCCTCCTGAGGGAGTTTGATATCCATGGCCACTTGATGAGTAGGATTGAGAAAGGCGTGCACGCATGTGTGAATCAGTATGTGATATTGATGTCATACATATCTCTTCCAATCTACTCTGAGATCAAGAAAGTGAATGAACGTTGAAAGGATGACTGTTCCATGCCTCGAGTTCATTCGGGATATCAGTGACAAAGGAATTATACATTCACTGTAACACCATTCACGGATTGTAGGATTGAAAGTTGTTCTCCAACTTTCTATTTCACTTGGGTAGAACTGATGTGTGACTAGGCACCGCTCTTTTCTTGTGAAAGTCATAAGTGTTATGGACTTTCACTGCCAACATGAAATGGACCTGCAGGGTCACACACATAGGATTTAACCTGGAAGAGGAGTTTTGTCCACAAACAATGTTTAGATTGATTACTAAAGGAGTTTAGTAGTTCAATTAAACACTCAATTAATTGATAGCTCAATGTCATAATGTTCAAGGTGTTGGACACATTGATTGGAGTATCAGATTGATTGAAACTGCAATTGACTGATTCTGCTCAATCTTCACTCCCAACCGATCGGCTCATGTGATGAACCAATCGGATGAGCTTGGTGAACCGATCGGTTCAGATGGTGAGTCGATCAGCTCATGGATAGGGTGAAACGATTGCTTCAAGTGTTGAAACGATCGGTTCAACTGATGCAACCGAGCAAGTTGGGAAAGTAGGATTGGTGAGAAATTTCCTTTCGTTTCACTTGCCCAATTTGATTGGAACAAGGATTGATATTTGATACCAATTAGAAACAAAACAAGGAAAGTCAATCGGGAACTGATCAGGACCACGAACCGACCGGTTCAGAAATGAATCGACCGTTTCATGGGTCCCAACTGATCTGTTGAGGTGTCAACCGACCGACTCAGGTCCCCAACCGACCATTTCAGAAATGAAATGATCGGTTCAGGTTGCGAGTTGGTTGTTTTGTGGAAAATCTTGAACCCTTCTACTCCTGCTTTAGTCCCACATTGTCCGGGATAGAGAACCTTGTCCCATGACCCTCATATATATATAGGGGTATTGGGGGCTTCTCAAAGAACAACACAGTGCAACCAATTGCTCTGTAAAGTTGTCGTTCTCTCTGGTTTTGGTAACCGAGAGAGCCCGAGCAAGTGCTACCTGATAAGGGAGGCACAACAAGGGAAAGACAACTACAGAAAGCGACTGGTGGCAGGAGAGTGTGTCGGTGACTAGTACGCTGACAGGAGGGTGCGACTCCTTCCAATTCCTTATGAGAGAAGGAGATTGGAGTTCTAGGTGGTCCGTGTGGACTACTTCAGAGGCGGGAGATTTCTGCCGCTCAGAGGACAGTTGTCAATCCCTACAGTCCCGGTGAGACCAGGAGTCGTAAGTCCCGGTGCGACCAGGAGCTGCACAGACACCGTTCAAGACCAGAGGTGAAGACCGCGTAAGCCGCGAGGTATTGTCGCCAAGCAAGCCTCGGGACAAGGTATGATTCCACAAACCATCCCTTCCTATTGTATAGACGTTGACACGTTTCCTTGTTCTGGGTTTGGGGAGGAAAATTTTTGTTTCCGCTTCCTTCTCTGCCTCCCCTAAAACCCAACACATTCGAGGGGAGCAAAGGTAGGAAAGAAAATCTCGAATTATTTCGAGTTACATCAGGAATAGGAGAAGGAAGATCGGTGCGCAGATCGAGATGCAAGCAAACACATTCAACCATACACAGATAGGGTTTATTGGCCATAACCATGCTATACATCCACCACAAAACTCATTTAAGGGCGAAGCGTATCGAGTGCATTCATAATACATATCATATATGTAAATTGGGATTTGTGGATTTAGGATTGGACATGCATAAAGCCAATTTTATTCGCATCGTATGCAATAAATAAAGGCGACAAACCAAAATTGATCATATCGATAATCCTAAAGTATAGAGCAGTTGACGTGGCTCTGATACCATCGTTAGGTTTTAGGGGAGGCAGAGAAGGCAGCGGAAACAAAAAATTTTCTCCTCCCCAAACCCAGAACAAGGAAACGCGTCAACGTCTATACAATAGGGAAGGATGGTTTGTGGAATCATATCTTGTCCCGAGGCTTGCTCGGAGACAATACCTCGTGGCTTGTGCAGTCTTCACCTCCGGTCTTGGACGGTGTCTGTGCAGCTCCTGGTCGCACCGGGACTGACGACACCTGGTCTCACCGGGACTGTCGGGATTGACAGTTGTCCTCCGAGCGGCAGAAATCTCCCGCCTCTGAAGTAGTCCACACGGATCACCTGGAACTCCAATCTCTTTGTCTCACAAGGAATTGGAAGGAGTCGCACCCTCCTGTCAGCGTACTAGTCACTGACACACTCTCCTGCCACCACTCGCTTTCTGTAGTTGTCTTTCCCTTGCTGTGCCTCCCTTATCGGGTAGCACTTGCTCGGGCTCTCTCAGTTACCAAAACCAGAGAGAACGACAACTTTACAGAGCAACTGGTTGCACTGAGTTGTACTTTGAGAAGCCCCCAATACCCCTATATTTAGGAGGGTCATGGGACAAGGTTCTCTATCCCGGGCAATGTGGGACTAAAGCAGGAGTAGAAGGGTTCAAGATTTTCCACAAAAATAACCAACTCACAACCTGAACTGATCATTTCATTTCTGAAACGATCGGTTGGGGACCTGAGCCGATCGGTTGACACCTCAACCGATCGGTTGGGACCCATGAAACGGTTGGTTCATTTCTGAACCAGTCAGTTCATGGTCCTGATCAGTTCCTGTTGACTTTCCTTCTTTTGTTTCTAATTGGTATCAAATACCAATCCTTGTTCCAATCAAATTGGGCAAGTGAAATGAAATTTTTTTCTCACCAACCTCACTTTTCCAACTTGCTCGGTTGCACCAGTTGAACCGATCGTTTCAACACTTGAAGCAATCATTTCACCCTTTCCATTAGTCGATCGACTCATCACCTGAGCCGATCGGTTCACCAAGCTCAGCCGATCGGTTCATCACATGAGCCGATCGGTTGGGAATGCAGATTGTGCAGAATCAGTCAATTGCAGTTTCAATCAATCCGATACTCCAATCAATATGTCTAACACCTTGAACATTATGTCTGTGAGCTATCAATTAATTGAGTGTTTAATTGAACTACTAAACTCCTTTAGTAATCAATCTAAACATTGTTTGTGGACAAAACTCCTCTTCCAGGTTAAATCCTATGTGTGTGACCCTATAGGTCCATTTCACGTTGGCAGTGAAAGTCCATAACACTTATGACTTCACAAGCAAAGAGCGGTGCCTAGTCACACATCAGTGCTACCCAAGTGAAAAATAAAGTTGGAGAACAACTTTCAATCCTACAATCCGTGAATGGTGTTACAATGAATGTATAATTCCTTTGTCACTGATATCCCGAATGAACTCGAGGCATGGAACAATCATCCTGTCAACATTCATTCACTTTCTTGATCTAAGAGTAGATCGGAAGAGATATGTATGACATCAATATCACATACTGATTCACACATGTGTGTACGCCTTTCTCAATCCTACTCATCAAGTGGCCATGGATATCAAACTCCCTCAGGAGGGACAAATCCCATATCTATCACTCACCCCTCAAAAGCCCCATGTGTCAAAGCCACCCAATCATCACCTTTATAACAACCCATGTTTCAGGACTGTGTTTGATGATGTCAAAGTGTGCCCAACGACATGTGTTGAGTGCAGTGATTTCAAGTCAAAGAATCACACTCACCACCATCACTGTGAGTATTGACTGTGACTACCATGTCATGGTTCCATGTGTCAAACTCACGGTGGGTCTGTCTGGTACACTTGTTCTCTAACAAGTACCTATGTGTTTGGTTTGTTATCTCTATATCATGACTAATGAGATTCTATCATCAACCAACACCACAATCTAGTCTTGTGTGTCATTTCTATCTATCTATCTTCCACAATGACATCTGACTAGGGACATAACAAGAATGTACAAACTCTTAGCATCTGTATGATCTCATCATTCAGGTCCTCAACCTGGAAGCATACATCATTGAGTACTGTCATTCTCTAGACATTCAATCTGTTCTATCACTATCTCATATGACTGAACCAGAAAGAATTTGAAGCTTGCCTTTGATGTTTATGAAATCAATCTTAATGTATCCCACCAATCATCCCATGATTGGCTCTCAGGGCATACATACCAACAATGGCCACATGCAAAATATGCAACATCTGGGATTTTGGGGGCAATCTCTTCCATGAAGCATTATCTTCCTACTGCTAACTTAAGGCATGCATAAACCAAAGTCTCATACTCTAATGAAGTATCATTCCAAATGTCTCAGCCTCACATCCATGAATATAGACCTTATAGCCATAGGGGATCCAAAGGACTAGAGCAAGAAGGTGTTTCCTCCTCTAACCCCTATAACAAATAGTGAAATCAAAGTGATAACTTTTGTTGATGTATGCACCTATCACAACTATGCAATAGACTGGAGATACATGAGACTCCTCACTGGCCTTCCATCCACTTAACGTTAGGATTATCTAAGACCAAAACCCTAAGATTTTATCAATTTGCAAGGAACTTAATGATGTTATAAATGATCAAAATTCTAAGCCATCATGTTACATATTAGATGTCCTCATTTGTAAGTCAATAGGATAATCATTCATGCCATCATACCACAAACATGTTAAAATAATAGACAATGGTTATACAAGAGTCTAGAAGAACTAAATAGTTAAATCAAGGCATATCTAAACCATTTAGTCAATTAGATAATATAGTCAAACCAATTTAGTTTTCTGTAAGTTTAATATGTAACTTCCTAAGACATATCAAATTCTAAAAAACCAGATAGCATAAGGATATGGTACTACTGATTTGACCAGAGAACATAAACTGGACTAAAGATGACAATATTAGCCAATATGCTACATATACGTGTGTTATATCAGGTATACATACTATTGTATTTATAGTAGTAAAATTACTATTATGTAGTAGAAGTGCTTAATGAATTTTTTCTAGGTATACATGTATGTAAACCCTAATGTCATTAGGTGATTAGAATTGGGATAAGAACAATATAAATTTCCATACTACAAGTGAATACACATGTTAACTTTGATTTTACCAACATACTTAATGTGTTTAGGATGAAAGCATGACATTGTGGACCAAAATACATCAATTGAGTTAATTTTTAGTTGTGAAGATAGGTATGTGCATCTTCTTGTTTTTCATTAGGTATATATGAACTTGAACCCTAATTTATTATCTATGAGGCATAACCTTCTCTATAACTCTTTTTAAATCTTTTAATTCCTTATTGGAAAAGACTTAACATTTTTTTTATTCCCCATTGTTGGATATTGGAATCGTTACCTCCCTTATATGTTGGCCCTCTAACCATAATTATCATGATATGAGTTCTTTATACCCTTTTTCAAGCATCATGTAGTGACTTACTAGAATAGTGAAATATATGTGTTTGTAAGTGTGGACATGATATGTTCCCACACCATATAGGGTATGTGAGTGAACGTGATGCATTCATGTTCCACTTATAATCATGCATATGTGATTATTTTCTACAACTTTTTAGATATAGTATATGTGAACCATATCATCATCGACTTTACATTTTAATGGTAGATGTCTTGTTTCCTATAATAATTATATGCATGTTTGATATTATCCTAGTTTTTCACATTAAATACACATGGATGATTGACTTATGCATGTTTATGCAATTGTTTGACAAGATTCCTTACATTTGTTGATTGCTTTAATGAAATGAATGCCTCATTATTTTGTAAATAATTCTCTTATTATAGTTTCTTTGAATTTACCTTTTTTTTTCGTATCCCTGCTTTGATTGAGAACACTTATTTTTTTTACTTTGATCTTTAAATGCCTAAGTAATGTTTTTATAGCACATACCACTATTTTACTTCTGCATAGCTTTTTCTTTTGTCTCCCTTCTTCTGGGTGTTGTTCCATAACCACACAAATGTATGTGATTTAGTGGATGATAACTTAGGAGGAATATGTATAGGAATATGTATTTGAAGATATCTTAGAATGGACATGTTGCCCTCAACAATTGGTCCTTTGTGTAGGTTGTTGTACATTTCCCTTATTATAATGACCCCTTGTGGTGAGGAACAATTTAAATGGTATACCTTATGATGATGTATTATTATTATTTTATGTTATTATACAATCCTATATTTTTTGTGTATCATACCTTTGAGATATGAAATAAAATGACCCTCTTCCATCATATTTTTTAGTGTGTTTAGATTAGATAAAGTTTCATACATCATTACATAATGATCAGATCCCCTTTCAAATCCCACTCAATACAATGCCTATTGATATGTAGGGGTGATGCTACCATACAAGCCTTTAGAGTTGTGCCAAGATAACAAGGACCATCTTTCTCATATGTGTCCAAGGATCTTATATTAAAAAGTTCATGGTCAAATGTATTGAATTCTCAAACTGACCAAGTTAATTTACCAATGAAATTTAGATTAAATGGAATAGAAGGAATGATAGTGTTGATGCTAGGGTGATAGTTGTGGTATGTGAGATAGTCCCAATGCCTTGAACAACAACTGAATAAACATTAGTAATGTCATTTGGGGTGTATGTCCTTGGTTGTGAATGGTATAGACATAAGTGATGAATGCATATTCATCCTAGTTTTATTCGCCATTTTTGGCCCAGTTTTGCACTGAATACTAATATTCACCCCTTGAATATGCTCTTATACAATTTTCCTTAGTTTCATATCATGATTTAGAGTTTTGATCAAATCTATTCGTCTCCATTGTAGGATAGAACATCACGCTATGTGCGTCAGTGTAGGAGGTTTAGGGGACGGTGGTCCCGCTAACCGACTAGCTGGTCCAAGAAACTTTCGATAATTTGTACCCTTTTTCGATGGACAGACCCTTCATCATAATGTATCCTCATCAGTTAGAGGATTCATCAACACAGACCATTTGACCCTCAACAATAGCCCCCCCCCCCCCCCCCCGTGTTTCATGATGACTGCGACCACAACCAAGCAAGGAAGGACTGTGACCGTGATCTCAAAGAAGGACCACGACCGTGATCTCAAGGAGGACCTCGACCTGAGGCGCCGCAAGCTAAAGCCCACCTCGACCTGTATGGAGATCATGACTTGAGCACATCACGACCTCAGGATAACCGCGACTAGAGGATACACCTCGACCAGTGCAGATCACGACCAAGCACCACACCGCGACCGCGATCAAGGCTAACCTCGACCATGATCAAGCCTAACCATGACCGTGATCATTTCTCCTCCACAACCTAACCACGATCATGACCAGAAGTAAGTCGGTGGAGTGTGCCTATAAATAGGCCAGCCACTGGTCTTGTCAAACCATCTCTTCCACGACGTCGGGAGGCTGCCACTCTGTGCCCATCCCTCAGGGAGACAATCTCCACCACGAAGGACTACCTCTGTGGAGTTCTTACCTCTCATCCATCTCCACTCCATCCAGATCTATCTTCTAGCTATGAAAGTGGTTGGACTTCAGATCTGTAGATCTACTCCACCGTCGGCCATCCACTGCTCCTTCTCCTGTAAGTGAGAGCATGAGACGAGAAGGAAGAAGGAGAGAGAAGATCTACCTTGACTGTCTTGGTGTTCTTCCCTTCCTCATTCCAGATGTGCCCCGAGATCGTGTAGAAGACCGTTTCTCCACCGAGCCACATACATCTTCTTCACCATGACCATGGTAGAATCTTCCCTCTCTCTTGTTTTTCTTATTTCTATCATGAGAAGCGAGTAGTCCTTTTCACTGGGGTGCGGGAACTAGCCCCGCTTCCCATGCTTTCATATTTATCTAAAAACACTCCATGGCTTGTATATAACTTTTCATCTCATGTTAATCATTTGATGCGTGCTTGTGGACTAATCACCTGCCTTGCATGATCTATTATAACCCTTTGTTGTGAGAACTTCAATACTTAGGTTTATTAATATCGTTTAACACAGTTGATACCTTGACGAGAACTTCTGAAAGATACCTTCAGAGTAGTAAGTGCGTGATCTGGTTGGTGACGAGACATATGATGCCTATGGTGATGCTTACACGAACCTGACGCCCTAACAAGGGGTTTGATACTCTATTTGGATAGTTGTTTCAGGCCTGGATGTGTTTTGGATGTGTTAGCATGTGTAGTGGTGGTGAAACCCGGTTCCACTGTAGTGATTCCCATCATTAATCTAGACTCTGTTTTAATTCCAACTCTTTTACTTTCCTTGCAATTAGTTTAAGTAAACTCAAACCAACCTTTGTTCTAAATATTAGTCTTACTTGGACTGGATTTGATTAGAAAGATTCTTAAAAATGTTTTCCCTTGGGATTTGATCCTTAACTATACTGTGATAAGACTCGTCCTCTTGCGGGGGGTATTATTGCACGAGGGTTAGGTAAAAACTCAGGGATTTCAACCCTGGGTGAATTTGTAACTGTAGTAAAAACCACGTCAATAAGGGTATACGTACATGTAATGTTATCTATTGCACCAGAGTCTATAGCCCTAGAAGACAAACTTGTATGGGTTGATTAAGAGATGTAGGTGTATCATCATTCATCTTGATTTGATGGTCAAAAGAATCTTCAACATAGACAATGCTTACAATTTAGGACTAGGAGGGAAGCAATGGATCTTGTACAATATCTCTTTGTAGTGGCCCTTCTTTGCACAAGTTTGGTTGGTCCATTCCTCTAGAAAAATGTATACCTCCAATACTACCATGAACATGTTCTTGTGCAGAGGACATGTAGGTGATGTTCTAGGATACAAGGGATGATCAATCTATTATTTTTGTTATCAGAGAATTATGCTCAAGGAAGGCACAAGAGACATAGTGATGTTACACTGCCTAAGTGGGAAATCTTTTTTCTCATAAGTATTTAACTTCATAATCATTCATATTCCTTGTGAAGATAAAAAAAGTATCTTGATGACTGTCGTATGATCTCATTGTTTTTGAAGCTAGTCTGGATCGGTGGAAATAGGAAGTAGGGTGTTCAGATCCTCTGTGATGCGAGTTACCTTCCAAAAATATTGTTGTAAATGCATCTTCTTATGAAGTTATACATCTCCACGATCATATAATATGTTCTTGTGATGTCATCTGACTACCTACGTTGGATATGATCCCTAAGAGCCTTGTAAATTGGAAAAAGTCAATGTTTTTTACTACTTGGGGCTCCATGGAGTTCCATAGAGTTGAGAGAGGCTGGTATAATGCTAACCCCTTTGAAAAAGGGAGTAATTGGTTTGAGGTCCATCACTAAGGTGTTTGTCCTTGCCTTGACCCTTGAACCGCATGGTAATTTATGACTCCACTAACTACAGTTGCACCCATTTTGGTTAATAGAAGTGATGAAAAAGTTCTAGACTAGAAGAGAAGAGAATTTAGGTTTCTTCTCTTCTTCACTTATAGAATTTTACTATTAAAAGCACCATGCATGACATGTACAAAAACATTCATATCATGTTGTCCTTTAGTGAAGACAAATGTGGATTTCCACCTTGAAACACGTCTTGTAGACTCAAGGACACATCATGAGCAGGTGATGACATGATTTGTTGGACTGAAGACATACTATTTAATCATTAGTGAGAAACCCTATATGGAGCAACACATTGTGTTAGAGAAAGGACACACCATGTATTCCACCATCACCACAAGTAATAAACCCAACCCTAGTGGTTGATACACGATGTTGAGGAAGGGATATGTTGTGTTTCGCACCTCCAAGGTTGAATTTCTATGAGGCAGTGACATACCATGTCAGTTGGTAGACACATATTTTCATTATCTAGCGTCGTCGTAGTGTTACTAGTGATGAGAAAAGAAGGAAAGCGAGAGTAATTCAACCTAGTGAATGTGTGACGATTCTAGGGACAAATGAGGGTCTTCGAAGAATATGTAGGCCTATTTTGTTTGAATGTAACTTTAACCCGCAGCTAAATGTAACATCCCTGACCTGGGTTATGTACTAACCCTAGGTGTTTTTCCTAATAAAGTTGATTAGATGTTTGCTTATATTTCTTGAAAAGTAATTAAGGCTTTTGAGGGACTTATATTTCAATTTCTGTCCTTTTTGAATAATGTTGAAACATTATTTTGTTAATAATGGACTAAAGTGCAAATTACCCAAGTAGAGGGGTTAACTTGCAAATTGAACATGATAAGATGTTACTATGATATTGAGATATCATGAGAATGAATATGATGTAGTGGTATGGTTTCCTCAAGCTTGAGTACCAAGATAAAGCTTGTAGAGCAATCCTTGTGCATTAAAAACCTAGTTTTGGTGTAATGTGCAATTTATCCAAAACCTAGAGTTCAACATGCAAAATATCACCTCTAGAGGGTCTCTCATATTTATTGGCATCAAGTAGTGAAAATCAAATGAGAGGGGCGCCTCATTTGAATGATCATGCAGGAGAGAGAATCTTGATATGGAATAATCAAGATTTAAACATAATATGGCTCTTTAATATAACTTAATGCAAAAAGATATATATTAATTATGGAGCCCTTCAACCAAAAGTTGGAGGATGTGTTTGCAATAGTTTGGACAAGCTTGTGCCATTCTTGGGAACCAAAAAGATCTTGGTTGAAGTGGAAGTTATTCATATTAATAATATATAAAGCAATATCCAATATAAGGGTGGATATTAATATACATCTCTTTAAGGTGTTTAGTTTCTTTTCCTTTAGACCTTGGGTAATTGAGAAGTCTTGCAAGAGTTTAGAAGGTAGCCACATATCCAAGAAGTGGAGGAGGACTTGGTGGATATTTTGGGAGAATAAAAGGAGATAAACCTCTTTTTCTATTTTTCCTTGAAAATCCATAAATATATATATATATGTATGTATATTTTGCAACAACACAAAGGATCGTTTCCCTTAGTTCTTTTCTTCATCACCTTGATTTGGCCGACCAACGAAGAGCTCTGGAGCAGAGGAAGGATGAACAAACCTGTTGGTAAGTTTGGATCATCTCCTACCTCGAATTCATGGTAGAAAACATAAAACAAGGTTAGATTCATGGTGTTCTTCACACGATTTCCTTTTTTAGCCATCTTGTCCATCCAAAGATTGAAGAACAAACCTTGGGCAACTGCTGGAGCTCAATCCACCATTAAATCTACGGAGCTTGGAGCTCTGGATCAGTTCTAAAGGCGGGTTTTATAACTCTAACCCTTAAGCATTGCTAATGCATCCATCTCTTTAATAATCGTTGGCTATTTCCTTCTTTGGTATTCTTTTGGTTAATTGCTATAACCTCCGTGAAGAACAACAACAGTTCTTGGTTGTTATTAGGAAGAAGATGATGATGTTAACTATGATGATTATCCAAAGAAAATAACTTTAGCAAATGGTTTGGTTTTGTGCTCAAACTGTTTCCCAAACCATATGGGAGCAAACAGTTTCAAACCGTCTGATTACAAACAGTTTCATCTAAACCACATAGAAGCAAACGGTCCAAGACCATTTGGTGGAGTTGAACAAGCGTTGGCCGTTTGGAGGTATGTTGACAATAATGTAGACTAATCATATATCAAAAATTATCAATTAACTCCAAGTGGTTCACTAATTAAAGGTCCATCAACTATCTAAACCCTAATCGGGTTATTTGCTGATTTGATGATTGATTAAAGTTGAGACTTGGGTTGAGTGACCCAAATGGTTTCAAAACCATTTGGGGATCACCCAAACGGTCTCAAGACCGTTTGGTGATCACCCAAGACCGTTTGGAGGTCTTGGGTTAAGCATGGTTGACCAATTGAAGATCCAAAGGTTCTAAGTTGAAGTATAATCAATTGCTGATTTGGTGATCAACTCAATGGTCCAATCCATAATTAGTTGACTTAGTTTTTGGTGTTGACTTGAGAAAACGGTCTCAAGACCATTTGGAGGTCATCCAAATGATCCCAAGACCATTTGGGGTCAGGTCATGACCAAATTGGATGATGGTTTAATGGGTTCAAATCAATTAGACTCACATTGATATATGTTGAAGGGTCATCAATTTCAAACCCTAATCCAATTGATTCAAGCCCTAATTGATGATCAATTGAAGGTCAATTGAGGGTCAATTCAGTTAAAGGTTGACCTAATTAACTGAATTGAATAATGGTGATAGGTCCAATTGATGATTGATTATATATATACAAGTGTTGAAGGAACCAACAATGGAAACCCTAATTCAATTTGAGGTGTTGGGACCATACTTGGTCCATGCAGTTTTGAGGTGGTTTGGACCAAACGGTCTCAAGACCGTTTGAGTCCAAACGGTCTCAAGACCATTTGGGACCAAACGATCCCAAACCATTTAGTGTTCATGCGGTTTCAAAACCGATTGTGTCCATGCGGTTTCAAAAGTCAAACTTGGGCAAACGGTCTTCACCTCCAACTTTAGCAAACGGTCTTGAAGGTCTACTTTACCAAATGGTCTCAAGGGTAGACCAAGACCGCATGAAGGTCCAAACGGTCTTAGACCGTTTGGAGGTTTAGTATGCAAGACCGTTTGAGGTCTGATTTAGTTAAGATCGTTTGGTGGTTGATTAACCTAAACACCATGGGTACTTAAAGTGGTTAAGGGACAAAGTGATTAGTTAATTAATACATGTTGTAATCAAAGGTAATAAAGGTACTTGTACCTTAATGGGATAGTATGATTGAAACCCATGAAGTAATTAAGCTCTAATGATTACAATGGTAATGATATAAACCATAAAGTGAATTCTCTTTCTTGATTGAGTTACTTAACCTAATCAAGGTTGAAGTAAACATCATCCTATAGAGGATGAGAGAGAGATGGCTCCTTTTATGAATGTTAATCAAGTAATGGACTTCCAATAGTAATGAATATCTAATTAGGGTATGATCCTTCATAGTAAGATCATGAAAACCCTAATCATGATGGTTAATGAATCTAAACCCTATTTGAGGATAATAATGGAAGTATCCCTAATGCATGATGATGATATAATCCTAATTTATAATGATGACATAGTAAACCTTAATTAAAGGTACTTTGTTGATCACTCCTACTTGGGGTGAATAGTAAACCCTAATGGAGGGATATTAATGATAACCCTAATCAAGGGTGATTCAATATGAATAGTAAACCCTAACCCAGGGTGATGTGATGTGATGTGATGTGAATAGTAAATCCTAATTCAGAGTATGTTGAATAAGAACCCTAATCTAGAGTGATGTGATATGAATAGTGAATCCTAATCTAAAATGATGTGATATGAATAGTAAACCCTAATTCCAATTAAGGTGAATAACAGTGTGAAACCCTAATTCTGGGTTATGCTTTTAAGCATGAAGCTCTCTGATTAGATAATGAAATGAGGAATCACTATTCCTATTTAAGCTAAGGGGTTGGTTAACCCTAAATGAATTGAAAAGGGAAACCCTAACCCTAATAAGGGCATAGTGGTGCAACCCTTGAATAGTAAAGTTATCTTTGTTTTGCATTGTGCTGATCTAGAGATAATGTGCCTGTTATCATTTGTATTAATCATGCAGGTTTTTATGGAATAGTGAGCATAGCCAGGTAAGGGCTATGAAGCCATATCCATTGAAAGTACTTTATAAGTTTTGAAAGCAATGATATGCTATGTTGCCTAGTGAGAGGTAACAAATGAGACTAATAGGATGTATGAGCCATGTGAAATACCTACATTGCTACTATTATGGTTACACTGTCAAATGACTTGATGGTATTGAGTTACTAGTTAAAGTGGTAACATGTGTTTTGATGATCTAAGGGTTGAACACCCACTTTCCCATGAATCATGATGATGAGTTTATAAGGGATTGAGATCCCAATGTTAATAAAGCCGTGAAATGAACTTGATACAATTAGTACTCTTTCTTTATAGCAATTGTTTTATTGGTTTATGTTTGAAAACATGCTTGATGCTAAAAGAATGCCATAGTGTACTTAAATAATCAAGTATAATGATATCATGTAGAGCCCTGACCATAGATCCATCATCGTCAGAAACTAGATGATGGTGAAACAAGTTTTCCTAAGGGAACTCCGGGGGAGCATACTTTTGAGTATGTGGGGGTTATGGACGTGAATATCCTTACGTCCTAATGAAGGAATTGATGTGAGATAAACATTTAATCTCTCAATCCTTCATTATATGTTTATGTCGGGATGATGTATCACTAATCTCCCGATGATGTTTTTAATGCCGAATCGATGTGAGATAAATAAGAAATCCCTCGATTGCGAAGAGAGTACAACATGCCACTATAACTCTAATAGCGAAGTGGCAGAATACCCTAGACAACTATTATGGCAGAGACATAAGATGTCCTGCATGTTGTTCCTCACACTGACTGAGGAGGATGAGGTCATAGAAATCTGGCTCTTCTGATGACCTATGTATGGTACCGATTGCGATTTTGTAATGGTCGGTTGGAGTATGAGAGGTATACCTCATCTCCTCAGGGCATAAGTATGTTTGTAAGAGGTAATCAGCCGTGTAGCATATTTTCTTAGGTTGAACTACGAGAAACAATGATTGATAATACATTGTTTATAATGTCCTAATTGGACAATTAGTATACATGTTCTTCATATTCCTGATTGATTAAATGACTTGCTATTCAATCAAGTTATAATTGAAATGATTGCATAAAGAATATTTCTCTACTTAGCTTATTCAATGAATTGCCTGTTGTTGAATAATTATCAAGTTACTGTTCAGTGTTATTCAATTATTTGCAATAACAATGCTTCTAGTAGAGAGTTATAACTCTCGCTGGGACAATTTTCAATTGTCTCACCCCCGTGGGATTCAAATTTTTAGGTAGACGCCGAGGAAGGAGAAACCCTTCAGTGGGTGAGCAGCAACAACAACAACAACATCAGGGACAACAATGATCTTCAGGTGGAGACATTGTCTGTCAAGTCTTGTATATAGAAAGTCCTATGTGTTGTCTCTGTACTCTCAGGTCCTAGGAGTCAGTAGATGGTTGGATATAGATATGAGATTTTGGTTTAATGCCTCAAGATTTTTGTATACTGCTCATGTACAGTTTAATAGGGCAGTCAGTGTTACGACTCTCAAGATGAGTTAATACAGAGATGTACTGATGAATCAGCTTGTAAATAACTTACTTGTTTCCTTATGAAAGAGTTTTATCATTTGTGGGTCTCTTAATAAAAGTTTTAAATTTTAGTGATTTTCAGTAATTCCGCTGCTAATTAATCACTTCCGCATCATTTAGTTTAGTTAATAACATTTTGTTCGAACGGTGTATCACAAATTAGTGGTATCATAGCTCTAGGTTCCCTGAGTCTACAAAGACATAGGACTAGAGTTGTAGAGTCTATTCTAGTGTCTTCCAGTATATCTGATAGTGTCTTCTGCTCATATAGGAGGAGAAGAGAAAACTAAAGATGTTTGGATCACACGAGGAACATGATGCTGAAAGTAGTATTGATGCACCTAGAGAAGGTGCAAGAAACCAAGAAAGGGAAGAACCTATGCCTGAACCACCCCAGTTCAACCCAGCTGACATGGGGAACCCATCCTTCCAAGCCATGTTCGGTCAGTTCATGACTGCCATGACACACATGACTGATAGGATGCCTATACCTGTACCTAGGGCACCTACCCATCCAGAAGGGCAAGGATCTGACAAGATGTTTGAACGACTATGTCAGGTTGGAGCCACAGAATATGATGGAACAACTGACCCCACAGATGCTGACTTGTGGCTAACTGAACTAGAGAAGGCCTTTAGAATCCTGAACATCCGAGAAGCTGAGAAGGTTAGACATGCTGTGTACCTTCTCAAGGGGAGTGTTGGTCATTGGTGAACCATGGAGGAAAGGAAAAGGCCAGGTGTGGAGATCGAATGGGAAGTTTTTCGACGGGAATTTATCAATAGATACTTTCCTAAGACATTCTTGGATGAGAAAATCTCTCAGTTTGAGAGGTTAAGACAAGGACCGATGAACATTAGCGAATACGAGGCTAAGTTCATGGAGCTGTTGCGGTTCTGTCCACATATGGCAGCTACAAATGAAGAAAGGATTAGGCATTTTGAGAAGGGGTTAAACGCTGAGTTGACCACCCCTATGTATGCTTTGGAGAATAGGGAAAGGTTTTCTACCTTTGTAGAGTCAGTCAGGAGGATAGAGAGGTCTGTATCAGAGAAGCGATAGACCAAGAACAAGAAGATGTATCCCCAGTTCCAAGGATCCTCATCCAAAGGTTTTAAGAGACCAAGGTTTTTCATGCCTACACCACCACCTAGATTCAGTACCCAGACGCAGTGGATGTCAAATAGGGGTAGAGGGCAAAGTTTACCTCTAGAAGGAGCGCTCATAGCTCAACATCTATGTCGATTACAAGACCAACCAGACCACAACAAGGGATTAGAAGTTGTTATATATGTGGAAAGGTGGGACATCTGATGAAGGATTGCAGAGCCCGAGAGGCGAGTGTGACTCAACCTTAAGGGCAGAGTCAGAAAGTATCTCGAAGGCGACAATTTCCAGGTAATGCTAGAGGATGTGGACAAACGTCCCAAGCTAGATCATCGGCACCTTGTCATCAAGCACCAAATCGAACATAGGAGACAGCAAGATTCTACGCGATGAATCCACCTGATGCAGTGATCAACCCTCGGGTTGTGACAGGTCAGATGGATTTGTTTTATTCTGATATATTTACATCTTGCATTGTATATATTTTAATTGATATGGGAGCTATGCACTCCAAAGAGTGATTCTTGTCTGCAACCTGACTACAAGTCATAGAGTAGATAGTTTGTTGTTAGAAACTCCTTTGATGGGATCTGCTGTGCTGCGGGAGGTATGTTCTCCCTACATTCTCTTCTTTTCTGAACACCACATTCAAGTGGATCTTATACCACTTGAGATGCACGGATTCAATGTAATCCTTGGGATGGATACCTTAGAAAGGTATAAGGCTGTCTTGGATTGGGAATCTAAGCAAGCTATGTTCGCTAATGATAGTGACGCATGGATCTTTCAAGGAGATAGAAAGATTCTACCAACCTGTCTTGTGTCAGCTATGGTTTCTGAGAAGTTGATGAGGCAAGGATGTTATGCATTCTTGGCCCATGTGGTAGATACTACCATGGAGAGTCTTAACCCTACTGAAGTTCTGACAGTCAGGGAATTTGAAGATGCATTTCCTGAAGAACTTCCAGGTGTACCACCGCACTGAGAGATTGATTTTGAGATTAATCTAATTCCGGACACGCAACCTACAGCACAAACACCATATAGGATGGCGCCTGCTGAGATGGCAGAACTCAAGAAATAGTTGCAAGAGTTGCTTAAGAAGGGTTTCATCCGACTGAGTACTTCACCTTAGGGTGCTCCGGTCCTCTTTGTTAAAAAGAAAGATGGTTCAATGCAGTTGTGCATTGATTACATGCAGTTAAATAAAATAACAATAAAGAATAAGTATCCTTTGCCTAGGATTGATGATCTCTTTGACCAGTTGTGTGTGCAACCATCTTCTCAAAGATAGATTTAAGATCAGGATATCATCAGTTGCATATTAAGGAAGGTGACATAGCTAAGTCTGCTTTTAGGACAAGGTATGGTCACTATGAGTTCACAGTTATATCGTTTGGACTAACTAATGCACCATCTGCATTTATGGAACTCATGAATATAATCTTCTGACATTTTCTTGATCAGTGTGTTGTCGTCTTCATAGATGACATTCTGATCTACAGTAGAGATGCTCAATAGCATGAGCGGCATCTTCGTCAGGCTCTAACTTTGCTAAGAGAGCATAAGTTGTATGCTAAGTTTAGCAAGTGTGAATTCTAGTTACCAAAAGTTTCTTTTCTTGGACACGTAATATCTGCTTTAGGTATTTGTGTTGACCCTAAAAAGGTAGAATCTATCCTACAATGGGAGTAGCCGAAGACACCGACGGAGATTCAAAGTTTCTTAGGATTGGCAGACTACTATAGGAGGTTCATTAAGAACTTCAGTTCTATAGCTTTACCCTTAACCAAGTTAACCAAAAAAGATGTTCCTTTTGCCTGGAATGACAAGTGTCAGCAATCATTCCAGCTGTTGAAAGAGAGGCCGACAAGTGCACCTATGCTTGTGTTACCTGAGCAAGGGAAAGGATACATAGTTTTCTGTGATGCCTCTAAGAATGGACTAGGATGTGTGTTGATGTAGGATAAACAAGTGATTTCTTTTGCTTCTCGACAGCTTCAGAAACACGAGGAGAATTATCCGACACATGATTTAGAACTAGCTGTTGTTGTCCATGCCTTGAAGATCTGGAGACATTATCTTTATGGAGAGACATTCCAGATTTTCACAGACCATAAGAACCTTAAGTATATCTTTTCTCAGCATGAGCTTAACATGAGGCAACACCGCTGGATGGAGTTAATCAAGGATTACAATTGTATAATTGATTACCATCCAGGGAAGGTCAATTTAGTTGCTGATGCTTTGAGTAGGAAATCAGCAACACCATCCTTAGACAGAGCACAACTGAATTCCTTGGTGTGCTCTAGGAGGGATATGCTTATCTCTTTAAGGAAGTATAATGAACAATTAAAAGTATCATTGCTATCAAGGTTGTTAGCTGAGATGCACATAAAACCTACTCTGAGACAACAGATCAAGGAGGCACAGCAAGTTGATGCAGTAGTTCAGCAGATTAGATCAGAGTATGGTAGTGAGAAACGAGATGGTTTCCATGATTCAGATGATCAAGTGGCCTGTTATCATGGTAGAATGATAGTACCTGATGTTGATAACTTGAGAAAGTTAGTCCTGGAAGAAGCTCATTCTTCAATGTATGTTATGCATCCAGGAAGCACTAAGATGTATCATAACTTGAAAGATATGTATTGGTGGCCTGGTTTGAAGAAGGACGTTATTGAGTTCGTTATGCGGTGTCCTGTGTGTTAGCAAGTTAAAGCTGAACACCAGAAGCCCACAGGAACAATGCAACCTTTACCCATACCACAGTGGAAGTGGGATCATGTAACTATGGACTTTGTGGTTGGTTTACCCAGAACAGCCAAAGGTCATGATTCCATCTGGGTAATAGTTGATAGGTTGACAAAGACAACACATTTCTTACCTATCAAAACAACCTATTCTGCTGAGAAGCTGACACAATTGTATGTAGATGAGATAGTACGGATGCATGGGGTCCCAGTTACCATTGTTTCTAACAGAGGTCCCCAGTTTACGAGTCATTTTTGGGAGCGACTTCATAAGGCTTTAGGCACACAGTTAAGGTTTAATACAACCTTTCATCCTCAGACTGATGGACAGTCAGGAAGGACTATACAGACTTTAGAAGACTTGCTTAGAGCATGTGTTCTTTAGTTTACAGGAAGTTGGGATCTATACCTAAGTTTGATAGAGTTTGCCTACAATAATAGCTATCAACATAGCATTGACATGGCACCTTATGAAGCTTTGTATGGTAGACATTGTAGATCTCCCTTATGTTGGTATGAAACTGGTGAATATCAACTTTTAGGTCCTGAACTTGTGCAGCAGACCACCGAGAAGATTAAAATAATACAACAACAGTTAAAGACTGCACTGGATAGGCAGAAATCTTATGCTGATAAACATCGTAGACCTTTATAATTCTAGTTTGGAGACAGAGTGTACCTCAAGGTCTCACCCTGGAAGGGAGTTCTTAGATTTGGAAGGAAAGGAAAGTTAGCTCCTAGGTTTATGGGGCCTTATCCAATCATTGAACGGATTGGAAAGGTAGCTTATAAGTTGGAGTTACCACCTGAGTTACAAAAGTTACACCCAGTGTTCCACATTTCCATGCTTAGGAAATGTCATCCTGACACATAATCAGTTCTCCAGCCTATGGAAGTAGAATTGAACGATGATATATCTTATGTTGAAGGACCTGTGTTGATCCTTGACAGAAGAATTAAAAAGCTGAAAAAGAAGGACATAAGTCTTGTGAAAGTCCTCTGGAATCACCGTGGCATTGAAGAAGCTACGTGGGAACTAGAGGAAGAGATGAGGAGGAAATAACCTGCTCTTTTCTCTTAATATGTTTTTGTAATGATTTCAGGGACGAAATCCTTGTAAGGGGTGGATATTTGTAACATCCCTGACCTGGGTTATGTACTAACCCTAGGTGTTTTGCCTAATAAAGTTGGTTAGATGTTTGCTTATATTTCTTGAAAAGTAATTAAGGCTTTTGAGGAACTTATATTTCAATTTCTGTCCTTTTTGAATAATGTTGAAACATTGTTTTGTTAATAATGGACTTAAGTGCAAATTACCCAAGTAGAGGGGTTAACTTACAAATTGCACATGATAAGATGCTCCTATGATATTGAGATATCATGAGAATGAGTATGATGTAGTGGTATGGTTTCCTCAAGCTTGAGTACCAAGATAAAGCTTGTAGAGCAATCCTTGTGCATTAAAAACCTAGTTTTGGTGTAATGTGCAATTTATCCAAAACCTAGGGTTCAACATGCAAAATATCACCTCTAGAGGGTCTCTCATGTTTCTTGGCATCAAGTAGAGCAAAGAAAATGAGAGGGGCGCCTCATTTGGATGATCATGGAGGAGAGAGAATCTTGATATGGAATAATCAAGATTTAAACATAATATGGCTCTTTAATATAACTTAATGCAAAAAGATATATATTAATTATCGATCCCTTCAACAAAAAGTTGGAGGATGTGTTTGCAATAGTTTGGACAAGCTTGTGCCATGCTTGGGCACCAAAACGATCTTGGTTGAAGTGGAAGTTATTCATATTAATAATATATAAAGCAATATCCAATATAAGGGTGGGTATTAATATACATCTCTTTAAGGTGTTTAGTTTCTTTTCCTTTAAACCTTGGGTAATTGAGAAATCTTGCAAGAGTTTAGAAGGTGGCCACGTAGACAAGAAGTGGAGGAGGACTTGGTGGATATTTTGGGAGAATAAAAGGAGATAAACCTCTTTTTCTATTTTTCCTTGAAAATCCATATATATATATATATATATGTATGTATCTTTTCGAACAACACAAAGGATCGTTTCCCTTAGTTCTTTTCTTCATCACCTTGATTTGGCTGACCAAGGAAGAGCTCTGGAGCAGAGGAAGGACGACCACACTTGTTGGTAAGTTTGGATCATCTCCTACCTCGAATTCATGGTAGAAACCATAAAACAAGGTTAGATTCATGGTGTTCTTCACACGATTTCCTTTTTTAGCCATCTTGTCCATCCAAAGATTGAAGAACAAACCTTGGACAACTACTGGAGCTCAATCCACCATTAAAGCTACGAAGCTTGGAGCTCTGGATCAGTTCTAAATGTGACGACACCCGCCATCATTTAAGATAACAAGTGTCGTCAGCAATAATAAAACATGCGGAAGCAAATCAGTTGTAGCGGATTAGCAAAAATCAGTGAAAATTAAAACCATTTGCAAAGAGATCCATTCACAGGAAAACTCTTTCATTCAGAAACAAAGTAAAACTTTACATCCTGGTTCATATATACATCTCATGTACTATTGCTTCTCGAGGAATACAAACATCAACTACTCTGTCTTAACTGTACATAGGTAGTATAAAACCCTCGAGGCTTAAAGCCAAAATCTCAGATCGAATCTTCAAAACATTACTCCTAGGACCCGAGAGTATAGAGACGACTCATAGGACTATCTACACAAAACCAGACAGCCAATGTATCCACCTATTGGATCACTGCTGTCCCTGTGACTGCTGCTGCTGTTGCTCACCCACTGAAAGGTTTCTTCCTCTTCTTCGGCGATTACCTAAAAATTTAATCCCACGGGGGTGAGACAATTATAAAAATTGTCCCAGCGAGAGATATAACTCTCCGCCAGAAACATTGTTATCGCTGATAATAGAATAACAGTGAGCAGTAGAATTATATTTACTCAACAATAGGTAAATCATTGAATAAGCTATGCAGAGCAGTATTCTCTATGCAATCCTTTCAATTATAACTTGATTAATCAGCAAGTCATTCATTTAAGAAGAAATATGAAGAACATGTATATCATTTATCCAACTATGATATAATAGACCATGTATCATCAACCATTGATTCTCGCAATTCAACCCTAAGAAAATATGCTACATGGCTGATTACGTTTTACAATCATACTTATGCCCTGAGGAGATGAGGTATACCGCTCATACTCCAACCGACCACGGTTACATAAAGCATCGGTACCACACATAGGTCAATGGAAGAGCCAGATTCCCATGACCTCAACTATCTCGGTCAGTACGAGATAACATGCAGGACATCTTGTGTCTCTGCTAGATAGCTTTCCAGGGTATACTGGCAACATCGCTATTAGAGTTATAGCCCATAGCATATACTCTCTTCAGGATATGGCCCGTAGCCAATGCCCGATATTATTTTGTGGAGTCATGGACCGTAGCCATGCTCTTATTGGGGTATGGTCCGTAACCAATCCCATTCATAGGACATAGCCCGTAGCAATGCCTATGGGGCATAAGGATATAATTGCCCAATTACCCCCACATATTCAAAAATATGTGTTCCGAGTAAACTCATTTCACCATTCAGCTAATTCTGACGCTGATGGATCTGTGATCAGGGAAACTACATTATATGGTATCACTTGATTAATTAAGTACATTATCATATTCTTTTAGCATCAACCAAGTTTCCAAACATAACTTAATAAGACAAATTCTATAAAGAAAATATGTACTATTTCCATTAATCACTTCTCAGTGTTTATAAGACATGGGGATCTCAGTCCCTCATTTCAATACTGGGAATTTTCATTCCTTTGCAACTCAATGCCATAATCATATGGTTCTGGGTATTCAAACCCTTAGCTCATCATTGAGCATTATTACCACTTTTTCAGGTAATTATCACCTTCAGGTCACCTGACCAAGGTAAATATGATGCTTATTACACAAACATCTTCTCATGGCACTTAAGGCCCATTACTTCTCTTATTACCTCATACTAGGCAATAAGGTATAGCATGGCACATAAGGCCCAATAAACAATGTCAATACATAAAATGTCATAGCTCATACCTGGCTATGTTCATCATCACATCATACCTGCATGGTTAGTACAGATGATATTACATCAATTTCATATCAGCACCATGCAAAACAATATATAACATCATTATTCAAGGGTAACACCACTATTCCCTTACCAGAGTTAGGGTTTCCCATTTCTCATTAATTCAGACCCTCTTGAGTTAACCAACTTTATCTTGTATTAAGATATTTCCCCTCTAAATACATTCCATCACAGAATACTCACCCTTAGCATATAATGCATAGGCCACACATTAGAATTGTCCAGCTATCTCACATGATATGGACTTATCTTAGTTTAAGGCATAACTTTATTATAAAGTTGCCTATAAACAATCACAATGATACACCCTCAACCAGGGTTTCACAAGGATACACCCTCAACCAGGGTTCACAATGATACACCCTCCACTAGGGTTTCACAAGGCTACACCCTCAACCAGGGTTCACAATGATACACCTTCCACTAGGGTTTCACAAGGATACACCCTCAACTAGGGTTTACTAACATCCTAATTAGTGATTTCACATGTAGACAACCTCTTATTAAGGTTATACATTGAATCAGCCTCAATTAGGGTTTACATCATGTATTGGGTCCATGCATTTGTTATGCATTAATGACTAGTACCATTAAAGGTATCTCCCACCTAATCACATTAGGTTTTCAAAAAGGTTTGATCAATTAGACCTTCAATAACATGAGGTATCCAATTGAATTAACCAAATTGAACCACACTCAATTCTAATCAATGGAACTTCAACCAATTGGATCATCAACTCAATCATTATTTGAATCATGGATCACCCCTCAATTGGGACTTCAATTATGGTCTGATCTCAATGGGATTAGGGTTTATAAACACCAATTAGAGCTTTGAAGTTGATCATCAATCATGCTACTAATTGTGTTTCAATTGATTGCATTGGACCTTCAACCATTGAATTCATGGAACTAATCATCAACTGGACCTATGCTCATACTTCAATTGAGTTTAATAGGTCAACCTTCAACTAATTTGAACCTCAATTGACCCTCAATTGGTCATCAGTTAGGGCTTGATTCAATTGAATTAGGGTTTAGAATTGATGATCCTTCAATACCAATCAATGCAGAACTAGTTGCATTGAAACCATTGAACCATCATCCAAATTGGGTATGACCTGACCCCAAACGGTCTTGAGGTCGTTTGGATGACCTCCAAACGGTCTTGAGACCGTTTTCCCATCATATCACTCAAATCCAAGCCATCCAATTAAGGTTTGGATCATTGGATTGATCACCAAATCAGCATTGCATTGCATAACAACTTGGTACCTTTAGACCTTCAAACACCTAACCATACTCAACCCTAGACCTCCAAACGGTCTTGGGTGACCACCAAACGGTCTTGAGACCGTTTGGATGATATCCAAACGTTCTTGAGACCGTTTGGCCCATCGAACCTTTGGATTCTAGTGAAAAATCATCATGGATTGGTCTATCGAGTTGATCAACAGATCAGCACTACATTGCAATATGATTAGTACCTTTGGACCTTCAATTGGTCAACTATACTTGACCCCAGACCTCCAAACGGTCTTGGGGTGATCCCCAAACGGTCTTGAGACCGTTTGGGTGATCCCCAAACGGTCTTGAAACCGTTTGGGCTAATCAACCCAAAATCTCAACTTAACTCATTGGAATTTCAGCACTGTTTTCAATTAGGGTTTGCCTAATTGAATAGCCTTCAACTCATGATTCCTTGGGAGTTAATCCCTCAAATTCGGTGAGTCATTATATCACATCATTAGTAACAGTAATCCCAAACGGTCAAAACTTGGTCAACGCACTCAAACGGTCTTGAGACCGTTTGCCCAAAAAGTTCAATTAAATCAGATTGAAAATCAGCACTTAATCCAATTAGGTTTCCCTAATTGATTAGGCTTCAACTCACGATTCCTTTGGAGTTAATCCCTAAAATTTGGATGGTTATTAATAAACATAATTATGAACAGGAATACCAAACGGTCAATGCTTGGTCAACCATATCAAACGGTCGTGAAACCGTTTTCTCAACCAGGTCAAGTTAATCAGGTTGAAAATCAGCACATAATTCAATCTGATTGCCTAATTGATTGGCCTTCAACTCTCTATTCCTTTGGAGTTAATCCCTCAAATTTGGAGGGTTATCAGCCTACATAATTAGGAACAACATTCCCAAACGGTCAATGCTTGGTCAACAATCTCAAACGGTTCCAAACGGTTTCAAACCGTTTGCCCTTAAACTGTTTTCTGAAACCGCATAGCCAATCAAATTAAAACGATTTGGAGTAGCTATCAAAACGGTTTTGCTTGGTAATTTTCTTTGGATAAGAATCTAGTATGATGTCATCATCCCCTTCCTTCGAAGAACCAAGAACAGCAACTGTTCTTGATGGAAATTGCAGCAAGAAACAAGAGTGCATCAAATTGAAGAAATCAATCAACAAAGCATAGAGAATTGATGCAATAGCAATTTTTAAGAGTTTAAGTTATAAAACCCGCCTCCAATTGAGCTCCAAAGCTCCAAGCTCACGCCATTAATGGTGTATGAAGCTCTTGAAACTCCCCCTAGGCTCGTCCTCAAGCTTTTGATTGTAAAAGTTGGCTAGGGTTGAAGAGGAGATCGAAATAAGAAGGAATCCATAATTTATTTTCGATTTCCACCATGAAATCATGAAGAACGAGGGTCAAGAAGCTTACCAACAGGTTGGGGCTCGTCCTCCTGTTGCTCATAAGTCCCCTTGAGCTCATCCAAAGCAAAGGAAGAAGAAAGGGCCGAAAAAGCCTTTCAATTCATTTGGAAAATGCACTTTTATTAAGAAATTGATGAGAGAGAAAATGCATTATTAAAATGCAATTAATTCCAAAAACATGGCCGCCTCTTCCCCCTCAAATTCCCCTCAAAATCCTTAAGGACGAGGCTATCTTCATTGCCTCATATTCCTCTCAATTATCCATGATTTAAAGAAAAGCAAATTAAGCACCTTAATGCTTAATATATTAATATCCATATGTGAGTGGGTTTTCTTTTCCTTATAATAATGGTGAGTGGAATTTCACCTACTTAGGATATTTTCGTTCCTTATCTTGGCAAAGGAACGTCCATCCTTATTCAAAATCAACCCAAAACATTTTGGTTAAAAGCCCTTCAATTATTTTTATTCATTTTTGCCCTAAATCGAATTAGGGTTTCAATTAGGCATTAATCTTGATTATTTTAATATCAAGATTCTCTCTCCTCCAACTTAATTCAAATGAAGCACCCCTCTCATTTTATTTGCTCTACATGATGCCAAGAAACATTAGGGACCTTGTTGAAGTGGTAATTTGCATATTGAACCCTGGGTTTTGGGTAAATTGCACTTTACACCAAAACTAGGTTTTAATGCACAACATTGCTTTACAAGCTTAATCTTGATGCCCAAGCTTGTGAAAACCATACCACTACATCATATTCATTCTTATGATGTCTCATCATCAGAGGAATATCTTATCATGCAACATTTGCAATTTAACCCCTCAACTTGGGTAATTTGCACTTTAGTCCAAAATAAGCAAACATTACTTCAACATTGTTCAAACAGGACCAAAATTGAAACATAGGTTCCTTTTGAGCCTTAATTACTTTTAACAAGATGAGATTAAGCATATAATCATCTTTCTTAATAAAAAAACCTAGGGTTAAAGCATAACCCAGGTCAGGGATGTTACAAATTATAAACCCCTAACAAGGATTTCGTCCCCGAAATCCCAGATAAAGGGAACAGATATTATTCATTCATCATATCATCATGTCTCTTCATAACACCTCATTGTTATGTAGACATCATAGAACTTTGATCAGCACAAAGTTCCTTCACACAATATTCTCATAGAGTCAACTGAGAACTTATCTTAAAGACATATTTAGTTGTTATGTTTATGCAAAGCATAAACCCCTAACATATGATGTTCATATCATTTTATATAATTAGACTGATTTCATAGTTGACCATTCCAGGTAGCCAATCTAAACCATCTGATAATTCTCAGATACCAGAATCTCTTACCTTGGTATCAGTCGCATGTGTTGAAAACACATTATATTCTCATCTTTCTTTTATCATATTTACAACTTTATTGAACAGGGATCACCTCCCTTGTTCTTTTTTTTCATCATAAGAGGGTCATACTTTTACTTCCTCATATACACATACTGATCTGAATTCATATCAGATCCCTCTTTCTTGTACTTAAGGTATGATACATTTATCCATACCATATTTCCAATTTCATGATACTCATTAGATTGTATCAGAATGATTGCTTGATCAGGGCAATCAAAAAGATATCAATCTAAGAGTTTCCATACTCACTTTATCATCAATAATTGTATACCTGATCAGGGTTTACAAGTACTGAGATCAAGTAGTATGCAATTACATGCTATCATATTTCTTGCTTTTCATATTATCATAACATAAGATTTAACATCCCTGGATTTTATCCAGGAATCTCTTCTATACCTCTTCCTCTTTCATAGAGGTATGATCAATATAGAGCATTTAAAAGAATACTGAATAGAATTCAAATTCTAGTTCTCATCATTTCTTCCCTATATGGCAACTAATAGGGAAAACAAAATCAACAATCCTCCTTTTTATAACAAAAAGGGTTTAGTGTACTCAACATGTACACATTTATAACATACCTTGTACTCACATCATGGTCTTATTACTTGAAGAAAAAACTAAGCCATGGAATCTTACAAGTGAAAGGTTAAGACCTTTGCACTTACTTAGGGGCTGCTGCCCTGTACACTAGGCATTTATTGCACTATTTGTACCAAAAACCTTGGCTTTTTAGAACCATTAGGAAAATGTCTCTAAAATTATAGAGATCATCACCTACTTCTCAGCTTATTGCCCCTTCTTGGGCACTGCCATCACAGATTTATTATCTTTCTAAGATCATGGCAGAGTCTACTTTCTTGCCATAAGTTAATCTTTTTTTTTCACATTTTCCCTTGTTTCAACATGACTAAGTCATTTAGGAACTCATTTAAAGCTCAAGCTTTCTGTATTAAGGACTGATTACCTAGGTTGTAAGGCTAGCATCCAGTCCACTATATGCATTACAGTTGCCCTAATTTGCCCAACAAGAGCATGATCATAGGATTCTCTATCCTGATCAAGTCTTATTGGGGATTCTCAGGCACTCATTCTATTCTTGTCAGATCCCTTTCACCTCTTCTTGATGCAACAACATTGCCCTTAGCAATGTGTTCCTTGTGTTACCCTTTCTCTGCACAAGCAGAAATCATTATAGGGTATACTGGAGGACACTAACACAAACTCTCCTACCTTAGTCCTATGTCTCTGTAGACTCAGCGAACCTAGAGCTCTGATACCACTAAATTGTGATGACACCCACCATCATTTAAGATAACAAGCGTCGTCAGCAATAATAAAACATGCGGAAGCAAATCAGTTGTAGCGGATTAGCAAAAATCAGTGAAAATTAAAACCATTTGCAAAGAGATCCATTCACAGGAAAACTCTTTCATTCAGAACCAAAGTAAAACTTTACATCCTGGTTCATATATACATTTCATGTACTATTGCTTCTCGAGGAATACAAACATCAACTACTCTGTCTTAACTGTACACAGGTAGTATAAAACCCTCGAGGCTTAAAGCCAAAATCTCAGATCGAATCTTCAAAACATTACTCCTAGGACCCGAGAGTACAGAGACGACTCATAGGACTATCTACACAAAACCAGACAGCCAATGTCTCCACCTATTGGATCACTGCTGTCCCTGTGACTGCTGCTGCTGTTGCTCACCCACTGAAAGGTTTCTTCCTCTTCTTCGGCGATTACCTAAAAATTTAATCCCACGGGGGTGAGACAATTATAAAAATTGTCCCAGCGAGAGATATAACTCTCCGCCAAAAACATTGTTATCGCTGATAATAGAATAACAGTGAGCAGTAGAATTATATTTACTCAACAATAGGTAAATCATTGAATAAGCTATGCAGAGCAGTATTCTCTATGCAATCCTTTCAATTATAACTTGATTAATCAGCAAGTCATTCATTTAAGAAGAAATATGAAGAACATGTATATCATTTATCCAACTATGATATAATAGACCATGTATCATCAACCATTGATTCTCGCAATTCAACCCTAAGCAAATATGCTACACGGCTGATTACGTTTTACAATCATACTTATGCCCTGAGGAGATGAGGTATACCGCTCATACTCCAACCGACCACTGTTACGTAAAGCATCGGTACCACACATAGGTCAATGGAAGAGCCAGATTCCCATGACATCAACTATCTCGGTCAGTACGAGATAACATGCAGGACATCTTGTGTCTCTGCTAGATAGCTTTCCAGGGTATACTGGCAACATCACTATTAGAGTTATAGCCCATAGCATATACTCTCTTCAGGATATGGCCCGTAGCCAATGCCTGATATTATTTTGTGGAGTCATGGCCCGTAGCCATGCTCTTATTGGGGTATGGTCCGTAACCAATCCCGTTCATAGGACATAGCCCGTAGCAATGCCTATGGGGCATAAGGATATAATTGCCCAATTACCCCCACATATTCAAAAATATGCGTTCCGAGTAAACTCGTTTCACCATTCAGCTAATTCTGACGCTGATGGATCTGTGATCAGGGCAACTACATTATATGGTATCACTTGATTAATTAAGTACATTATCATATTCTTTTAGCATCAGCCAAGTTTCCAAACATAACTTAATAAGACAAATGCTATAAAGAAAACATGTACTATTTCCATTAATCACTTCTCAGTCTTTATAAGACATGGGGATCTCAGTCCCTCATTTCAATACTGGGAATTTTCATTCCTTTGCAATAATCATATGGTTCTGGGTATTCAAACCCTTAGCTCATCATTGAGCATTATTACCACTTTTTCAGGTAATTATCACCTTTAGGTCACCTGACCAAGGTAAATATGATGCTTATTACACAAACATCTTCTCATGGCACTTAAGGCCCATTACTTCTCTTATTACCTCATACTAGGCAATAAGGTATAGCATGGCACATAAGGCCCAATAAACAATGTCAATACATAAAATGTCATAGCTCATACCTGGCTATGTTCATCATCACATCATACCTGCATGGTTAGTACAAATGATAATACATCAATTTCATATCAGCACCATGCAAAACAATATATAACATCATTATTCAAGGGTAACACCACTATTCCCTTACCAGGGTTAGGGTTTCCCATTTCTCATTAATTCAGACCCTCTTGAGTTAACCAACTTTATCTTGTATTAAGATATTTCCCCTCTTAATACATTCCATCACAGAATACTCACCCTTAGCATATAATGCATAGGCCACACATTAGAATTGTCCAGCTATCTCACATGATATGGACTTATCTTAGTTTAAGGCATAACTTTATTATAAAGTTGCCTATAAACAATCACAATGATACACCCTCAACCAGGGTTTCACAAGGATACACCCTCAACCAGGGTTCACAATGATACACCCTCCACTAGGGTTTCACAAGGTTACACCCTCAACCAGGGTTCACAATGATACACCTTCCACTAGGGTTTCACAAGGATACACCCTCAACTAGGGTTTACTAACATCCTAATTAGTGATTTCACATGTAGACAACCTCTTATTAAGGTTATACATTGAATCAGCCTCAATTAGGGTTTACATCATGTATTGGATCCATGCATTTGTTATGCATTAATAACTAGTACCATTAAAGGTATCTCCCACCTAATCACATTAGGTTTTCAAAAAGGTTTGATCAATTAGACCTTCAATAACATGAGGTATCCAATTGAATTAACCAAATTGAACCACACTCAATTCTAATCAATGGAACTTCAACCAATTGGATCATCAACTCAATCATTATTTGAATCATGGCTCACCCCTCAATTGGGACTTCAATTATGGTCTGATCTCAATGGGATTAGGGTTTATAAACACCAATTAGAGCTTTGAAGTTGATCATCAATCATGCTACTAATTGTGTTTCAATTGATTGCATTGGACCTTCAACCATTGAATTCATGGAACTAATCATCAATTGGACCTATGCTCATACTTCAATTGAGTTTAATAGGTCAACCTTCAACTAATTTGAGCCTCAATTGACCCTCAATTGGTCATCAATTAGGGCTTGATTCAATTGAATTAGGGTTTAGAATTGATGATCCTTCAATACTAATCAATGCAGAACTAGTTGCATTGAAACCATTGAACCATCATCCAAATTGGGTATGACCTGACCCCAAACGGTCTTGAGGTCGTTTGGATGACCTCCAAACGGTCTTGAGACCGTTTGCCCATCATATCACTCAAATCCAACCATCCAATTAAGGTTTGGATCATTGGATTGATCACCAAATCAGCATTGCATTGTATAACAGCTTGGTACCTTTAGACCTTCAAACACCTAACCATACTCAACCCTAGACCTCCAAACGGTCTTGGGTGACCACCAAACGGTCTTGAGACCATTTGGATGAGCTCCAAACGGTCTTGAGACCGTTTGGCCCATCCAACCTTTGGATTCTAGTGAAAAATCATCATGGATTGGTCTATCGAGTTGATCAACAGATCAGCACTACGTTGCAATATGATTAGTACCTTTGGACCTTCAATTGGTCAACTATACTTGACCCCAGACCTCCAAACGGTCTTGGGGTGATCCCCAAACGGTCTTGAGACCGTTTGGGTGATCCCCAAACGGTCTTGAAACCGTTTGGGCTAATCAACCCAAAATCTCAACTTAACTCATTGGAATTTCAGCACTGTTTTCAATTAGGGTTTGCCTAATTGAATAGCCTTCAACTCATGATTCCTTGGGAGTTAATCCCTCAAATTCGGTGAGTCATTAGATCACATCATTAGGAACAGTAATCCCAAACGGTAAACGCTTGGTCAACGCACTCAAACGGTCTTGAGACCGTTTGCCCAAAAAGTTCAATTAAATCAGATTGAAAATCAGCACTTAATCCAATTAGGTTTCCCTAATTGATTAGGCTTCAACTCACGATTCCTTTGGAGTTAATCCCTAAAATTTGGAGGGTTATTAATAAACATAATTATGAACAGGAATCTCAAACGGTCAACGCTTGGTCAACCATCTCAAACGGTCTTGAAACCGTTTTCTCAACCAGGTCAAGTTAATCAGGTTGAAAATCAGCACATTATTCAATCTGATTGCCTAATTGATTGGCCTTCAACTCTCGATTCCTTTGGAGTTAATCCCTCAACTTTGGAGGGTTATCAGCCTACATAATTAGGAACAAAATTCCCAAACGGTAAACTCTTTGTCAACAATCTCAAACGGTCTTGAAACCGTTTTATCCAAAATGGTTTCAAACCGTTTGCCCTTAAACGGTTTGCTGAAACCGCATAGCCAATCAAATTAAAATGATTTGGAGTAGCTATCAAAACGGTTTTGCTTGGTAATTTTCTTTGGATAAGAATCTAGGATGATGTCATCATCCCCTTCCTTCGAGCAACCAAGAACAGAAACCGTTCTTGATGGAAATTGCAGCAAGAAACAAGAGTGCATCAAATTGAAGAAATCAATCAACAAAGCATAGAGAATTGATGCAATAGCAATGTTTAAGAGTTTAAGTTATAAAACCCGCCTCCAATTGAGCTCCAAAGCTCCAATCTCACGCCATTAATGGTGGATGAAGCTCTTGCAACTCCCCCTAGGCTCGTCCTCAAGCTTTTGATTGTAAAAGTTGGCTAGGGTTGAAGAGGAGATCGAAATAAGAAGGAATCCATAATTTATTTTCGATTTCCACCATGAAATCATGAAGAACGAGGGTCAAGAAGCTTACCAACAGGTTGGGGCTCGTCCTCCTGTTGCTCCTAAGTCCCCTTGAGCTCATACAAAGCAAAGGAAGAAGAAAGGGCCGAAAAAGCCTTTCAATTCATTTGGAAAAGGCACTTTTATAAAGAAATTGATGAGAGAGAAAATGCATTATTAAAATGCATTTAATTCCAAAAACATGGCCGCCTCTTCCCCCTCAAATTCCCCTCAAAATCCTTAAGGATGAGGCTATCTTCATTTCCTCGTATTCCTCTCAATTATCCATGATTTAAAGAAAAGCAAATTAAGCACCTTAATGCTTAATATATTAATATCCATATGTGAGTGGGTTTTCTTTTCCTTATAATAATGGTGAGTGGAATTTCACCTACTTAGGATATTTTCGTTCCTTATCTTGGCAAAGGAACGTCCATCCTTATTCAAAATCAACCCAAAACATTTTGGTTAAAAGCCCTTCAATTATTTTTATTCATTTTTGCCCTAAATCGAATTAGGGTTTCAATTAGGCATTAATCTTGATTATTTTAATATCAAGATTCTCTCTCCTCCAACTTAATTCAAATGAAGCACCCCTCTCATTTTATTTGCTCTACATGATGCCAAGAAACATTAGGGACCTTGTTGAAGTGGTAATTTGCATATTGAACCCTGGGTTTTGGGTAAATTGCACTTTACACCAAAACTAGGTTTTAATGCACAACATTGCTTTACAAGCTTAATCTTGATGCCCAAGCTTGTGAAAACCATACCACTACATCATATTCATTATTATGATGTCTCATCATCAGAGGAATATCTTATCATGCAACATTTGCAATTTAACCCCTCAACTTGGGTAATTTGCACTTTAGTCCAAAATAAGCAAACATTGCTTCAACATTGTTCAAACAGGACCAAAATTGAAACATAGGTTCCTTTTGAGCCTTAATTACTTTTCACAAGATGAGATTAAGCATATAATCATCTTTCTTAATCAAAACACCTAGGGCTAAAGCATAACCCAGGTCAGGGATGTTACACTAAAGGCGGGTTTTATAACTCTAACCCTTAAGCATTGCTAATGCATCCATCTCTTTAATAATCGTTGGCTATTTCCTTCTTTGGTATTCTTTTGGTTAATTTCTATAACCTCCGTGAAGAACAACAACAATTCTTGGTTGTTCTTAGGAAGAAGATGATGACGTTAACTTTGATGATTATCCAAAGAAAAAAACTTTAGCAAACGGTTTGGTTTTGTGCTCAAACGGTTTCCCAACCTGTATGGGAGCAAACGGTTTCAAACCGTTTGATTACAAACAGTTTCATCCAAACCACATAGAAGCAAACGGTCCAAGACCGTTTGGTGGCGTTGACCAAGCGTTGACCATTTCGAGGTATGTTGACAATAATGTAGACTAATCATCTATCAAAAATTATCAATTAACTCCAACTGGTTCACTAATTAAAGGTCCATCAACTATCTAAACCCTAATCGGGTTATTTGCTGATTTGATGATTGATTAGGGTTGAGACTTGGGTTGAGTGACCCAAACGGTTTCAAAATCATTTGGGGATCACCCAAATGGTCTCAAGACCGTTTGGTGATCACCCAAGACCATTTGAAGGTCTAGGGTTAAGCATGGTTGACCAATTGAAGATCTAAAGTTTCTAAGTTGAAGTATAATCAATTGTTGATTTGGTGATCAACTCAATGGTCCAATCCATAATTAGTTGACTTAGTTTTTGGTGTTGACTTGAGAAAATGGTCTCAAGACCATTTGGAGGTCATCCAAATGATCCCCAGACCGTTTGGGGTCAGGTCATGACCAAATTGGATGATGGTTCAATGGGTTCAAATCAATTAGACTCACATTGATATATGTTGAAGGGTCATCGATTTCAAACCCTAATCCAATTGATTCAAGCCCTAATTTATGATCAATTGAGGGTCAATTCATTTGAAGGTTGACCTAATTAACTCAATTGAATAATGGTGATAGGTCCAATTGATGATTGATTATATATATATACAAGTGTTGAAGGAACCAACAATGGAAACCCTAATTCAATTTGAGGTGTTGGGACCATACTTGGTCCATGCGGTTTTGAGGTGGTTTGGACCAAACGGTCTCAAGACCGTTTGGGACCAAACGATCCCAAACCGTTTAGTGTTCATGCGGTTTCAAAACCGATTGTGTCCATGCGGTTTCAAAAGTCAAACTTGGGCAAACGGTCTTCACCTCCAACTTTAGCAAACGGTCTTGAAGGTCTACTTTACCAAATGGTCTCAAGGGTAGACCAAGACCGCATGAAGGTCCAAACGATCTTAGACCGTTTGGAGGTTTAGTATGCAAGACCGTTTGAGGTCTGATTTAGTTAAGATCAGTTGGTGGTTGATTAACCTAAACACTATGGGTACTTAAAGTGGTTAAGGGACAAAGTGATTAGTTAATTAATACATGTTGTAATCAAAGGTAATCAAGGTACTTGTACCTTAGTGGGATAGTATGATTGAAACCCATGAAGTAATTAAGCTCTAATGATTACAATGGTAATGATATAAACCATAAAGTCAATTCTCTTTCTTGATTGAGTTACTTAACCCAATCAAGGTTGAAGTAAACATCATCCTATAGAGGATGAGAGAGAGATGACTCCTTTTATGAATGTTAAACAAGTAATGGACTTCTAATAGTAATGAATATCTAATTAGGGTATGATCCTTCATAGTAAGATCATGAAAACCCTAATCATGATGGTTAATGAATCTAAACCCTATTTGAGGATAATAATGGAAGTATCCCTAATGCATGATGATGATGTAATCCTAATTCATAATGATGACATAGTAAACCTTAATTAAAGGTACTTTGTTGATCACTCCTACTTGGGGTGAATAGTAAACCCTAATGGAGGGATATTAATGATAACCCTAATCAAGGGTGATTCAATATGAATAGTAAACCCTAACTCAGGGTGATGTGATGTGATGTGAATAGTAAATCCTAATTCAGAGTATGTTAAATAAGAACCCTAATCTAGAGTGATGTGATATGAATAGTGAATCCTAATCTAAAATGATGTGATATGAATAGTAAACCCTAATTCCAATTAAGGTGAATAACAATGTGAAACCCTAATTCTAGGTTATGCTTTTAAGCATGAAGCTCTATGATTAGATAATGAAATGAGGAATCACTATTCCTATTTAAGCTAAGGGGTTAGTTAACCCTAAATGAATTGAAAAGGGAAACCCTAACCCTAATAAGGGCATAGTGGTGCAACCCTTGAATAGTAAAGTTATCTTTGTTTTGCATTGTGCTGATATAGAGATAATGTGCCTGTTATCATTTGTATTAATCATGCATGTTTTTGTGGAATAGTGAGCATAGCCAGGTAAGAGCTATGAAACCATATCCATTGAAAGCACTTTATAAGCTTTGAAAGCAATGATATGCTATGTTGCCTAGTGAGAGGTAACAAATGAGACTAATAGGCTGTATGAGCCATGTGAAATACCTGCATTGCTACTATTACGGTTACACTGTCAAATGACTTGATGGTATTGAGTTACCAGTTAAAATGGTAACATGTGTTTTGATGATCTAAGGGTTGAACACCCACTTTCCCATGAATCATGATGATGAGTTGATAAGGGATTGAGATCCCAATGTTAATAAAGCTGTGAAATGAACTTGATACAATTAGTACTCTTTCTTTATAGCAATTGTTTTACTGGTTTATGTTTGAAAACATGCTTGATGCTAAAAGAATGCCATAATGTACTTAAATAATCAAGTATATTGATATCATGTAGAGCCCTGACCATAGATCCATCATCGTCAGAAGCTAGATGATGGTGAAACAAGTTTTCCTAAGGGAACTCCTGGAGAGCATACTTTTGAGTATGTGGGGGTTATGGACACGAATATCCTTACATCCTAATGAAGGAATTGATGTGAGATAAACATTTTATCTCTCAATCCTTCATTATATGTTTATGCCGGGATGATGTATCACTAATCTCTCGATGATGTTGTTAATGCCGAATTGATGTGAGATAAACAAGAAATCCCTCGATTGCAAAGTGAATATAGCATGCCACTGTAACTCTAATAGCGAAGTGCCAAAATACCCTAGACAACTATTATGGCAGAGATACAAGATGTCATGCATGTTGTTCCTCACACTGACTGAGGAGGATGAGGTCATAGAAATCCGACTCTTCTGATGACCTATGTGTGGTACTGATTGCGATTTCGTAATGGTCGGTTGGAGTATGAGAGGTATACCTCATCTCCTCAGGGCATAAGTATGTTTGTAAGAGGTAATCATCCGTGTAGCATATTTGCTTAGGTTGAACTACAAGAAACAATGATTGATAATACATTGTTTATAATGTCCTAATTGGAAAATTAGTATACATGTTCTTCATATTCCTGATTGATTAAATGACTTTCTATTCAATCAAGTTATAATTGAAATGATTGCATAAAGAATACTTCTCTACTTAGCTTATTCAATGAATTGCCTGCTGTTGAATAATTATCAAGTTACTGCTCAGTGTTATTCAATTATTTGCAATAATAATGCTTCTGGTAGAGAGTTATAACTCTCACTGGGACAATTTTCAGTTGTCTCACCCCTGTGGGATTCAACCTTTTAGGTAGACGCCGAGGAAGGAGAAACCCTTTAGTGGGTGAGCAACAACAACAATAAGAGCAGCAGCAGCAACATCAGGGACAACAGTGATCTTCAGGTGGAGACACTATCTATCAAGTCTTGTATATAGAAATTCCTATGTGACGTCTCTGTACTCTCAGGTCCTAGGAGTCAGTAGATGGTTGGATATAGATATGAGATTTTGGTTTAATGCCTCGAGATTTTTGTATACTGCTCATGTACAGTTTAACAGGGCAGTCAGTGTTATGACTCTCGAGATGAGATAATACAGAGATGTACTGATGAATCATCTTGTAAATAACTTACTTGTTTCCTTATGAAAGAGTTTTACTGTTTGTGGGTCTCTTAATAAAAAGTTTTAAATTTTAGTGATTTTCAGTAATTCCGCTACTAATTAATCACTTCCGCATCATTTAGTTTAGTTAATAACATTTTGTTCGAACGGTGTATCACACTAAAGTTGTAAAATGAGAATCCAAATGTGATTAGTTGAAACTATAACTGCTTTATTTGGTTCAATACAGTTTCAGATCATTCACTTTGCTTGCAATTAATTTGGTACGATGCAATTTACAAATGGATGATATAAATATGTGTTAAAACTTTAGAATCTCAGTTATCCAGTACAATCATCTCACTAGTTGTTGGTGTGGAGAATGAACCGCCCTATTGCAGCGCGATTCGTTTTCTTCAATTTTCTGTAGAAAGTAACGGGACGATGCAGTTTGTTCCTTGTTGCATGTTGGAAATACATACAACCAGACATTGTTAGTTTAAAAATGCAATGTGTTGCAACTGCATGAATTGGAGTTTGGTCCAACCAGACGAGCCCATAGTGATGCCATGATCACATCCTTAATAATATCAAGACATGGAGACATTTATTGTAAGACCTCTGACCTAGCTTGGTTAAACTTTCTTGATTAATCTAATTGGGTGCTTAATGACTTAATCAAACCCTAATTTATGCTATGATATCTTGTGATAAAGCTACATTTCCAATTTGGTCTAGTTTGGACTTTGTTTGATTAAGTTTTGTAATTTATGTGCTTCTATGGGCCTTTGTGCAATTTTCACATGACCATGGTTTTATTTGTAATTCACACATGAATTATGTGCTTCATCAATGTTCATAATATTTTTGATATGGTTTCTCCTTTGGATGCATCATATGCACCATCTGATCGTTTGCTCTTTTCCTCTAGGGTTGAGAACTTAGGGTTTCTCACTCTCACCTATGTGTGGAATTCAATGATGTTCTAAAGTGTGTTGAGGATCTGATGGTATCATCTAGTAGGTGAATGATCTGAAGATTCCTCCTTGTAATGGAGGATCCTATGGCCTTCCCTTGAAATTCTAAAATTGATGGTCACCCTGGTTGAAGTGTACAATCTGATGGAGGGGCAGAGTTTGCATATATGGCTAAGTATGGTGAATAATCTGATGGGTTCTCTGATAATACATATCGATGATTTCACTAAGGCATGAACCAATGGAAATCCTTGGTAAAAGTTGTGATGGAAGTTCGGATATGCATGGATAAGATGGATTTCAAGTTTTGACACATGGCAAGCTAGTTTTTCAACCTTTTGACTACCTTTCTCTCTCTTCTTGGATATATATACCCTTCTCCTTTCTCACAAACGAACCTTTTCCTTTTCCCTCTTTCTCTTGTCGCTAGAGAGACCTAAAACCATCATTTTTTTAGGAAGATCTCTTGGAGGCCGAAGTTTGGGTGGATCTTGGTTGCTCCACATTTTGGATCAAGCATCTAGGGTTTTTGGAAGTCATCTAACCTAGTTTCTTTCCTTCTTCAAGTAAGATATTCTTCTCTGGCCTAGTTTTTCTAGTTGTTCTCCTTATTCTCTATTCATTATGTATGTAACCCTAGTGTTCTTGCTTAGTGTTAGAATAAATAGATGGTTTTTACTTAGTGTCTGACTGATGATTTCACTTGGTGAATGAAATGATGGTTTCACTGAGTATAGAAACCGACAAGTTTACTTGGTGAATAAAATGATGATTTACCAGCACATGATCTGATGGTTTTGCTTTTGGCTAAGTCCATCAGTGATCTGATGGTCTTGTTTTTGGTCAAGTACAAAAATGTCTGACAGTTTTACTTTTTGCTAAGTACCTTAATGATCCGATGGTTTTATCTTTGGCTAAGCATATCAATGAATCGATGGGTATACTAGGTATTAGAATTGATTTTTTGGCTAAGTTTATAAATGAACCGATGGCCTTACTTTCTTGGTTAAGTATACTACTAATCTAATGGTTATGTTTTTGGCTAAGTATAACAATGAATTAATGGGAATGCTAGGTATAAGAATTTTTGTTTTTGACTCAGTCTAAGAATGAACCAATGGTCTTGCTATTTGTGTAAAGGAATTGATGGTTTGCATAAGTGTGCTAATGAAATGATGGCTTGTATAAGTATTTACCTAAATGTGTTAATGAACTAATGGTTTACCTATGTGTGTTTATTTGTGGTACCAATCCAATCCACATTGTTGAATCTTTCTTGCAATGGTTAGTTGATGATAGTCTAATACTTTTATCTAATATTGATGTTGGAAAGATGAAGGTATACATTCATGTTGCTAAAGGTAACTCTGTTATGTTACTCTTAGAAATTTCATAACTCATATCACTGATGGATCTTATGCTAAGTCTGTATGCAACATGTGTGTTACTGACATGTTGAACCATTGCAAAGTGTTGAATGGTAATGATGTTATGCATGAAGTAATGTTGTTTTGGCATGAAGAGCCTTTGGGCATGTTTTGACCTCTAATGAAGGTATTTTCCTATTCATGGATGAAAATGGACTCATATCCTATGATGTTGTGATGAGGAATATGTTTCATACGTTTTATATTTGTTGGAGTTGTTATGTACCAATGATTTCTTATAGAAACAACATAGTTGTCTATAAGTAACTTGATTGATGCAGCCTGAAAGCACTCAATTGGCCTAATTAAGTAAGTCAAACCATAATCCTGGTAGTGTCTTGATCTATAGAACTATTCTAGTGTCAAGACCTACTGGATAGTAAAAAGAGTATTCTAGAAGGGAAACTCAAAGTCATATATTGTTGAGTATATGCGGGTGCAGAGAGGGTATATCCTTGTCATCCTGATCCCAAGGTTTTGGAGAATGGTAGAGGTTGTGTCTTACATGAATATACATATGTGATGTGATTGAGAGGCTACATTTGTACATATAATTTTAGGGTTGAATACCATGGTTTCTAGTGTGGTGGCATGTGTACCCATGATGGACTAGGCTGATTGCAGTTTGACTGATATGTCACAGTGATGGACTCATACTGACCGAGGGGAAGAGATCTTAGGATTCTAGCTCTCCTAGATCTTGTACAGAGCTGATTGCAACTTCACAGTGGTCATATATATGGTAGTTTGAGTGGTATGCCTCAAACTACCCAAGGCTTAATAAGATATACAATTCAGCTATTTAGCAAATCTGTTAGGGTTATTCAACAACTCACATTAGATGATAATGCTTGATTTATCTCATTTAATATTAGATAATGAATAATGTAGTAAGAGATATCAATTGTACTAATGATGGTAGCTATGTCTGCTGTATTTTCAATTATAGTAATTTCTCAATTCTGTAATATTATCTACTTAATCTGTTTAATTACATTATCTGTTGTAAGAAATAAATGTTTTTTAGAGTTATATCTCTAACTAGGACCTAGGTCTCACCTCGTGGGTCACCACATATTTTTAGGGGATGGTGAGTAGCCTCATCGAACCCGTGGTAGGGAGGAGGACCAACTTGGAGATCCTTAGAGGAAGAAGGTTGGGTAGTTGTTTAGTGTGTCCTAGAGTCGTTCATGTAGTCTTAGGTCCGGGTGGGGAACGTTTAGTAGATAATGTACATCGAATCAAGTTTTTGGTGGTGTGTTGATGTTGTACATGATGTAATTATGTGGACAATGCCTTTTGTATATAGGTTGTGACCGAGGTCACTGGTCAGATGTAAAGATACCCAATACTTTATATGATTTTATGCAAGATGTTGGACCATTAAGTAAATGTTCTTGGACATGTTTGAGAAGTTTTATTTGGTTTCAGTTATGCACATTTTTAGTAGTGTGACTAATTAGTGATCGATCCATGTTTTGGTTTGAGTAATATTATATAGCATGGTGAGTTGCCACAGTTTGGTTGGTATCAGAGCTTAGGATTTTTTGAGTCCACAAGGACATAGGCTTAGGTTCTGTGTCTATTCTTAATCCAACATGTCTTATCATAGATTATGGTTATGCAGATATGTCAGGAGAATGCAAAGAGCATGCTGAGAGTAGCTGTATGGCACCAGGAGGTGGCAGTAGGAAGTCATTACTAGACAAAAGAGTACCCAAGACAGGGCCAAAAAACCCGCACTGCCTCTGTTTGACCCTTCAATCATGGTTAACCCCACTTTTCAGTCAATGTTTGGATAACTCATGGTGACGATTATGCATGTAGTAGATAAGAACTACGCCTCAACCAAGGGCACATGTCCCTAATGCAGAATCTCAGGGTTTAGGGAAGATCTTTGAGAGGTTGACGCGTGTGGGAGACACAAAGTATGCAGGTACGACAGACCCTACAAATATGTGGTTGACGGAGTTGGAGAAGCATTTAGGATCATGAACATCCCAAATTAGGACAAGGTGCAACATGTAGTTTACCTCTTGAAGGGCAGTGCTAGCCATTGATGGGCCATAGAGGAGGAGAAGAGACCAGGAGTTGTAGTGAGATGGGAGGAGTTATGGGGAGAGTTTGTGAGTTGTTACTTTCCCAAGACATATTTGAATGAGAAGATAGCTCAATTTGAACGATTGCGCCAAGGATCATTGTCTATCAATGACTATGAGGTGAGGTTTATGGAGCTATTGAGGTTTTGTATTCACATGGAGACCACAGAGAAGGAGAGGATCCAAAGGTTTAAGAAGGGTTTGAACTTTGAGTTGTAAATGGTAAAACCTACTTTGGATAACCAAGAGAAGTTTTCCACCTTTGTGGAATCTGTGAGAAGACTTAGGAAACCCTAAGCTATGATATGTCAGAAGAACATGAAGAGCATGATGAGAGTATCTATATGGCACTAGGAGGTGGCAGTAGGAGATCGGTACCAGACGGAAGAGTACATGAGATAGGGCCAGACAACCTACATTGCCTCTATTTGACCCTTCAATCATGTCTGACCCCACTTTTTAGTCGATGTTTGGACAACTCATGGCGACGATTATGCATTTAGTAGATAGGAACTATGCCTCAACCAAGGGCACATGTCCCTAATGCAGAGTCTCAGGCTCTAGGTAAGATCTTTGAGAGGCTAAAGTGTGTGGGAGCCACCAAGTATGCGGGTACGAAAGACCCTGCAAACATTGATATGTGGCTGATAGAGTTGGAGAAGGCATTTAGGATCATGAAAATCCCAGATGAGGACAAGGTGCAACATGTAGTTTACCTCTTGAAAGGCAGCATTGGCCATTGGTGGGCCATAGAGGAGGGGAAGAGACTATGAGTTGTAGTGAGTTGGGAGGAGATCTGGGGAGAGTTTGTGAGTCATTACTTTCCCAAGATGTATCTGGATGAGAAGATAGCTCAGTTTGAATGGTTGCACCAAGGATCATTGTCTATTAATGACCATGAGGTGAGGTTTATGGAGCTATTAAGGTTTTTTACTCTCATGGAGACCATAGAGAAGGAGAGGATCTGAAGGTTTGAGAAGGGTTTGAACTTTGAGTTGTAAACGGTAAAACCTGCTTTGGATAATCGGGAGACGTTTTCCACCTTTGTGGAATCCGTGAGGATAGATAGGTCTACTGTAGAGAAGTGAGAAGCCAACACAAGGAAGAAGTCAGCCCAATTCCAAGGACAATCATCTGGTAGCTTCAAGAAGCCAAGGTTCTCTTCACCGTAGTATCATCATCATCACGGAGATCGACTTTTTCTGAGCCAAGAGCATGAGTTCAATCACAGTGGTCCCCTAGTAAAGGGAGAGGTCGCATATTTCCGCCAGCATGGGTGAACAGTTTAGCTTCAAAGTCAGTGATAGGGCCATCTAGGCTGAAATATGATACAAGGACATGTTTCAAGTGTGGACAAGTCAGGCATGTGAGATGGTCGTGCCCTGTGAAGGATCATGAGGTTTTGTAGCAGCCGAGACCGAGTCAATGGGGCTTACAACAACATTGAGAGAAGTTTCACAATGGTGGCAGTAGAGGTCAGGGTAGACATTGCAGGAAGAGTCATCAGGACTAGCTAGCAGAGGACGAGGATGCCAATAGGTGACAACTAGATTCTATGCCATGTTTTAGTCAGAAGGAGTGGTCAACCCATAGGTCATAATAGATCAGAAGGAACTTTTTCATTCTGACTTATCTACTTCTTCTTTCATACATGGTTTGGTTAACCCGGTGCGACACACTCATTATCACCAATGAGGTAATAAGTAGTTGTAATGTCTGTTGTAGTAGAATTGATATCCTCTTTCTTAAAACCCCTTTGGTTGGTTCTGTTGTGTTGAGGGAGGTGTGTCCATCTTGTGTTCTTTCTTTTTTGGGAGGCAACATTCAAGTGGATCTTATGCCAATTGGTAAGCATAGATTCGATGTGTCCTAGGGATGGATACCTTGGAGAATTATAAGGTTGTTTTGGACTCTAGTTCTAAGGTTGCAACGTTTTGTGATGGAAGTGTCTCCTGAATTTTCTAAGGAGATAGGAAGATTTGTCCTACCTTTCTGGTCTCAGCTCTAATAGCAGAGAAGTTGTTGAGACAAGGGTGTGAGGCTTTCTTAGTGCATGTTGTGGATACCAACATGATGATTCCTAATATCCATGATGAACATGTGGTGCATGAGTTCGAGTATGTCTTTCCAGATGAGTTCCATGGTGTTCCACTCTCTAGAGAGATTGATTTTGATATCAATCTAGCTCCAGGAATGAAACCCATAGCTCAAAAAACCTATAGGATGGCACCAACTGAGATGAAGGAGTTGAAGAAATAGTTGAATGAGCTGCTAGAGAAGGGTTTCATACGACCAAGAACTTCCCCTTGGGGTGCTCCAGTTTTGTTCATTGAGAAGAAGGATGGTTCTATGAGGCTTTACATAGATTACCAATAGTCGAACAACGTTATAGTGAAGAACAAGTACCCATTCTTGAGGATAGATGATTTGTTTGATCAGTAGAGAGGTGCTATACTATTTTCCAAGATAGACCTGAGGTTGGTATATCACCAGTTGAGAATCAAAGTAGATGGCATACCTAAGACTACTTTTAGGAATAGGTATGGTCATTATGAGTTCATAGTTATGTCATTTGGGCTAACCAGTGCACTAACAACTTTTATGGACCTAATGAACATGGTGTTCAAACTGTATCATGATTAGTTTATGGTAGTGTTAATAGATGATATCTTGATATATTCTAGAGATAGCCAACAACATGAAGAACATCTTCACCGAGCACTAGAGTTGTTGAGGCAGCACCAGTTGTATGCTAAGTTTAGTAAGTGCAAGTTTTGGTTGTTTGACGTGTCTTTTCTTGGTCATGTCATATCTGCAAAGGGTGTTTGTGTCGAACTCAAGAAGGTGGAGTCAGTGCTGGATTGGGAGCAGCCCAAGATGCTGATTGAGGTTTAAAGCTTTCTAGGTCTAGCTGGCTACTATAGGAGGTTCATTAAGAATTTCAGTGCCATAGATGTATCTTTGACCAAGCTGAATAGGAAAGGAGTTCCTTTTGTTTGGGATGACAAATGTCAGGGTTCTTTCTGTTGTTGAAGGAGAAGTTAATGAGTGGTTAAGTGTTAGTGATACCAGAGCAGGGAAAAGGCTACATAATTATTTGTGATGCTTCAAAGAACTAGCGGCGCAGCTTGTTGCCCGCCTGTCCTCTTCTTCAATGTAAATCTTTTTTGTATGTTCTACTCGTACACTTTGTTCAAAGAATGGTTGGGATGTGTGTTGATGCAGGACAAGAATTTGACTTCTTTTGCTTCTTGATAGCTTAAGAAACACGAGGAGAACTATCCAAATCATGCATGGAGCTAGTTGTTGTAGCTCTTGCTTTGAATATTTGGAGGTACTATCTGTATGGGGAAAAGTGTTCAATCTTCATAGATTACAAGAACCTTCAGTATATCTTCTCAAAGCAGGAGCCGAACATGAGGCAGAGAAGGTGGCTGGAGCTGACCAAGGACTATGACTGCATGATGGAATATCATCCTGGTAAGGCAAATGTGGTGGTTGATGCACTGAGTAGGAAGTCATATTTGTCATCCTCTGTAAATAAATCACACTTACACTCCATGGCATATTAGAAGCATGACATGTTAGTGTCGCATTGGCATATGAATGTTCAGTTGGAAGTGTCACTTTTAGTACGATTGTTGGCATGATTACATGTCAATCTGTCATTCATACGGTTGATTAGAGATGCATAAAAAGTTGATATTGTGATTTAGATTATCAGATCAAACTTTGGCAGCGGGAAGCATGATGGCTTTCATGAGTTAGACGATGGGAAAGTATGTTTCGACAAAAGAATAGTAGTTCCTGACACCGGTGGTCTAAGGGGGATGGTACTTAAGGATGCTCATTCCTAGATGTAAGTGATGCATCCCGATAGTTGAAAGATGTTTCATAATCTAAAAGTTTTGTATTAATGGCCAAGTCTGAAGTGTGATGTGATAGAGTTTGTTGCCAATTTTATAGTTTGACAACAAGTCAAGGCAAAACATCAAAATCATGTGGGGACATTACAAAATTTTATAATTTCACAGTGGAAATGGGATCATATAGATGTGGACTTTGTGGTTGGCCTTCCAAGAACAACTAAAGGTCATGATTCCATTTGGCGATCATTGATCGACTGATGAATTCAGCTCACTTTTTACCAATCAAGACCACCTATACAATAGAGAAATTGGCATGCATTTACGTTGATGAGATAGTTCGCATGCATGGCATACCAGTTACCATAGTGGATGACATATGTCCTCAGTTTATGAGTAGGTTTTAGGAGCGTTTGCACTCAACATTGGGGACACAGTTGAGGTTCGACACAACCTTTCACCCGCATATAGATGGTCAGTAAAAAAGGACCATTCAGATGTTAGAAGATCTTTTGAGAGCATGCGTTATATAGTTTCTTAGCAGTTGGGATATCCAATCGAGCCTGATCGAGTTTGCCTACAACAACAACTATCATAGGAGCATATACATGGCATTGTATGAGGCTTTATATAGAATGCATTGTCGATCACCTCTTTGTTGGTATGAGACATGTCAATATCAGCTTTTGGGTCCTAATTTAGTACAATAGACGACAAAGAAAATCAAGGTGATCCAACAATAGTTGAAGGTAGATTAAGACAAACAGAAGGCATATGCTAATAACCTCCATAGACCGTTAGAGTTTCAAGTTGGAGAACATGTGCATGTCAAGGTTTCCCTTGAAGGTGTGTTGAGGTTTTGGTAAGAAGGGTAAATTGGCTCCTAGGTTTATGGTACCTAACCCAATCTTGGAATGAGTTGGAAAGGTGGCATACAAGTTGGAGTTACCACAAGAGTTGCACAGGTGGTGCATTTTTCCTTTAGGTCCACACATTAACCAATTGAGTTTGACTAGATGCAACCCTAAAGGGATTTCCAACACACTTGAGATCTTTCAAAATTATAAAGCCATAATAGGCTGCTCACTTAGACTAACACACTTCACCTCAAGCGCGCCAGGTCGTGTTATAGTAGGAAAGCAGCAAGTGAGGGGCCGAACTCAAGAGAGAAAAGGAGGCACTAGAGCTAGATTAGTTTCATCTAGGTTCCCACTGTGGAGTCTAGGGTTAAGGGGTTTGATGGTGATTTTTTTATTAGAGTAATGGTGAACAAGCAAACAATTAAAGGAGAACAATCAAGATCAAAACCCAAGTTAACCCTAGATAGTTAATTCTATGAGCAAGAGAATACAAGTTAAGCAAGAAAGAAGAAAACTACACTAAGACAAGCAAGGAAAACATCTACACTACACTAAGCTAGCAGACTAGGCAAAATAACAATTAAAGACCTAAACTAGCAAAAACTAGGCAAGAACAAGACAATGAACTAACTAAGCAAGCAAATAGCTAAGTAAGCAAACACTAGCTAAGCAAGAAGGTAATTAATGTTTTAATGCAATTAAGGGAAGGGTAGTCTATTTGGGGGATGCACTTATCAATTATGTTGGGCATGATAAATGTAAATATTATTCTTACATTTAGATTACCAAACCAAACAACAAGCTAAAGGTTGATGAATTGCCCTAAAATACTAACTGGCCATGGATAATATAGGGTGTGTATAAGGGAAGTAGTCCCTAATACCTCCTACCCACCCTTACGGGGCTCAATTTGGTTAGAGTTTAGGCAGAATTCAATCAGGGTGTAGTGGAAGGTGGAACTCTTAGGGTAATTAGGGGTCGAGGGTAGTAGTGGAAGGTGGAAGTGAGGTTTTAGACCTCATATCACCTACATTCTAGTCTTGAGAAGGCTCCATGATAATTACACTAAATGCTCCTATACTAGATACTTAGATCTCTCACTGAGGTGTAGGAGAAGTGATTAGCATGTACGAAGGTGAATAGCTATCGAGGGATCCATTAATTGGACTTAGGAGCAATTCATAAAAAGAGCCACATATATGTAAATTTTCCTAGAATCCTAGGTGATTTTAAGCACAAACCACAAAGATATTCATGAGGAATGAGATAGAAATAGAACATAACCTTAGCAAACAAAATCATAATTTTTACATATCATTTTCCCCCAACATGGTATCAAAGTAATATTTTGAGCCCCAAACAACCCACCTAAGGGGCCTAGCTACTCATAGAACAAGAAAACACAAGAAGAAGGGAAGAAGAATGAGTAGAGTGAAAAGCTATGGTGAGCTTGGAGAAGACTCCTCCTTCTCCACTTCCTAGCAGTAGCAACTCGAGCACAACCTTTCTCCAAGGTGGAATGGCATGGGTGTATGGTGGAAGATGGCCCAAAACCCTAAAATGGGTGATTTTTGGGGTGGAATATGAAGGAATGGAGGTGGGAATGGATGGGAGTTGAAAATGGGGAGGCTAGAGTGGATGTAGGGTATCTTAGCTCAAGCTCCAGTCGCCACCCAAGTATATATAGGTGGTGGGGAAACACTAGGTTAAGTGGGGGCAATATGAGTAAAGCAATGCAAAAATAGGCTAGGGTTGATGGCCACCACGACGGTGGTGGTTGTAGGGGACATGGACGTGGTGCATGGGCACGAGGGAGGTGGAATTTCAGTGAGAAAGTTAGATAAAATCTCAATTCTGGAGGATTAGTACCACAACCGTGGTGGTCACCATGGGGGTGGTAGATTGCCACTAGGGTGGTGGACTTGGGTCATTACATGGGTGGAGGATCACCATGAGGTGGTGGATTTTGATCACAACGGGGGTAGTGAATCACCACTGGGGTGGTGGGTAGCATCTTCAAACTTCTGCTCTTACTGTAACCTGGAGCATTTGTGCCATGGTCGTAGCCATGTCCACGACCGTGTTAGAGCGTCTTCCTTGCACTTTGACCTTCAACTTACTCATCTTTGATGCTCCTTACTTTGGGTTTATTGTTGAACACTTGGGGTAGGTTAGGTAAGCTCTTGTACTCTCTTTACAATCCTTTAAGGGTGAAGAAACCCTTAGATTCTCATCCTTCTCTCCCTTCCATCAAGTAGTGGCTAAAGTACCTATAAAACACGCAGAAAGCCTCCATAAGTGTATTTGATCGAAATATGCATATTCAGGGAAATAACATGTAATATAACAAATATAGATGTGATTAACGTGGAATAAGACATAAGATGAAGCCCTAAAATAGGGCTACATCACCACCCAAACTTAAAACACACTTGTCCTCAAGTATGCTCCAACTCAATCTCTCTACAATTTTTCCACAATCAAGAAATGAAAAATTCATTACAACAACTGAATATTGACTAAATGGGCTCAATAATGAAAAGGTACATGCATTCCACTTCTCTCCTATCCTGTTTAATAAGCCAATAATGATTAAAGCACTTAGCATGCAAATTTAAAATATAGAGCATAGAAAACACAATCAATCCATATGGTTGTCATATAACATCAGATAAACTGTTTCATGGTGGATAAGATAAAAACATGACTAATGTTGTTGTTGTACATTCATGCATTCAATATCATATGTAAATCCACACTAAGTAACCCACGTGGCTGTGAAAAAGGGAAAATTGATCTAGGTTTGATGTTTCCTATCTCAATGGGTAGGCAAATGGAAGAAAGGGTTGCGGTAAGGGATTGGAGTGCTATTACATAGGCTCACTCATCTTTTCTTTATTTAGATGACATTACATAGGAGAATCTTTTATTTTCTTTTCGTATTTTTTGTATTTTTCTTTGCCCTAGTGTAGATAGGGAACATGGGGGTAAGAATGAAGTGGGGGGATATAGATTGGCCACCCCAAACTCTTTGAGGTGGCCAAGGCTGAATATGTGCTCTTAGGCATCCTTTCATGAGGTGGAGAGATAAGAAGTGATGAAAGAAAAGTGAGTCAAAGAGGGGTTACTAGTATGTATTTCAACATGAGATCTCCTACATGAAAGCTACTCCAACAATTTCATCAAACAATGACACACCACATGAATGAGCAATGTTAAAACCACACTTTTATCACGAGGATATACAAACCCTAAGCGTTTTCTGCTTGCTTCAACTACAATTCAACCAAGCACGTCACAAGAATGAGAGAGGTGATTCACATGTAAAAAGTCAAGAACTTAGGCCATTTAGTAATAGACCATGATAAATAGCCTTCATTTATCAAAGGTCAACATTTTCAATCCAATAAGTAGAGATTGGGTCAAAACATGCTTTTAGGCAAGAAGTTCTAAATTTGGGAAAAATTGGCCAAAATGATGCCAAAATGGATTCAATCACATCTAGGACTTTCCTATTAAAAAAACAAGAAATGAGCAAATCCTAGCTGCAAACATGCAAAAATTATGAAAAGCTACATGGAATGAAATACATGGCAAGAAAATCAAAATTTTTGAAAATTATGTAGAAAATGCATGAAATTGATCTATATGATATACATGTATGTAAAGTAAGAACACAAAGTATGGATACACAAGTATGAGAGATTGTTATATTGTTTGATTATCTAGAACAAAAATTTAGAACAAGGAACATAGAGGAAAGTGGGGTAAAGAAAGGTCTTACCGCCCTACTGCCCCAAACTTGTAAACCATGTTATCCTCAACATGAAATAAAAGTCTAGGATGATAGGGTAGAGGGAATGGATTTGTGGTAGACAAATTCCAAAGGGGGAGAGGGATCTCAAGGTGTACACTGGACTAGGGATAGCCACTATGATTGTGGTGTCCAACATGACCGTTTTGTATTTTCGGCACCACGGTCGTGTTGTTTGGCATGATCGTGGTGATATCTGTCTTGTAGCTTTTCTACTGATTTGAAAATTTCTCTTCACTTTTGATCTTCTACTTGGCAATATCATACATGCATCCTCCTCCTTCCAATGTATAAGTTCTAACATGATTCACAAACAACAAAAACCATCAATTATAAAGTGTGTGTGTTTCTTCTTGGAAAAAGTGTAAAAAAGTATAAAAAATGGAAGGTTGGGTGAAAAATTCCCCAAACCTAGGTGGGTTTCCTCCCACTAGTGCTAATTTTACACCTTCAACTGGGCTTCTTGTAGATTCTTAAATCACTCAACCATTTAGCATCATCATGTATCCACTCTTGTAATAGGTACACTTCTCATTTGCATTCAACATGTGTTCCTTGTCCCGTTGACCACAAAAGCTATCATCAAGTCTACCATCCTGATTTCCTTCTTTCAAATGATCAGTCACACTCTTCAAGTGACCATATTCAATATCCTCATCTCGGTCTCTCTGGGTTGGGGTCTTGTACATGTTGATCTTTATCTTCATGTCCATCAAAGAGACTATCATGTGCCACTACACACATGTATCTCGACATTAGATGTAGAAAAGAATGGCCTTCCCAAGATGATGGGAAGCTTCCTATTGTACAGGTCCATGTCAAGAACAACAAAGTTTGTTGAGAACACTGCTGCCCTTTCTTTGTCTATCATCACTAAAACATCATCCACTCTTCTTCTAGGAACTTTGATGGAGCGATTTATACATTGGAGAGTGCAATGAGCCATTTTCAATTTGCTTAACCCCAGCTTCACATAGACACTATATGGCATCAGATTCACACTAGATCCCAAATCAAGTAGAGATTGGCCTATGTGATGTCCCCCTAAGTAGCTAGGTATGACTGGGGCCCCTGGGATTTTCCTCTTCACAAGAAGTGAATTTTGGATGATAGAGCTCACTTGTTCAATCAACTTGATTTTCTTAAGCATTCTACCCATTAACTTCCTCTTCACAGTACACATGTTCTTGAGAAACTTGGCATAAGATGAAATTTTCTTGATAGCATCCAATAATGGAATATTCACCTTCACTTGGCGAAACACCTCTAGAATGTCAAAATTGTGTTGTTGCCTCCTTTTAACTTAAATGGCTGATCTAATTCTTTGGGGAATGGTGACTCACTTGCTTTTGCATTACTTGCATCAACATGATTTTCTTGTGGCATACCATGAGGTGGAACATAAGGGGTGGAATATGAAAAAGGAGTGTGAGGCAGAGCACACAATATCACATGCTCAACATGAGGTGTCCTAGAATCATCTTCACCAATCTCAATCACGATATCACCACTTGGCTTCCTTTGATTTGCTTTGTCAACATTTCTTTGACTTGTGGGTTGCTCAAGAGATTTTCCACTCCTTAGAACTATCACAACACTATCTTGCTCATGGTGGAGAGGGGGACCATGTTGTGGCTATGGAGGTGATACTTGGTATTGGAATTGAGGTGGAGTAAACAATTGGGATGGTTGTGGTGATGAAGGGAGAGGAGGTGTATAAGGCTTGGGATGGCCTTAGAAATGATAAATGGGTTGTACTTGCATTGGAGGTGGACTATAGAGAAGTTGAGTGGAATACGTAGGTCCATTTGCTTCATTGAAACTCATTTTGGGCTTTGAAGACAATTTTTCCTCTTAGAAAGCAAGTATGGAAGATAGTTGCTCTATCCTTTCCTCAAGCCTTGTAACATTCTTTTGGGCATCATTAAAGATTTTCAATCTAGATAGAACCTCTTCCTCAAACCTTGAGCTATATCTTAGACTTTGTTGTTTAGGGTAGATATAGGAGTGAGGTGCCTTCATTCCTTCACCAAAGCACCCAATAGAGTTGACCAAGTGATAAGGAACACTTCCGACTTGGTTCTTCATAAAGCTCACCATTTCTTCAAGAATCTTCACCATTTTTGGGTTTGAATCTATGAGTTGAAGATATCACACTAAAAGTGTGGTCACCATCATTAATCATGTTAGAAGCTTGAATCCTTGAACTTTCTGCCAAATTCTCAAATAGGGGCCATGTCTCCTCATGTGGCTTAGCCATAAAAGATCCTCCTCAAGAATAATCCACTATAGCTTGACCCATTGGAGATAGATCGAAGTAAAAGGACTAAACTAGCTACCAAAAAGGGATCTCATGGTGTGGGCACTCTCTCAACATCTTTTGAAATCTCTCCCATGCATCATGGAATCACTCATTACCCACTTGATTGAAAGTTACTATGGCACACCACATTTGTGTCAACCTTGCAATGGAGTAGAGTTTCCTTAAGAAGGCATTCTTCATATCTCTTCAACTCATGATGTCCCTTCTTGCGTCATACCAATCTTTGGATTTATCTTTGAGGGAGAATGAGAACAAGGTCAACCTGATTGTGTCATCACTAGTTGTCAGCTTCTTAAAGTAGAGCATACTTCAAGAAAGGAGTTCAAGTGCCTGTAGGGGTTCTCACTCTCCAAGAAATAGAAGGTGTCTAGGAGCCCAAGAAGATGCGGAGGGTTGGAGAATTTCTCCCCTGGCATTTGATCAACTCTATCAACAATTGGAAATTTATAGTTCCTAGGCATGAAGTACTCCTGGAGTGGCTTGTGAGGTGCATTTTGGCCTTCCATCTTGTCTTCCCCGAGTTGTTGTCACATGCACAAGGCACAACCAAACAAAAGAGGACAATTTAGTAAAGCAATATGCACAAAGAACACAAAGAATAAAGAATAAAGAATAAAGAATAGTGATGATGAAGGCAATAGGAAAAGATCAAAGCAAAACTAACTACTAGCTAGGTTGTGCGTCTTTCTCCCCGAAAAAAATGCTAGAAATCTTGGTGTGTTTTTCCTTTAGGGCCACACACTAACCAATTGAGTTTGACTAGATTGTTACCCTAAAGGGGTTTTCAACACACTTGGGATCTTTCGAATTTATATAACCCTAATAGGTTGCTCACTTAGACTAACACACTTCACTGCAAGCGCACATGGTCATGTTATAGTAGGAAAGGAGCAAGTTAGAGGATGAACTCAAGAGAAAAAAGGAGGTACTAGAGCTAGGTTAGTTTTAGCTAGGTTCCCACTGTAGAGTCTAGGGTTAAGGGGTTTGATGGTGATTTTTTTTATTAGAGTAATGGTGAACAAGCAAGCAATTAAAGGAGAACAAACAATATCAAAACCCAAGTTAACCCTAGATAGTTAATTCTATGAGAAAGAGAAGATAAATTAAGCAAGAAAGGAGCAAACTACATTAAGGCAAGCAAGGCAAATATCTACACTACAGTAAGCTAGCAGACTAGGCAAATGAGCAATTAAAGAGCTAAACTAGCAAGGCCTAGGCAAGAAAAAGGCAATGAACTAACTAAGCAAGTAAATAGCTAACTAATAAAACACTATCCAAGCAATAAGGTAATTAAGGTTCTAATGCAATAAAGGGAAGTGTGGGCTATTTGGGGGATGCATTTATCAATTAGGTTGGGGGTGATAACATGTAAACATTATTCTTTCATTTAGATTAAAAAACCAAAAAACAACCTAGAGGCAAGTGAATTTCCCTAAACTACTAACTGGCCATGGATAGGATATGGTGTGTATAGGGGAACTAGTCCCTAACACCTCCTACCCAGCCGTATGAGGCTCGATTGGGTTAGGGTTTATGTGTAAATCAATTAGGGTTTAGTCAAGTCTAGGTTTCTAGGATAGGATCTCTTAGGCTAATTAGGGGTCGAGGGTAATGGATGGTGGAAGTGAGATTTTAGACCTCACATCACCTACATTCTAGCCTTGAGAAGGCTCCAAGATAATTACACTAAATTCTCCTATACTAGATACTTAGATCTCTCACCTAGGTGTAGGAGAAATGATTATCATATAGGAAGGTGAATAGATATCTATGGATCCATTAATTGGACTTAGGAGCGATTCACAAAAAGAGCCACATATATGCAAATTTTCCTAGAATCCTAGGTGATTTCAAGCACAAACCATAAATAAATTCATGAGGAATCAGATTGAAATAGAACATAATCATTAGAAAATGAAACCATAATGTTTACATATCATCCCCCCACATGGTATCAAAGTAACATTTTGAGCCTAAGGGACCTAGCTACTCATAGAACAAGAAAATACAAGAAGGGAAGAAGAATGAGTAGAGGAGTGAAAAGCCATGATGAGCCCAATGAAGACTCCTCCTTCTCCACCTCCTAGTAGTAGCAGCTCGAGCACAACCCTAGCACGGGTGTGTTCTGGAAGATGGCCAAAAACTCAAAAGTAGGTGTTTTTGGGGTGGAAGATAAAGGAATGGAGGTGGAATGGGGTGGGAATGGATGGGAGGAAAAGATAGGGAGGCTAGAGTGGCTTTATGGTAGCTTAACTTGAGCTCCAACTGCCACTCAAGTATATATAGGTGGTGGGGAAGCACTAGGTTAAGTGGGGTCAATATGGGTAAAGCACTGCACAAATAGGCTAGGGTTGATGTACACCATGGGGGTTATGGGTCACCACAATCATGGTGGTTGTAGGGAACATGGTCATGGTGTGTGGCCACAAGGGAGGTGGAAATTTTATTAGAAAGTCAGATAAAATCTCAATTTGGAGGGTCAGTACAACAACCGCAGTGGTCACCACGAGGGTGGTAGGTCGCCACTGGGGTGGTGGACTTGGGTCACTATAGGGGTGGTGGAGCTTGATCACAACTGGAGTGGTGGCTAACAGCTTCAAACTTACAATCTTACTATAACCTGGAGCATTTGTGCCATGACCATGTTGGAGCTTCTTCCTTGCACTTTGACCTTCAACTTGTTCATCTTTGATGCTCCTTGCTTTGGGTTGATTCTTTACTGCTTGGGGTAGGTTAGGTAATCTCTTGGACTCTCTTTAGGATCCTTTAAGGGTGAAGAAACCCTTAGATTCTCCTCCTTCTCTACCTTCCATCAAGTAGTGTCTAAAGCTCCTATAAAACACGCAAAAAGCCTCCATAAGTGCATTTGATAGAAATATACATATTGAGGGAAATAACATGTAATCTAACAGATGTAGATGTAATTAAAGTGCAATAAGACACAATATGAAGCCCTAAAATAGTATTGCATCAACAAGTTGCACAATTTCTTCCATGTTTCCATGTTAAGGAAGTGTCACCCCGATATAGAACAAAAAATACAGCAAACAAAGGTTGAGTTAGATGAGGATGTTTCATATGTTGAGGGTCCTATTTTGATCCTAGATAAGAGAGTGCATAAGATAAGGAATAAGGATATCGCCTTAGTGAACATGTTGTGGCATCACCGTGGCGTGAAAGAAGCCACATGGGAGTTACAGTATGAGATGCATAGGAAGTACTTGTCCTTGTTTGCTTCGGATTTTGGGGGCAAAATCCATGTTAGGTTTTATGGTTGTAAGACTCCCTGACTTGGCTTTATGGTTAAACTTGCTTGATTAATCTAATTGGGTTCTTAATTACTTGATCAAACCTGAATTTATGCTTTGATATCATGTGATAAAGCTATGTTTTAATATGGGTTCAGTTTGGACTTTGTTTGATTAAGTTTTGAAATTTATGTGCTTCTATGGACCTTTATACAATTTTCCCATATCTAGGATTTTATCTATAATTTTCACATATGAATGATTTGCTTCATAAGTTTTCATAACATGTTTGACATAATTTCTCCTTTGGATGCACCATTAGATTGGTTTTCTCTTCCCCTCTAAGGTTGAGAACTTAGGGTTTCTCACCTAAGTGTGGAATTTGATGGTTTTCTAATTATGTTGAGGATCCGATGGTATCACCTAATAGGCGAAGGATCCGATGGTTCATCCTTGTAGTGGAGAATCCTATAGCCTTCCCTTGAGGTTCTAAAACCAATTGTCACCCTAGTTGAAGTGTATAATTCTATGGAGGGATAAAGTTTGCATGTATGGCTAAGTATGGGGAAAGATCTGATGGGTTCTCTGATAATAAATCTTGATTATTTTACTAAGGCATGAACCAATGGAAATCCTTGGTACAAGATCTGATGGAAGTTCTGATATGCATGGATAAGATGGATTTCGATTTTTGACACTTGGCAAGCTAGTTTTTCAACCTTTTGACTACCTTTCTCTCTCTTCTTGGATATATATACCCTTCACCTTTCTCATAAATGAACCTTTTCCTTCTCCCTCTTGCTATTGTCTCTAGAGAAACCTAAACCCATCTTGTTGTTGATGAAGACCTCCTGCAGGCCAAAGTTTGGGTGAATCTTGAATGCATGTTTCTCTAGGGTTTGGATCAAGCAACTCTAGGGTTGTTGGAAGCATCTAACCCAGTTTCTTGACTTCTTCAAGTAAGATCTTCTTCTTTAACCTAATTTTATTTGTTGTTCTCCTTATTCTCTCTTCATCCATGGATAGAATCTGTAACATCCTTGACCTAAGTTATGCTTTAACCCTAGGTGTTTTGTTTAAGAAAGATAATTATATGCTTGATATTATCTTTTGAAAAGTAATTAAGGCTCAAGAGGAACTTATATTTCAATTTTAGTCCTTTTTGAATGATGTTGAAAATAATGTTTTGCTTGTGTTGGACTAAAGTGCAAATTACCCAAGTTGAGGGGTTAAATTGCAAATGTTACATGATAATATGTTACTAATGTATTGAAGCATCATGAGAATGAAGATGAGGTGTGGCTTGGGAAAGCCTGAGTACCAAGAAAGAGCTGATAAAGCAATGTTTGTGCCTTAAAACCTAGTTTTGGGATAATGTGTAATTTACCCAAAACCCAGGGTTCAATATGCAAATTACCACTTCAATAAGGTCCCTAATATTTCTTGGCATCTTGTAGAGGCAAGAAAATGAGAAGGGCATCTCATTTGTGCTACTTTGAAGGAGAGATAATCTTGATATTAAAATAATCAAGATTTAAGCATAATTGAAATCCTAACTCAATTTAATGTAAAAATAAATAAAATAATTGAAGGGCCTTCAACCAAAAAATGAGATGGTTGAATTTTCTCAAGTTTGAACATCTTTGTGCCTTTGCTAGGCCACGAAATATCTAATTTGAGTGGAGATCCCGCTCACATTAGTTAATTAAAAAGAAATATCCACTAACTTATGGATATTACTATTATATGATTAAGGTGCTTAATTTCTTTTCCTTTAATTCATGGATAATGGAGAGGAATTTGTAGGTGAGGAAGATATATTTGCATGCAAGGAATTGAGGGGGAAGATGTGGCACTAATTTTGGAATTAAAGGATTTTTATAAGGCATTTTCTCTCTCATTGATTTTTCTTATAAAAACACCTTTTACAACTCAAATCAACGGCTTTTTCAAATCCACTTCTTCTCTTTGCTTGCAAAACGACCAAGGGAGATTTGGAGGATCAGGAGGACGACCCCCAACCTGTTGGTAACCTTCTTGACTTCCTTTCCCCTTAATTCCATGGTGGAAATTGAAAATCAATGCATGATCTCTTCTTATCTCGATCCCATCTTCAATTCTAACCATTCCTTTTCACTCAAAGCTTGAGGACAATACTTGGGATAGTGAAAGGAGTTGCATCCACCATTGTTGAAGTGAGCTTGGAGCTTTGAAGCTCAATTGGAGGCGGGTTATATAACTTGAACCCATTACATTATTATTCAATTATCAATCTTGCAATTATATTGATTCCTTCTTCTTCTTGATCAATTGCTTGTTGTAATTGATAATTTTATGAAATCAGTAGCAATATGAACTACATGAACGAAGGTAGATGATGATGACATCATCTTGGGCACTTTATCCAAAGAAATTCTATTCCAATTGATTTCAACAACTGTTCAATCGGTTTCAACATAACCGTTTGAAATCAAACAGTTTCATCAAACTGTTAGAAGCCAAACGATTTCAAACCGTTTGGAAGGGTTGACCACAGTTGACCATTTGGAGATTATATGCTAGTGTTTATGGTCGATGACCCATTATATTTAATTGATTTGTTTCAAAGGGTTCATCAATTGAAGGTTCATCAAGTAACAAACCCTAATCGGGTTAAGTGCTGAAATTTCAATTGGTTGATTTAAAACTTTGGGTTGATTAACCCAAACGGTCTCAAGACCATTTGGAGATCACCCAAACGGTCTCAATACTATTTGGAGGTCAATCAAGACCATTTGGAGGTCTAGGGTTGAGTATGATGGGGTGGTTGAAGACCCAGAGATATGAAATTGAAATGCAATTAATAGCTCAATTGATGATCAATCCAATGATCTAAACCCTAATTGAATTTCACAAATTTCAACGATGGATGGGGCAAACGGTCTCAATACCATTTGGAGGTCATCCAAATGACATGAAGACCGTTTTAGGTTAGGTCATATCATAATTTGATGATGATTCGTTGATTTCAATTGAATCAGTTCCACAATGTTAAAAATTGAAGGTTCCTCGATTTCAAAACCCTAATTGAAGGTTTCTTGATTATAATACTAATTTAATTGGGTTCAAAACCCTAATTGATGGTCCAATTGAGGGATGATTCAATAGTTTAATTGATGAACAAATCAAGGATTCAATTGATAGTCGGTTCATTGATTGAAACCTTGAATTGGTTAAGTGTTGAAAGACCTTTTTGGTCCATTCGGTTTTGAGAGGGTTTGGACCAAATGGTCTCAAGACCATTTGAGTCCAAACGGTCTCAAGACCGTTTGTGTCCAAACTGTCCCAAACCGTTTGAAGACCCAAGTCCAATCAGTTTCAACACACTTCCTGCCCAAACGGTTTCAAGGGCAATTTGCCCAAACGATTTCAAACCGTTTGATTTCTGAGAGACCAAGACCGTATAGGGTCTAAGTAATCAAAACCATTTGAGGTTCAACATGGTTAATCCATTTGGATATCTAATGTAATTGAAGACTCAATTGGTTAATCTTCTTGGACACCTAATGTAATTGAAGATTCAATTGGTTAATTCATTTGGATACCTCATGTAATTGAAGGTTCAATTGATCAAATCTTTTGGACACCTAATGTATTTAGATGGTTGATACCCTTAGTGGGATTAATCATTGATGCATAATGATGCAATAATTCAATATATCATGCTAACCCTAAATGCATGTATTTGAATAAAAAGTAGGCTCAATCTAATCAAGAATTGAGTAGTGGACATCCTGAATAGGATGAGAGAGATTCATACATGAATGATAATCATGTAACAGTCAAGGCTAACACATTCAAAATAAGTGTGGTATACAATTAGGGTATGATCCTTGATAAAGAGATCATAAAACCCTAATTAAGTTGATTGATGAACTCAAACCCTAAATTAGGGAAATTCTGAGTGAAACCCTAATCTAGGGTGATAATGTGATATGAATTTAGGGTAATGACATGAGTAACCCCAATTCAGGGTATTTTGATGATAAACCCTATTTGGGGTGAATAGTAAACCCTAATTGTGGGCTATTGAATATAAACCCTAATCTGGGGTGATGTGATGTGGATAGTAAACTCTAATTCTAAATAGGGTGAAGGTGTGTGAAACCCTAATTCTGGGTTATACTATATAGCATGAAACCCTAATCTTGGACAATGAAATTATGAATCATTGGTCCTAATTGAACAAAGGGGATGTGTAACCCTGATTGAAATGAAATGGAAAACCCTAACCCTGGTAAGGGAATAGTGGTGTTACCCTGGAATAGCATGGAACTGAAATATGATTGATATATCTGTTATCATGTGAGCTAACCATGCAGGTATCCTGAGATGATGAACATTGCCAGGTATGAGCTATGATGCTTTATTTATTGAAATTATTTATTGGGCCTTATGTGCCATAATATGCCTTGTTGCCTAGTAAGAGGTAATAAGAGACTTAATGGGCCTTAAGTGCCATGAGAGATGCTTGTGTAACAAGTATCATGTTTACCTTGGTCAGATGACCTGATGGTGATAATTACCCGAAAAAGTGGTAACAATGCTCAGTGATGAGTCAAGGGTTTGAATACCCATAACCATATGATTATGGCATTGAGTTTGTGAAGGGATGAGTATTCCCAATATTGAAATGAGGGACTGAGATCCCAATGTCTTATAAAGACTGAGAAGTAACTGATGAAAAATAGTACATGTATCTTTGTAGTATTTGTCCTAATAAGTTATGTTTGAAAACTTGACTGATGCTAAAAGAATATGATAATGTACTTAATTAATCAAGTGAAAGCTATTCATGTAGTGATCTGACCATAGATCCATCATCGTAAGTAGTTGGTGATGGTGAAACTGGTTTTCCTACGAGATCTCATGGAGTTCGCATATTTTTGAATATGTGGGGGTCGATGGGCGAAAATATTCGTACATCCTAATGGGGGAATTGATGGAAGGTAAACATTAAACCTTTTAATCCTTCATTATATGTTCCGGGATGGATGTATCACAAATCTCCCGATGTTGTTAATTCCTGATCGATGGAGGTAAACACAAAATCTCTCGATTATGAAGAGAGTGCAGCTGCTGTTGTAGCTCTATAGTGAAGATGCCACTATACCCTGGCAAGCTATTTAGTAGAGACACAAGATGTCCTGCATGTGATCTCATACTGACCGAGATGTAGGAAGTCATGGAAGCCGACTCTTCCATTGACTTTTTATGGTACCAATTTCGACTTTACAATGGTCAGTTGGAGTATGAGAGGTATACCTCATCTCCTCAGAGCTTAAGTATGTTTGTAAAAAGTAATCAGCCGTGTAGTGTATTTGCATAAGATTAAAATACGAGAACCACTAGTTGATGTTATCTTGATTAGCATGTCCTTGATACATAAATGTCACTTATGTTCTTTAATTCTGTATTCAATAAGAGACATGCTGCCTTATCAAGTCATAGATGAAATACTTGAATAGGAATGATGCTCTAATCTGCATATATATTGATTTATCTACTTTTGAAATATATGATTCCACTATTCAGTTTATTTCTATTAAACTGCAATAATAATGTTTTCAGCAGAGAGTTATATCTCTCGCTGAGGCAATTTACAAATGGTCTCACCCCCGTGGGATCCAACATTTTTAGGTAGACGCCGACAAAGAGGTAGGAACCCTACAGCTGAGGAAGAGCAGCAGCAACAACAACAGAGACAACAGTAATCCTTCAGGTGGAAATACTGTCTGTCAAGATTTGTATATAAAGTCCTATGTGTCATCTCTGTACTCTCAGGTCCTCAGAGTCAGTAGTTGGTTTTAAAGGAACGATCTGAGATTTTGGCATAATGCCTTTAAGTTTTTAATGTTGCTTGTGTATAGTTCAACAAAGCAACTGTCAATGTAATTTTGAGATGACATGGTACAAGACATGTACATATGAACCAATATGCAACTGAAGTATTTTGGTCTTTTATGAAAGAGTTTTCCCTTGATTGGATCTCTTTGTAAATAGGTTTTAATTTTTAGCGATTTTCGTTAATCCGCTACTAACAAACGCTTCCTCTTAGTTAATGATGTTTTGATCGAACGGTATGCCACAATTTGTGGTATCAAAGCTCTAGGTTCGTTGAGTCTACAAAGACATAGGATTAAGGTTATTAAGTCTGTTCTAGTGTTTTCTAGTTTATCTGATAGTGTCTTCTGCTCATATAGGAGAAGAAGAGCTTGAAGATGTCTGGATCACATGATGAACACACTGCTGAGAGCAGTGTTGCTGCACTAGGAAAAGGTGCAAGGGATCAAGCTAGGGAGGAACCCGTACATGAGATTCCTCATCTTGATCAAGTTGCATTAGATAATCCATCTTTCCATGCTCTGTTCGGACAGTTTATGGAGACTATGGCACATATAGTGGATAGGATGCCACTACCTGCACCGAGGGCACCAACCCACAATGAAGGATAAGGAGCTGGCAAGACCTTTGAACAGCTTCGCCGGGTGGGAGCCATAGACTATGCGGGTACAACTGACCCAACTGATGCAGATTTGTCGTTGATGGAGTTGGAGAAAGCCTTCAGAATCCTCAACATTCCAGAAGCTGAGAAGGTGAGGCATGTTGTATACCTTTTGAAAGGGAGTGCTGGTCATTGGTGGACCATAGAAGAAGGCAAAAGACTAGGTGTTGAAGTCAGATGGGATGAATTCCGACGTGAATTTGTCACTAGATACTTCCCCAAGACGTATCTAGATGAGAAGATCTCTCAATTTGAGAGGATTAGACAAGGACAAATGAACATTAGCGAGTATGAAGCTAGGTTCATGGAGCTTTTGTGGTTTTGTCTGCATATGGCATCTACAGATGAGGAGAGGATTCGGCGTTTCGAGAAGGGGTTGAACACTGATTTGACCACTCTTGTGTCTGCTCTGGAGAACAGGGAGAGGTTTGCCACTTTTTTGGAGTCCGTTAGGCAGATAGAGAGGTCTGTGATTGAGAAGCGACATACCACTAATAAGAAAGTGTATCCTCAGTTTCATGGACAAAGGTCCGAAAGCTTCAAGAAGACGAGGTTCTCTACACCACCACCACCACCAAGGTTTAATACCCTGACGCAATGGACGTCAAGTAGGGGTAGGGGTCATGGGTTTCCTCCAAGTAGAGCCCCCAGTACAACATCAACATCAGTGACAGGACCTCCCAGGCAGAGTTTGGGAAGCTACAACTACTTCCAGTATGGGAGGTCAGGACACTTGGTGAGAGATTGTCCTGAGAAAGTCAGAACTGTAACTCAACCCCAGAGGCAGAGTCAGCAAGGCTCACAGAGGAGACAGTTTTCTAGTGGCGCTAGAGGACGTGGACAAGCATCACAAGCTGGATTGTCGGCACCCAATAATCGAGCACAGGGTCAACAACAATCAACAACTAGATTCTATGCTATGAATCAGCCCAAAGCAGTAGTCAACCCTCGAGTTGTGACATGTCAGATGGAACTATTTTATTCTGATATGTCTTCGTCCTGCTTCGTATCTGTGTTAATTGATCCGGGTGCTACACATTCCTTTATCACTCGAAAAGTGATTCACGACTGCAACATGATTGTCAGTCATAGAGCAGATAGTTTGATGCTAGAGACCCCTTTGTTCGGATCTGTAGTGTTGCGGGAGGTGTGTTCTCCCTGCAATATTTCCTTTTCTGATCATCGCATTCAGGTGAATCTTATACCACTCAAAATGCACGGGTTCGATATAATCCTAGGGATGGACACCTTAGAGAAGTATAAGGTTGTCTTGGATTGTGGTTCCAAGCAGGTTGTGTTCATAGACAACGGTGACACATGGATCTTTTATGGAGATAGAAAGATTCTTCCAACTTGTCTTGTGTCATCTATGGTAGTTGAGAAGTTGATGAGACATGGATGCTTTGCATTCTTGGCACATGTGGTAGATACCACAATGGAGAGCCCTCATGCTTCTAAAGTTCCGGTAGTCAGGGAATTTGAAGATGTATTTCTTGAAGAACTTCCAGGCGTTCCTCCGTCCTGAGAGATTGATTTTGAGATAAATCTAATCCTGGGTACACAACCAATAGCACAAACGCCGTATAGAATGGCTCCTGCTGAAATGGAAGAACTGAAGAAACAACTACAGGAGTTGCTTGAGAAGGGTTTTATCCGATCGAGCATTTCACCCTGGGGTGCTCCGGTTCTCTTTGTTAAGAAGAAAGATGGGTCTATGCATTTATGCATCAACTATAGGAAGTTGAATAAAGTAACTATAAAGAACAAGTATCCTCTGCCTAGGATTGATGACTTGTTTGATCAGTTGCGTGGTGCAACTATCTTTTCTAAGATAGATCTGAGGTCGGGATACCATCAGTTGCGCATTAAGGAGAGTGACATACCTAAGTCTGCCTTTAGGACAAGGTATGGTCACTATGAGTTCATAGTTATGTCGTTTGGACTAACTAATGGACCAGTTGCATTCATGGAACTCATGAATAGAATTTTTCAACCTTTTCTTGATCAGTTTATAGTTGTCTTCATAGATGACATTTTGATATACAATAGAGATGCTCAACAACATGAGCAACACCTCCGTCGGGCTTTGACTTTGCTAATAGAGCATAGGCTATATGCTAAGTTTAGAAAATGTGAATTCTGGTTACCAGAAGTTTCTTTTCTAGGACACATTATATCTGCCTCAGGTATTCGTGTTGATCCTAAGAAGGTAGAATCTGTCCTATAATGGGAACAGCCAAAGACACCAACAGAGATACGCAGTTTCCTAGGGTTGGCAGGCTATTACAGGAGGTTCATTAAGAACTTCAGTTCTACAGCTTTACCCCTAACCAAGTTGACAAGGAAGGAGGTTCCTTTTGTCTGGAATGACAAGTGTCAACATTCTTTCTAATTGTTGAAAGAAAGGTTAACAAGTGCACCTGTGCTGGTGTTACCTGAGTAGGGAAAGGGGTACATAGTTTTCTGTGATGCATCTCAGAATGGCTTAGGATGTGTGTTGATGTAGGATAGACAAGTGATTTCTTTTGCTTCTCGACAGCTTAAGAAACACGAGGAGAATTATCCAACACATGATCTAGAGCTAGATGTTGTGGTCCATGCTTTGAAGATATGGAGACATTATCTCTATGGAGAGACATTCCAGATTTTCACAGACCATAAGAACCTAAAGTATATCTTCTCACAACACGAGCTAAACATGAGGCAACACCGCTGGATTGAATTAATCAAGGACTATGATTGTATGATTGATTATCATCCAGGGAAGGCTAATGTGGTAGCTGATGCATGAAGTAGGAAATCAACAACACCAGCCCTAGGTAAAGCACAATTAAACTCTTTAGTGTGCTTTAAAAGATATATGCTTATCTCTTTAAGGCAAGACAATATACAACTTAAGGTATCATTGTTAGCTGGACTGTTAGCTGAGATGCAAGTAAAACTAATCTGAGACAACAGATTAAAGAAGCATAGCAGGCTGATACTGTGATTCAGCAGATTAGGTCAGAGTATGGAAGTGAGAAACATGATGGTTTCCATGATTCAGATGATCAGGTAGTCTGTTACCATGGTAGGATGGTAGTACCTGATGCTGATTACTTAAGAAAGTTAGTTCTGGAAGAAGCTCATTCTTCAATGTATGCAATGCATCCAGGGATCACCAAGATGTATTATAACTTAAAAGATATGTATTGGTGGCCTAGATTGAAGAAAGATGTAGCTGAGTTTGTTATGCGGTGTCTGGTGTGTCAGTAGGTTAAAGCTAAACATAAGAAACCCACAGGAACAATGCAACCTTTGCCTATACCGCAGTGGAAATGGGATCATGTAACCATGGACTTTGTGGTTGGTTTGCCTAGAATAGCCAAAGGTCATGATTCCATATGGGTGATACTTGATAGGTTGACTAAGAAATCACATTTCTTACCTGTCAAAACAACCTACACTGCTGAGAAGCTTGCACAGATATACATAGATGAAATAGTGTGTTTGCACGGGGTTCCAACTACTATTGTATCTGATAGAGGTCCCCAGTTCACGAGTCATTTTTGGGAGCGACTCCATAAAGCTTTGGGTACGCAATTAAGGTTTAGTACAACCTTTCACCCACAGACAAATGGACAGTCTGAGAGGACCATACAAACCTTGGAGGACTTGGTTAGGGCATGTGTCCTTCAATTTGTAGGAAGTTGGGATCTACACCTGAGCTTGATAGAATTTGCTTATAATAATAGCTATCAGCACAGTATTGAAATGGCACCATATGAGGCATTGTATGGTAGACGTTGTCGATCTCCTTTATGTTGGTATGAAACATGAGAATATCAAATTTTGGGTCCTGAGCTAGTACAGCAAACAACTAAGAAGATTAAAGTCATACAACAACAGTTGAAAACTGCCCAAGATAGACAGAATTCTTATGCTGATAAGTGTTGTAGACCCTTAGAATTCCAAGTTGGAGATAGAGTATACCTCAAGGTCTCACCTTGGAAAGGTATTCTGAGATTTGGAAAGAAGGGGAAGTTAGCTCCTAGATTTATGGGGCCTTATCCAATCATTGAGAGGATGGGAAAGGTAGCCTATAAGCTGGAGTTACCACCTGAGTTGCATAGATTGCACCCAGCGTTCTATATCTCCATGTTGAGGAAGTTTCATCCTGACACAGAATTAGTTCTGCAACCTGTCGAGGTAGAGTTAAATGATGATATATCATATGTTGAAGGACCTGTGTTAATCCTTTATAGAAGAATCAAAAAGCTTAAAAAGAAAGACATTTGTCTTGTAAAAGTTCTCTGGCATCACCGTGGCATTGAAGAAGCTACGTGGGAGATAGAGGAAGAGATGAGGAGGAAATACCCTACTCTTTTCTCTTAATGTTTTCATTGATGATTTCGGGGACGAAATCCTTATAAGGGGTGGATAATTTGTAACATCCCTCACCTGGGTTATGAATTAACCCTAGGTGTTTTGTTTAAGAAAGATAATTATATGCTTGATATTATCTTTTGAAAAGTAATTAAGGCTCAAGAGGAACTTATATTTCAATTTTAGTTCTTTTTGAATGATGTTGAAAATAATGTTTTGCTTGCGTTGGACTAAAGTGCAAATTACCCAAGTTGAGGGGTTAAATTGCAAATGTTACATGATAATATGTTCCTCATGTGTTGAAGCATCATGAGAATGAAGATGATGTATATGTGTGGCTTGGGAAAGCCTGAGTACCAAGAAAGAGCTGATAAAGCAATGTTTGTGCCTTAAAACCTAGTTTTGGGATAATGTGTAATTTACCCAAAACTCAGGGTTCAATATGCAAATTACCACTTCAATAAGGTCCCTAATATTTCTTGGCATCTTGTAGATGCAATAAAATGAGAAGGGCATCTCATTTGAGCTACTTTGAAGGAGAGAGAATCTTGATATTAAAATAATCAAGATTTAAGCATAATTGAAATCCTAACTCAATTTAATGTAAAAATAAATAAAATAATTGAAGGGCATTCAACCAAAAAACGAGATGGTTGAATTTTCTCAAGTGTGAACATCTTTGTGCCTTTTCTAGGCCACTAAATATCTAATTTGAGTGGAGAGCCCACTCACATTAGTTAATTAAAAAGAAATATCCACTAATTTATGGATATTACTATTAAATGATTAAGGTGCTTAATTTCTTTTCCTTTAATTCATGGATAATGGAGAGGAATTCGGAGGTGAGGAAGATATCTTTGCATGCCAGGAATTGAGGGGGAATAGGTGGCACTAATTTTGGAATTAAAATATTTTTATAAGACATTTTCTCTCTCATTGATTTTTCTTATAAAAACACCTTTTACAACTCAAATCAAAGGCTTTTTTGAATCCACTTCTTCTCTTTTCTTGCAAAAAGACCAAGGGAGCTTTGTAGGATCAGGAGGACGACCCCCAACCTGTTGGTAAGCTTCTTGACTTCCTTTCACCTTAATTCCATGGTGGAAATTGAAAATCAATGCATGATTTTTTCTTATCTCGATCCCATCTTCAATTCTAACCATTCCTTTTCACTCAAAGATTGAAGACAAGCCTTGGGATAGTGAAAGGAGTTGCATCCACTATTGTTGACGTGAGCTTGGAGATTTGAAGCTCAATTGGAGGCGGGTTATATAACTTGAACCCATTACATTGTTATTCAATTATCAATCTTGCAATTATATTGATTCCTTCTTCTTGATCAATTGCTTGTTGTAATTGATAATTTTATGAAATCAGTAGCAATATGAACTACATGAACGAAGGTAGATGATGATGACATCATCTTGGGCACTTTTTCCAAAGAATTCTATTCCAATCGGTTTCAACAATTGTTCAATCGGTTTCAACAAAACCGTTTGAAATCAAACAGTTTCATCAAACCGTTAGAAGCCAAACAGTTTCAAACCGTTTGGAAGGGTTGACCACAGTTGACCATTTGGAGATTATATGCTAGTGTTTATGGTTGATGACCCATTATATTTAATTGATTGGTTTCAAAGGGTTCATCAATTGAAGGTTCATCAAGTAACAAACCCTAATCGGGTTAAGGGCTGAAATTTCAATTGGTTGATTTAAAACTTTGGGTTGATTAACCCAAACGGTCTCAAGACTATTTGGAGATCACCCAAACGGTCTCAAGACTGTTTAGAGGTCAACCAAGACCGTTTGGAGGTCTAGGGTTGAGTATGATGGGGTGGTTGAAGATCCAGAGATATCAAATTGAAATGCAATTAATAGCTCAATTGATGATCAATCCAATGATCTAAACCCTAATTGAATTTCACAAATTTCAATGATGGATGGGGCAAACGGTCTCAAGACCATTTGGAGGTCATCCAAATGACCTCAAGACCGTTTGAGGTTAGGTCATATCATAATTGGATTATGATTCATTGATTTCAATTGAATCAGTTCCACAATGTTAATAATTGAAGGTTCCTCGATTTCAAAACCCTAATTGAAGGTTTCTTGATTATAATCCTAATTCAATTGGGTTCAAAACCCTAATTGATGGTCCAATTGAGGGACGATTCAATAGTTTAATTGATGAACAAATCAAGGATTCAATTGATAGTCGGTTCATTGATTGAAACCTTGAATTGGTTAAGTGTTGAAAGACCTTTTTGGTCCATTCGGTTTTGAGAGGGTTTGGACCAAATGGTCTCAAGACCATTTGAGTCCAAACGGTCTCAAGACCATTTGTGTCCAAATGGTCCCAAACCGTTTGAAGACCCAAGTCCAATCAGTTTCAACACACTTCTTGCCCAAACGGTTTCAAGGGCAATTTGTCCAAACGGTTTCAAACCATTTGATTTCTGAGAGACCAAGACCATTTAGGGTCTAAGTAATCAAAACCATTTGAGGTTCAACATGGTTAATCCATTTGGATATCTAATGTAATTGAAGACTCAATTGGTTAATCCTCTTGGACACCTAATGTAATTGAAGATTCAATTGGTTAATTCATTTGGATACCTCATGTAATTGAAGGTTCAATTGATCAAATCTTTTGGACACCTAATGTATTTAGATGGTTGATACCCTTAGTGGGATTAATCATTGATGCATAATGATGCAATAATTCAATATATCATGCTAACCCTAAATGCATGTATTTGAATAAAAAGTAGGCTCAATCTAATCAAGAATTGAGTAGTGGACATCCTGAATAGGATGAGAGAGAGATTCATACATGAATGATAATCATGTAACAGTCAAGGCTAACACATTCAAAATAAGTGTGGTATACAATTAGGGTATGATCCTTGATAAAGAGATCATAAAACCCTAATTAAGTTGATTGATGAACTCAAACCCTAAATTAGGGCAATTCTGAGTGAAACCCTAATCTATGGGGATAATGCGATATGAATTTAGGGTAATGACATGAGTAACCCCAATTCAGGGTATTTTAATGATAAACCCTATTTGGGGTGAATAGTAAACCCTAATTGTGGGCTATTGAATATAAACCCTAATCTGGGGTGATGTGATGTGAACAGTAAACTCTAATTCTAAATAGGGTGTTGTGAAACCCTAATTCTGGGTTATACTATATAGCATGAAGCCCTAATCTTAGACAATGAAATTATGAATCATTGGTCCTAATTGAACAAAGGGGATGTGTAACCCTGATTGAAATGAAATGGGAAACCCTAACCCTGGTAAGGGAATAGTGGTGTTACCCTGGAATAACATGGAACTGAAATATGATTGATATATCTGTTATCATGTGTGCTAACCATGCAGGTATCCTGAGTTGATGAACATTGCCAGGTATGATCTATGATGCTTTATTTATTGAAATTATTTATTGGGCCTTACGTGCCATAATATTCCTTGTTGCCTAGTAAGAGGTAATAAGAGAATTAATGGGCCTTAAGTGCCATGAGAGATGCTTTTGTAACAAGTATCATGTTTACCTTGGTCAGATGACCTGAAGGTGATAATTACCCGAAAAAGTGGTAACAATGCTCAGTGATGAGTTAAGGGTTTGAATACCCAGAACCATATGATTATGGCATTGAGTTTGTGAAGGGATGAGTATTCCTAGTATTGAAATGAGGGATTGAGATCCCAATGTCTTATAAAGACTGAGAAGTAACTGATGAAAAATAGTACATGTATCTTTGTAGCATTTGTCCTAATAAGTTATGTTTGAAAACTTGACTGATGCTAAAAGAATATGATAATGTACTTAATTAATCAAGTAAAAGCTATTCATGTAGTGCTCTGACCATAGATCCATCATCGTCAATAGTTGGTGATGGTGAAACAGGTTTTCCTACGGGATCTCCTAGAGTTCGCATATTTTTGAATATGTGGGGGTCGATGGACGAAAATATCTATATGTCCTAATGGGGGAATTGATGGAAGGTAAACATTAAACCTCTCAATCCTTCATTATATGTTTCAGGATGGATGTATCACAAATCTCCTAATGTTGTTAATGCCGGATCGATGGAGATAAACATGAAATCTCTCGATTATGAAGAGAGTGCAGCCGCCGCTGTAGCTCTATAGCGAAGTTGCCACTTTACCCTGGCAAGCTATTTAGCAGAGACACAAGATGTCCTGCATGTGATCTCGTACTGACTGAGATGTGGGAATTGTCATGGAAGCTGGCTCTTCCATTGACTTTGTATGGTACCGATTTCGACTTCACAATGGTTGGTTGGAGTATGAGCAGTATACATCAACTCCTCAGTGCTTAAGTATGTTTGTAAAAAGTAATCAATCGTGTAGTGTATTTTCATAAGATTGAAATACAAGAACCACTGGTTGATGTTATCTTGATTAGCATGTCCTTGATACATAAATGTCACTTATGTTCTTTAATTCTGTATTCAATAAGAGACATGCTGCCTTATCAAGTCATAGCTGAAATACTTGAATAGGAATGGTGCTCTAATCTGCATATATATTGATTTATCTACTTTTGAAATATATGATTCCACTGTTCAATTTATTTCTATTAAACTGCAATAATAATGTTTTCGGCGGAGAGTTATATCTCTCGCTGGGGCAATTTACCAATTGTCTCACCCCTTTGGGATCCAACATTTTTAGGTAGACGCCGACAAAGAGGTAGGAACCCTACAACTGAGGAAGAGCAGCAGCAGCAACAACAGAGACATTAGTAATCCTTCAGGTGGAAATACTGGCTGTCAAGCTTTGTATACAAAGTCCTATGTGTCGTCTCTGTACTCTCAGGTCCTCGGAGTCGGTAGTTGGTTTTAAAGGAACGATATGAGATTTTGGCATAATGCCTTTAAGTTTTTAATGTTGCTTGTGTATAGTTCAACAAAGCATCTGTTAATGTAATTTTGAGATGACATGGTACAAGACATGTACATATGAACCAATATGCAACTGAAGTATTTTGGTCTTTTATGAAAGAGTTTTCCCTTGATTGGATCTCTTTGTAAATAGGTTTTAATTTTTAGTGATTTTCGTTAATCTGCTGCTAACAAACGCTTCTGCTTAGTTAATGACGTTTTGATCGAACGGTATGCCACAAAATCCTAATGTTTTTTTTGGATATCAAGCATGTGGTTGAAGAATCTCTTTTCTTCTCTCTTTTTCCCTAGTTCTACCTTGTTCATGAGGAGAGGAGCTATTTTGGAGCCTTGGGAGTGCAAGCTAAGGTTTCCATCTTCTTTTCTAGAGTCACCTTGCTGGTTGGACGTTCATCTTCATCCTTGAGGTGAGTTATAAAACCTTCAACCCATTTCTTGCTTTCTATCAACTTGCTCTATATAGATTATACCCTAGAACTTTGTTTTATGGAGATAGATGATCTTATGTGCACTACTTTACATACATACATGATAATTGTGTGTTGTTAAGCTATCCTTAGATCACATGAGCGTTCCTTCTAATATGTACATGGACCACCTTTCTTTTCAAGGTATGAAACACAGTCTGCTTAGTGTAAAGAAGTGGTCTTCACTTAGTGTAGAAATTGTTGGTTTCACTTGGTGCTGAAATTGACGGTTATACCTACTCTATAAATCAACGGCTTGCTTTATCCTTGAAACATGGTTTTGTTAAGTGTAAGAAATGATGGTGTTTCTTAGTGATATAAATGATTATATTTGGTCTTTGAACTGATGGATTTTACTTAAGCGTCTGACTGATGATTTTACTTGGTGAATGAAACAATGGTTTCACTGAGTATAGAAACTCAGGGTTTACTTGGTGAATAAAATGATGATTTATGTAGCACATGATCTGATGGTTTTGCTGTTGGCTAATTCCATTAGAGATTCGATGGTCTTGTTTTTGGTTAAGTACAACAATGACATGATGGTTTTACTTTTTTCTAAGTACTTTAACGATTTGATGGTTTTATCTTTGGATAAGCATATCAATGAACCGATGGATACAATAGGTATTAGAATTGATTTTTTTATCAAGTTTATAAATGAATTGTTGGCCTTGCTTTTTGGCTAAGTACACTAATAATATGATGGTTACGTTTTTGGCTAAGTGCAACAATGAATCGATGGGGATGCTAGGTTTAAGAATTAATGTTTTTGATTAAGTCTAAGAATGAACCGATGGTCTTGCTATATGTGTTAAAGAATTGATGGTTCACCTAAGTGTGCTAATGAAACAATGGACTGTCTAAGTATTTGACGAAGTGTGTGAATGAGCTGATGGTTTACCTATGTGTTTTGATTTGTGATACCAATCCAATCCTCATTGTTGAATCTTTCTTGCAATGGTTAATTGATGATAGTTTAATACTTTTATCTACTATTAATTTTGTATGATGAAGGTATACATTCATGTTTCTAAAGGTAACTATGTTATGTTACTCTTGGAAATGTCATAACTCATATGACTAGTGAACCTTATGCTAAGTCTGCATGCAACAAGTGTGTTAGTAACATGTTGAACCATTTGCAAAGTGTTGAATGATAATGATGTTCTGGAAGAAGTAAGTTGTTTTGTCATGAAGAGCCTTTGGGCATGTTTTGAGCCCCAATGAAGGTTTTGTCCACTTCATGGATGACAATGGACAAATACCCTTTGATGCTGTGATGAGGAATATATTTAATACATTTTATATCGTCTAGAGTTATTATATACCAATGATTCCTTATAGAAACAAAATAGTTGTTTGTATGTAACTTGATTGATGCAGCTTGAAAGTGAGTATTGTCCTAATTAATCAAGTGAAACTATAATCATGTAGTTCTCTGATCTGTAGAACTATTCTAGTGTCAAGAATTTCTGGATAGTAAAACGAGTATTCTAGAAGGGAAACTCAAAATCATATATTATTGAGTATAAATAGGTGCATGGAGGGTATATACTTGTCATCCTGATCCCAAGGTTTTGGAGAATGGTCAAGGTTGTGTCTCAGATAAATATACATATGTGACATGATTGAGGAAGGTTGTTGTCATACCTCATATTTTAGGGTTGAATACCCTGGTTTCTTGTTCCATGGCTTGTGTACCTAGGGCGGACTAGGTTGATTGTAGTTTGACTGATATGTCACTGTGGTGGACTCATACTGACTGAGGGGAAGAGATCTTAGGATTCTGGCTCTCCTAGATCTTGTACGGAGCTGATTGTGACTTCACCGTGGTCAGCTGGTAGTTTGAGGGACATGCCTCAAACTTCCCATAGCTTAACAAAATATGTAATTCAGTTGTGTAATGTATCTGTTAGGGTTATTCAACGACTCACATTGGATGATAACTCTTGCTTTATCTCTTTTAATATCAGATGATGAATAATACAGTAAGAGAAATCAATAGTACTTATGATGTTATCTAGGTCTGCTCCTTTATCAATTATAGTAATCTCTCAATTCTATAATATTATCTACTTAATCTGTTAATTACATTATCTGTTGTAAGCAATAAATGTTGTTGAGAGTTATATCTTTTACTGGGACCTGGGTCTCACCTCGTGGGTCACCACATCTTTGTAGGGGATTGTCACTAGTGTCATCAGACCTATGGTAGGGAGGAGGACCAGCTTGGAGATCCTTAGAGGAAGAAGGTTGGGTAGTTGTTTAGTTTGCCCTAGAGTCGTCCATGCACTATCAAGTCTGGGAGGGGAAGTTTTAGTAGATAATGTACATCAAATTGAGTTTTTGGCAGTGTGTTGATGTTGTACATGATGTAATTATGTGGACAATGCCTTTTGTATACAGGTTGTGACTGAGGTCACTAGTCAAATTTAAAGATACTAGGTACTTTATATTCTTTTATGCAAGATGATGGACCTATAAGTAAATGTTCTTGGACATGTTTGAGAAGTTTTATTTGGTTTTAGTTATGCACCTTTTTATTATTGTGATTAATTAGTGATGTGTAATGTCTCGGCACACTGCCCTAGGTCTAGTAAAGTTTCAGGAATGAAGAATGGCCCCATAGACCACCACTAGCCTTAACTGCACACTTTTTCCTCACTCACGCGCAAGCCGGGGTCAACTTCCCGACTGATCACCCATCCTAGTTTTACTCCAAGCTGAGCATGCTTAACTATGGAGTTCTTTCGTGAATGGCTCTCGAAAAAGGAGGTGCACCTTGGTGATATGGGTAGTCCAATCATTCCCTTTAAGATCATGTTATCCGAGGCCTACAATCCTGGGACGTTATAATCTCCCCCACTTAGACTCTTGACATCCTCGTCAAGGCTCAACTATATGGCCTCATAATATTTCCCCATTTCAGTACAAACCCAGAATGGCCCATGGACACCCAACTCTTGATCACAGAATACCAACACAAGGGTGGCTACATCAACTATGAACAACCCTTTCCAACATGTCTGGACCGCACGACTCAAATACTGGCATGCCATGCCCATATGGGCCCTACCTATTGGAGGGGTTTTGGTTCTGATACCATTTGTAACACTCAGGCCCACTGCTTAAAGCTCTAGTAGAGTTTTAGGAATGATGACTGGCCCCACAGACCACCACTAGCCTTAACTGTGTGCTTTATCCAACTCATGTGCAAGACGGGGTCAATTTCCTGACTGGTCACCCATCCTAGTACTACTCCAAGCTGAGCATGCTTAACTATGGAGTTCTTTAGTGACAGGCTCTCGGAAAAGGAGGTGCACCTTGGTGATATGGGTAGTCCAATCATTCCTTTTAAGATCATATTATCCGAGGCCTAAAATCCTGAGACGTTACACTTGGTATCAGATCCCAGATTCATCAACTAATACTTAATAGTTTATAATTTCAAATCATCCTTAGAAATTTAAGAGAAAAAATTAGTAAAGCATAATGTATCTTTTAGGTTTCTCATCTCACATTTCGTCTACTTCTCATCTTGTTGCTTAAAAAGCCTTGAAAAGAAATTATTAATTGGAGAAGTAAAATGTGAAAAGATGTAACTTTTTGTGTAGGTCCCTCTAGAGAGGGTAGACACTAGAAAGATACATGTATGGGTAAGCCTTTCTTAGAGGAAGGACTTGGTTTAGGGTATGAAAACTTTAAGTAAGTCAAGGGATATGGAAACTCTAAGAGGTAGAGTATGTCCCTAACCCTAACCCTGAAACCTTAATCTTAAATAATGAACATGGTGTGGTGGTATGGGACACCACCCATGTGAAACTTGAAATTAGGAGTAAGAAAGATAAAGGGATAAGTTTAGGTAACCCAGTCTCCCATGCATGTGTGCGTGAGGAACATGACACTTATGCAAGAGGTCTTAAGAAATATATGAACCCAATAGTTATATATATATATATATATATATATATATATATATATATATAGAGAGAGAGAGAGAGAGAGAGAGAGTCAGTCTAGAATACACTCGAGTGTACAGATCATTTCATACACCCCAATGGTGTTTGCCTATCTAGACCATGTTTTTCCAAAATATAATCCATTGATCTTCATGGTTACAATAATAATAGGTCACATAAAAAATTTGAAATCATTTGGATGAGTGTCAGTCACTCATCCAAGGACAACAAAATCAACACACACAAACTAATTTGAAATACATGATTTTTGCCTCCTTTGGATGCATGACCTATAAGTGTCCAAATGAGCTAAAATTTATTATATAGTATGTTCTTATGACAATTAAGAAGATCAATGGTTTAGATTTTTCATAAATTTACTACATCTTCAAAAATGACTGAGGTGTACGGTGCCTCAGTACACTCGAGTGTACACTAGCCTGACTCTCTCTCTCTCTCGATATATATATATATATATATATATATATATATATATATATATATATATATATATATATATATATATATATATATATATATATATATATATATATGAAAGTGAAAATCTGAATAACTTGCTCAAACCCCTCTTGTTGTCTCTAGAAGTTTGGTGATGGTGGCCAAGCCCCTGGAGGGGAAGGTCGACGTAGCACCAAGCCCCTGGAGGGGAAGGTGACCCAAGTTCACTGAATGGACAAAAACCATGAGGGGGTATTCTAAGAATTGAGCAAACATGGGTTGATATGTTATAATGATAAAAGTTATGCCTAATGGAAAGGAAAAAAAACATGTGAAACCTTTAGGGTTAGTGTGCCAACTAGGGGTGGGTCGACCCAAGAGTGGGAAGATGACTTAGGAGGGAGGAAAAACCTTACTTCTTAGGATCAGGTTGTGGCTAGAGAGCCTAACCCCCTCCTATGAGCCGAGAAGGCACCCTAGGATAGGACTTTCCCTTAAAAGGTAAGTAAATAAACATATTTAAGTATTGAGATAACCTTGATTCTCACCTAGAGGGGTGAAGAGTTAAAGATATAAAAAGGAAAGCACTTATATTCTTTGAACCCAAGGATGCCATCTCTGAGTAACACAACTGGTCAAGTCTAGGATTGGGAAGACCAGTAAGGCACCAAGCCCAGGAGGGAGGGTGGCCTAAGTGGATGACCAAGACCATGAGGGAAGGTCATGAAATGGTCAAGCCTAGGAGGGAAGACCAGTAAGGCACCAAGCCCAGGAGGGAAGGTGGCCCAAGTCCATAGTGAAGTTGTTTAGGATCAAGCCCCTGGAGGGGAAGATCACAGAAGGTCAAGCCTAGGAGGGAAGACCGACATGGCACCAAGCCCTGGAGGGAAGGTGGCCCGAGCCCAATGTTGGGACTACACTGCATAATGTGTACTCCAATGAAGGCAATCTGAGTTAAAGAATTATATAAGAGAATAATGTGCTTAGATGTGAGATCTCAAAGAAACCCTTAGGGAGGGTAAATTCCTAATGCAATCCTAGGGTCAAGTAGGGTGTATTAGAGGTACATAGGACCGATGGGTTGGGAGTTGATATGCCTTGAATGCACATGACCATGTGGTCGTGAGGTAACAAATATGTTTATCCAAGGTACATGACTCAAGAGATTAGCTACCTCCATGAGGATCATGTAGAATGGGTGAATGTGAAAGGCACTCTCTTGATGCATAAGGATAAGATCACTCCAAAGGTACCTATACCCCTAGAGACCTCAAGGAATTGGCTTAGACTTATAAAACATGAGGTGTAAGTATAAAAGATATAATGAAGTCATGAAAACTTGAGAGAAGTTGTGCCTTAAATTAAGAGTAAGAAAAGGGACACATGACTCCATGGGATATACAATTACTATGAAATTAAGAACAAGTAAGTTTAGAGTCATATCGAGTATGATTCAACTTAATATGTGAAACTGAAAGGTAATGTGTGGATGTACCATCTCCTCTCTTGCAATGGAATGAACTTTGTGTTTGGGCTGCAGTCAAATGCTTATTTCATCTCATTATGAGGGAGGGAGATGTGATAGATACACATTATGCTTAAAAATTGAGATAAAGAGGATGAATATCCTACATTGAATGTGTAATGAAATGACCTAGGGTTAAAGGTGTTACTTCACCCTTGGGTGAAAATAATGAATCATAGGTTGGAAACCTAGGTGAAAAGAGAAATCACCAAGTGAAATTGATCACAAAATAAGAATAAAATCATCAAGTGATGATAAGATGTGTATACTATAGATGTGGATATACTTGAATTTCAATTCAGGTGCCAA